>LR738711.1:241855010-241990617 GCA_902687465.1 Secale cereale | reverse complement strand
CGATCGAGCCGGATGGGGCTGGATGAACAGGACCCCGTGGAGGGCTGGATGAACAGGACCACCCCGTGGAGGGCAGGATGAACAGTAGAAGGTGGAGTGCTGGATGAACAGTAGCTCGTGGAGGGGTGGTTGAACAGGAGCCCGTGGAGAGGGCTGGTTGAACAGTAGCCGGTGGAGTAGCGCGCGGTGGAGGCTGGATGAACAGGAGCCCGTGGATGAACAGTAGCGAGTGGAGGCTGGAGGAGGTCGACGGTGGATGAATAGTAGCCCGTGGAGGCTGGAGGGGGTCGACCGTGGAGATGAACAGTATCCCGTGGAGTCCCGTTTTGCGGTACGCCACATCCCTCCCGATGAACATGACCCCTTTCGACCGTAGCGCTCCAACACAAGTCTGTTTCCTCCATTTTGCGGTACGCCACACCCCTCCCAATCAACATGACCTCCGTTTCGACCGTAGGAGGTCCGTTTCCTCCGTTTTTCGGTACGCCAGACCCCTCCCGATGAACAGGATCCCGTTTCGACCGTGGCCGGTCGAACACAAGGCCGTTTCCTCCGTTCTGCGGTATGCCATGCCTCGTTTCCATCGGCTGTTCCGTCCAAGCCCTCCTGATGAACACGACGACGCATTCCCTTCCGACCCAGCCGGTTGGCTCCCCATGAACACGACGACGATGCTGTTTCTCCATTCCGACCCAGCCATGTACACGAGCCCCGGCCGTACATATGCGCGAGTAGGCGTTCGAGACCCTGCCGGTATGTATGTACGTGGCCGTATTTTCTTTCTTGCACACTTGCTGCTGTATGTACGTGTACATGCAACGTGCGTGCCTCTACTACGACACGTGCGCGCCTCTACATCGACCAGTATGTACAATGATCATCCTTACTGCAAAATGAAGGCTAGCAAAAGACAGGGAAGTGACCAACCATGAAACAAATAATCTCATAAGCGAACATTGAGCATAAATAACATCAAATAATGCACCACAAGTAGGATGTAATTTCATTGCATGATTATTGACTACCGTGCTTGCATAAGGAATCACAAACTTTAACACTAATATTCTTACTAAAGCATAATTACTCATTAAAATGACTCACATATCATATCATCATGCCTCAAGACTATTACAAGGAATCAATTTTATTTTGTCCAATGATCTTCATGGAAGTTTTTATTATATCCTTCTTGGATATCTATCACTTTGGAACTAGTTTTCATGTGTTGCTTTTGATAAGTTCGAACAAATATAAGTGAAGATCATGAGCATAAAAAAATTTCTTTCTCTCAAAATAATTTAAGTGAAGCAAGAGAGAATTTCTTTAAAATTTAATAACTCTCAAATAAATCTAAGTGAAGCAAGAGAGTATTTCTTCAAAAATACTAAAGCACACTGTGCTCAAAAAGATATAAGTGAAACACTAGAGCAAATCCATAGCTCATAAAAATTTAAGTGAAGCATAGAGAGCTATTCTAACAAGTCATGTCATAATTTTGGCTCTCTCTAATAGGTGTGTACAGCAAGGATTGATAACTTAAAAAGCAAAACAAAATAAGCAAAGACTAATATCATACAAGACGCTCCAAGCAAAACACATATCATGTGACGAATAAAAATATAGTTTCCAGTAAAATACCGATGGTCGTTAGAAGGAAGAGGGGATGCCACTCTGGGGCATCCCCAAGCTTAGTTGCTTGCTTCTCTTTTAGATAATGGATTGGGATGCTGGGCCATCCCCAAGCTTAGGCTCTTCTTATTCCTTATTCGTTCATCCATCGTAAGATAACCCAAAACTTGACAACTTCAATCACACAAAACTCAATAAAACTTTCGCGAGATCCGTTAGTATAAGAAAACAAATCACTACTATAGGTACTGTAGCAAACCAATTCATTTTTGTATTTGTATTATATCTACTGTATTCCAACTTTTCTATGGCAAAAACTCATCAAAGAAAACCATAGAATCATCAAAACAAGCACATAACACAATAAAAACATAATCTGTCAAAAACAGAACAGTCTGTAGTAATTTGGAAGTATCGAATACTTATGTAACTCTAATTTTTTTGAAAAACATAGGGCCACGTGGGGAATTTCTATATTAATCTTCTGCAAAAAGAATCAACCTAAAATCACTCTTCTGTTAAAAATGTGAATTTTTCTCGTGAGCGCATAAGTTTCTGTTTTTTCAGCAAGATCAAATCTACTAACACCCAACATGATCCTAAGGCTTTGCTTGGCACAAACCTTTATTCAAACCACAAAAACACATCTAAACAGAGTTATTAAAGGGTATTTTATTGAAAACAGCAAGGAAATAAAAAAAGAAAAAAGATACGGGTTGGTTTGCCTGCCAAAAAGCGCTATCATTTTACGCCCTTAGCTATGCATGATACCAAGATTTCAAGTGTTGTCATCCTTGTTGAATGTTCCATAAGTTGCCCTTATTATAGATTCATAAGGCAATTTGATCTTGGTTCTAGGGAAGTGTTCCATGCCCTTTCTCAAGGGAATTTGGAATTTAATATTCCCTTCTTTCATGTCAATCACCGCATCAATAGTGCGCAAAAACGGTCTACCAAGTATAATAGGGCAAGACGGATTGCAATCGATGTCAAGAACAATAAAGTCTATGGGTACATAGTTCCTATTTGCAAGAATAAGAACATCATTGATCCTTCCCAAAGGCTTTTTAATAGAGGAATCTGCCAAATGCAAAATAAGAGATCAATCTTCAATATTGGTAAGAACAAGAACATCGCAAAGAGATTTCAGAATCGTGGAAACACTAGCACCCAAATCACACAAAGCAAAACAGTCGTAATTTTTAATTTTGATTTTGATAGTAGGTTCCCATTCATCATGCAACTTTCTAGGAATTGACACTTCTAACTCCAACTTATCATCTAAAGCTATCATCATAGCATCAACAATATGTTTAGTAAAAGCTTTATTTTGTTCGTAGGCATGGGTGAATTAATCATGGTTTGCAACAAAGAAATACAATCAATCAAGGAACAACTATCGTAATTAAAGTCTTTGTAATCCAAGATAGTGGGCACATCACTAGTTAAAGTCTTGTCCTCTCCAAACCCACTTTTATCAATTTTCTCTACAAGGTTTTCAATCTCCGAAATATTGGGATGTCTTCTACCTAAAGTTGACTCTTCTCCAGTCCCTTTATCATCAAGTTGAACTTTACTATACAAAGAATCAATAGAAGAAACACCAATCATTTTTATCTCTTCATCATTTTTATCTTCTAATGAGATTGGTTTAGCGGCCATTTGATTTACTAGAGTAGCTTGTGCATCGGATATTTTTCCTAGCAAACTTTCAAGAAAAGCATACTTAGATTGGAGATTGCAAACTTCTCTACTAATATCATCAAGTTGTTTTGTTATAGCATAAAGCACAATGGAGTGCTCCTTGAGTTCTTCGGTAAAATATTTGTTATGCTCAAATTGTGTAGTCATATATTCCTTAGTACTTTTCTCAATTTCAATCGAAATATTGGGATAAGGAACATCATAATATTTTCTTTGAGGCATGATGACTACGCAAACAAGAACGCACGCAAAAACAGATCCGACAAGAAAATGGCGAACGAAAAAGAGGGAAAATAAAACGGCAAATGTTTGTGAAGTGGGGGAGATGAAAATGAGAGGCAAATGGCAAATAATGTAAATTGCGAGGAGATGAGATTTGTGATTAGGAACTTGGTATATGTTGAAGGTGCTCCCCGGCAATGGCGGCAAAAATTTCGATTTGATGACTGCTAGAACTACGTCGGTTTTCCCCAAAGAGGAAGGGATGATGCAGTATAGAAGCAGTAGGTATTTCCCTCTGTGATGAAACCAAGGTTATCGAACCAGTAGGAGAACCAAGCAACACAACGTAAACAGCACCTGCAAACAAACAACAAATACTCGCAACCCGATGTGTAAAAGCGGTTGTCAATCCCTTTCGGGTAACGAACGTGATAGAGTTGTAAATATTGATAGATCAAACGCCAAATAAGATAAATTGCAGCAAGTTATTTTTGGGGGTTTTGGTTTAATAGATCTAAAAATAAAAGCAAAGGAAAATAGATCGCAAAGTCAAATAATATAAGAAAGAGACCCGGGGGCCGTAGATTTCACTAGTGGCTTCTCTCGAGAAAATAGCAAATGGTGGGAAAACAATTATTGTTGGGAAATTGATAGAATTTCAAATAATCATGACGATATCCAGGCCATGATCTTTATATAGGCATCACGTCCAAGATTAGTAGACCAACTCCTGCATGCATCTACTACTATTACTCCACACATCGACCATTATCCAGCATGCATCTAGTGTATTAAGTTCATGGAGAAATGTAGTAATGCAATAAGAATGATGACATGATGTAGACAAGATATATTTATGCAGAAATAGACCCCATCGTTTTATCCTTAGTAGCAACGATACATACCTGTCAGTTCCCTTTCCGTCACTGGGATCAAGCACCGTAAGATCGAACCCACTACAAAGAACCTCTTCCCATTGCAAGATAAATAGATCAAGTTGTCCAAACAAAACCCAAATATTGGAGAAGAAATATGAGGCTATAAGAAATCATGCATATAAGAGATCAAATAAGAATCAAATAACTTTCATGGATATAAAAAGATAGATCTGATCATAAACTCGAAGTTCATCGGATCCCAACAAACACACCGCAAAAGAGTAACATCATATGGATCTCCAAGAGACCATTGTATTTATAATCAAAAGAGAGAGAGAGAGAGAGAGAGAGAGAGAGAGAGAGAGAGAGAGAAATCCATCTAGCTACTGACTACGGACCCGTAGGTCTACAAGGAACTACTCACACATCATCGGAGAGGCACCAATGGAGATGGTGAACTCCTCTGTGATGGTGTCTAGATTGGATCCGGTGGTTCTGGACTTTGCGGCGGCTGGAATAGAATTCCGTTGACTCCTTTAGGGTTTCTGGAATATCTGAGTTTTTATAGAGCAAAGAGGCGGTGTGGGAGGCCACCGAGGTGGGCATAACCCACCTGGGCGAGCATGGAACAATAAAAAAATATAGATACGTTGGAGACGTATCTGGCACAACCCACTAGGGCGCGCCAGGGGGGCTGCCGTGCCCTAGTGGGTTGTGCCAGATACGTCTCCAACGTATCTATAATTTTTTATTGTTCCATGCTATTATATATTCCGTTTTGGATGTTTAATGGGCTTTATTATACATTTTTATATTATTTTTGGGACTAACCTACTAACCCAAGGCCCAGTGCAAATTGCTATTTTTTTGCCCTATTTTAGTGTTTCGTAGAAAAGGAATATCAAACGGAGTCCAAACGGAATGAAACCTTCGGGAGAGTTATTTTTTGAACAATATCAACACGAAAGACTTGGAGTACATGCCAGGAAGCGAAGGAGGTGGCCACGAGGGAAGGGGGCTGATATGTCTCCAGTGTATCTACTTTTCCAAACCCTTTTACCCTTGTTTTGGACTCTAACTTGCATGATTTGAATGGAACTAACCCGGACTGACGCTGTTTCTAGCAGAATTGCCATCGTGCTGTTTTTGCGCAGAAATAAAAAGTTCTCGGAATGACCTGAAAATCCACGAAGACCTATTTCAAAAAATATAAAAAATACCTGCAAGAAGATCCAGACCAGGGGGCCCACACCCTGTCCACGAGGGTGGGGGGCGTGCCCCCCTAGGGCGCGCCCCCCGCCTCGTGGGCCCCCTGGTGCTCCACTGACGTATCCCCAGATCCTATATATTCACTTTCGGGGAGAAAAAAATCAAGGAGAAAGATTTATCGTGTTTTACGGGATGGAGCCGCCGCCAAACCCTAATCTCTCTCGGGAGGGCTGGTTTGGAGTCCGTTCGGGGCTCCGGAGAGTGGAGATCGTCGCCGTCATCATCATCAACCTTCCTACATCACCAATTCCATGATGCTCACCGCCGTGCGTGAGTAATTCCATCTTAGGCTTGCTGGACGGTGATGGGTTGGATGTGATCTATCATGTAATTGACTTAGTTTTGTCAGGGTTTGATCCCTAGTATCCACTATGTTCTGAGATTGATGTTGCTATGACTTTGCTATGGTTAATGCTTGTCACTAGGGCCCGAGTGCCATGATTTCAGATCTAAACCTATTATGTTTTCATGAATATATGTGTGTTCTTGATCCTATCTTGCAAGTCTATAGTCACCTACTACGTGTTATGATCCAGCAACCCCGAAGTGACAATAATCGAGACCACTCTCGGTGATGACCATAGTTTGAGGAGTTCATGTATTCACTATGTGTTAATGCTTTGGTCCGGTACTCTATTAAAAGGAGGCCTTAATATCCCTTAGTTTCCAATAGGACCCCGCTGCCACGAGAGGGTAGGACAAAAGATGTCATGCAAGTTCTTTTCCATAAGCACATATGACTATATTCGTAATACGTTCCTACATTGCATTGATGAACTGGAGCTAGTTTTGTGTCACCCTAGGTTATAACTTCTACATTATGAATTGCATCCGACATAATTTCCCATCACCGATCCAATGCCTACGAGCTTTTACCATATTGCTTGTTGCTTATTTACTTTTCCATTGCTACTATTACAAAAACTACAAAAATACTATCGTTACTTTTATTGCCGCTACCACTATCTCCATATTACTTTGCTACTAAACCACCTTGCTTCAGATACTAAGTTTCCAGGTGTGGTTGAATTGACAACTCAGCTGCTAATGCTTAAGAGTATTCTTTGGCTCCCCTTGTGTCGAATCAATAAATTTGGGTTGAATACTTTACCCTCGAAAATTGTTGCGATCCCCTACATTTGTGGGTTATCAGGGGCGCGCCCAGGGTGGTAGGCGTGCCCCACACCCTCGTGGGCCACCTGTTGATCCCCCGACGTTCCTCTTCAGCCTATATATACTCTCATACGCTGACAACATCGAGGCAACAGACGAAACCCTAATTCCACCGCCGCAACCTTCTGTTCCTGTGAGATCCTATCTTGGGGCCTGTTCCGGAGCTCCGCCGGAGGGGGCATCGATCATGGAGGGCTTCTACATCAACACCATAGCCTCTCGGATGATTTGTGAGTAGTTTACCATAGACCTTTGAGTCCATGGTTATTAGCTAGATGGCTTCTTCTCTCTCTTTGGATCTCAATACAAAGTTCTCCTCGATCTTCGAGGAGATCTATTCGATGTAATATTTTTGCGGTGCATTTGTCGAGATCCGACGAATTGTGGGTTTATGATCAAGATTATCTTTGAACAATATTGGATTCTTTTCTGAAATATTTTATGTATGATTATAATATCCTTGCAAGTCTCTTCGAATTATTGGTTTGGTTTGGCCTAGTAGATCTATAGTTCTTGCAATGGGAGAAGTGCTTGGCTTTGGGTTCGATCTTGCGGTGTCCTTTCCAAGTGACAGCAGGGGCAACAAGGCACGTATAGTATTGTTGCCATCGAGGATAAAAGATGGGGTTTATATCATATTGCTTGAGTTTATCCCTCTACATCATGTCATCTTGCTTAAGGCGTTACTCTGTTCTTATGAACTTAATACTCTAGATGCATGCTGGATAACTGTCGATGTGTGGAGTAATAGTAGTAGATGCAGAATCATTTTGGTCTACTTGTCACGGACGTGATGCCTATATACAATGATCATGCCGAGATATTCTAATAACTATGCGCTTTTCTATCAATTGCTCGACAGTAATTTGTTCACCCACCGTAGAATTCTGCTATCATGAGAGAAGCCACTAGTGAAACCTATGGCCCTTGGGTCTATTCTCATCATATTAATCTTCATCAACTATTTTATTTACTTTGCATTATTTACTTTCAATCTCTATATAAAAAATACCAAAAATATTATCTTATCATATCTATCAGATCTCACTCTCGTAAGTGACGGAGAAGGGATTGAAAACCCATTTTATCGCGTTGGCTACGAGGTTCTTATTTGTTTGTGCAGGTGCGAGGGACTCGCGTGTGGTCTCCTACTGGATTGATACCTTGGTTCTCAAAAACCGAGGGAAATACTTACGCTACTGTGCTACATCACCATTTCCTCTTCGAGAGAATACAACGCAAGATCGAGATATAGCAAGAAGAATTGCTGGCGCCGTTGCCGAGGAGATCTTCGCAAAAGTCATATACCAAGTACCTATCACAAACCCTTATACCTCGCATTACATTTATTTGCCTCTTGTTTTCCTCTCCCCCACTTCACCCTTGCCGTTTTATTCACCCTTCTTTTTCTGTGTGTTTTCTCGTTTGCCTTGCCGTCATGGCTAGCATGCCTATCATTATCAATACTCCTGAGAGTGAGGTTCTTAATTTTAAGCAAAGGGAGGAAGAAAATCTAAAAGGTGCTTGGTATAGAATTTGCAATACTCAAAATAGATCTACTAGGAATCTTTCCACTTCCGTGCTTCTTCGCAATTTTTATGTTGGCATCTCTCCTTGGAATAGATATATTCTTGATACCATTAACGAAGGGAATTTCTTGGGTAGCCATACTTTTGATTCTTATAATGCTATGACAAAATTGTTTGGCCCACCACCTCTTCTCGTTAATGGAACTGTTTTGACTTTAGAACATGTTATGCAAAGGATAGAAATTATTGAAAATAAAGTTGCCACTTTGGAGTTGGTTGAGAGTTTGTATAAAAGATCCATAACCAAATTACCCAATATGGAGGTAAATTAGGAGTTATTTTGATTTTTTTAAAGAAAAAGAACCCATATTTAAAGAGAGAATAGATCAAGATTCCACTAGAATTGATAAACTTGAGGATATCATCACTAATATAGGGTCTGCTTTTTCTGTTGTGAAAAATACTTCAAACCCCTCCATCACTAAAATGGCCAAGTTTATGTATGTTCCTAAAAATAATGGTGTATATTCTAGTAAGGAAACTGCGGATCTCAAATCCGTAAGTGTTCATCCCAACTCTCTCACTTTCGTAAGAGAACCTTTTGCTACAAACAAGTTTCTTGATTTCTTGCCTAGAAGTTTGATTATTAATAGGAATGAAGAAATTCCTAAGAATTATATGTGTTTAATCGAAGAATTGCCTACCAAAGATGGCAATGCCTAGATCTATTCATGTATCGTGCCTAGCTAGGGGCGTTAAACGATAACGCTTGTTGGGAGGCAACCCAATTTTATTTTCTTTGCTTTTGCTTCTGTTTAGGAATAAATATTGCATCTAGCTTCTATTTAGATGTGGTTTTGTGCTTTAATTAGTGTTTGAGCCAAGTAGAACCTTTGGGAAGACTTGTGTGAAGTTTATGCGATCTTGCTGTAAAAAATAGAAAGTTTAGCGCTCACGAGATTAGCTACCATTGTTTTCTAGAGAGTGCTTTTTAGTTGATTCTTTTTGCAGATGATTAATAGACAAATTCCTCACGCCCACCAATTTATTTCAGTTTTTAGAGTTACATAAGTATTCGAAAGTTACAGACTGTTCTGTTTTGACAGATTATGTTTTTTGTGTGTTGTTTGCTTATTTTGATGAATCTATGAGTAGTATAGGGGGTATGAATCATAGAGAAGTTGGAATACAGTAGTTTTAACACAAATATAAACAAAGAATGAGTTCATTAAAGTACCTTTGAGTGGTGGTTTGTTTTCTTATACTAACGGAGCTCACGAGATTTTTGGCTAAGTTTTGTGTTGTGAAGTTTTCAAGTTTTGAGTGAGGATTTGATGGACTATGGAACAAAGAGTGGTAAGAGCATAAGATTGGGGATTCCCAAGGCACCGCAAGGTAAAATTCAACGATAACCAAAATCCTAAGCTTGGGTATGCCCCGGGAAGGCATCCTCTCTTTCGTCTTCATCTATCGGTAACTTTACTTGAGACTATATTTTTATTCACCACATGATATGTGTTTTGCTTGGAGCTTCATGTATGATTTTATTCTTTTCTTTTTAGTTTACTACAATCATCCTGGCTGAACACACCTTTTGAGAGAGATGCAAATGAATTGGAATTTATTATAATACTCTATGTACTTCACTTATATCTTTTGAGCTAGATAGTTTTGCTCTAGTGCTTCACTTATTTCTTTTAGAGCACGGTGGTGGTTATATTTTATAGAAATTATTGATCTCTGATGCTTCACTTATATCTTTTTGAGAGTCTCTTATAACAACATGGTAATGTGCTTTGGTTATAAAACTAGTCCAAATATGATAGGCATCCAAGACAGGTATAGTAAAAACTTTCATATAAAGTGCATTGAATATTATGAGAAGTTTGATGCTTGATGATTGTTTTGAGATATGAGGATGGTGATATTAGAGTCATGCTAGTAGAGTAGTTGTGAATTTGAGAAATACTTGTGTTGAGGTTTGCAAGTCCCGTAGCATGCATGTATGGTAACCATTGTGTGACAAATTTGAAGCATGAGGTATTTCATTGAGTGTCGCCCTTTGAGTGGGGCTCGGGATCGCGCGATGGTTAACTCCTACCAACCCTTCCCCTAGGATGTAACATCCTAAATTTTCAATTTGGAATGTTATACATAGGTCATATGCATATCATGTTTTATTTGCTTTTTGTTTCGCGATCCTCGAAATTCTAAGCAACTCAAGTACCCATGGAGAGAGTTAGGGATTTCATCGGTTTCATATTTGATTTTTCTCAAATATTGGAACGAGGATCATTCTGGTTTTAATTGTTTTTCTCTCCGAAAATATTTCATATTAAAATATATGAGTGGAGATAATATGACTTCTCCAAAATAAATGAAATATTGGAGGAAAAATATTAAAATCAAATATTTTATTTTATTTGGTTTTTCTGCAATTTTATTTGCATTAGAATAATATGCATGTTTTAATGCATTTTAGGGCCAAGAAAATGTTAATCATGTTCTAAATATTTTATTTATATGATGAAAATTTGTTTTGGCATTTTTAGATTTTTATTTATTTTTTCTAGGTTTTTTCTGGCAGAATCTGTTTTAAAAAAAAGTTCAGACCAAGTGGGCCGAAGCCCAGCCGGCCCAGCGCCACACTGCCGCCTTCCAGATTCCAAGCGGAGTCCGCCGCCCGCACCAGCCCCACCATGGCCGACTCAGCCATTGCCGCCGCCCTGCCCCTTCCCCAAGCCAGCCCCCCGACCCCTATATATACGCCGCCACCCCCCGGCGCCTCCACCTCACCACCGCCGCCTCAGCCCGTGCTCGTCGCCCGCGCCGCGCACCACCGCCGCAGCTGCTGCCGCCGCCACCCGAGCCGCCCCGCCCCCGAAGCCTTGCCTCACCGGAGCCGCCGCCGTTTTTTTCTTCGGTTTAGGTAAAAAAAACCTAGATCGGTTCAGTTTTTATTTTTTTTAGATTAGATCGGTTCGGTTTTTTTCGGTTTAGTTATTTAGCGGATGTTCGTTCGTTCGTTCGTTTTAACGAATGCTTTTTGTCTTTTAGTTATAGACAGCGAACATTCGCTCGTTAGCCTATTCGTCTCGTTTTCTTTTTCGGGATTTTTCCGCGATTATTTTTTATCGTGATTTGTGCCCTGATTTCCTTTTAGTATAACTTTTCGCTCGTTAGTCCGAATCAGGTGAAATAAGCGCCTAGATCTTCGTCTCGATGCCCTCTTTCTGTTCAACCAACTTGAACAAGATTTTGGTACTTTAAAAATTTGACTTTAGTGTAATTTAGTAAACGGATCTTGTTTCTTTCGTGGTTTGAGTTTCATTGCTCCGTTTGATTTGATTCTTTTTGCAAACCGGAGTTCTTTAGTTGAACTTTCCGGTTAGATCTTCTTATTTGAGTTTTACCCGTGCATCTTCGCATGTCTGCTTATGTATGCTATTATTTGTTTGCGATAGAATTCCCGGAGTGCGGAGCATGCTACTACGAGTCCATAGGTTTTGCGAGTCGTCGGCAATGCAAGTAACACATTGATCATACCCCTTTATTACCTAGTTTTTATGCATTAGTTTCAACCCTCACACATTGCATGAGTAGGATCTCTTAACATGTGGGTCTGAGAAATAGATGATGAGGTAGAACCTATTACCTGTTTATTATCAAACCCCTGGGAATTACTTCTATGTTATGCTTAGGTTACCATGCTATGCTCATAGACGTGGATTGGGTTTGAGAGTATCCATGACGTATGTGAGATTGTTAATTAATGGTTCAAATTAAGGTGGCAACTTTAATACACATCTGGGTGGATTGGTTGCAGGGCACCTGGAGAATCTAGTGTTGTCCTAGGAAATCCTGGAGGAACTGTGTGATTATCCTATGGAATGCCACCCAGGCTCAAAGGGATCATAAGATTATTCATGCTAGAAACTTCCGTGTGCAGCCACAATGCCATTATGGGCTCTGGTATAGTTCAGTATGTTGTGTAAGCTCTTTCAGTGGTGGACTAGCATATGTAGGGGAAAGTAGGTGTACGGGTCCACCCGGTGTAAAGAGTAAATGATTTTGAAAGACTGTGTCTCGGTCATCCGTTTCTCAAACACCATGAAATGCGAGAAGTCCAACGGAGAAGATCGAGTCTTGTGGGGAAAAATGCGCAAACCTCTGCAGAGTGTACAAACTAATCATGATTAGTCGTGTCCCCGGTTATGGACATCTTGAGTATCTGGTACTTGAATTATTGGATTGATCTCATCACTCTAAAACTAATTTGTTGGGTTAATAATGATGGCTTTAATTGGGATTGAGTTGGAGGAACCTTCTCAATGATGTTTCAACTACCATGATAGTTAAATAAAATTTATTCCTTTGTTGTAGGGAAAAATTGGCTTTATGCAAAAACATTATAACCTTAGAGCCTCCACCAGCCATATATGCATGTAGTGATAGCATTTATCTGTTACTTGTTCTATTGTGTTATCTTGCCAGCATATTCCATGTGCTGACCCGTTTCGGGCTGCAACATATCATGTTGCAGACTTTTAAGAAGAAGAGTAAGGTGCGCTAGGTCGTTTGTCATGCACTCAGCTATGCCGTTGGAGTTGATGGACTCACTTTATCTTCCAAGCTTTCCGCTGTTATCGTGTTAGATGGCCTTATGCGAGATATTTTGTAATAAGTTCTCTTTTGAGACATTCGATGTAATAAGTGTGTGATTGCCACTCAGTTATAAACTAGCGGGGTGGCCCGCGCATTTGTGCGGCTAGATTGCATATTTGTATTGTTTACTATTGCTTTTTAATTCAGCATGGTCTTCCATACATAACTTTACTCATCATTGTTTCAAACGAATAGACCATGTAAAAGATTATAAATGATAGTATTATAAATTGGAATGGGGTGAATAAAATGTGGTATTTTCTCTATTTGCAAATAGTCAAACATGTCATCGACTTGTACGATCTCCAATATGCATATTTGTCCGCTGCTTTTCCATTCACATGTATTAGTTCAGAATTATGAAATTTATGTTACGAAAATAATTTTCATGATGCCAGTATCACGAAATATTTTTGTATATATTATAGTTAACATTTGGGAACTTTAACATCATGATCTCAATAAACTCATGTATTTACAAACTGATTTTTTATGGAATACAAACTGATATATAAATATTTATCTTAACCAACCGATATATTAACAGCTAATGATAGAATAGATTTAATGAATATAATCCATCTATGATTTTATGATTCATTTTCATAATTAGACACACAAGAAGCAAAATCTTGTTTCAATTCTTTTGAAGAATGTTTTACATAATTCTGAGCCACGATTCTCTAATTTAGCCAATATGATATGCAATATTATGTTCTTGTCCTCCTGATATTAAGCATGCAAATACTTCCAAACATGGTTAGCGCACTCGAATTTTTTGGTCTTGTGCCAATCTAATGTACGTGCTCCTTATACTCCATAATACAATATTTTATTAAATTCAATATATGTTAGTATCTGGATACAAACTAAATAATGATTTTATAATTCTCTCTATATTGCTCTTGCGGTAGATTATCCTTTTCTGCTCGTACCTATCTTGTCACACCTTGTACTTCTATTGTCACCATAGTTAAACCGACATAATTTTTACTCAAAATTATTTGTTTCTTGTAACCATTGTATGTTTCATCACAACATTATGCGGCTTGCTTCTTATGATATGCTTTTCATGCACTCAGCATATCAACGCTGATTCCTCCACTCCTTATACATGATCACTGTGCATGCACATGTTCTTTGATTTTTTTCTCAACCTTCACTTCTTAGCACTCCAACGTCTACTATAATCAATTAGCGATAACTTATACTCCCTCTGCAACTTAATATAGGAAGTTCTTGACAAAATGATCGAGGGAGTACTTCCTATCATACTATTGTAGACAATTTATTTTCATATAATATCTGCATGTACAAAAAAATGTATTTTCCTTTTGATTTATTACGGCCCAAGAATTAAAATCTTCTGAGATACCAATTTAGCTGATGTGATCTGCATATGGTATTTCTAAAAAATCCAAAATTCTAATAGTTCTTTATTATTTCCTGTTCAAAATTTCACGTAGATAATAGATTTTCAGTCTTTAAATACAATTTACAGTATCATAAATAATATTCTGAATTTATCTATTTGTGGACTCTATATAGTTTTACTACAAAAACTAATTTACTTATTTCCTTTTTTCATGCACATATTTCATGTGCACTGTTCAACGTCATGTGTTACAAAACTTGTGGGTTATAAATCCTTTTCGAATTCACAGCACGTGGCCTCAATTCTTGTAACACCCCGGTGTAATGGTGCTACAGTAACCTTGGGGTTAAGTTAATCCTTTTGCTAAAAAAGTGTTGGTTCATCATTATCTCTTGTCTCTTGCAAATTCCAGTTGAATTCAAATTTCAAACAAGAGTGAAATTCAAAATTGCTCGAACATGAAAACTAAAATGTTCATCATGTGGCAAATATTCTTTTGTAAATATTGGTGGTGAACCAACATTTTTGCAAGGTGTTCAAATGGCCTAAACCAATTATAGCAGTGGCTAAAACAATAGATTAAATGCCTTTTCAATTTATAAAAGTGGCAAACTTTTTCAAAAGCCTCACAATCTTTTTGTGGAAGTGCCATCTACTGCAATGTAATTATGTGGCCAAGTCCAACATTTTAGAGAATCCTTTTTGGCACCTTAAATATTGCAAAAACCTTTTCTGTAAAAAGAAAGAGCAAAAGAAAAGAAAAGGAATAGCAGAGGGGAGAGAAAACCCCTACCCCAATTGGGCTTCGGCCCACCCGAGCTAACTGGCATCCCACCAGGCCGGCCCACCTCCCCTCCTTACTAACCGCCACACCCCGTGGAACCCTAGCCCACGTCCCACTTCCCCCCCACTCCTCGCTCCCGCTCCCCGATCCATATCGGGATCGGGGGCGCACGATGTATGCCTCGGCCTCACCGCCATCCGCATCCCCTCCTCGACGGCTCCACCGAGCCACGCCGACCCCCTGCCCGCCAACACCGGTGAGGGCCACACCCTCCCCTCCCCCCCCCTGTCTCGCGCGCGCACCGGCGTCGTCCCTCTCTACGCCCAGCGCGTGCTCACCACGCTCGCGACCGCGCCCCGCACCGAGCCCGTGACCGTCACGGCCTCGCTCGTCGCTCGGCCTCCGCAGACCTCCGCGGGCGCGCCCACACCCCACGCCTCGTCCTCCCCGGGGCTCGCCCGCTGCACAGCAACGCCCGCGGCCATGGCCGCACCAGAGCTCCAGTCCGCGCGCGAGCCCCATCCCTGACCTCGCGCCCAACCGCACCTCGTCCGCCTCGGCACCGCTCACCGCCGAGCCCACAGCTCCACCACCGCCCACGTGCCCCGCTACTCCCGACAGCGACCGCCCCAGCCCCGTCGCCTAACGCCGCCATGGTCGAACGCCCGTGCGGCCTACTGGCCCTGGCCGACGGCGCTGCGCTGAGTCCGGCTGCCCCGCGATGCCACGGCGGCCTTCCCCGCAGCCGGGCGGGCTGCGCCTGGGTCCATCCCCGACGAGCACCCATGTCCGCCCCCACGCGCCCGTTAACCCGCTCCTGGGTGGGCCACTGACTGTGGGGCCCAACGCCCCGTTAAAAAGAGGTTTAAAAAATAGTTAATAAAAAATAGATTAATAAATTAAATAAAATAATTAATTAACTCAATTAATCCTGTTAATTAAACTAATTAATCATGTTAATTAACCTTAATTATCTGTTTAGATAAACATACAATGACGATATGACCCACACGTCAGTTTGACTAAGTCAACTGACTGCTAACATCACCCCGACATCATGATGACGTCATCACATACTATTCTAGATAATGTTGATTTAAATTAATTAAATAAATTCTAGAAAATGTTTAAAACTTTAGAAAATCATATAAAATAATCTGTAACTCGGATGAAAATGTTTTATATATGAAAATCGCTCAGAACGACGAGACAAATCCAAATCCGCGGTCCGTTTGTTCGACACACGTCCCTTGCATAGTGAACCTGCAACTTTCCCCCTTTGATTCATTTGTTCGAAAACACAAAACACCCGGGAGACTTTCCCGGATGTTACCCCCCTTCGCTTGTATCATGTACCACCGCGTTAGAGCACCCTAGCGCTGCGTGTTGACACATCGTGATTCTCTGTACATTTGTATGCTTTGTATTTATTGTTTCTTCCCCCTCTTCTTTCAGACCGCGAGACCGATGCTACCTTGGTGATCGGCTGGATCGACGACGACCCCTCCTTCTTGCCAGAGCAACCAGACAAGCCAACCCCTTTGATCATTCTGATATCGCCCATTCCCTTCTCTCTTATGCTTGCATTAGAACTGCTACTGCTTTTTGTATGATCCTATTCTGACGCATAGCCTATTGTTGATACCTGCTTTCATACCTTACTTGTTTATATTGAACTGCTTAGTATAGGCTGGTTAGAGATCCACCCGTGACCCCGCACATTGTCCCGACTGCCCCGCTGGATTATCAGAAGACCCGATCAACGGGATCAAAGACCAGACCCCAGCACCGCACATCACTTTCCCCTTAGTTGCTGGATAATACTGGGTTACTATCGAGTGCCGAGGGTGACACCTTAACAGCACTTCTGATGTTAACCTTGTAGGTTAGTTCATCGGTTATGGTCATCGAGGGTGATTCCTCTTTCTCCACTCCCGATAACGACACTATCGTGCAACTCTCAAGAGTGGACCTCGAGGGTGACTCCTCTTTCGTTCACCTTGACGATAAACATCTGGTGGAATTCCGTCGAGGGTGATTTCCTCATGTTTCCCTTTGGTGTTAGACACACAGTTACTATGGTTACTATGACTTTACAACTGCTACTTGGAAAGGCGGGTCGACCCTGAGGGGTACCCGCGAGTGATGTGGAGACGGGTTGACCTGGAGGGTACCCGAGAGTTGAATACGAGGCGTGGCCGGGCATTCTTAGCCCTTGCCGCAAGTCCTCGAGACGGGGTGACGGGGTCACATCTTTCGCGAGTCTCTGCCCATTACCGCGTTCCCAAGACACTATACGGTTTGGATATTTGATCCAAGGGGCCTCTGGCCTGATAGCGCTAACCATCACGTGGGCATAGTATGTGCATTCTGCGTCGTATGCATCAGCCGAAGCTTAACCGACGTCATTGCGACTGAGCGGTGCGCGTCGGGTTGGACTGGTTATGCACCTACCTTCTTAAGGAGGTAGCTAGGTCTGCTCACCGGCCGCCCACGCAACGTGGAGGAGTTCCCGGGGCGATTGGCCCATGACCCCTGGGGGCATAGGGTTTAGTCTGGCATGCATGACCTCTCTATTAAGCCTAGGTCGGGTTGCGGCATATTGTTTGACCGAGGGCGGGCATGACCTGATGGTGTGTCCGGCCGGAGTTAAGCAAGCGTGGTGGGTAAGTTGGTGCACCCCTGCAGGGAAGAAAACATCTATCAATAGCCTGTCCTACGGTAACGGATGATACGTCTCCAATGTATCTATAATTTTTTATTGTTCCATGCTATTATTTATGATGTTTTGGATGTTTAGTGGGCTTTATCGTACACTTTTATATTATTTTTGGGACTAACGTACTAACCCAAAGGCCTAGTCCAGATTGCTGTTTTTTGCCTGTTTCAGGGTTTTACAGAAAAGGGATATGAAATGGAGTCCAAACGGAATGAAACCTTCGGGAGAGATATTTTTGGAGAAAATCACGCACGAGAGACTTGAGAACGATGGAGTAGGGTTTACGTGGTTCCCACAAGGGTGGGGGGCGCCCCCCCTAGGGCGCACCCCTGCCTCGTGGGTCCCACGTATGGCCCCCGGTGCCCTCCTTCCTCCTATATATACCTACGTACCCCGAAACCATCAAAACAATAGAGAAAACCCTAGTTCCACCGCCGTAACCTTCTGTTCCCGTGAGATCCCATCTCGGGGCTTGTTCCGGAGTTCTGCCGGAGGGGGGATCTTCCATGGAGTGCTTCTACATCATCATCATCACCTCACCATGAGTTGTGAGTAGTTTACCACAGACCTTCGGGTCCATAGCTAGTATCCAGATGGCTTCTTCTCTCTCTTTGGATCTCAATACAAAGTTCTCCTCGGTCTTCGAGGAGATCTATTCGATGTAATCTCTTTTTGCGGTGTGTTTGTCGGGATACGATGAATTGTGGGTTTATGATCAAGATTATCTATGAGAAATATTTCGTTCTTCTCTGAACTGTTTATGTATGATTATAATATCCTTGCAAGTCTCTTCGAATTATTGGTTTGGTTTGGCTTACTAGATCTATAGTTCTTGCAATGGGAGAAGTGCTTGGCTTTGGGTTCAATCTTGTGGTGTCCTTTCCAAGTGACAGTAGGGGCAGCAAGGCACGTATTGTATTGTTGCCATCGAGGATAAAAATATGGGGTTTATATCATATTGCTTGAGTTTATCCCTCTATATCATGTCATCTTGCTTAAGGCGTTACTCTGTTCTTATGAACTCAATACACTAGATGCATGCTGGATAGCGGTCGATGTGTGGAGTAATAGTAGTAGATGCGGAATTGATTCGGTCTACTTGTCTCGGACGTGATGCCTATATATAATAATCATGCCTAGATAGTCTCATAATTATTTGCTTTTCTATCAATTGCTCGACATTAATTTGTTTACCCACCATAGAATATCTATATCATGAGAGAAGCCACTAGAGAACACTATGGCCCCCGGGTCTATTCTCAACATATCAATCTACACTTACTTTAATTTTCCGATTTTTACTTTATGTTCTTATAACCAAAAATACCAAAAATATCCAACTATCATCTCTATCAGATCTCACTTTCGTAAGTGACCGTGAAGGGATTGACAACCCCTTATCGCGTTAGCTGTGAAGTTCTTATTTGTTTGTGAAGGTGCGAGGGACTCGCGCGTGGTCGCCTACTAGATTCATACCTTGGTTCTCAAAAACTGAGGGAAATACTTACGCTACTGTGCTGCATCACCCTTTCCTCTTCGAGGGAATACAACGCAAGCTCGAGAAGTAGCAAGAATAATTTCTGGCGCCGTTGCCGGGGAGGCTTACGAAAAATTCATATACCAATTACCTATCACAAACCCTTATCCTTCGCATTACATTTTTTTGCCTCTCGGTTTCCTCTCCCCCACTTCACCTTGCCGTTTTATTTGCCCTTCTTCTGCCGTGTGTTTTTCGTTCACTTGCCTCTTGTTTGCTTGTGTGTTTTGGATTGCTTGCTTGTCACTATGGCTCAGAACAATACCAAATTGTGTGACTTCTCCAATACCAATAATAATGATTTTATTAGCACTCCGATTGCTCCTATTATCGATGCTGAATCTTGTGAGATCAATGCTGCTCTGTTGAATCTTGTCATGAAAGATCAATTCTCCGACCTTCCTAGTGAAGATGCCGCTACCCATCTAAACAACTTTGTTGTTTTGTGTGATATGCAAAAGAAAAGGGATACGGATAACGATATTGTTAAATTGAAGTTATTTCCGTTTTCACTTAGAGATCGTGCTAAAACTTGGTTTTCCTCTTTGCCTAGAAATAGTATTGATTCGTGGAACAAGTGCAAAGATGGTTTTATCTCTAAGTATTTCCCTCCTGCTAAGATCATCTCTCTTAGAAACGATATTATGAATTTTAAGCAACTAGATCATGAGAATGTTGCACAAGCTAGGGAGAGAATGAAATTAATGATATGTAATTGCCCTACACATGGTTTGAATCAATGGATGATTATTCAGAACTTTTATGCTGGCTTGAATTTTGCTTCTAGAAATCTTTTAGATTCGGCCGCAGGAGGCACTTTCATGGAAACTACCTTAGGAGAAGCTACCAAACTCCTAGATAATATTATGGTTAATTATTCTCAATGGCAGACCGAAAGATCTACTAGTAAAAAAGTGCATGGTATTGAAGAGATAGTGTTTTGAGTGGAAAGATGGTTGAACTTATAAAATTATTTGCTGCTAAGAGTGCTTATTCTGATCCTAATGATATGCATTTGTCCACTTTGATTTAAAATAACAATGAATCTTTGGATGTGAATTTTGTTGGTAGGAATAATTTTGGTAACAATGCTAATAGAGGGAACTTTAATCCTAGGCCTTTTCCTAGTAATTCCTCTAATAATTATGGTAATTCTTACAACAACTCTTATGGATAGACGCCTTCTGAATCTGAAACTAGTGTTAAGGAGTTTATGACATAGCAAAAGAATTTCAATGCTATGCTTGAAGAAAAATTGCTTAAGGTTGATGAATTGGCTAGAAGAGTGGATATAATTACTCTTGATGTTGATTCTTTGAAACTTAGATCTATCCCACCTAAGCATGATATCAACGAGTCTCTCAAAGCCATGAGAATTTCCATTGATGAATGCAAAGAGAGAACCGCTAGGATACGTGCTAAAAGAGAGGATTATATTAAAGTGTGTTCTTCTAGTTATCATGAAAATAAAGACGAAGATATGAAAGTTATTGATGTGTCTCCTATTAGATCCTTGTTTTCTAGCATAAATCTTGATGAAGATAGGATTGGAGATGATTCTACTTTAATGTGTCCCAATGATTCAGAGTATTTAGATCTTGATGCTAAAATTGTTAAAAGTGGGAGTGAACAGATTAAAACATTGCATAGTGATGAACCCACTACTTTGGATTTCAAGGGATACAATTATGATAATTTCTCTTTGATTGATTGTATTTCCTTGTTGCAATCCGTGCTAAACTCTCTGCATGCTTATAGTCAAAATAAAGCTTTCACTAAACACATAGTTGATGCTTTGATGCAATCTTATGAAGAAAAACTTGAGTTAGAAGTTTCTATCCCTAGAAAGCTTTATGATGAGTGGGAACCTACTATCAAAATAAAATTTAAAGAACATGAATGCTATGCTTTGTGTGATTTGGGTGCAAGTGTCTCCACTATCCCAAAAACTTTGTGTGATTTGCTAGGTTTCCACGAGCTTGATGATTGTTCTTTGAATTTGCATCGTGCGGATTCCTCTATTAAGAAACCTATGGGAAGGATTAATGATGTTATTATTGTTGCCCATAGGAATTATGTGCCTGTAGATTTCATTGTTCTTGATATAGATTGCAATCATTCATGTCCTATTATTCTTGGTAGACCTTCCCTTAGAACGATTTGTGCAATTATTGATATGAAGGAAGGAAATATTAGATTCCAATTTCCGTTAAGGAAAGGCATGTAACACTTTCCTAGAAATAAAATCAAATTACCATATGAATCTATTATGAGAGCCACTTATGGATTGCCTTCCAAAGATGCCAATACCTAGATCTATCCATGTATCGTGCCTAGCTAGGGGCGTAAAATGATAGCGCTTGTTGGGAGGCAACCCAATTTATATTTTTTGTTTTTTCTTCCGTTTAGGAATAAATATTGCATCTAGATTCTGTTTATATGTGGTTTTGTGTTTTGTTTAGTGTTTGTGCCAAGTAGAACCTTTGGGAAGACTTGTGTGAAGTTTATATGATCTTGCTGTGAAAAACAGAATCGTTAGTGCTCACTAGAATGGTCATCAGATTTTACTGGAGCGTGCTATTTAGTTGATTCTGTTTGCAGATGATTAATAGACAAATTCCTCACATTTACCAATTTAGTTTGAATTTTTTGGAATTACAGAAGTATGCGAAACCTGCAGATTACTACAGACTGTTCCGTTTTTGACAGATTCTGTTTTTCGTGTGTTGTTTCCTTATTTCAATGCATCTATGAGTAATATTGGGAAGTATGAACCATAGAGAAGTTGGAATACAGTAGGTTTAACAACAATATAAACAAAGAATGAGTTCATGGCAGTACCTTTGAGTAGTGGTTTGCTTTCTTATACTAACGGAGCTCACGAGATTTTTGTCTAAGTTTTGTGTTGTGAAGTTTTCAAGTTTTAAGTATTGCTTTGATGGACTATGGAACAAAGAGTGGCAAGAGCCAAAGCTTGGGGATGCCCAAGGCACCCCAAGGTAAAATTCAAGGACAACCAAAAGCCTAAGCTTGGGGATGCCCCGGGAAGGCATCCCCTCTTTTGTCTTCATCCATCGGTAACAATACTCGGAGCTATATTTTTATTCACCACATGATATGTGTTTTGCTCGGAGCGTCTTGTATAATTTGAGTCTTTGCTTGTTAGTTTGCCACAGTTATCCTTGTTGGACACACCTATTTGAGAGAGTTAAATATGGCCTAGGAATTGTTAGAACACTCTATATGCTTCACTTATATCTTTTGAGTTGAATAGTTTTTGCTCTAGTGCTTCACTTATATCTTTTAGAGCACGGTAATGATAATACTTTGAAGAAATTGTTGAACTCTCATGCTTCACTTATATCCATTTTAGAGTCTATCAAAACAGCATGGTAATGTGCTTAGGCTATAAAACTAGTCTTCACATGATAGACATCCAATATCAATGTAGTAAAAACTTTCACTCTAAGTGCATTGAATATGATGAGTAGTTGGATGCTTGATAATTGTTTTGAGATATGAGGATAGTGATATTAGAGTCATGCTAGTGGATTTATTATGAAATTAAGGAATACTTGTGTTAAGGTTAGTGATTCCCGTAGCATGCACATATGATGAACCGCTATGTGACGAAGTTAGAGCATGAGGTATTCGTAAAGTGTCAACCTTTGTGTGGAGGTCGGGAGCGCGCGATGGTTAACTCCTACCAACCTCCCCCCTAGGAGCATGCGTTGATTGCTTTGTTTTGATGACCCGTAGATTTTTGTAATAAGTATATGAGTTCTTTATGACTAATGTTGAGTCCATGGATATTACACACTCTCACCCTTCCACCATTGCTTGCCTCTCTTGTACCGCGCACCTTTCGCCGGTACCATACACCCACTATATATCCTTCCTCAAAACATCCACCATATATATTCCTCAAAACATCCACCATACCTACCTATCATGGCATTTCCATAGCCATTCCGAGATATATTGCCATGCAACTTTCCACCGTTCCGTTCATATGACATGCGTCATATTGTCATATTGCCATGCATGATCATGTAGTTGACATCGTATTTGTGGCAAAGCCACCATGCATAATTTTTCATACATGTCACTCTTGATTCATTGCACATCCCGGTACACCGTCGGAGGCATTCATATAGAGTCATACTTGTTCTAGTATCGAGTTGTAATATCGAGTTGTAAGTCAATAAAAGTGTGATGATCATCATTATTAGAGCATTGTCCCATGTGAGGAAAGGCCAATAAAAAAGAGATGGCCCAAAAAAATAGAGAGGGGCTAATAAAAAAGAGAGAGAAAAGAGAGAAGGGACAATTGCTACTATCTTTTTCCACACTTGTGCTTCAAAGTAGCTCCATGTTCTTCATGATAGAGAGTCTCATGTTTAGTCACTTTCATATACTAGTGGGAATTTTCATTATAGAACTTGGCTTGTATATTCCAACGATGGGCTTCCTCAAATGCCCTAGGTATTCGTGAGCAAGCAAGTTGGATGCACACCCACTTAGTTTCTTTCGTTGAGCTTTCATACATTTTTAGCTCTAGTGCATCCGTTGCATGGCAATCCCTACTAACTCACATTGATATCTATTGATGGGCATATCCATAGCACATTGATACACTTAGTTGATGTGAGACTATCTCCCTCCTTTTGTGTTCTCCACAACCACCTCTCTATTCCACCCATAGTGCTATGTCCATGGCTCACGCTCATGTATTGCGTGAAAGTTGAAAGGTTTGAAAGAATGGAGTATGAAAACAAGTGCTTGGCTAAAATCGGGGTTGTGCATGATATGAATATTTTGTGTGATGAAGAGGGAGCATAGCCAGACTATATGATTTTGTAGGGATAACTTTCTTTAGCCATAGTATTTTGAGAAGACATGATTGCTTTGTTAGTATGCTTGAAGTATTATTATTTCTTATGTCAATATATACTTTTATCTTGAATCTTTCAGATCTGAACATTCATGCCACAATTAATAGAATTACACTGAAAAACTATGTTGGTTAGCATTCCACATCAAAAATTCTGTTTTTATCATTTACCTACTCGAGGACGAGCAGGAATTAAGCTTGGGGATGCTTGATACGTCTCCAACGTATCTATAATTTTTTATTGTTCCATGCTATTATTTATGATGTTTTGGATGTTTAATGGGCTTTGTCATACACTTTTATATTATTTTTGGGACTAACCTACTAACCCAAAGGCCCAGTCCAGATTGCTGTTTTTTTTGCCTGTTTCAGGGTTTTACAGAAAAGGGATATCAAACGGAGTCCAAATGGAATGAAACCTTCGGGAGAGATATTTTTGGAGAAAATCACGCACGGGAGACATGAGAACCACGGAGTAGAGTTTACGTGGTGCCCACAAGGGTGGTGGGCGCCCCCCCTAGGGCGCGCCCCCTGCCTCATGGGTCCCACGTATGGCCCCCGATGCCCTCCTTCCTCCTATATATGCCTATGTACCCCAAAACCATCAGAACAACAGAGAAAATCTTAGTTCCACAGCCGTATCCTTCTGTTCCCGTGAGATCCCATCTTGGGGCCTATTCCGGAGCTCTGCCGGAGGGGGGATCTTCCACGGAGTGCTTCTACATCATCATCATTGCCTCACCATGATTTGTGAGTAGTTTACGACAGAACTTCGGGTCCATAGATAGTATCCAGATGGCTTCTTCTCTCTCTTTGGATCTCAATGCAAAGTTCTCCTCAGTCTTCGAGGAGATCTATTCGATGTAATCTCTTTTTGCGGTGTCTTTTTGAGATCCGGTGAATTGTGGGTTTATGATCAAGATTATCTATGAGAAATATTTGGTACTTCTCTGAACTCTTTATGTATGATTATAATATCCTTGCAAGTCTCTACGAATTATTGGTTTGGTTTGGCCTACAAGATCTATAGTTCTTGCAATGGGAGAAGTGCTTGGCTTTGGGTAGAATCTTGCGGTGTCCTTTCCCAGTGACAGTAGGGGCAGCAAGGCATGTATTGTATAGTTGCCATCGAGGATAAAAAGATGGGGACTATATCATATTGCTTGAGTTTATCCCTCTACATCATTTCATCTTGCTTAAGGCGTTACACTGTTCTTATGAACTCAATACACTAGATGCATGCTGGATAGCGGTCGATGTGTGGAGTAATAGTAGTAGATGTAGAATCATTTCGGTCTACTTGTCTCGGAGGTGGTGCCTATATATAATGATCATGCCTAGATAGTCACATAATTATTCGCTTTTCTATCAATTGCTCGACAGTAATTTGTTTACCCGCCGTAGAATATCGATATCATGAGAGAAGCCACTAGAGAACACTATGGCCCCCGGGTCTATTCTCAACATATCAATCTACACTTACTTTACTTTTCCGCTTTTTACTTTATGTTCTTATAACAAAAAATACCAAAAATATCAAACTATCATCTCTATCAGATCTCACTTTCGTAAGTGACCGTAAAGGGATTGACAACCCCTTATCGCATTGGCTGCGAAGTTCTTATTTGTTTGTGCAGGTGGGAGGGACTCGCGCGTGGTCTCCTACTGGATTGATACCTTGGTTCTAAAAAACTGAGGGAAATACTTATGCAACTGTGCTGCATCACCCTTTCCTCTTCGAGGGAATACAACGCAAGCTCGAGAAGTAGCAACGGACACTTGGAGTTGTATCCCGATCGATACAACTAGAACTGGATACTGAGACATGATGGATATGTGGCTCCGGGATTGCTTCCTCGCAGGGAGTCAAGGAAGGATCTTTGGGAGTTATTGCTACAACATGCTTGATAATTATAACATGTTATTCTGTACTCTCTTCTACTGCTGCAAGATTGGTGGTTTCCAGAAGATGCTATTCTTCGATAGGACTAGCTTCTCCCCCTCTTATTCTGGCTTTCTGCAGCTTAGTCCACATATACTATCCTTTTCATTGATCCCGATGCATATGTAGTGTAGATCCTTGCTTGCGAGTACTTTGGATGAGTACTCACGGTTGCTTTGCTCCCCCTTTTCCCCCTTCTTTCTTCTTGCTGGTTGATGCAACCAGATAGTGGAGTCCAGGAGCCAGATACCACACTTGACGACTGCTACTACCCCGACGGAGGCTACTACTACGTGGAGACAGCTGACGACCAGGAGTAGTTAGGAGGTCCAAGGCAGGAGGCCTTGCCTTTTCGATCGTGTTGCTTTTGTGCTAGCCTTCTTAAGGCAAACTTGTTTAACTTATGTGTGTACTCATATATTGTTGCTTCCGTTGACTCTTGTGTTTTCGAGCTTATGTATTCGAGCCCCCGAGGCCCATGGCTTGTAATATAAAGCTTGTATTATTTTAACTAGCAGGGCCACCCGCGCATTTGCGTGGCTAGACTTATTGTTGCTGTCATCTTTTATTCTAAATGTACATAGTTCTTCAATACATGATGTTGTTATCTATCAAAAAATACTTCATGTCTAACTTTGCGTTAAAAGGTGAACTTTTTAATGTATATGTGTTAGAATTATAGGTTTAAATTTTTAAATGGCTTTGTGGATTATTATCGATTAGGGACACCAACCTCTCTTCGGTATGAGTAATGCTCTATGTTGGTCAATTAGCAAATGTTTATCGATTGTTAGTGTGCAAATTTTGATTCCTTAGTGGACATCGCCTTTATATGAAATACTGATTTCTTTATTTGTATTTCATATAGCGTTAGCACTTATCATTGCCTTGAAAACTTAGTTCTTAATTTTTTTTCCATCATTTATATTCGTAGTAGTAGTCTCATCCTCCTCGTGTATCCTTCTGTTATGTTTCCCTATTGACCAGGGAGACAATATGCTTTTGTTTCATCATAAAAAATTCATTATTCGCACATAAAATCTCATGTGTTTCTTTCTCTTTGTTGCACCTTGGTTCCTTATCCATCTTATATTGTCTTGAATCAAACAAAATATAGAGGGTTTGATTGCATTTTGTTTTTCTCATGGGTTGTGCCAACCACCGAGCTTATGGCGATGGGCTGCATATGAGGTTTAGTAAGCTATATATTTTGACCGAAAATAGTAGATTTTGCCACAGTCAATAATGTCCAATGATGTCAACTTAACTTACCTATGAGAAATAGTTTTTCTTTTGAATGTTTTCCATTTTGTAGTTAATTTTATTTGTTGTACTGTTATGTTAGCACCATGCGTGCTCCGTTAGCACTTGAAGTATCTGATACTTCCGTATTATTATCTATGAGGTGGCCCACACATTTGTATACTTTGATTTTTCTTTCTTAGAAAAATGAACAGTCATAGCTTGATATAATATGAAATCAAGAATAATATTTAGAGATAATTATGTTTGATATTGTAATAATAAATGTTTTATAGTGCAAGCCTTTCGTAGTTGCGCCATATTGTTTGAATATATAATATTATCTCTTTGTTTTGATGCTAATGTTGACCTGCATCTCGATTTCAGTTGCTGGCTTCTCATGAAAGATGTAGACCTTTGCACAGAAATATGCATCCCTCATACTGGCCTCTAGATTACAATCATTATAATATGGCCCTTGTTTATTAAAAAAAATACTAAGTAAAGTAATCCTGCAAATATTCTTCAAAATTCTTTTGAATTAGAGTGCGGTTTCTAAATTAGTTCAAGTTCATTCTTCTACTCTTGCTATATCTAGCAAAATAAAATTGGAATTGTTATATGATTGCTTGCATCATTTGACAACTGATTTGATTCTAAATTGGTTAAAGTTCGTTCTTCTACTCTTGCTATATCTAACAAAATTAAATTGGAATTATTATATGCTCGCTTGCATAATTTGACAACTGATTTGTTCTTGTCCAAAATCTGGATTGTTTGGGTTGGTGGTATTTTTCGTGCGCTCATGGTTTTCATCTTAACCTTGAGCTAAATTCTGGAGAGCATAAAAAATCACACTTAATCCAAACGGATCATAAAAGAGAAAATCGTAAATTTGGACATAAATATTCATATTTTTGGTTTCGGGAATGACACATTGATAGATTTGACACACCTTGGCGAGTAACACTGAAATGTTTCTGGGTGATCTACTCTAGCATGATGAAGAGATGCAGCAACACATTCAAAATTATGGCCCAATGTTGATGGTCTTAGGTGTACGACGTGAGTTTCGTGGCCTCGTTATCATTAGAAATGACTTGTCTTTTTTTTCGAGATGAAACGACGATGATTGTCTTTCTGCGTAGCCGGCCAGCTAAGTTGCGCTTTTCTCCTAGTCTCCGTGGGGATCGATTGTCTTGTGTCAAGTCTATCATATGTACATAATACTCGTCAATATTCGTTTCTTTATTTAATTATTAATTTCCTATAATCATAGTACAAAACTCTGTAACCTAAGTTATTTTTTAAATTCTTAGTCACTCTTTTTTTCTGCCTATATAAGGAGACAAAACCGAAATATTTGTTTCCTTGTTTAATTTCCGAATCATATTAGGAAACTCTCTGGTCGTTTTTTTCCTTTCCAACCATTTAATAGGAAATCACTTTTTGCTTGTAATAAGGAGATAAAGCAGAGTCTTATGTGGAGTCTTCTTTTAGAGAAAGAGTCATGAAGAGATTAGGAAACCTCTAGCCGGATTTTTTTTCCTTTCCAATTTCGTAGTCAATCTCTTTAATCTATTCCCATGTTGGTATGTGCCTGATTATAACAAAAAGCTTCTTTGTACATACTTTCAAGTGGTTGAACGTGTCTATTTTACATGACAATTGTTGTACCTAGAACTTTTCATGTTTTAATCTTCTTTTTTTAATAGAAAAAATATGCTACTTCGATGAAAGGTGTGTCCGCCTGTTTTTACATGCCATGCCAAATTGTTTGTACACAATATATTTTTATGTAACGTTATATATTTTAAATCTTGACCGTTGATGTATAAAATTGACGATCAAGATAATTTAATACATATGGATGAACGTGATGACTTGTTTGACTTCTGTATTATGTATATAATAGATAGATTTGTGTCTCAAGTTATGTTGTGATATCTTCCAGTGAGTCCTTGATCTTGGTCGTACACATTTGCATGCATGATTAGGGTACGGTCAAATCGGGGGCATCACAAGTTGGTATCAGAGGCATCTGCCTGTAGGAACCCCCTTTCCAACTCCTTGACCGAAGTTGAGTCTAGTTTAAAAAAAACTGTTTTACTAACATGGATGTGTGGCTTACGGGCTCACGTCGCCATTGGGTGGTATTAGGATCTTTTACTCCTCGTCTATACTCTGGGACTCTGAACTCTCTTCTATTCAGGTTAAACGAATTTACTAACTCTAACATTAGGATCCCGTGACCACATTCACCCCAAAGTTGGATAAGCCATAGTTATTCCTTAGAATAGTATTTTGAATAAGTACCCACTCTGTCTTGCTGACTACTAGGTGGTACCCGTCGAACCTCGTTCATTCTACATGTTATATAGTGAATAATTCTTTGTCTTTGCAAATGCTCAATGTTGAACTACCCCTATTACATGTTAGCAGGATGGTTAGACCAGGTGGTCGTGGCCGTGGTGGCAATGCTCCACCACCGCCCGAATTCGTGGCAGGAATGATGCAACAGATTGAGCTGAATCACCAGTTCATGGAAGGAGTGATAGCTCAGTTTCCTCGCCCAAATATGAATCATCAGCCAGCCCAAGTAACTCTGCAAGACTTTGCGCAATTCAACCCTGTCATCTACCGCAGCTCAACTCAGCCACTGGATGCTGATGACTCGCTCCGTGACATTGCTTTCGAGCTATAGTCTGTTGATGTAGCCCCTGCCAACTATGTCACCTTCGCGGCATACTATCTGATGGGCCCCGCTGCTCAATGGTGGGACAGCCACACGCGTACCCTACCTGCTGGAACGGTCATCATTGGCCGGATTTCCAAGCCGCCTTCCATGCCCGCTTCATTCCTCAGGGAATCATGGACAGGAAGAAGCGGGAGTTCCTCAACCTCATCCAAGGCAACAAGTCTGTAGATGCTTATCAGCGGGAATTCTTGGACTTGTCCCTCTATGCTGAAGAAGACATTGCTACTGATGCTCCTAGGCAAGAATAGTTTCGTGATGGACTTCACCCTGATATCCAGCTAGCACTTCTCGCTCATGACTTTGCCGACTTCGCCACCTTGGTGAATAAGGCTATTCAGGTTGAGACTGGTCTTCAAGAACACCAGGGATCCCTCAGGCGCAGCCATGACGCTGGCTCATCTTCGGGCCCGTCCGCAGAGAAGCGTCGGATTTCGATCCCCCATAGCATGTATCGTCCAACTGCTCCTGCTCCAAGACCGTCCTATGTTGCTCCGTGTGTGCCCCCTCCACCATCGAGGCAGCCTCTTTGGACTCCACCACCCCGAGCTCCTGCTCCCAATCCCAATGGTGGTTTGTGCTTCAGATGTGGCCATCCAGGTCACCGTGCTAGGGATTGTAGTCAGAGCAAGAACCAGCTGGCCCTCCCTATAGCTGGCCGTAACAATCAGCCCCACAACAACGATACCAAATCTTATGGTTGTGGTCAGGCTAATCATGTTGATCTGAATGAAGCTCAAGATCAGCCTACTACTGTGATGGGTACTCTTCTCGTTAACTCAGTACCAGCTTCTGTGTTATTCGATTCAGGAGCATCACATTCATTCATGTCAGAAAATTTTGCATACGCACATGACATTCGATGCGAGCCCATGAACACTCCGATAGTGGTACGCACCCCTACGGGTCAGTGTCAAACCACCATGATTGGTCGCGACGTCCCCGCTGAAATTGAAGGGTTGGAATTCCATGTTTCTCCCATTATATTGGAGTCTTCTAATATTGAGCTCATTCTGGGAATGGAATGGTTGAAACCACATACTGCCTCTATCATTTGCGCCACCAAAGTCGTTCATCTTCTACATCCATCGAATGCGATAGTAAGCTACCATGCTCAGATTGTTCAAAATGCCGAGGCACGACTTTATGCCTTGAATGCGGCACCTCTTGAGGGCATTGAGAAGATTCCAGTCGTTCGCGATTTCCAAGATGTCTTTCCAGAAGAACTCCCAGGCATACCTCCTACACGGGCTGTTGAATTCGTCATCGACTTGAAACCAGGCACGGTTCCTATTGCCAAACGACCCTACAAGATGCCACCCCATGAGCTCATTGAACTTAAGGAGGAAATCGACAAGTCTCTTCGCAGTGGATTCAATCGTCCAAGTTCCTCTGCTTGGGGAGCACCTTCTCTCTTTGTGAAGAAGAAGGATGGCACGAAACATTTGGTCCAAGACTACCGTCCTATCAACCAAGCTACAATTCAGGACAAATATCCGCTTCCTCGGATCAACGATCTGTATGATCAATTGGCTGGTTCATCAGTTTTCTCTAAACTAGACTTGAGGTTGGGTTACCACCAGATCCGTGTTCGTGAAGAGGATATTCCAAAGATCGCATTCGTCACTCGTTATGGTTCTTACGAGTACACCGTCATGTCCTTCGGTTTGACCAATGCCCCGGCAACATTCTCTCGTCCGATGAACTATATATTCATGGATTACCTCGACAAGTTCGTCGTGGTCTATCTGGATGATATCCTGGTATATTCGAAGAATAAAGAAGAACATGCTGAACATCTTCGTCTTATTCTGGAAAAGCTTCGAGAGCATCAACTATATGCCAAGTATTCTAAGTGTGAATTCTGGCTACCCGAAGTAACCTACCTTGGACATGTGATCTCCAAGGATGGTATTGCCGTCAAACCAGAGCGAGTTCAGGTCATTCTTGACTGGACCCCTCCCAAGAATGTCAAGCAAGTCAGAAGCTTTCTCGGACTCGCCACCTACTGTCGTCGTTTCGTTGAGAACTTCTCCAAGATCGCCAAGCCACTGACCAATCTGCTACAAAAGGCATTAAGTTTGAATGGACAGAAAAATGTCAGGAAAGTTTCCAGGCTCTCAAGGACAAGCTAACTTCTACCCCAGTGCTTGCTTCTCCGGATTCTCAGAAGGATTTCGTCATATATTGCGATGCCTCACGTCAAGGGTTAGGTTGTGTCCTAATGCAAGAGAGCCGAGTGATTGCTTATGCCTCTGGCCAAGTGCGTTCTCACGAAGAAAAATACCCAGTTCATGACCTCGAGCTTGCAGCGGTTATTTATTCATTGAAGCAGTGGCGACATTACCTTCTCGGTAATCGTTGCGAGATCTTCACCGATCATTAGAGTCTGAAGTATCTATTTACTCAGCCAGATCTAAACCTCCGCTAGCAATGGTGGATGGAGGCTATAGCAGATTATAACGTGGGTATTTCCTATACCCCAGGCAAGGCTAATGTCATGGCTGATGCCTTGAGCCGCAAGTCTTATTGCAATAACCACATGGTTCATAAAGCTCAACCCCGCTTTTATGAAGAACTTTGCAAGCTGAACCTTCAACTAGTTCCACAGGGTTCTCCGAATAACCTTGTCTTGGAACCAACTCTATTGAAAGCAATTAAGTCTGCTCAAGCCAAAGATGCTCACATTGATCTAATGAAAAAGGATCTTGCCTTAGAGAAATCCAGAGATTTCGCACTTGCTGAAGATGGGACTAGTACTTCAAAGATCGCATAGTGGTACCCCGCTTTGAGCTTATGACCAAGGAGGTGATGAAAGAAGCACATGACACCCCTCTCTCAATTCATCTGGGAAGTACTAAGATGTATCTAGACATCCGTCAGAAGTACTGGTGGTCTAATATGAAGCAAGACATTGCTCGGTATATCGAAGAATGTGACGTTTGTCGTCGTGTCAAAGCAGAACATCAGAAACCGGCTGGACTTCTACAACCGCTTCCGATTCCTGAATGGAAGTGGGATAAGATTCAGACGGACTTTGTCACTGGCCTTCCGAAGTCACAGAAAGGTAATGATGCTATCTTTGTTGTCATCGACCAATTCTTGAAGGTTGCTCACTTTCTGCCAGTCAAGGAGAAAATCACTACTAGTCAATTAGCAAACTTGTATATCTCCAGAATTGTGTCACTCCACGGCATTCCGAAAGAGATCAGTTCAGACCGTGGTAGTATTTTCACTTCGAAGTTCTGGGATAGTTTCCAAAAGGCAATGGGAACTCATATAACCTGGAGCACTGCTTATCATCCCCAATCCCAAGGCCAAGTCCAACGAGTCAATCAAATTCTTGAAGATATGCTTCGGGCTTGTGTTATTTCCTTCGGCAAGAAGTGGGAAGAATCTCTCCTTTATGCGGCGTTCTCTTATAATAACAGTTATCAAGCCAGCTTGAAGACGGCACCCTTCGAAGTGCTTTATGGACGTAAGTGCCGAACCCCTCTGAATTGGTAAGAAACTGGGGAACGGACGCTCATTGGTCCAGACATTATTCAACAAGCTGAAGAGCAGGTTTGCATTGTCCGGGGTAATCTCAAGGCGACCCAGTCCCGCCAGAAGAGCAACTATGACCGGACACACTGGGGTGCAACTTATAAACCTGGTGAACAAGCTTATCTGCGTGTCACTCCTTTGAGAGGCACCAATCGATTCGGTGGCAAGGGCAAGCTAGCTCCGCGCTACATCGGTCCCCTCCGCATTCTCGCCCGTCGTGGCCTGGTGGCTTATCAACTGGAGTTGCCACCTCAGTTCTCTCACGTCCATGACGTCTTCCACGTGTCGCAACTTCGTCGTTGCTTCAAGGATCTGGAACGTGAAGTGGATCCGGAACTGATTGAAGGGCAGTATGATCTCACTTACAAAGAGCATCTGATCTGCATTCTTGAAGAAGCTGAACGTCGAACCCGCCAGAAGGTTACCAAGTTCCTCAAGGTGTAGTGGTCAAATCATTCTGAAGATGAAGCTACTTGGGAACGCGAGGATAATCTTCGGGCAGAGTATCCCGACCTTTTTCCTTCTACCTCTTAATTCTCGGGACGAGAATTTCTTTTAGAGGAGGAGAGTTGTAACAGCCCGGTGTAATGGTGCTACGGTAACCTTGGGGTTAAGTTAATCCTATTGCTAAACAAGTGTTGGTTCATCATTATCTCTTGTCTCTTGCAAATTCCATTTGAATTCAAATTTCAAATAAGAGTGAAATTCAAAATTGCTCAAACATGAAAACTAAAATGTTCATCATGTGGCAAATATTCTTCTGTAAATATTGGTGGTGAACCAACATTTTTGCAAGGTGTTTAAATGGCCAAAACCAATTATAGATGTGGCTAAACCAATAGATTAAATGCCTTTTCAATTTATAAAAGTGGCAAACTTTTTCAAAAGCCTCACAATATTTTTGTGGAAGTGCCATCTACTGCAATGTAATTATGTGGCCAAGTACAACATTTTATAGAATCCTTTTTGGCAGCTCAAATATTGCAAAAACCTTTTCTGTAAAAAGAAAGAGCAAAAGAAAAAGAAAAGGAATAGCATATGGGAGAGAAAGCCACTACCCCAGTGGGGCTTTGGCCCACCCGAGCTAACTGGCCTCCCACCAGGCTGGCCCACCTCCCCTCCTTACTAACCGCCACACCCTGTGGAACCCTAACCCACGTCCCACTGCCCCCCCCACTCCTCGCTCCCCCTCCCCGATCCAGATCGGGATCGGGGGCGCACGACGTTGCCGCCTGCCGGAGCTGCTTCGCCTCGACCTCGACCTCGTCGCCCGAGCCGCACCCGTCGCAGTCTGCCTTGGCCTCACCGCCATCCTCATCCCCTCCTCGGCGGCTCCACCGAGCCATGCCGACCCCCTACCAGCCAACGCCGGTGAGGGCCACGCCCTCCCCCTCTCCCCCCTGTCTCGCGTGCGCACCGGCGTCGTCCTTTTCCGTGCCCACCGCGTGCTCACCACGCTCACGACCGCGCCCCGCACCGAGCCCGTGACCATCACGGCCTCACTCTTCGCTCGGCCGCCATAGACATCCGCGCGCATGCCCGCACCCCGTGCCTCGTCCTCCCCGTGGCTCGCCCGCTCCGCAGCAACGCCCGCGGCCATGGCCGCACCAGAGCTCCACTCCGCGGGCGAGCCCCGTCCCTGACCTCGCGCCCAACCGCGCCTCGCTCACCGTCCGCCTCGGCACCGCTCGTCGCCTGGCCCGCACCCCCACCACCGCACGCGCGCCCCGCTACTCCTGACGGCGACCGCCCCAGCCCCGCCGCCTTACGCCGCCATGGCCGAACGCCCGCGCGGCCTACTGGCCCTGGCCGACGGCGCTGTGCCGAGTCCTGCTGCCCCGCGGCGCCCTGGCGGCATTCCCCGCAGCCAGGCGGGCTACACCTGGGTCCAACCCCGACGGACACTCATGCCCGCCCCCACGCGCCCGTTAACCCGCTTCTGGGTGGGCCACTAACTGTGGGGCCCAGCATCCTGTTAAAAAAGAGGTTTAAAAAATAGTTAATAAAAAATATATTAATAAATTAATTTAAACAACTAATTAACTCAATTAATCATGTTAATCAAACTAATTAATCATGTTAATTAACCTTAATTATCTATTTAGATAAATAGACAATGACGGTAGGACCCACACGTCAGTTTGACTAAGTCAACTGACCGCTGACATCACCCTAACATCATGCTGACGTCATCACATACTATTCTAGATAATGTTGATTTAAATCAATTAAAAAATTCCAGAAAATGTTTAAAACTTTAGAAAATCATATAAAATAATCTGTAACTCGGATGAAAATGTTTTATATATGAAAATCGCTCAGAACGACGAGACGAATCAAATAAGCGGTCCGTTCGTGCGCCACACGTCCCTAGCATAATGAACCTGCAACTTTCCCCCTTCGATTCATTTGTCCGAATACACAAAACACCGAGAAGACTTTCCCGGATGTTACCCCCCTTCGCCGTTATTGTGTACCACTCGTTAGAGCACCCTCGCGTTGCGTGTTGACATGTCGTGATTCTCTGTACATCTCTATGCTTTGTATTTATTGTTTCTTCCCCCTCTTCTCTCCGATAGACCGCGAGACCGATGCTACCTTGGTGATCGGCTGCATCGACAATGACCCCTCCTTCTTGCCAGAGCAACCAGGCAAGCCAACCCCCTTTGATCATTTCGATATCGCCCATTCCCTTCTGTCTTATGCTTGCATTAGAACTGCTACTACTTTTTGTATGATCCTATTCTGATGCATAGCCTATTGCTGATACCTGCTTTCATACCTTACATGTTTATACTAAACTGCATAGTATAGGCTAGTTAGAGATCCACCCGTGACTCCCCAAATTGTCCCGACTACCCCGCTGGATAATCAGAAGACCCGATCAACGTGATCGAAGACCAGGCCCCGGCACCGCACATCACTTTCCCCTTGGTTGCTCGACAATACTGGGTTACTATCGAGTGCCGAGGGTTACACCTCAGCAGCACTTCTGATGTTAACCTTGTTGGTTCATTCATCGGTTATGGTCATCAAAGGTGATTCCTCTTTCTCCACTCCCGATAACGACACTATCGTGCAACTCTCAAGAGTGGACCTCGAGGGTGACTCCTCTTTCATTCACCTTGACGATAAACATCAGGTGGAATTCCATCGAGGGTGATTTCCTCAGGTTTCCCTTTGGTGTTAGACACAGAGTTACTATGGTTACTGTGCCTTTACAACTGTTACTTGGAAAGGCGGGTCGACCCCGAGGGGTACCCGCGAGTGATGTGGAGGCGGGTTGACCTGGAGGGTACCCGAGAGTTGAATACGATGCGTGGCCGGGCATTCTTAGCCCTTGCCGCAAGTCCTCGAGACGGGGTGACGGGGTCACATCTTTCGTGAGTCTCCGCTCATTACCGCGTTCCCAAGACACTAAACGGTTTGGATATTTGATCCAAGGGGCCTCTGGCCTGATAGCGCTAACCATCACGTGGGCATAGTATAGGCGTTCTGCATCATATGCATCAGCCACAGCTTAACTGACGTCATTGCGACTGAGCGGCGCGCGCCGGGTTGGACTGGTTATGCACCTACCTTTTTAAGGAGGTAGCTAGGTCTGCTCACCAGCCGCCCACGCAACGTGTAGGAGTTCCCGGGGTGATTGGCCCATGACCCCTGGGGGCATAGTGTTTAGTCCGGCGTGCATGACCTTTCTATTAAGCCTAGGTCGGGTTGCGGCGTATAGTTTGGCCGAGGGCGGGCATGACCTGATGGTGTGTCCGGCCGGAGTTAAGCAAGCGTGGTGGGTAAGTTGGTGCACCCCTAGAGGGAAGAAAACATCTATCGATAGCCTGTCCTACGGTAACGGAAACCTGGAGTTGTATCCCGATCGATACAACTAGAACTGGATACTAAGACATGATGGATATGTGGCTCCGGGATTGCTTCCTCGCAGGAAGTCGAGGAAGGATCTATGGGCGTTATTGCTACAATATGCTTGAAAATTATAATATGTTATTCTGTACTCTCTTCTACTGCTGCAAGATTGGTGGTTTCCAGAAGATGCTAGTCTTCCATAGGACTAGCTTCTCCGCCTCTTATTTTGGCTTTCTGCAACTTAGTCCACAGATACTATCCTTTTCATTAATACCGATGCATATGTAGTGTAGATCCTTGCTTGCGAGTACTTTTGTTGAGTACTCACGATTGCTTTGCTCCCCCTTTTCCCCCTTCTTTCTTCTTGCTGGTTGATGCAACCAGATAGTGGAGTCCAGGAGCCAGATGCCACACTTGACAACTGTTACTACCCCGACGGAGCCTACTACTACGTGGAGACAGCTGAGGACCAGGAGTAGTTAGGAGGTCCCAGGCAGGAGGCCGTGCCTTTTCAATCGTGTTGTTTTTGTGCTAGACTTTTTAAGGCAAACTTGTTTAACTTATGTCTGTACTCAGATATTGTTGCTTCCACTGACTTTTGTGTTTTCGAGCTTATTTATTCGAGCCCTCGAGGCCCCTGGCTTATAATATAAAGCTTGTATTATTTTAATTTATGTCTAGAGTTGTGTTGTGATATCTTCTAGGGAGTCCATGATCTTGGTCGTACACATTTGCGTGCATGATTAGTGTATGGTCAAATCGGGGGCGTCACAATTCTGTGCATTATATGTTGATACGTTTGGTATCCAAAAAAGCCAAAGCAAATATCTACACCCTCCATTCACTTTTGTAAGGCCATTTAGACATTTAAGACAACACCCAAAAGAGTTCAATCTCAACTGTCTAAAATGTCTAATAAAAGTGAACAGAGGGAGTATGACATTTGATTTTGTAAGGATCTTCCTTTGTTATTATATGGCAAAATAGGACTGCATGTTTCGTATAAAACGAAACATACATCCAAAGGTACATTTTTTTCATGCAGAGCAAATACTTCAGTATGTTTGTGCCATTTTTTGCATATACGGAAAACAAAAAATATTGAGAGAAATACATGTGTAGGTATTTTTCTTCATACAGAGTATACACATTTAGTTTGCACCTGCTCTGTAAGTCTTACATATATAACCTCTATTTCTTATAGTATATAACCTATAAAGTGAGAGTCCATATATGGTCCGCGTAAAAAAAGCCCATAGTCCACAATTTTTATTTAATAGAGAGTCTCGGTGCATCTACTTTTTTTAGTTGGGGTGCATCTCGTTATGCATGCAGAACAATCAACATGGTTTTATCTTGTGATGTAAAAAACATGTTACTATGAAGTAAAAATATAAACAATTAACATGGACTAATTGGTCTTATGCTTTTGGCCCTCACGTTTATCACGCGACTGTAACGTGTATTTTTAGGACGAATATAATCAACATGTGCTAAGTGAAGGCTGGCAGTGCTGTTTTTTTAGAAGTCGTGCATTGTGTGGACTCATCGTACCTTTTCTTAATAACGGTTAGTTGTACTACCGATGCATGTAGACACATGATGGATTTGGGCTCCTTATTTGCAAATCGGTGCACACGTTTCCTTCTTCTTTTGAGGCCGATATATCTGGTTTGGTAGGACATGTTTTTTTAGAGGATTGGTAGTACATGTTTAACCGGTGATTCCAACTAATGGATGTGTATATGCACATAGACGTGACAGTTCAATCTGATGACACGTATACGTTAACATGTTACACAATTTTTAGAACTTAGCCGTTATTATTATGATCAAATGGTGGTAATAATATTAGCATATGTGGGTAAACGTAGTGGCTTGTTTGACTCTTGTTTTAAGTATATAATAGATCCTTCAAGTACTGTGTGTGTCAGCATTACCGATCCAGAGATGACACAGAGCACAGAGACGTCAGTGCATTCGCATCGTGGTCGCTACAAGATGGTATCAGAGCACACGCAGAATGTAGGACACCACCACTAAGATAAGCCATAGGTCACTCTTCTCTAATCATTTATGACTCCTCTCCATTTTCTACTCTTTAGGATGGTGGACTCAAGGAATAAGTTTACCCAACCGGATGAAGACACACCTTTTGGACGACACTTGAAGGAAGTCACTAGGTACCTGAACATCGGAATACCAAGCTTCACCAGGACCACCACTCTACCAGAAGAGGAGCGATGGATTATTCACGTTCCAATTATCGGGACGACATTCATGCCAGTCATTGAGCCCATAGAGTTTTCCTTTGTTGCACCAACCTGGAGCCTAGGCGAGAGTATGGCAGCACACATTGCTATGAGACGAATTGGAGAAGTCTACAAACATGAGCTGAAGGACACTATCTACCGGATATGTGGGCGCCGAGATGAGCAATGGGATATGATCAATACCAGGAAGGACCGGTCCATTATAGCTTTCATCCAAGAGTTAAACCAGCACATTCGCCGACAGGAGCATCTGACGTGTGCATGCATGATAGATTTGAAGAAGGCGTTAACCAGGACCACAGAGCTAGAAGAGGAACTCAAGTCTTCACGTGACGGATATGAGGAGGAAATTGCAATACTTGTGGAGAAGAATGACGACCTGACAAGGAAGCTAGGAGTATTCATGGGAGACCCCGCGCCAGGAGGAGAAGACGACGAACCCATGGAGATTCGTTCTAAGGACTACATCATCATCGACGACACCGACTCCGACCCTGATGATAGCGATGATGACTATGAAGACGAAGCTGGAGCAGATATCATGGAATCTTCCACCGATCAAAATTTCTAGATGACCACCATATGAGTAGTAGTTTTCCCCCATATAGTAGAAGTCCAAGCACTTCTGTTATGTTAGTTCCAGACCTTTTGTATGCCCTTGCTTGAAATTGATTAGTGTGATATGATTGTGTTTGTCTCATGTGCAGACGGGTAGTTATTTTGCCCCTAGACCCCATTCTATTCTAAGCTCTTCCCTCTGAACCCATCAGATGCCTCCGAGACGTGAGCCTGGATTTGAGTTTCCCCCTGAGCTCACCCAGTTGATTCAGCAGCAGAACACTTTGATGCAACTTCTTGTCCAGAACCAGAACAATCAGAACAACAACTACAACAACAACAACAACCCTCCACCACCAGCACTAGAGGACAACCTAGCCCGTTTTTTGAGGTTGCAGCCGCCGGTGTTTTCCAGTAGCGTCGAGCCAGTAGCTGCTGATGACTGGCTACACAAGATTGGTAGGCAGTTGACCACTGCAGGTTGCACAGATGTTGAGAAGGTGCGTTTTGCCGCACATCAATTGGATGGACCAGCAGCCTCATGGTGGGAGAATTACACATCCACTTTCCCTATAGCCAATGTCACTTGGGATCAGTTTCAGCAAGCTTTTCACACCGCCCATGTCTCAACTGGGGCTAGGAGCATGAAGAAGCGTGAGTTTCGCAACTTGCGCCAAGGAAATCGTACAGTGGCTCAGTACGTAGATGAGTTTAGTACTCTATCTCGCTATGCCCTTGATGATGTGGCCACCGATGCCGCGAAGCAGGAGAAATTTATGGAAGCGTTGAATGATGAGATGAGCATACAGTTGATGGTGGCAACATTCAACAACTACCAGGAGTTGGTAGATAAGGCTTTTATGATTGAAGGGAAGCAACAGCAGATCGAGAGCCTAAAGAGGAAGAATGGACAAGGAAAGAACAATTCTGGAGCCCAGCAGAAGCCCCGTTTCACATCGAACTCGGGAGGATATACCCATAACCATGGAGGCCACACCCATAATGGAGGGAGTTGTCATAACCACAATGTCCCCAAGAATGGAAATGGGAATGGAGCAAGCAATAATCAGAACAGCTCCACTCCAGCCACACCCACCAAGAGGGATCTAGGTCACACTACCTGTTTCAAGTGCGGGAAAACTGGACACTATGCCACTGAGTGCCCTGAAGCAAAGAATGGGAACGGCAATGGAAGCTCTGGGAAGAAGCCCAACCCTTTCAACAAGGGACAAGTGAACCACGTGAACGTGGAGGCGGTTGAAGAGCAGCCTGATGCAGTTGTCGGTAAGTTTTTGGTTAAGTCATTTACTGCAATAGTTGTTTTTATACTGGTGCATCGCATTCATACATTTCAAGGGGATTCGTGGATAGATATAAGTTGCCCACCAAAGTACTTATGACACCTATGTTAGTAAGCTCACTAGGAGCTGAATATATGGGAAATCAAGGATGTTTTCAGATGCCATTGACCATTGGGAGCCATGTTTTCCCCTCAGATCTGATAGTTTTGGAATCACAAGGATTGGATGTGATATTAGGCATGGATTATCGATGTATGGAGGAAACATCGATTGTGCCAGTAAGTTGATTCTACTTACCACCCCGGAGGGAAAAAGGATCAAGTATGTATCTAGGCATGCGCCTAGGAGGACCCAAGTAAATTCTCTCTCGGGAGTTGTTCAGGAGGAAGTGCCTGTAGTGAAGGATTGCCCGGATGTATTTCCAGAGGAGCTACCAGGCATGCCGCCAGATCGGGACATTGAGTTTTTGATAGAACTATTGCCAGGCACCAGACCAATATCGAAGAGACCATACCGGATGCCAATGATCTGGAGGAGATCAAGAAGCAGATCAAGGAGTTATTGGAGAAATGATTCATTTGACGAAGTTCATCACCCTAGGGAGCCCCAGTGCTCTTGGTCGAGAAGAAGGATGGATCTTTAAGAATGGTTGTTGATTATCGGGCGCTGAATGAAGTGCGGATTAAGAATAAGTACCCACTGCCAATGGGAAATGATTTATTCGACCAACTTCAAGGAGCTAAAGTATTCTCCAAAATCGATCTACGATCAGGATACCACCAGTTGAAGATCCGAGAAAAGGATATACCTAAGACAACCTTCGCCACGAGGTATGGGCTATATGAGTATACGGTTATGTCATTTGGATTGACTAATGCCCCTGCCTATTTCATGAGCATGATGAATAAGGTATTCATGGAAGTCTTGGGAAAGTTTGTCATGGTATTCATTGATGATATCTTGGTGCATTCAAAGAACGAAGAGGAACACAAGGAACATTTGCATTTGGTTCTTGAGAAGCTCAGACAACACCAGTTATATGCCAAGTTCATCAAATGTGAGTTTTGGTTGAAGGAAGTTGGATTCTTAGGACATGTTATATCAGGAGAAGGTATAACAGTGGATCCTACCAAGGTTTAGTCAGTCACTGAATGGTTGGCACCCATCTCAGTTGGAGAAATCCGCAGTTTTCTTGGACTCGCGGGATATTACTGGAGATTCATAGAGAATTTCACCAAGATTGCAAAGCCTATGACGGCATTGTTGAAGAAGGACACAAAGTTCCATTGGACGGAAGAGTGCGAAGAAAGTTTTCAGGAGTTGAAAAAACGTTTAACAACAGCCCCAGTGCTGATCTTGCCAGATATACGCAAGGATTTCCAAGTTTATTGCGACTCTTCTCGCTTAGGACTCGGAGGAGTACTCATGCAGGATGTAAGAGTTGTTTCTTATGCCTCCCATCAACTCCGACAACACGAGTTGAATTATGCCACGCATGATTTGGAGTTAGCAGCGGTAGTGCATACACTCAAAACCTGGAGATATTTTCTTATTGGAAACTGTTATAATGTGTACACGGATCACAAGAGTCTAAAGTACATTTTCACTCAGAAGGAGCTGAACCTCAGACAGAGGAGGTGGTTAGAGCTCATAAAGGATTATGATATGAAGCTGCACTATCATCCAGGCAAGGCCAATGTTGTTGCCGACGCTTTGAGCCGGAAGAGTTATGTCAATACCGTACTAACTGGAGGATTGCCAAAGGAGTTAGCAACAGATCTCAGGGAGCTTCGTTTGGAGATACCAAGGGTTTTCGTGAGGACGAACATGACATCTGGTGGTTTGAGGACCGTGTCTATGTGCCCAACAACGCCGAGATCAGGAAGTTGATACTACAGGAAGCACATGATTCACCATACTCGATACACCCCGGAAACACTAAGATGTATTTGGATTTGAAGGAACATTTCTGGTGGACGGGAAAGAAGAAGGACATTGCCAAGTATGTAGCCGTATGTGATGTATGTCAGAGAGTGAAGACAGAACATCAGAAGCCAGCAGGATTACTATAGCCTATGCCGATACCAGAATGGAAGTGGGACAAGCTTGACATGGACTTTATCACCGGATTACCCAGGACCCGATCGGGATATGTCTCTATCTGGGTAGTAGTGGATCGCTTGACCAAAGTAGCCCACTTTATCCCCGTGAAAACCACCTATACCAGTGCAAAGTTGTCCAAGATATACATGACTAGGATCGTATGTCTGCACGGAGTTCCGAGGACCATCGTATCAGATAGAGGAACACAGTTTACTTCAAAGTTTTGGCATCAGTTACACCAGACCTTGGGTACCAGGCTAGAGTTCAGTACAACCTTTCACCCGCAGACTGATGGACATACCGAGAGAGTCAATCAGATCCTGGAGGACATGTTGAGAGCTTGTGAGCTAGATTATGGATATAGTTGGGATGACAACTTGCCCTACGCGGAATTCTCGTACAACAACAGTTACTAGGCCAGTTTGAAGATAGCACCATTCGAAGCTTTGTATGGAAGAAGATGTCGAACGTCGTTGATGTGGGATGAAGTCGGAGACCGTTAGTTATTTGGACCAGATTTGATTAAGGAGTCAGAAGAGAAGGTTAAGCTCATTCGAGATAGACTGAAGGTAGCTCAGTCCAGACAGAAGAGTTATGCAGACTCAAAACGCAAGGAAGTAGTCTATGAAATCGGAGATAAAGCGTACCTGAGAGTGTCACCTCTGTGAGGTGTTAAGCGTTTCGGAGTTAAGGGAAAGTTAGCCCTGCGATTTGTGGGACCATACCGTGTTTTGGAACGCATGGGAGAGGTTGCCTACAATTTAGAGTTACCCGATGGATTGTCAGGAGTTCATGACGTGTTTCACGTTTCCCAGCTAAAGAAGTGCCATGCTGAGATGGCCGATATTCCTCTCAGAGATACAGTGCCCCTGGAAGCCATCCAACTGGATAGTGATCTAACTTACGAGGAGAAACCAGTCAAGATCCTCAAGTTTGCAAGCCGAGTCACCCGCATCAAGGTTATCAAGTTAAGCAAAGTTCAGTGAAGCCACCATACCGAGGATGAAGCCACCTGGGAACGAGAGGATGATCTATGCAAAGACCACCCACACCTATTTTCTAGCCAACCCGAATCTCGAGGGCGAGATTCATCTTAAGCGGGGTAGGTTTGTAACATCCCAAATGTTCAATTTGGAATGTTATACATAGGTCATATGCATATCATGTTTTATTAGCTTTTCGTTTCGCGATCCTCGAAATTTGAAGCAACTCAAGGACCCACGAAGAGAGTTAGAGATTTCACCGGTTTCATATTAGATTTTTCTCAAATATTGGAACGAGGATCATTTTGGTTTTAATTGTTTTTCTCTCCGAAAATATTTCGTATTAAAATATTTGAGTGGAGATAATATGACTTCTCCAAAATAAACGAAATATTGGAGGAAATATATTAAAATCAAATTTTTTAATTTATTTGGTTTTTCTACAATTTTATTTGCATTAGAAAAATATGCATGTTTTAAAAGTTGCATTTTAGCGCCAAGAAAATGTTCATCATGTTCTAAATATTTTATTTAGACGGTGAAAATTTGTTTTGGCATTTTTAGATTTTTATTTATTTTTTCTAGGATTTTTCTGGCGGAATCTGCTTAAAAAAAGTTCGGACCGACTGGGCCGAAGCCCAGCCGGCCCAGCGTCGTGCCGCCGCCTGCACGAGCCCCGCCGTGGCCGACTCGGCCACCACCGACGCCCTGCCCCTTCCCCAAGCCAGCCCCTCGGCCCCTATATATACGCCGCCAACCCCCGGCCCCTATATATATGCCGCCACCCCGCCCGGCGCCTCAACCTCACCCGCGCCGTCGCCGCTGCTGCCACCGCCGCCCGTGCCACCTGTGCCGCCCAGCCGCCTCGCCCGAGCTGCCCCGCCGCCGGAGCCTTGCCTCACCGCCAGAGCCTTGCCTCACCGGAGCTGTCGCCGTAGTTCGCCGGAGCCACCGCCGTTTTTTTCGGTTTAGTTAAAAAACCATAGATCGGTTCGGTTTTTATTTTTTTAGATTAGATCGGTTCGGTTTTTTTGGTTTAGTTATTTAGCGGACGTTCGTCCGTTCATTCGTTTAAATGAACTCTTTTCGTCTTTTAGTTACACAAAGCGAACGTTCGTTTGTTAGCCTGTTCGTCTCGTTTTCTTTTTCGGGGCTTTTCCGCGATTATTTTCGATCGTGATTTCTGCCCCGATCTTTGTTTTAGTATAACTTTTCGCTCGTTAGCCGGAATCATGTGAAACAAGTGCCTAGATCTTCGTCTCGAAGCCCTCTTTATGTTTAACCAACTTGAACAAGATTTTGGTACTTTCAAAATTTGACTTTCGTTGCTCTGTTTGATTTGATTCTTTTTGCAAACCGGAGTTCTTCAGTTGAACTTTCCGGCTAGATCTGGTTATTTGAGTTTTACCCGTGCATCTTTGCTAGTTTGCTTATGTATGCTATTGTTTGTTGGCGATAGAATTCCCGGAGTGCGAAGCGTGCTACTACGAGTCCCTAGGTTTTGGGAATCGTCATCAAGGCAAGTAACACATTGATCATACCCCTTTATTACCCAGTTTTTATGCATTAGTTTCAACCCTCACACATTGCATGAGTAGGATCTCTTAAGATGGGTCTGAGAAGTAGATGATGAGGTAGAACCTATTACCTGTTTATTATCAAACCCCTGGGAGTTACTTCTACGTTATGCTTCCATGCTATGCTCGTAGACGTGGATTGGGTCTGAGAGTATCCATGACAGATGTGAGATTGCTAATTAATGGTTAAACTTAAGGTGCCAACTTTAATACACATCTGGGTGGATTGGTTGTAGAGCACCTGGAGAATCCAGTGTTGTCCTAGGAAATCCCGGAGGAACCGTGTGATTATCCTATGGAATGCCACCTAGGCTCAAAGGGATCATAAGATTATTCATGCTAGAAACTTCCGTGTGCAGCCACAATGCCATTATGGGCTCTAGCATAGTTGAGTATGTTGTGTGAGCTCTTTCAGTGGTGGACTGGCAGATGTAGGGGAAAGTAGGTGTACGGGTCCACCCGGGGTAATGAGTAAAAGCTTCTGAAAGACTGCGTCTCGGTCATCTGTTTCTCAAACACCATGCAGTGCGAGAAGTCCAATGGAGAAGATCGAGTCTTGTGGGGAAAAGTGCGCAAACCTCTGCAGAGTGTACAAACTAATCATGATTAGCCGTGTCCCCGGTTATGGACATTTTGAGTATCTGGTACTTGAATTATTGGATTGATCTCATCACTCTAAAACTAAATTGTTGGGTTAATAATGATGGATTTAATTGGGATTGAGTTGGAGGAACCCTCTCAATGATGTTTCAACTACCATGATAGTTAAAATAAAATTTATTCCTTTGTTGTAGAGAAAAATTAGCTTTATGCAAAAACATTATAACCTTAGAGCCTCCAGTAGCCATATATGCATGTAGTGATAGTATTTATCTGTTACTTGTTCTACTGTGTTATCTTGCCAGCATATTCTATTTGCTGACCCGTTTCTAGCTGCAACATATCATGTTGCAGACTTTTTAGAAGAAGAGTAAGGTGCGCTAGGTCATTTGTCATGCACTCAGCTATGACGTTGGAGTTGATGGACTCACTTTATCTTCCATGCCTTCTGTTGTTATCGTGTTAGATGGCCTTATGCCATATATTTTGTAGTAAGTTCTCTTTTGAGACATTCGATGTAATAAGTGTGTGATTGCCACTCTATTATAAATCCTTCAAGTACTGTGCGTGTCAACATTACCGATCTAGGGATGGCACAGAGCACATAGACTTTGGTCTATTCGGATCGTGGTCGCTACATAGGAGCATGCGTGTAGTACTTTGTTTTGATGACTTGTAGATTTTTGCAATAAGTATGTGAGTTCTTTATGACTAATGTTGAGTCCATGGATTATACGCACGCTCACCCTTCCACCATTGCTAGCCTCTCTTGTACCGCGCAACTTTCGCCAGTATCATACACCCACCATATACCTTCCTCAAAACAGTCACCATACCTACCTATCATGTCATTTCCATAGCCATTCCGAGATATATTGTCATGCAACTTTCCACCGTTCCGTTCATATGACACGCTTCATCATTGTCATATTGCCATGCATGATCATGTAGTTGACATCGTATTCGTGGCTAGGCCACCATGCATAATTTTTCATACATGTCACTCTTGATTCATTGCACATCCCGGTACACCGCCGGAGGCATTCATATAGAGTCATACTTTGTTCTAGTATCGAGTTGTAATATTGAGTTGTAAATGAATAAAAGTGTGATGATCATCATTATTAGAGCATTGTCCCAAAGAAAAAAAGGAAAAAAAAAGAAAGGCCAAAGAAAAAAAAAAGAAAGGCCCAAAAAAAGAGAAAGAAAGAAAAAAAGAACAGAAAAGAAAAAAGGGACAATGCTACTATCTTTTTCCACACTTGTCCTTCAAAGTAGCACCATGATCTTCATGATAGAGAGTCTCTGTTTTGTCACTTTCATATACTAGTGGGAATTTTCATTATAGAACTTGGCTTGTATATTCCAACGATGGGCTTCCTCAAATGCCCTAGGTCTTCGTGAGAAAGCAAGTTGGATGCACACCCACTTAGTTTCTTTTGTTGAGCTTTCATACATTTATAGCTCTAGTGCATCCGTTGCATGGCAATCCCTACCCACTCACATTGATAACTATTAATGGGCATCTCCATAGCCCATTGATACGCCTAGTTGATGTGAGACCACCTTCCTCTTTTTGTCTTCTCCACAACCACTACTCTATTCCACCTATAGTGCTATGTCCATGGCTCATGCTCATGTATTGCGTGAAAGTTGAAAAAGTTTGAAAAAAATTTAAGTATGAAAAAATTGCTTGGCTGAAACCGGGGTTGTGCATGATTTGAGTATTTTGTGTGACGAAGATGGAGCATAGCCAAACTATATGATTTTGTACGGATGAACTTTCTGTAGCCATGTTATTTTGAGAAGACATGATTGCTTTGTTAGTATGCTTGAAGTATTATTATTCTTATGTCAATATAGAATTTTGTCTTGAATCATTCGGATCTGAACATTCATGCCACAATAAAGAAAATTACATTGAGAATTATGTTGGTTAGCATTCCACATCAAAATTTTTGTTTTTTATCATTTACCTACTCGAGGATGAGCAGGAATTAAGCTTGGGGATGCTTGATACGTCTCCAACGTATCTATAATTTTTTATTGTTCCATGCTATTATATATTTTGTTTTGGATGTTTAATGGGCTTTATTATTTTTGGGACTAACCTACTAACCCAAAGCCCAGTGCAAATTGTTGTTTTTTTTGCCTATTTCAGTGTTTTGTAAAAAAGGAATATCAACCAGAGTCCAAACGGAATGAAACCTTCAGGAGAGTTATTTTTGGAACAATATCAACACGAAAGACTTGGAGTACACGCGAGGAAGCGAAGGAGGTGGCCACGAGGGGAGGGGCGCGGCCAGTGGGGTAGGCACGCCCCCCACCCTCGTGGGCCACCTGTTGATCCCCCGATGTGCCTCTTCAGCCTATATATACTCTCATACCCTGAAAACATCGAGGCAATGGACGAAACCCTAATCCACCACCGCAACCTTCTATTCCCGTGAGATCCCATCTTGGGGCCTATTCCGGAGCTCCGCCGGAGAGGGCATCGATCACGGAGGGCTTCTACATCAACACCATAGCCTCTCCGATGAGTTGTGAGTAGTTTACCATAGACCTTCGGGTCCATAGTTATTAGCTAGATGGCTTCTTCTCTCTCTTTGGATCTCAATACAAAGTTCTCCTCAATCTTCGAGGAGATCTATTCGATGTAATCTTTTTGTGGTGTGTTTGTCGAGATCCGATGAATTGTGGGTTTATGATCAAGATTATGTTTGAACAATATTGAATTCTTTTCTGAAATCTTTTATGTATGATTATAATATCCTTGCAAGTCTCTTCGAATTATTGGTATGGTTTGGCCTACTAGATCTATAGTTCTTGCAATGGGAGAAGTGCTTGGCTTTGCGTTCAATCTTGCGGTGTCCTTTCCCAGTGACAGCAGGGGCAGCAAGGCACATATAGTATTGTTGCGATCGAGGATAAAATATGGGGTTTGTATAATATTGCTTGAGTTTATCCCTCTACATCATGTCATCTTGCTTAAGACGTTACTCTGTTCTTATGAACTTAATACTCTAGATGCATGCTGGATAGCGGTCGATGTGTGGAGTAATAGTAGTAGATGCAGAATCATTTCAGTCTACTTGTCACAGACGTGATTCCTATATACAATGATCATGCCTAGATATTCTCATAACTATGCGCTTTTCTATCAATTGCTCGACAGTAATTTGTTCACCCACCCTAGAATTCTGCTATCATGAGAGAAGCCACTAGTGAAACCTATGCCCCCCGGGTCTATTCTCATCATATTAATCTTCATCAACTATTTTATTTACTTTGCATTATTTACTTTCAATCTCTATATCAAAAATACCAAAAATATTATCTTATCATATCTATCAGATCTCACTCTCGTAAGTGACCAAGAAGGGATTGACAACCCCTTTTATCGCATTGGCTGTGAGGTTCTTATTTGTTTGTGCAGGTGCAAGGGACTCGCGCGTGGTCTCCTACTGGATTGATACCTTGGTTCTCAAAAACTAAGGGAAATACTTATGCTACTGTGCTGCATCACACTTTCCTCTTCGAGGGAATACAACGCAAGATCGAGAAGTAGCAGTGCCCCCCTCGGGGCACCCCTCAGGTGTAGCTCTGGCCCATTGGGTGTCTTCTGGCCCATAAAAAATCTCCAAAAAGTTTCGCGGTGTTTGGACTCCGTTTGATATTGATTTCCTATGTGTAAAAAACATGTAGAAAACAGCAACTGGCACTTGGCACTATGTCAATAGGTTAGTACCAAAAATGATATAAAATGATTGTAAAACATCCAAGAATGATAATTTAACAGCATGGAACAATCAAAAATTAGAGATAAGTTGGAGACGTATCGCGTCGCGTGCTGGGTTGGACCACGTAACGTAACTTCCTTTGAAATGGAGGTTCCTAGGTCTGCTCACCGGCCGCGTACGCAACATGCAGGAGTGCAAATGGTAATCGCCCATGACCCATGTGCGCTTAGGATTTAGACCGGTGTGCTGACCTCTCTGTCATACCTAGGTAGGCTGCGACGTGTTGATCTTCCGAGGCCGGGCATGACCCAGGAAAGTGTGTCCGGCTAGAGGGATCAAGGATGTCGGGTTATGTGGTGCACCCTTGCTGGGAAATAATCTATTCGAATAGTCGTGTCCACGGTAACAGGACGACCCATAGTTGTATTCCGACCTCATGACAACTAGAACCGGATACTTAATAAAACACACCCTTTTGAGTGCCAGATACAACCTGGTGATCGCTGTCCCATAGGGCGGCGAGGGGAGGATCACCGGGTAGGATTATGCTATACGATGTTAATTGGTGAACTTTCCAGCTACTCAATTCGGAGGCTGCCAGAAGCATTGACACTTGTTACTATTCCAGCTACTCTCTTCTACTACTGCAAGATGGAGGCTGCCAGAAGCGTAGTCTTTGATAGGCCTAGTTTCCCCCCTCTTATTCTGGCATTCTGCAGTATAGTCCACAGATATTACCCCCTTTATACATATACCAATTCATATGTAGTGTAGATCCTTGCTTGCGAGTACTTTGGATGAGTACTCACGGTTGCTTTGCTACCCCTTTCCCCCCCTTTTCTCTTCTTCTCGGATGATGCAACCAGATGGTGGAGCCCAGGAGCCAGATGCCACTGCCGACGACTACTACTACCCGCCGGAGCCTACTTCTACGTGGGGCCTACCGACGATCAGGATTAGTTTAGGAGGTTCCCAAGTAGGAGGCCTTTACCTTTTCGATATGTATCCCTGTTTGTGCTAGCCATCTTATGGCACCTTGTTTAACTTATGTCTGTACTCAGATATTGTTGCTTCGGCTGACTCGTTTATGATCGAGCTTATGTATTTGAGCCCTCGAGGCCCCTGGCTTGTTATATGAAGCCTTTATGATCTTTAATTTGTGACTAGAGTTGTGTTGTGATATCTTCCAGTGAGTCTCTGATCTTGGTCGTACACATTTGCGTGCATGATTAGTGTACCCTCAAATCGGGGGCGTCACAAGTTGGTATTAGATCCGGCTGCTTGTAGGAATCCCCCTTCCAAACTCCTTGGCTGAAGTCGAGTCTCGTAATTGCAAAACTTTTACCAACATGGCTGTGTGGCTTACGGGCCCACGTTGCCATTGGGTAGTACTACGATCTTTTATTCCTCGTCTATGCTTTGGGACTCTGATCTCTTCAATTCAGGTTAAATGATTTTTCTAAAATCTAAATTTAGGTTCACGGAAATACTTCCGCCTGGAGAGCCCCTCACTCCAGATGATCGCTTGCTGCACCAGAAGATTTCGAAGATACTCTCTGAAGTTCCCTTGAGATTCTGTGCCCATCACTTTTGCAATCCCGTACCACCAATATATCCCTATGGATAAATACATACATTTGTCGATCTTACTTTCATTCCGAGCTACTCTTGTTATTTCAAGATGCATCAAATTATTCTCCAACATTCTAAGAATCCCTGGTGACATGGCTTCACATGTCTTTGCCGTATGAATACCCCTATGAATAATTCCTCACACTTATTGAGGTTTCACTCATCCCCAGTTGTTCATGTGTTTCACAAAAGTCATCGAAATACCACTCGATCTTCCAATAATCCTCAGCAGCCGATTGCTCTTGGAACTCTTGCTTTCTTGCACTGTGGATAATCCCATAAGTCTAGTAATCTTGTTGACATCCTTTGTCATTATCATTTTGAGTCTGCTGGTTCGTTAAGTTGCGAATGCTTGCAATCCTCAAGCAGGTCCTAGAATTCATCCTTCCGGCTCAGACGTCATTTTAAAGACAAGCTGGATCTCGACCAATCAAATTGCCATCGATTGTACCCCTAAGCCTACTCGACTTATCCACCCTTAATCAGAGTGTTTGCTTCTGATCCCTTGATTTGGAAATCATAATTCATTTGTATTTGAGTTTTGAATTAGTCAGTTTTTTCTATAATCCAATGCCTTTGCATTGTTTCTTCATCTAGTTGTGTGTCGATGCTCATATCAGCTTCGTTATGGACCGTCAGATCCTGTGTTTGAATTATAATCCGATAGTGTCCTTCGTATACAAAAACCTGGAGAAATTCTTTCCCTGATATATAATTCCATTGGTGAAATGTATTCTCTGATTTGGCCAAGCATGCTCTGCTTTCGAGCTGGTGATATTTACTCTTGAAGCTTTAGGTATATGTTTCTAAGATACCACGACCAGTTTAACCTATGCCTTCCTTAACGTGTGTGAACCCGAAAACTTTTCACGGGTCATAGTCCTCTGGTAATTCACAAGGTAGGTTTTCACACTCAAACCATTTTTATAAGAGCAGTGAATGAATGTTCATGCATTGGAGAAGTGGGAGTCGACCTTGAACTTTATGTTCATGCCCATGGACACGATGTAGATCTTATCACGGAAGCTTCTCTTAAATTAATTATCCCCTTGGTATAAGTTCATCTTATATGTGGGATCTGGTCTTTTGCAATCGTGGATCTGGCCATATTAATATTCTTTGCTTCCTTTTCTCAGAAAAGTTAAAGTACTTGTCTTTTGCAAATCGATACACTTTTCCAACATTTATTCTATCCTATTTTTGAGTATTACCCCCTGGAATTTTGTTAATATCACATGATCATGTTGCTTAATTATGAGCCTTCATCAAGTACTAATTCCCACCGATTCCAATTTTTCATGGGTTATGAGTGGTTATTCACTCGAGAACACCGATAACTAGATCGGGTTTGCACCACGATTAAATAACTATTCCTAATCTTCTTTACTTATGAGTTTGTACCTGGTCACGTCATTCCGAGCCTGATTGGCTATATCCTTGTCGTGTTGATTTTAACTGTGCTACCTGGTCCTAGCACAACTTTCGATGATGAGCTAAGCTTACGTCTTGTCTTTCACCTCGAACAAAAGCTTGATTCCGAATGGTTGGCGTATCCGTGGTCCCAATAATCTTTTGCTGCATCAGTCATTTTTCTTGATGCAGTCGTTTTTCGGTTGCTTCTTCATGGAGCCTCTTGACAAAATGGTCATGGTCATCATCAACATTTTGACCCCTTCCAGGATATCCATCGAATTCTTGATGATAATGCCATCCTCGTCCTTTGGTAAATTGAGTTACCATCGAAAACATCCTTACCTTCCCTTCATCGCAAACTTGTACATGTGATGGATGCAACTTGTCATCCAACTTGTATTATGTTCTACCTTGGAGTATTATCATATTTTAAATCAAGGATGTTGTGAGAATTGCTCCACGTCTTAAGAATTCTTGACCTACTAGTACTTCTCGCCATCTTCGTTCATTTCTTGGCCCCCATGTTGTTTCTAGCCGAAATACCGGCAATTGAACTATGGTGTGTGAATTCAAAAATTCTAGCAACCCTATTGCTTTGAAGTGAATGGTCGATAGTTTCATTCTAAGTATTTTCTTCATGGATTCACCATTCTAACATTGATCGTGCAACCCAGCCCATATTTCAGGTGCACCTTTCAATCTATGTTAAATTGTGTATGCTTTCCTCAAGCATACAGTATTATCTCATTTGACCTGACAATTGTCATCTCTTTTTAACATAATTGTGGAAATCTCTGTGAATTGTTGCTGACTCCATTAGCCACATCCTCATCTTCTCCTTGGTTAATGATGAACTCTTGTTTCGGAACTTGCTTCTATAGTTCATTTCCCGAGAATCTTATAATGCCATCTCGTCAATTTGTGTGAACCTTTTCTTCTCAGGCATCCTGAGTCCGCGGTATCCTAACACCAACCAGATTTGAATCTCGGTCAGATATGATGGTTGGAACATAATTCCAAGAGTTAAAACATTGGTCTTTAGATGACTGTGTAAGGTGGTATTATCTAACACACCTGGCCGGAGAACCTATTGATATAGTTTCCTTTTTAGCAAGGTTAGCCATTCTTCCATGAAGAAATTGTAAGACTTATTCTTCAAGTTGTTCCAGATGGATCCTTTGTGTATCCAAAGTCCGATCTTTACTTGATGACCATATCAATGCTATCTCGTGGCATGACTGTGGTATTCGATCATCAACAAGAACATTTAAAGCGTGATGCTAAAATTTTCTTGACCAATTATCCAAACACCATTGTATGGGTAACATCATGGGTTTCGTCGCCCCTTTACCCAAATGGTTATCTACTTGTTGTCCTATTGTGTATATCAATCTCCGCTTTCCCTTTGGGAAGGTATACTCTAATACTTGAGTATAAACACCTTGGTCTGGTTAATATAATAATCACATTTTCCTTTCCATTGTGTTGTTGAACCTTTCTTGTGATCTCTATAATATAAGCGGTAATATTTCCTTGCTTATGTAAACACCTCGGCGTACAACCCTGTTAGTAAGACCCTATTACTGTTGTTGTAATATTCTGGGAACCGCTAGTGGACAAGAACTCTGCCTATTGGTCGGCTCGTCATAACGAGCGGGAAAATGGGTCTCCTTATCCATCGCCCTTGGTACCAACGTTGTTTCCAACATAACTGATAGTCTATTCTCTGACATGCCTTGATATCTTGACTATGCAAGATGACAGCTGATAACCCACAAGTGTAGGGGATCAGTTGTAGCCTCTTTCGATAAGTAAGAGTGTCGAACCCAACGAGGAGCTAAAGGTAAAACAAATATTCCCTCAAGTTCTATCGACCACCGATACAACTCTACGCACGCTTGACGTTTACTTTACCTAGAACAAGTATGAAACTAGAAGTACATTGTAGTTTTTGTGGGATAGGGTTGCAAGATAATAAAGAGCACGCTAATAAAACCAGGGGCTGTTAAGATAAAGACACAATAAAGTTAGTGATAGCGAGTGTGGAAAAGTGATGGTAGGAGTTGCGAAATTTCCCCTAAGCAATTGACTACGTTACTAGACAGATAGCGAGTTTTATGTGGGAGAGGCCATTGCTAGCATGTCATCCTTTACTTGGAATTCTATGCACTTATGATTGGAACTATTAGCAAGCACCCGCAACTACTAAAGTTCATTAAGGTAAAACCCAACCATAGCATTAAGATATATTGGCCCCCCTTCAATCCCGTATGAATCAATTTCTACGCTAGGTTGAAGTTTGTGTCACTCTTTCCCTCCAATACGTAGTCCTATCAACATACAACTAACCCTATGGTGTGATCCACGCGCGCGCTCATATGAAGGGCACCAAAGGATAGCAACATAACCACAAGCAATTGAAATCAATCATAGCAATTCACCAATAAGCGATAGGACAACGATAATCTACTCAGACATCATAGGATGGCAACACATCATTGGATAATAATATGAAGCATAAAGCACCATGTTTCAGTAGAGGGTACAGCGGGTTGCGGGAGAGTGGACCGCTGTAGATAGATGGGGGAAGGTGATGGAGATGTTGGTGAAGATGACGGGGGTGTTGGTGTAGATCGCCGTCACACGACGATGGCCCCGGTGGCACTCCGGTGCCACCGGAAGCGAGGGGGAGAGAGCCCCACTCCTTCTTATTCTTCCTTGACCTTCTCCCTAGGTGGGAGAAGGGTTTCCCCTCTGTTCCATGGCCTCCATGGCGGCGGAGGGGCGAGATCCCCTTCGAGATTGGATCCGTCTCTCTGTCTCTCTCTGTTTCTGCGTTCCCAGATTCTGCCCCGTCAGCGTTTCTTGTATTCCCGGAGATCCGTAACTCCGATTGGGCTGATATTTTGACACGATTTTTATCCGGATATTAGCTTTCTTGATGCGAAAGAAGGGCGTTAACCGCCTTACGGTGTGGCCAAGAGGGCCCAGGGCGCGCCCCCCTTTCCAGGGCGCGCCCCCTGCCTCGTGGCCCACTCGGGCATCGTTTCATGTTGGTTCCGCTTCCCAAAATTCACATATATTCCAAAAAAATCTCCGTCCATTTTTATTCCATTTGGACTCCATTTGATATGGATATTCTACGAAACAAAAAACATGCAACAAACAGGAACTGGCACTGGGCACTGGATCAATATGTTAGTCCCAAAAAATAGTATAAAAAGTTGCCAAAAGTATATGAAAGTTGTAGAATATTCGCATGGAACAATCAAAAATTATAGATATGACGGAGACGTATCAGCATCCCCAAGCTTAATTCCTGCTCGTCCTCGAGTAGGTAAATGATAAAAAAGATAATTTTTTATGTGGAATGCTACCTAGCATAATCTTGATCATGTAATCCAATCATGGCATGAATATTAAGACACGAGTGATTCAAAGCAATAGTCTATCATTTGAAATAGAAGAATTTTAATACTCGGGCATCCCAACAAACAATCAAGTCTTTCAAAATATCAATGCTAAAGAACATTATCCCTACAAAATCATAGAGTCTTTTATGCTTCCCTTTTCTTAACACAAGGTACCCCTCATGCCCATCCGGTGTCAGCCAAGCAATTGTTTTCAAACTTTACTTTTTCGAACCTTTTCAATTCTTCACGCAATACATGAGCGTGAGCCATGGATATAGCACTATGGGTGGAATAGAAGGTGGTAGTAGACAAAAGTACGGAGAAAGTCTCACATCGACTAGGCGTATCAATGGGCTATGGAGATGCCCATCAATAGATATCAATGTGAGTGAGTAGGGATTGCCATGTAACGGATGCACTAGAGCTATAAGTGTATGAAAGCTCAAAAGAAAACTAGTGGGTGTGCATCAACTTGCTTGCTCATGAAGACCTAGGGCATTTGAGGAAGCCCATCGTTGGAATATACAAGCCAAGTTCTATAACGAAAAATTCCCACTAGTATATGAAAGTGACAACATAGGAGACTCTCTATCATGAAGAACATGGTGCTATGATGAAGCACAAGTTTGGAAAAAGATAGTAGCATTGTCCCCTTTTTTTCTTTTTCTTTCTTTTCTTTTTTTTCTTTTTTTTGGGCCTTCCTTTTTTTATTTGGCCTTTCTCCCTTTTTTTTATTTGGCCTTTTTTTTTCTTGTTTTGGCCTTTCTTTTTTTCTTTTTTTTTCAAGTGTCGGTGTACTAAGAGAGGGGTACCTTAGTACCCCAACTTGTGCACGGGCGGTAGCAGCTTCCCTAGGCTGGGTTTACCACGTGCTCGCCAAGAATCCTTCCTGTCCCTATGAAGCCATTCAAAAACAAAGTATACAAGACAGAAGATCAAGGCCCCGACAAGAGGAGCTTGCCGGGAAGGCCGCACCAGGCTCAAGGTTATCACTTTAGCACAAGACCCTGGCAAGATGAGCTTGCCAGGAAGGCCAAGGAATGCACACCTCAAGAAATGCCTCGGCGCACCATGCGCCCCGGCAAGACCCGGAGAGCGACAAGCTTCCGGGCCCGGCAAGATCGCTACCCCGGCAAGGTGCTTGCCGGGGAAACCTATGCTGTGTGCCCGCGCTCCAGCTCATCGGCCCACGCGTCGCCCTGGGGCCCTTCCAGGGGCATGTGGCAGATGGCTGTGCAGCTTGGGGCACACGGTGGCAAGCCACGGTGACGAGGCTATCGCCGTGGCGAACGGAGAAGCATGGGCAGACGCTTTTGGGGTCGACGGCGACGGGCATTTAATGCCCTTGTCCCCCACTGTCAAGGTTAGGTGAAGATCACTGTTCATCCACTGTTCATGCACTATTCACGCACTGTTACAACTACCACCAAAATTACGCTTTTACCCTCCTCTACGTTGACACCTGTCGGTGACCCCCTTTGAGCTATAAAAGGAGGCCCATGCACAACGTAGAGGGGGTTCGGATTCGAAACCTAGACAACTCTCTCGCTCGGTGTAGCTAGTACTGTAGCTCTTCAAGCTCCCGAGCTCAAGAACTCAATACAACCTAAGGTAGGAGTAGGGTTTTACGCGTCCGCGCGGCCCGTACCTGGGTAAAACTGCCCACGTGCGCTCCTCGATCTGCTCTCCGTGCTCCCTCCGCTCCCTTACCGCAACGTAGAAGGGGCTCCGGTCCCATAGGTGCTCGTGGGAGGGCAGTTTCCCCCGACATCTTTGGCGCGCCAGGTAGGGGGCGTCGAGGTTGTGCGAACCTGATCCGGCGCTCACGCGGGAGCATTCTTCATCAACCTCTCCAACTTCATCAGCTACATCAGCATGCCTCCGAAGAAGAAGACTTCGGAGGTCGGAGGCCCGTCTGCGTCGATTCCACCGCCACCAGAACCAACGGTTGGTGGAGGAGACTCCGGCGGAAGGGTGGTCGCCGGCGAGGAAACTCACGGCACCACCAAGTCCAAGGACAAGACCGACGACCGGGCTAACTCCAAAGCCTCGGTGTCAGTAGACGCCCCACGTCCCTCTCGGGAGGTACAAGACCCGCAGCGGCGTGGTACTGGAGGTACCATACGTTTGCTGGGGCGTAGCCAAGCCGGAGGATCGCGGGATGCTCAAGGCCAGCGTGCTGGCACAAGCAAGGCGCGGTCGCCGGGGCGGGAACATGCTCCTTCTAACGCGGTTAGAAGTCCGAGCGTGTCCCGCTCCTCGCACCGCTCGCCGCCGTTCCCCTCTTCTCCAGCAGAAGCTCTAGCAAGAGCACAGCTGCTCCTCGATTTCCCTCCAGCGGCAGACAAGGCCGAAGACTGGAGGGCGACGATTCAGAGCCTCATCGTCTTCGCCAACAACGACGCGCCACAGCAGCCGGCAACTTCACGGCCGCGGCAAGTCGATCAAGCGAAGGCCGATGGCGACAAGACCGCCGGGGGTGCAACTACCATGCACTCCCCGCCGCGGAAGCAGAAATCGCCACCCCGCCGGATCAACGTCGATGACGACTCCACGGCGTCGTCGGATCCGCGGGCTCGCCGCGATCAGCGCCAAGTCCTAGACGACAGGCGGCAAGAAGACGCTCGGACTCGCATCGAGCGTCGACGAGAAGCCCGAAGACAGTCAGATCAGCGCGCTGGGACCGCTGTCGACGCGCACGCGCCCGGGGAACCAGGCGACTTGCCGTACGCGGCAGGTTGCCCTGCGTTCACCCATGAGCTGCGGCAAGTCCAGTGGCCCAACATGAAGAATTTCAAGCCCGACGTACCCGAGAAGTACGACGGCAAGACACACCGCTCGGAGTTCCTCAGCATCTACACCATCGCGGTGCAGGCTGCCGGGGGACGCGACGAGAAGATCCTAGCCAACTACTTCCCGCTAGTGCTTAAGCCAAACGTCCGGTCTTGGCTTATGCACTTGCCCGAGAACTCCATTTCTTCATGGGCGGATCTGTGCCACCAGTTTGTTGGCGCCTTCACGGGCGGCCACAAACCCCACGGCCAGGCGAGCGATCTCCACATCCTAGCCCAGAAGGAGGGAGAGTCCCTGTGCAAGTACATCCAGAGATTCAGCCGCGTCCAGCACAACATTCCCGACGTCCACCCTGCCGCGGTTATCAGCGCGTTCCACCAGAACGTGCGTAACCGCTGAATGAGGGAAGAGATGGCTATGACCAAGATCCGGGATGTCAGCGAGCTCTACGCTCTGGCTGACAAGTGCGCGCGCGCTGAAGATGGGAGGAGACTCCCCGGAGAGGATGCTGGCGCAGGAGGAAGCGACAGCGAGGATGCCGCCCCGGAAGGAAGAGCCAGCGGCGGAACAACAGAAAGAAGAAGAACAAGGAGGTGCTGGTTGTCGAGCAGTCCGGCAAGGAGGCTCCCGCCAAGAAGGCACAGGCTGGCGGTTCCGGCAAGGAGCCCGCCCTGTAGCGGCAGCCGACAAGCAGGACGGCTCCGACAAGCAGTACTGCAAGATCCACCGCACCAAGGGCCACGATCTTCAGAACTGCAAACGAGTCGAGTACCTCGTAGAGCAGCAGAAGGTTGAATACGAGCGTCGCGACAAGGAGAAGGCCCAAGGAGGCGGAGGAGAGCCCAGCAAGAAGCGACCGTTCAATGGCCGGGGAGGACGCCGCGGCAAGGCCAAGCAGCGGCAAGGTGACAGACCTCCCCGGGGCCGCGACAAGGATGAGGATGAAGACGACGATGATGACATGGAAGAAGGAGACAACAGCGAGCAGGAGTTCCAGAAGGCCACAGAGGTTCTATGTGTCGACGGGGGCGCCTCTCTGCACACTTCCCACCGCCAGCTCAAGCAGTGGGTGCGAGAAGTGAACGCAGCTGAGCCACCCGTCGAGTCACGCAAGCTGCTGAAGTGGTCCGGCACGCCCATCATCTTTGATCTTGAGGACCACCCTGACCGCACCACTGCGGCCGGGTGCTTGCCGATGTTGGTCTCACCAACTATCCGCAACCTCAAGGTCACCAAGATGTTGGTTGACGGCGGGGCCGGCCTAAACTTGATTTCCTCGGCTGTGATCAAGAAGCTACAGATCCCAGACGGCGAGCTCGAAGAAACCGGGTCATTCCAAGGGATCAACCCGGGAAGGAGCAAGCCGAAGGGGAAGATTACTTTGCCAGTGACCTTTGGCGGGGAGCTCAACTTCAGGACGGAGAGGATTACATTTGATGTTGCCGATATCCATTACCATACAATGGGATACTTGGACGTCCTGCCCTCGCCAAGTTCATGGCAGCTTCCCACTATGCCTACAACGTACTCAAGATGCCGGGGCCGATAAGCGTCATCTCTGTCCCCGACGACAAGAAGGACGAGCTTATCTGCGCCGACAAGATCTACCGGGATGCAGCAGCCGCAGTAGAAAGCAACACACTTGCCGCTGAAGCTCCCGGGGGGAAGACCAAGACCAAGTCCGGCAAGAGCTCTGGAGCCCACTCCGGCAAACGCACCTCTTCGGAGTGCTGCGCTGCCGTCGAGGACGCACCATCGAGCTCCACCGGCAAGTGCAAGAAAGGAATGGCAGCTCCACCGGCAACCAAGAAGGTGTCCGCCAAGGAGGACGGCACTGGTGGTACCTTCACCATCAGTGCTACGCTCGACAACAAATAGGAAAGCGCGCTCGTTGCCTTCCTGCGGGTTCCAAGTGTGAAGCGTTCCAGTTCCATGCCAAGCAAATTCACCAGCCAGCTCAAGCTCTCCAGACGATCCCTTTGTCCTGGCCCTTCTCGGTCTAGGGGCTCGATATCCTCGGCCCCTTTCCCCGCGCTGTCGGGGGCTTTGAGTACTTGTACGTAGCAATCGACAAGTTCATGAAGTGGCCAGAAGTGGAACCAGTGAGAAAGGTGACAGCACAGTCAGCAGTCAGGTTCTTCAGGTCAATTGTTTGCCGTTTCGGGATCCCTAACAGGATTATCACCAACAACGGCACGCAGTTTACAAGTCGCACCTTCATGCAGTACGTCCAAGACCTTGGCGCCAAGGTCTGCTTCGCTTCTGTTGCTCACCCGAGGAGCAACGGTCAAGCGGAGAGGGCCAATGCTGAAGTGGTGCGCGGACTCAAGACAAGGACTTTCGACAGGCTGCGCAAGTGCGGAAGAAACTGGATAGAGGAGTTGCCGGCGGCTCTTTGGTCAATCAGGACGACACCAAATCGAGCCACCGGAAAGACACCCTTTGCTCTTGTCTACGGAGCAGAGGCAGTTCTCCCCACGGAACTCATATACGGATCTCCTCGAGTGCTCGCTTATGATGAGCTCGAGCAAGAGCAACTGCGACAAGATGATGCATTGCTCCTCGAGGAGGAACGTCTCCAGGCTGCTGTACGAGCTGCTCGATACCAGCAAGCCCAGCGTCGCTATCATAGCCGCAGGGTCAAGGCCAGGAGTCTCGAGGAAGGCGACCTTGTTCTTCGGCGTGTTCAGTCCGCCAAGAATTCCAACAAGTTGACGCCGAAGTGGGAAGGCCCTTATCGGGTGAGACAAGTCACAAGGCCCGATGTTGTCCGCCTTGAGACCGAAGAAGGCTTACCGGTGAGCAACTCCTGGAACATAGAGCATCTTCGCAAGTTTCACCCATAAGGCGCGGTTGCCGTGATCCGCTCCAGCAACCACCTTTTGTACAAGTCTTGCCGCTGTTGCATGTAAACCTTTGTACAAAGCCGCGTGCAGATCCCGTGCATCAGTAAAGTTTTTGTGCTTCGCACTATTTGCCATTTCCATGCTTTTCTTTGTTATTTGCATGCATCGTTTGGCACCTCGTGCAACACACATCCCCGGTGAGCATTAGCAAGCCATGAGGCCCTATGCTTGTTTTTCCTTCTCTTTTTCTTTCCCTCTTAAGCAGAAGGAATGTTCCTCGCGCACAAGTTTTCCGGGGGGAAGGAGATGGAGGCATGAACCAAGTGCTGTTCAAGAAAGAGAAGGCTTGTCGGGGAACAAACGAACTATGAAAGCTAAGTTGCCAAAGTTTGAGCATTCAAATTTTTAAAAAATTTAGTTGTCTTCCTTGAACAACCACACTTTGTATGGAAAACCTGTGAGCGGAGGAATCTACCCGTGGCTAGCCGCGCCCTTACCCTGTTTCGAGCACGCTCAACGGCTTAAGTGAGCTGTGACAAGTGTCGCGCCCTTACTTCGTTTTCGAGTTCGCTCAACAGTCTAAGTGTGCTGCGACTAGCTGCGGCAAGGTTTCTTGCCGGCAAGGCTATTGCCAGCGGGCTGCTAAGAGTCCAGCACTCAGCGCTCGCGGCAAGGGCCCCTTGCCGGCAAGTCCCCTAAAAACGTAGGGTAAAAAGCATACAAAGTGGAGGACCAAAAGCAAGGGAGATAACACTGCATTGGTTGCTCAAAATAAAGATTGTATATTACAAAGATAGCTTGCCGCTGTTCTAATCAACTACTACCTATGACTTAATTGGCAGCGGCAAAGGAAGAAGAAGGAAAGGAATCTAGTCCACGCGATCGCCTTCACGCCTCGTGATCTTGCCCACCTTGGCAACGATGAGGGCAACCTGCGCCTTCAACGCCTCCTGATCAGCTTCGGGCGGCAAGGTGCGGAGGACGTTGACGAGGTTGATGTCGGGGTTGCGGTAGACGATCTTCGACAAGACTCGCTCCAGGGTGCCCATGCAGAGCCGACGCGCCTCGTCGGCCAGCTGCACGGGGATCTTCTCCCGCAGCCGCGCAAGCGCCGGCGCAATTCCCCTGAAGAACAGACTCAACTTGGCGCTGTGGGGGAGACTCTCGTCCGGAGAGTACACGAGATGCTCCGCCCTCAGCGCCATCATCTCCTTGTCAATGTTGGCAGCGAAGGTGACCAGCTCATCAGTCCACTGCTCCACTGCCCGGCTGAAGTTGTTCGCTGAGACGGCGGCGCTCTCCACCAAGCCCCGTTCCTTGCGGAGTTCGTCCTTCAGTTTCGTCTCGCGGTCCCGGGCGGCGTCGAGCGAATCAGTAAGAGTGGAGACCTTCAGCTCTAGTCAGCAATGGAGTCCTTGGCGGCAGTAAGCTTTATGCCCTTCTCGGAGAGACGTACCTGCAGCTCAGAATTGGTGTGGGCGTCTTTCTCCCGCTCCACGTTGAGCGCAGTGACTCTGTCCTCGCTCGCCTTCAGGAACAACTCCAGCTGCTCCACCTTGGCTTCCAGGTCTTTCTTGGCGGTCTCTGCGGCGGCAGCGGCGCTCCTCGCCTCCTTCAGAGCCCCGCCAATGGCCTGCTCCCGGGCGGCGAGGTCGTCCTCGTGGGCATCGAGGTCGACCTTCCGCTGGTTGAGTACTCCTTCTCGCCGGGACAGCTCCTCGGCGGCCAACCGCTGCTGCTCCTCGGCCTCAGCTTTCTCAAGGAGGAAGGCTTGCTGCGCCCCGGCAAGCTCTTCACGCTCCTCCGCCAAGTTGCGGAGGGCCGCCTGGTTGTCGGCGCGGAGCTCCGCGGCGCGCTTCTCCAGATCAGCTCCAGCCTTGGCGGCGAGAGCCTCCCGAGACTCCAACTTCGCCTGCCTGGCCCGGTACAAGGCCAGGAGCCGACGAAGGAGCCTCTCCTCTTCGGGCTCATCGCTGCTGCCGGGCGCTTCAACGACCTTCAATCCAGCGGAGGCGAGGACCTCTCCGTCAAAGGTCTCTCCCTCCGCGGGTGCTCGAGACGAGGACGCCCACGGGACTTGAATAAAGACCCCGTTGGCGGCCTCCAAGTAGACACCCGACCGCTCTGTGGAGGCGGAGGGGTCGGCGGCCGGTGCAGCGTCCGACGCTCCTGCAGCCTCCGGGCCAGCAGTGCGGTCGCCGGCCTCTTCCCCAGCCGCGGCGTCTGCGGTCGGGGCGGTCTCTTCAACGGCAGGCTCGTCGGCTCCAGCCATTCCCTCGGTGGCAGTGGTGTTGCCGCCGGCGCCGTGCACCTCCTCCTCAGTGGTGGCCTCCGTCTCCATCCACTCCGGTGCAGGAGGATCTAGCAGAAGAAAAAGAAAAGAAAGAATCAAGCAAATATCCAAAAAAGAAGAAGTTCAAGAAGAAGAAGCTACAAGGTTTACCTTCGCGGACTTCTTCAACGACGGGGTCCCTCGCTGGGGAATCCTCCCTTGGCGGCGGAGCAGTAGCCCCTGCTGGCGGAGGGCCGCCCGCGCCCTCCCTTGGCGGGGTGCTCACCCTTGTCGGGCTGCTCACCCTTGGCGGGGTACTCGCCCTTGGCGGAGTGCCCGTCCTTGGCAGAGCGTTCTCCCTTGCCGGGGAGTTCATCCTTGGCGGGGAGGGTGGAGCAAGTGGCTCGTCGGGGGCGACCTCCGGACGCTCCTGTGGCTGCGGCTCCACTTCTGCACAAGACAACAAAATATCAGTACAAGCAACAACCTCAAGCGCGCCCGTTAACCAGAAAAATAAATACCAGACTTACGCTGGGGGCTGCGCTGGGGGCTACTCCTCGGAGCAGCAGGTTGATCCGGCAAGTTTGCCGCTGGCACGTCTCCCGTCGCCGCGGCGGGCGAGTCGTCTTCAATCTCGACCACAGGGATCTTGGCCCTCTTCGCCATCCGCTGGGTCAAGGTCCTGAAAGCAAAACAAAAGCAAGATCAGAACCAGCAAGAAAAATCAGAACAAAATCAAAGGAACTAAAAGAAGTGCAAGTACTTACTCCTCTTCCTCTTCGTCGGAGCTGAGGGCGGAGAAGTCAAACTCCGCCTGGTTTGCTCCCGCGCGAGGAGCTAGAGGAGAAGGCTCCCTCGGTCGCTTGGCGGGCTCCGGGGCCGTGGGCTGCGAAGACCCGGCCCCCGTCGTCGCCGAGGTCCGAGGGGCGGATGGAGCACCCGTTCCGCTCCGGGAAGATCCCCCTCCGCTTGGCGATCGGGCACGGGGCGCCTCCTTGGCGACTTCGCTCGTCTTGGTGGCGCGCGTCGCACGGCGCGCCGGCTACTGTCGAGGCGCCTGTGGCCTCGCCGCCTTAGCTGCCTTGCGGAGGCGCTTCTTCGGTTGCTGCGTGGGACTTGCCGGAGGCGGGGAGTTCTTCGAGGACGAGGAGGCATCGTCGTCAAGATTCAGAGATCCACCAGAGTCTTCATCGGCCTCGGCGTCCTCCTCCTCCTCGGCAGGCCCGCTGGACTCAGTACCATGCCCGACGGCCTCGCTCCCCCCGGCAACCTCGCTCGTCCGGGCAAACTTCACGGAAGGCTCCCCGGCAAACTCCTCGGGCGCAAGTTTCAGCAGCTTGAGGATTTCCGCCTCCTCTGCTTGACTCACTGCGTCTGCGGCCTGTGCCTCTTCCACAGTGTATCCAAAGTCGCCCGCAGCCGCAGCTGCGGCGGCCTCCTCCATCCTGGTGGCGATGTAAGCTATATCCCGCTCAGTAGTAGCCCGGGTAAGGCCCTTGTTCTCCTCGGCGTTGCGGGGCTTCTCGACCAAGTTGTCGAAGAAGGTCAGCACGGTATCCGGTGGAGGCTCTATCCAAGTGGGGACGACGCCATGGGAGTCGCACGCGGGCATCATCGCTCATAGAGAATCGCGGGCAGTGCTGTTGCACAGCGACACAACTCCCCGGGAAGGTCTGAACCACTCCGGGTGGTTGGGGTCATGCTTTAAGAGCTCCCGAACCATCCCCTTCAACTCCAAGGCGGTGAAGTTATAGTTCAATCCAGGGCGCAGCCTCATGATATCTGCCGCATTGCCAAATTCCCAAGCGGGCCTTTTCCTTTCTTGTAAAGGGGCGATGCGGCGGCGGAGGAAATCTGCTCCAACTTCTCAGATAGTCAGATAGGCGACCTGGAGGCGGATGATCCTAATGAGGGCGATACTAAGCTTGTTGTCCTCCAGGGCCAATTCACTCCAATCCCTGCCGCGCACTATGGCTGTCTGGCGCGGCGCAGTAAAAGGCTCAGGGTTATCTTCCAGCACCCAGCACCAATCAGCTCTCCACTCCTCCCACTTGCCGCGAAGCTCTCCCTTCAGGTACGAGTCCTTCTTGTTCAGCCTAAAGATCGAGGAGATGCCGCCGGAGAGGGGGGCACCTGAATCTACTCTAGGCATGAAGAAGTGGCGGAAAAGAGCTACGCTTGGATGAACCCCAACATAGTTTTTGCACAGATGTACGAAAACGGCCATCATAAGGATGGCGTTGGGGGTGAAATCTAGAAGGTGGAGGCCGTATGTATTCATTACATCACAAAAGAACTCCGAGAATGGAGGGCACAGACCACAATGGAAGAACGCGGCAAAGAAAAAGTACCCGCCGGGGAACATATCAGCGGCAACGACGGGGAAGACTCTGGTGCGGGGATGAGCTTTGGTCTCCCTCGCCCAGAACAAATAGTATTTGTTCCGCAGCTCCCTCGCGCCAAGCCTCGGCGCGAAGACCACGCACTTCTTCCGCAGGGCGGCCAGCTTCGCCGCCTGCTCGGACTTCTCCTTCTTGGCCTTGTCGCTCTTGGCCTTGTCGCTCTTCGGAGCCATGGCGGGGGCGGTGAGGAAAGAGGCGAGGAGGTCTACAGCGCCGCGGATGCGGGAGACGGCGGAGGAAAGGAGGGGCTTGGCTCTCTGTCGACCTTTGGGAGGCGGAGGGCGACGGGGGTTTCTGGAGAATCAAGGCGCAATGAAGACGATGGAGGGGAACTGCCCCTGCTTCCTTTGCTTTTAAGGGGGAAGTGGGGGACGTTCCGCATTTCCCATTAAAGAACAGGCCACGATCTCTCCCACGACGCCGCAATCGACGCGTGCCGTTAGGGAGGGATGCGGCGGATACGGAAGGGGATACGGCTTGCCGTGGGCCGCGCGTGCCCGTGCACTGTCTTGGGCCTGGCCCAACAGCGCTCGGCACCGTGTGTGGCCCAGGCCCGGGGGCTCCTGTCGGTGTACTAAGATAGGGGTACCTTAGTACCCCAACTTGTGCACGGGCAGTAGCAGCTTCCCGCGGCTGGGTTTATCACGTGCTCGCCAAGAACCCTTCCTGTCCCTATGAAGCCATTCAAAAACAAAGTATACAAGACAGAAGATCAAGGCCCCGGCAAGAGGAGCTTGCCGGGAAGGCCGCACCAGGCTCAAGGTTATCACTTTAGCACAAGACCCTGGCAAGAGGAGCTTGCCAGGAAGGCCAAGGAATGCACACCTCAAGAAATGCCTCGGCGCACCATGCGCCCCGGCAGGACCCGGAGAGCGACAAGCTTCCGGGCCCGGCAAGATCGCTACCCCGGCAAGGTGCTTGCCGGGGAAACCTATGCTGTGTGCCCGCGCTCCAGCTCATCGGCCCACGCGTCGCCCTGGGGCCCTTCCAGGGGCACGTGGCAGATGGCTGTGCAGCTTGGGGCACACGGTGGCAAGCCACGGTGACGAGGCTACCGCCGTGGCGAACGGAGAAGCATGGGCGGACGCTTTTGGGGTCGACGGCGACGGGCATTTAATGCCCTTGTCCCCCACTGTCAAGGTTAGGTGAAGATCACTGTTCATCCACTGTTCATGCACTATTCACGCACTATTACAACTACCACCAAAATTACGCTTTTACCCTCCTCTACGTTGACACCTGTCGGTGACCCCCTTTGAGCTATAAAAGGAGGCCCATGCACAACGTAGAGGGGGTTCGGATTCGAAACCTAGACAACTCTCTCGCTCGGTGTAGCTAGTACTGTAGCTCTTCAAGCTCCCGAGCTCAAGAACTCAATACAACCTAAGGCAGGAGTAGGGTTTTACGCGTCCACGCGGCCCGAACCTGGGTAAAACTGCCCGCGTGCGCTCCTCGATCTGCTCTCCGTGCTCCCTCCGCTCCCTTACCGCAACGTAGAAGGGGCTCCGGTCCCATAGGTGCTCGTGGGAGGGCAGTTTCCCCCAACATCAAGGGACAATGCTCTAATAATGATGATCATCACACTTCTATTTACTTACAACTCGATATTACAACTCGATACTAGAACAAAAATATGACTCTATATGAATGCCTCCGGCGGTGTACCAGGATGTGCAATGATCAAGCGTAGCAATGACATCAAAAAACGGACAAGCCATGGAAACATCATGCTAGCTATCTTACGATCATGCAAGGCAATATGACAATGATGGTGCGTGTCATATTAAATGGAACGGTGGAGTTACATGGCAATATATCTCGGAATGGCTATGGAAATGCCATAATAGGTAGGTATGATGGCTGTTTTGAGGAAGGGTATAAGGTGGTTTAATGCACCGACGAAAATTGCGTGGTACTAGAGTGCCTAGCAAGGTGGAAGGGTGAGAGTGCGTACAATCGATGGACTCAACATTAGTCATAAAGAACTCACATACTTATTGCGAAAAATCTATTATCCCTCGAAGCAAAACTACGACGCATGCTCCTGGGGGGAGGTTGGTAGGAGTTAACCATCGCGCGCCTCCGACCTTCACGCAAAGATAAACAATCAAAATACAATGCGCGCCAATTTGGTTACATAGTTAGGAGACCATACGTGCATGCTTCGGGAATCACAAACCTTAACACCAATATTTTTACTAGACCACAATCATTCACTAGTACCTCCCACATATTAGCATCTCTATATCGCAAAACTATTGCAAGGAATCGAACATATCATATTCAGCGATCTATAAGTTTATGTACGATTTTATGACTAACCATGTGAATGATCAATTCCTGTCAACTCTCTAGATAGATATAAGTAAAGCAAGAGAGTTTAATTTCTTTCTACAAAAGTTATGCCCACGCTCTAACAATTATAAGGAAGCAAAAGAGCATTCTACAAATGGCGGTTTTCTATGTGAAGAGAAACAGGCAATCCAAACTTCAAATGATGTAAGTGAAGCACATGAAGTATTCTATAAAGCCATACTCAAAAGATATAAGTGAAGTGCAAAGAGAATTCTATAAATCAACCAAGGACTATCTCATACCAGCATGGTGCATTTATTAAAAGAAAAATAAAAAGCACACGATGCTCCAAGAGTTTACGCATATCATGTGAACAAAACGAATCTGAAAACATACCGATACTTGTTGAAGAAATATGGGATGCCTTCCGGGGCATCCCCAAGCTTAGACGCTTGAGTCGCCTTGAATATTTACTTGGGGTGCCTTGGGCATCCCCAAGCTTGAGCTCTTGCCTCTCCTTCTTCTTCTCATATCGAGACCTCCTTAATCTTCGAACACTTCATCCACACAAAACTTAACAAAACTTTTAGTGGCGGGGTTAGTGCATATGATCAATAAAATCCCATCATGTACTGCTCTAACATTATTGTATAATTATAAAAAAAATTACCCACTGTATTCTGTCATAATTCTATGGCCCCAAGTCAAGGAGGCATGAACAAGAATTCAAACATATGCAAATGATGAAGCTATAACAGCAATCTGTGAAAATAGGATAGTCTATAGTAATCTGGACATTAACCATACTTATGTAACCCTAATAATCATGGAAAAATTAGGAAAAATCAAAAATATGTATAGAAAGACAATGCAAAAAGTTTCAGAACCATTTGACGTTCCAGCAAAAAATGTAAAATCGTGCACTACAGCTAAAGTTTCTGTCCTGCACCGCACAAACCAACAAGCATTGTAAACATCCTAAAGGCAAACCTTGGCACATTATTTTTATAATACAATGGAATTGTACAAGGGGATAATTATTTTTGTTGAAAAGTTTCTGTAATTAAGATTCACAAAGTTTCCATGGGCATGAACAAAGTTCAAGGACGTCCCCCACTTTCACAATGCTCGTCTATATCACTTTCACTTTCCTTTTTGAAAAGTTTTGGGTTCCCCTCTTTATTTTTTTGTTTTTAAACTTTATAAAAGCACACAACAGAAATAAATGACTCTCTAAAACTTCCGGGTTGTCTCCCTGGCAGTGGTTTCTTAAAAGCCATTAAGCTAGGCATATAGTGCTCAAGTAATGGATCCACCCGGATCCCAAGGTATATCAAAGCCAATTTTAATTAGCAATGATTTGGCATTTAGTAGTGAGCACAAAGTTATATGTGTCATGAAACAACGAAGTCTAACTCTCTTCATATGCATAGGCATGTCATACAAGAACAATTCATGCACATCAAGTAAAGGCCAATGCATAGTATCAGCAGTTTCTTGCAATTTTATCGTGTTGGAAACATAGAGAGGCGGAGATGTAGTTCCTCTCTCATAATAATTGCAAGTAGGAGCAGCAAGCACATCCATATTATATTTATCAAAATCATCATGTGTAAAGGAAAAAGGCAACCCCTCAATATAATCCTTAATAAGTGCAAACTTCTCCGATATAGTGTAGTTTGGAGAATTCAAAAAGATAATAGGACTATCATGTGTGGGTGCAATAGCAACAATCTCATGTTTAACATAAGGAACTATAGCAAGTTCATCTCCATAAGCATAATTCATATTGGAATCTTGTCCACAAGCATAGCAAGCATCATCAAAAAGGGATATTTCAAATTAATCAAAGGGATCATAGCAATCATCCTTCGGTAAGCACGAATGGAAATTAAACAATGTATGAGTTGAAGAGTTACTCTCATTAGAAGGTGGGCACGGGTAGCTAATCCGCTCTTCCTCCTTTTGTTCTTCGCTCTCCTCGTCATCTTTTTCATCTAATGAGCTCACAATGTCATTTGTTTCTTCTTCCATAGTTTCCTTCAAAATATTAGTCTCTTCTTGGACAGCAGAGACTTTCTCAATAAACTGATCAATATTGGAGTTATATTCATAATTAAAATAGCAACTTTTCAATATAGCAAGATTTTCAGGCCTATAAACATCATCATCAAAAGCATCATTATTTTTAAACAGAGATTCAATTTCATAAGCACCCTTAAAAGCAACGAATTCTTCTATTTGTTCCACATCATAATAATCATATATACCATTAGCATAAGAAGCTAAGGTTTCATTATCATTAAATAAGCATGACAAGGGAAGGTGTGAAGCCTTCATCCTAGAGCAATAAGTATAATCATATCTCGAGCATAGTTGCCGAGCATACCAATGCAGCAAATGAATTTGATCCCATAACAGTTTCCCTTTTTATGTCAAGCGATAATCCCTAAAGTATTCACGTTGATCCAACGTTACTCCCATTACATAGTTGAATGGGGTTTTATCAGGATTATCAAAGTAGTACATAATATCTTTCACATAATGAGCATCGAGGGTTTTAGGAGGCTCCCCATCTCCATGAGTAGCAATACACCTAAGTTATTTGGTATTTCGTGTTCCATATCCATAACTAAAGATAGAGAATAACTTAGAACAACAAATAAAATATACTTAGTGATAAAGCAAACAAGCACACATGAGAATATTCACCGACGCTATTGCTCCTCGACAACGGCGCCAGAAAAAGGTCTTGATAACCCACAAGTGTAGGGGATCAGTTGTAGCCTCTTTCGAGAAGTAAGAGTGTCAAACCCAACGAGGAGCTAAAGGTAGAACAAATATTTCCTCAAGTTCTATCGACCACCAATACAACTCTACGCACGCTTGACGTTTACTTTACCTACAACAAGTATGAAACTAGAAGTACTTTGTAGTTTTTGTGGGATAGGGTTGCAAGATAATAAAGAGCACGCTAATAAAACTAGGGGCTGTTAAGATAAAGACACAATAAAGTTAGTGATAGCGAGTGTGGAAAAGTGGTGGTAGGAGTTGCGAAATTGCCCCTAAGCAATTGACTACATTACTAGACCGATAGCAAGTTTTATGTGGGAGAGGCCACTACTAGCATCTCATCCCATACTTGGAATTCTATGCACTTATGATTGGAACTATTAGCAAGCATCCGCAACTACTAACATTCATTAAGGTAAAACCTAACCATAGCATTAAGATATATTGGTCCCCCTTCAATCCCGTATGCATCAATTTCTACGCTAGGTTGAAGTTTCTGTCACTCTGGCCCTCCAATATGTAGTCCTATCAACATACAACTAACCCGATGGTGTGATCCACGCGCGCGCTCATGTGATGGGCACCAAAGAACAGCAACATAACCACAAGCAATTTAGATCAATCATAGCAATTCACCAATCACTGATAGGACAACGATAATCTACTCAGACATCATAGGATGGCAACACATCATTGGATAATAATATGAAGCATAAGGCACCATGTTTAAGTAGAGGGTACAACGGGTTGCAGGAGAGTGGACCGCCGTAGATAGATGGGGGAAGGTGATGGAGATGTTGGTGAAGATGACGGAGGTGGTGGTGTAGATCGCCGTCACACGATGATGGCCCCGGTGGCACTCCGGTGCCACCAGAAGCTAGGGGGAGAGAGCCCCCTTCCTTCTTCTTCTTCTTCTTCCTTGACCTTCTCCCTAGGTGGGAGAAGGGTTTCCCCTCTAGTCCATGGCTTCCATGGCGGCGGAGGGGCGAGGGCCCCTCCGAGATTGAATCTGTCTCTCTGTCTCTCTCTGTTCCTGCATTCCTCGATTCTGCCCCGTCACTGTTTCTTATATTCCCGGAGATCCGTAACTCCGATTGGGCTGATTTTTTGACACGATTTTTATCCGGATATTAGATTTATTGCGGCGAAAGAAGGGCATCAACTGCCTTACGGTGTGGCCACGAGGGCCCAGGGCGCGCCCTCCTTCCTAGGGCGCGCCCCCTGCCTCGTGGCCCACTCGGGCATCGTTTCATGATGGTTCCGCTTCCCACAATTCACATATATTCCACAAAAATTCTCCATCCGTTTTTATTCCGTTTGGACTCTGTTTGATATGGATATTCTGCGAAACAAAAAACATGCAACAAACAGGAACCGGCACTGGATCAATATGTTAGTCCCAAAGAATAGTATAAATAGTTGCCAAAAGTATATGAAAGTTGTAGAATATTGGCATGGAACAATCAAAAATTATAGATACGATGGAGACGTATCAACAGCGCCCTTTCTACCTTTGACCCACACGGTGGGCCATAACAGATAGTTCCCCATGATCGAAACCTAACTCTCATGTACACCCCTTGTTCCCAAAGTTACCCCTCACGTGTGGCCTCGTATGTAATACACGAGCCACCTTCCGAGAGATCATCAATTCTGGTATTAGACACAATACTTATTTCAGTTGCTTTGAACCTTTTTCACACCCTGTTTCAGCCGTCGAACGATTGCCTGCCCGCTCGAAACTTCTCATGATACCTCCTTACTTTGCTCTCGATATTTTCAAAGGTTTCAATTCAAGAGTTACTTTTCGCCACCTTCCCCAATGTTATGGACCAGATAGTCAACCATGCGGAGGTCTGTTCCCCCAGAATACCCCATTTTTTATTTCTTTCATAAATACGATGGAGTTCCCGAAGAATGGATGCCGACTTCATCATGATGACCTGAAGCAGAGCAATGAAAACATCAACATACTGGATCGACCTCTTCGAGAAGAGTAACCAAGATCGAGAAGACCCGTTAAAATTTTGAAACCAAATTGTCGGATGTGGGGTCCACACAAAACCCTTGAGGTTTGAACACTAGGGTGCACACAATGATCTCTCCTTCCGCCCTAGCTCATCGACTCAACATCCCTAGGCCTAGCCCGTCAGATCTGATGGGCAAGAGACACAAGATTTATACTGGTTCGGGCCACCGTTGTGGTGTAACACCCTGATGACCCTCAACCGTAAGGGATCTGTTGCAGCGTTTTCGATAAGTAAGAGTGTCGAACCCAACGAGGAGCAGAAGGTATTGATAAGCGATTCTGAGCAAGAAATTACTGCAAGCACTGAAAGATAACTTTTAGGGTTTTCTCGGTATAAGCAACATGAATGTAAAGATAAGTAATGTAAAAGGTACTGAGAGTAACAAGTGGCCCAATCCTTTCTTAGCAAAGGAGAGGCCTAGCAACTGAACTTATAAAGACTACAGCGTTCTTGAGGACACACGGGAGGTAGTCAGGTGGTTTCACCATATTCCATATCGATACTATGTTATGTGTTGATAAGTGTTGAGTGGGTGGATCTATGCTAGTGCACTCTCTAGACTAAGATGAATGCACTCTTGTGATTAAACACCTTGCAAGCATCCGCAAATACAAGATAGAATTTAAGGCAAAAGCCTAACCATAGCAATACGATCGAGGATCCATTATTCCCTTATGCAAAAGCGTGCGAACTGGGGTTCAGGTTTCTGTCACTCCGGCAACCCACCATAAGCATTCTTTATACACAATGTATTCTCCTAGGTCCTTAATAAGGCGAAGTGTTGGGTGTTCGACTCACACAACACCACTAGTAGAATAACAACGCAACTTAAGTATCAAACAACACATATTACTTCAACAGCATATGACTACTAACAACAAGACTTTCCCCATGTCCTCAAGAACTAAGGTAACTACTCACAAGACATAAAAGAGATCATGATCAGTGGGGATAAATATGTGATAAACAATCTGGACATAATAATATTTCTCCAATAAAACTCAATAGCATTCACCACAAAGTAGTAATCAACACCGATGTAGTAGAGAGGATAGGTAGTACAAGTTACAACACGAGTTGCGATGGTAAGATGAGATTTGGATGAAGATGGAGATGGTGCTGGTGTTGGGGATGATGTTGATGGTGATCTCGATGATGCCCGTGATGATGGTGATGACGATGGCGACGATCTCCCCTTCCGGGAGGTGATCTCCCCGGCGGAATCTGCCCATCGGAGATACCCTTTTCTTCTCTGCAGGTTTCCGCCTCGAAGCGGCGGCGGAACTCCGTAAAAAGTCCCGTGCCTAGGGTTTTCGGGGGACGGAGAACATATATGCAAAAGGGGGCGACCAGAGGTGGGCCAGGGGCTCCAGGCGCCCCCCCGGCGCGGCCAGGGGGGGCGCGCCCCCAGGCCGCCTGGGCACCCTATGGCCCCCCTCTGACTCCCCTTTTGCGTGTCTTCGTTATTCTTCCGAAAAATACCTCCCGTCAATTTTCAGGTAATTTGGAGGTGTTCTTCTTCAGCAACTCAGCATCCACTTTTTCCTGCTGAATCCTGCGTCTGCTGTTTCGGTATCGGAAAGTTGCAAACTGTGTAAAATAGACCAAAACAACATAAGAACATCATCATAACGTGAAATATATCAATGAATAAGGATAAATTATAATACAAAATAGTGATGCATTTTGGACGTATCAACACCCCCAAGCTTAGACCTCGCTTGTCCCCAAGCGAATATGAACTCGGTAAACCTGTCCACAAGTTTAGAGAGTGAAGTGTCGATAAATAGAATACAGACAAGAAGCATCATAGTCTCTTCACCAACTCAAATATTCTCAGCAACAATCTTCAACTCATAAGGCTCTTATGAAAGAGTGTCAACACTTATATTCGAAAGTAGGACCAAGGAAACTAATTATATCATGGCAAACATGTCCTTTGGTCAAAGAACAACAAATAATTTTAACTTTTGCTTTTGATGGGATTAATTGAAGCTTTTGAAATAACAAGTTAATAAGCAAGAAGTGAAAGTGTTAACACGAAGGAAGATATTTGCCTTAGCTGGGCATGACAAACAACTTACTTATCAAATGATAATGTCAACAAGGATATGATATGACAAATCTTAACGCAGCTTTATATGAATGAATCCCTATCAACATCGAACGTCTGCTCTCTTTGAGAAATAGAGGGAAGTAAAAATAACTGACTCAACTTAAAATTAAAAGATAGGCCCTGCTCTAGGGTAGTAGGGAAAACTCATGTGCTATCCTCAAATCAAACAGAATGAAAACAAGTTTTTGAGAGGTGCATGATTCGTCAACGAATGCTAATAGATAACTCAATTACTTCTTGAACTGGACAAGTTTTGAGGAACGGCTCCCGTATGAGGACGATAACATCCTCTTATTCTCCTTTACTGCCAAAGTTTTCTGATTTCTCATGACCAAAGCGTGAAGGAGGGTTTGTTTGTTATATTATTTTTAAGCCGGGCGCACTCAATGCCAGTTCCTTTTCGTATTATGGGTTTGCACATTATACATGCAATCCCGGGGTGAAGCTTGTCCAACTCAAAAAGGTCATGAATTAGCTACTACTTCCTCATGAGCTAAAGCAGAGGCACAAAATAAAAGATTTGAACATTTAAGGATAACACATAAATTATATACTTTAGGAGGTGGTAGTGGAGTACCACGAGTAGGTAGGTATGGTGGACTCATATGGAAGGTATTGCCTTAAGGGTATGGACGCACAAGCAGAATTCCGCTTAGTGCAGAGTTAGGCTAGCAAAGGTTTGAAAGAGCAGACAACTGATGATGACTAAGATGCAAAGCAATATAAAGCATGAACATTGAAATAAGCATAACACATCAAGTTGTCTTCCTTGTCAACATAACACTTCAAGCATAATAACATAAAGGTTTTGGCTATGTTGATACTTTAAGAACATCATGCTTGTTGTTATGACCAAAGCTATGTTTGCCAAGATTAAATAAAGTTTCATAGCCATACCTGACATAAGGTCAATACTCTCCATAAGAATCATCATATAAGGTCGATTGCGTGAAGAGAATACCGAGCGCAGCAAAAAGGAACCGATAAACTTCTCATTAATATTCCATCATAAACGACTCCACACACACGGATACAATTCTTCACCGAAGGGGTGATAGACCTCAATGCACACACCTATCTCATATAATAACCTCCCTAGACATGATACGACTCTACTTGACTTCTGAAAGACAAAAGGTAAAAGATAAAGATACCGGGCACTCCCCCAAGCTTGGAACAAGCCAAGGGAATGCCATTACCCACGGAGATTTCACTCATCATCCTTGTTGGCGTTGATCAAGTAGTTCTTGGCGAAGCTCTTCCATGGAGGGGTTCTCCAGTCTCATATGAGAAGCTCGTCTCCTGGATCCTGCATTCAGCACCCATACCCATGTGTAGAAACCTTAGTTCATACTCACAGTTCTGGTTATGTAGATCATTAATTCGCCCTTGGAGCTCTATGATTCTGTCTTCAGATGCGGCGACTCTTTCCCACATCTCCTTCATCTCCTTCAGAAAGTAATTCTTCAGCTCGTTGGTGATGTCAAAGTTAGCTTCGACACCACGCTCAGTCATCTTCTTGTACTCGAAGACTTCTTGCTCCACTTCTTCCAGCCTGGCCTGGACGCTTCCCTCCTTGATAGGTCCCTTCAGATCTTCTTGATGAAGGACGCCCTCCTTCATCTGAACAACCTGAGGGTGCTTCTTCACCTCAGCGAGGTAAGGGTTGATGACGTTGACGACGAACGTGTCCTTGGGGGAACTTGGAGAAGCCATGGCACCTAAATTTATCTGAAAGATTTCCTGGCAGAAACAGATCGAAGAGAAAACACGCGAAATCGCAAGATACGTTGCCGGAACACCCCGGGCAAATATATAGGAAAAATTTATGCACAAAAAGGAAGGTAACGGACCAAAGCGGGGTCGGAGACGGGCTCCAGGGTGCCCAGGCGGCCTGCCGGCGCGGCCCAGGGGGGCGCCAGGGGGGCGCCTGGACTCCCTGGTGGTCGTCTCCGGCTCCACTTCGACTCGGAATTTTACTAATTTTACAAAAACTCGTAATATGGAACTTTTATGATGTTTTGTGGTGTTTTCTTACCGTACTACGTACCTTTCCTTTATTCTGCTTCTGCTGGCGTCTGAAACAGGGCTGCAACATGTTCTTCGTGGGTTGTTGTGTATATTATATTCACATCAACGTCGACAGGGTCTCCTGCTATGTAATGTTTAAGTCTTTGCCCATTCACAACTTGAGGTTTGGTGCCTTCAAAATTATTGATCTTAATTGCACCAGACCGATAAACTTCTTCAATATGAAATGGTCCTTCCCACCTGGAAAGTAGTTTACCTGGAGAAAACCTGAAACAGGATCTAAACAACAAAACTTTATCACCAATATTAAATTCACGCTTCAGAATCTTCCTATCATGCCACCTTTTTACCTTTTCCTTGAACATTTTAGCGCTCTCGTAAGCTTCACTTCTCCATTCATCTAGAGAAGTCAAGTTCATGAGACGCTTCTCACCAGCTAGTGTTGGGTCAGCGTTAAGCTCTCTAACAGCCCAGAAAGCTTTGTGCTCTAGATCTAATGGCAAATGGCAAGCCTTGCCATATACCATCTTATAGGGGGACATGCCCATGGGGTTTTTATAAGCAGTTCTATATGCCCACAAAGCATCTCCTAATTTATTTGACCAATCCTTCCTATTTCTGTTTACTGTTTTCTGCAAGATCAACTTAATCTCTCTATTAGTAAGATCAACTTGCCCACTAGTTTGAGGATGATAAGGTGAAGCAATTATATGATTAACATCGTATTTAGCCAAAGCTTTTCTAAAAGCTCCGTGTGTGAAGTGTGATCCTCCATCGGTCATGAGATACCTTGGTACACCAAACCTAGGAAATATTACATCCTTAAGCATTTTCAAAGATGTTTTGTGATCAGCACTTTCAGTGGGGATTGCTTCAACCCACTTGGTCACATAATCAACAGCTACTAAAATGTGGGTGTACTTGTGCGAAGAAGGAAAAGGACCCATAAAATCAAAACCCCAACAATCGAAAGGTTCAATCACTAGTAAGTAATTCATAGGCATCTCATTCCTTCTACTAATGTTACCAACACTCTAACATTTATCACAGGCTAAAACATAATTTCTAGCATCTTTAAAGAGAGTAGGCCAATAAAAACCTGATTGAAGAACCTTATGTGCAGTCCTCTCACCGGCATGATGTCCTCCATAGGGACTATCATGACACCGTCGGAGAACGTCCTTCTGCTCATGTTCCGGAATGCATCTTCTCACGATCCCGTCGGGACCTTCTTTGAAAAGATGTGGGTCATCCCAAACGTAGTGCCTCAAATCATGAAAGAACTTCTTCCTTTGCTGAAATGTTATCCCTGGAGGCAAATACTTTGCAACAATAAAATTAGCAAAATCTGCATACCAAGGGTCGGAAAGAGGTTGTATTTTTACAACGGCAAGTTGCTCGTCTGGAAAACTATCGTTAACTGGGATGGGGTCATGCGGTATATCTTCCATTCTTGAAAGATTGTCCGCTACCGGATTTTCTTCCCCTTTCCTATCAACAATCTGCAAATCAAATTCTTGGAGAAGGAGTACCCATCTGATAAGCCTTGGCTTGGCATCCTTCTTTGTCATAAGATATTTAATGGCAGCATGATCAGTATGAATAATAACTTTGGAATCAACAATATACTGCCTAAACTTATCACAAGCGAAAACTACAGCTAAGAATTCCTTCTCAGTAGTAGCATAATTTCTTTGAGCACTATCAAGGGTTTTACTAGCATAATGTATAACATTCAATTTCTTATCAACCCTTTGTCCTAAAACAGCTCCAACAGCAAAATCACTTGCATCACACATAATTTCAAAAGGTAAATTCCAGTCAGGTGGTTGTACTATAGGAGCAGTTATTAAAGCTTTCTTAAGGACTTCAAAAGCTTCCTTACAATTTTCATCAAACGCAAAAGGAACATCCTTCTGGAGAAGATTAGTGAGGGGTCTCGAGGTTTTAGAAAAGTCTTTAATAAATCTTCTATAAAAACCTGCATGACCGAGAAAACTGCGAATACCTTTGATGTCCCTTGGATAGGGCATCCTCTCAATAGCTTCGATCTTGGCTTTGTCCACTTCAATTCCCCTTTCGGAAATCTTGTGACCAAGAACAATTCCTTCATTAACCATAAAGTGGCACTTCTCCCAGTTGAGTACCAAATTTGTCTCCTCGCATCTCTGCAAAACTTTATTAAGGCTGTGAAGACAATGGTCAAATGAAGTTCCATAGACAGAGAAATCGTCCATGAAGACTTCCATAATATCCCCGCAGAAACCATGAAAGATAGCAGACATACACCTTTGAAAAGTAGCAGGGGCATTACATAAACCAAAAGGCATACGTCTGTAAGCATAAGTACCAAAAGGACAAGTAAAAGTGGTCTTCTCTTGATCGGCAGTGTTAACATGAATTTGAGAGAAGCCAGAATAACCATCGAGATAACAAAAGTGGGTATTTTTGGATAACCTTTCAAGCATTTGGTCGATGAACGGCAATGGGTAGTGATCCTTCCTGGTTGCCTTGTTCAACTTTCTGTAATCAATACACATTCTATATCCAATAATAATTCTCTGAGGTATTAGTTCATTTTTATCATTAGGAACCACAGTTGTACCTCCTTTCTTAGGAACACAATGTACCGGACTTACCCACTTACTGTCAGCTATAGGGTAGATAATACCTGCGACTAGAAGCTTGAGAATCTCAGTTCTCACGACATCCATCATCTTCGGGTTCAACCGTCGTTGATGATCAACAACTAGTTTAACGTCGGGCTCAAGGTTGATAGTATGTTGACAGATAGATGGACTAATCCCCTTAAGGTCATCAAGGGTATAGCCAATTGCGCCTCGGTGTTTACGAAGTACTTCCAATAATCGCTCTTCTTCATATCCTGAAAGGTTAGAATCGATAATAACAGGATATACTTTCTTTTCATCTAAATAAGCATACTTGAGCGTATCGGGAAGAGGTTTAAGATCGAACACCGGGTCTTCTTTAGGTTTTGATAAAATTCCCAAAGGTTCAACCGGAAGGTTGTGCTTCAGGATAGCAGGCTGCCTCAAGAATATTTCACCTAGTTCATTTCTTTCCTGCATATGTAAATCATTCTCGTGGTCCTCCATGTATTGCTGCAAAGGATCATCAGGAGGAATAGCAATAGAGGCAATACTTTCAATAATTTTATCATTACTAGGTAAATCAGTACCACGAGGCTGCTTAGAAAACTTAGAAAAATTAAATTCATATGGCTCACCATTGAATTCAACAGAAACTTTACCTTTCTTGCAATCTATTATAGCTCCACAAGTTCTATGAAAAGGTCTACCAAAAATGATGGGACAAAAATTGTCTCTGGCTGAACCAAGTACCAGAAAGTCGGTAGGGTATTTTACCTTTCCACATAGGACTTCAACGTCCCTCACAATTCCGATAGGAGAGATAGTTGATCTATTTGCAAGATGAATAGTAACATCAACTTCTTCAAGTTCACAAGGGGAAATCTCACCGATGATTTCTTCATAGAGTGAATAAGGAATAGCACTTGCACTAGATCCCAAATCGCATAGCCCATAATAATTGTGATCTCCTATTTTAACAGATACCACCGGAGTACCTGAAATTGGGCCTTTGTTCTTGGCTGTGACAAGGTTAGTGGAAACAGCACAAAAAGTTATATTGGAATCCAAAACATCATTAGTAGCAAGGTCTTTAATCAATGTAACTTGAGGATCGACCCTGATCTGGTCCTCAAGTTCATCAACTCTTCTCTCACTTTTATTTATTATGCCTGTTACGAGAGAGTGTTCCTTTATCCTTGTGGGAAAAGGAGGTTTTTCATATATGACTGCAGGCAAAATAGGCTCAGCAACATAAATATTAATAGGTGGTTCTTTAAAAGGTGCATGGTGCTGGTCTCTAATCTTTTTAAAAGCATCAACATGAGAGGCAAAATTCTTACATAAATCAATCACTAGATGGGAATCAAGACCAATCTTAGAGCAAAAAGTATTGAAGTAATCAGTTTCCACATAACTCTCAATATAGTCATGTTCATAATTTATAGCGGGTTCAATACCTTTGTCAATTTCCCAATCTTCAGTATTCCTTTGGATTCTTTCAAGGAGATCCCACCTTTCTTCAATGCTCTTCTTCTGAAATACCCCACTAGAGGAGGCATCCAGCATCTCCTTATCCTGACGAGAAAGCCTGGCATAAAAATTTGTAAGTATAATTTCCTTGGGAAGCTTATGAATTGGGCATTTGAGCATTAGAGACTTCAGTCTCCCCCAAGCTTGAGCAATGCTTTCTCCGTCACGAGACCTAAAGTTATATATATAATTCCTGTCTCGATGAATTTCATGAAGAGGATAAAACTTAGTATAGGAAAGAGACATAAGCTCCTGCCAGTCCAGCAAATGTGAGTTATCGAGAAGCCCATACCAATCTGAAGCTTTATCTATAAGGGATACGGCAAACAATTTCCTCATGACAAACTCCCTCGATACACCTGCAAGCTTAAATAGTGAACATAGTCATGACAAATATAGCAAGTGCTCACCGGGATGTCTGTCTCCTGCATAACGATTAGCCAAAACATAATTGATAATGCCAGCTGGTATTTTGTAAGGCACAATTTCAGTAGGGGGAGGATCAACCACCACAGGTGTGGGGTGTCTTCCCGCAAGCAACGCTCCAATAATAGGGTTATCCATAGGGACAAAGAACAGCAATAGCAAAAATAAAAACAGAATTATAAAAAGATTTTCTTACCAGTTTCACTTTACCAATAGCGCTACGCTCCCCGGCAACGGCGCCAGAAAACGTTACTTGATGACCCTCAACCGTAAGGGATCTGTTGCAGCATTTCCGATAAGTAAGAGTGTCGAACCCAACGAGGAGCAGAAGGTATTGATAAGCGATTCTGAGCAAGAAATTACTGCAAGCACTGAAAGATAACTTTTAGGGTTTTCTCGGTATAAGCAACAGGAATGTAAAGATAAGTAATGTAAAAGGTACTGAGAGTAACAAGTGGCCCAATCCTTTCTTAGCAAAGGAGAGGCCTAGCAACTGAACTTATAAAGACTAAAGCGTTCTTGAGGACACACGGGAGGTAGTCATGTGCTTTCGCCATATTCCGTATCGATACTATGTTATGTGTTGATAAGTGTTGAGTGGGTGGATCTATGCTAGTGCACTCTCTAGACTAAGATGAATGCACTCTTATGATTAAACACCTTGCAAGCATCCGCAAATACAAGATAGAATTTAAGGCAAAAGCCTAACCATAGCAATACGATCGAGGATCCATTATTCCCTTATGCAAAAGCGTGCGAACTGGGGTTCAGGTTTCTGTCACTCCGGCAACCCACCATAAGCATTCTTTATACACAATGTATTCTCCTAGGTCCTTAATAAGGCGAAGTGTTGGGTGTTCGACTCACACAACAACACTAGCAGAATAACAACGCAACTTAAGTATCAAACAACACATATTACTTCAACAGCATATGACTACTAACAACAAGACTTTCCCCATGTCCTCAAGAACTAAGGTAACTACTCACAAGACATAAAAGAGATCATGATCAGTGGGGATAAATATGTGATAAACAATCTGGACATAATAATATTTCTCCAACAAAACTCAATAGCATTCACCACAAAGTAGTAATCAACCTCGATGGAGTAGAGAGGATAGGTAGTACAAGTTACAACACGAGTTGCGATGGTAAGATGAGATTTGGATGAAGATGGAGATGGTGATGGTGTTGGGGCTGATGTTGATGGTGATCTTGATGATGCCCGTGATGATGGTGATGACGATGGCGATGATCTCCCCTTCCGGGAGGTGATCTCCCCGGCGGAATCTGCCCACCGGAGATGCCCTTTTCTTCTCTGCAGGTTTCCGCCTCGAAGCGGCGGCGGAACTCCGTAAAAAGTCTCGTGCCTAGGGTTTTCGGGGGACGGAGAACATATATGCAAAAGGGGGCGACCAGAGGTGGGCCAGGGGCTCTAGGTGCCCCCCCGGCGCGGCCAGGGGGGGGGCGCCCCCAGGCCGCCTGGGCACCCTATGGCCCCCCTCTGACTCCCCTTTTGCGTGTCTTCGTTATTCTTCCGAAAAATACCTCCCTTCAATTTTCAGGTAATTTGGAGGTGTTCTTCTTCAGCAACTCAGCATCCACTTTTTCCTGCTGAATCCTGCGTCTGCTGTTTCGGTATCGGAAAGTTGCAAACTGTGTAAAATAGACCAAAACAACATAAGAACATCATCATAACGTGAAATATATCAATGAATAAGGATAAATTATAATACAAAATAGTGATGCATTTTGGACGTATCACACCCTAATCGAGTGTGTATGCTGGATTGCCTTGTAGGCTTAGGAAGAACTAGTACATGGATGAACTGCCTCTTGAGGAGAGGTGTTCTTGAGCTTGGGTGAGCTTCTGGTGTGTGTGAGGTCTCGATTGTCCGATCCCCACTATGATGGTGGCTAGGCCCTATTTATAGTAGCCAGGGTCCTCTTCCCCAATATTGAGCGGGAAGGAATCCCACAACGACCAAATTTGAAGGGGACGGCTAGTACAAGCTATCCTGACAAAAGGTAGTCTTCGCCTGCCAAAGGCTCTGGTGGTGACGCCGCCGTGGGCTCCGTGATGACCTCCGTCCTGCCGTCTTGCTGGTCCTGTTCTCATTGCACCGATGTGGAAACCTTTGCCTGACGCCTCGGGACTCCTCACCTACACCTGCGCCTTTAGCACCAACGAGGAAACTGGCGCCCACCTGGCATAAGTCGTCACTCCTCACGTCACGAGGACCTCGCGAGGTGCCTTTTGCCTCGATATCCCAAATCCTCACGAGTCGGCCTCGCGAGGCCACCCTAGGCGATGCCTGGCGTCGTACCCCTCGTGAGGCTTGGACCCTCACGAGGGTCTTGAGTGGTTGCTGAAAATGCTGGGCCGTATCAGGCCGCCTTGTGAGCCACGCCCTGGGCCACATGCAGGAAAGTCTGGGTACCCCTGTTCCCAAGATGCCGACTGTAGCCCCCGAGCCCAAGGCGCGCTCGGGCTTGGCTTTGCGGCGAAGCCAACGGCCAAGTGCGGAGCTCCGCGGGCCCCAAAGCATGCGGCCTTGTTCGACGCGTGGCGCTCGATGGGACGTGGGTGTCTCCACTTCCCCATGCAGCCTCGGTGACTGCGCGACTCGTCAAGTCTCTGGGTGCACAGTGGACCATCATTACCTGCATTTATGGGGCCGGCGGTTGGCCTTCCTCTGGCTATAATTAGTACGGCAGGCTGATCCCTTGCCGCCCATCTTCTTCCTTCGTTCCCCTTGCTCCTTTGCTTGACCGAACCGCCCATGGCGCCGCCCAGGAAATACTCGTCCATGGAGAAGGGGAAGGCTCACCAGGTGGGGCTTGGCTCACCACCAGCTAAGAGAGGGCGAGGCCGTCCTCGTAAGTGTGCCGCAACCCCCGTCGGGGCCGCGAGCGGGCGTGGGCGGACCCCCACAGCGCCCGTAGCCGCCCTTGGTAGCCGTGGCGGCGGTCCCTTGAGTGGCGGGGGCCGTTGTGGCATTGGCGATCCGGTGAACGTAGGGAGGCGCTCTGGGGGTTGTCAGACCTCCCCAGCCGCATTCCCACCTGGCGGAGGCATCGCTGGAGTTCATCGTGTGGTCGGAGAGCCCAGCCGGCACCAGGGTCCAGCTCCCGCGCTCCTTGGCCGGTGAACTCCCTGATGCGAGCTCTGGTGGCTTTTGGCTGCAGGCGGATGGTTGTTGCAGCAGGGCGTCGTGGGTCGTGGTGGAGGTCTCCGCCTCGGGTGCCGTGGCTTTGGCCCGAGGCTAGCAGATGTTTGCCCGCTCTTGCGGTTTGGGCGGCCGATGCACCCTTCCCTTCAAGTCCGGCAACGACTCGACCCTCTTCGTGAGGGTGTTTGGAGAAGACGGGCGCCGCGCCGAGTTCTGCCCCGAAGACAACAGTGGCGGCGAGGTGCTTGGCCTAGGCGATGGCCGCAGCTCGTCCAGCTACGGCGGCTCCTCCTTCAGCGGCAGCTCTAGCAGCGGTGGCTATGAGCAGCCGCCACGCCTCCGCGCCCACCTGGAGGGCGGCGTTGGGTCGTCTCGTCGTCACGCTCGGGTGAAGCGTGAAGAGGGCTTTGCCTGAGCCCGGGGCATAGGTCCTCGCAAGAAACCGTGCCCCGAGGGTCGCTGTTAGTCGTCCTTAGTCTCTCTTCTTTTGTCCTGCATCATTTGATCAAACAAGCATGGAGCCCTAGGGGGCATGAAACAAACTGTGGCTTCATAACATTTAGCACCATGCATAGTGTTCCTGCCTATTGCTGTGCGATCCGTGTTCTACATGTCCTCGGGGTGACGAGACTTATCTTGATGCATTCGGGATTGCTCTCATCCCGTGTTGTTTGACCCCTCGTGAGGCTGCAAAAACTCGTTAGGTTATTATCCTTTACTGCTCGAGGCCTTTGACGCGGGTCGAGCGTGATCAGCCGCCCCTTGTCGCGGTACCCGTGGGGCACAGACGTAAGAATGGGGGCGTGTCAGTTACGAGCCCCTGTTCGGGCGCCTCGTGAAGGCTAAAGAGGAGGGCGTGCCCGGGAGAGCGCTGTGTGATAACCCACAACTGTAGGGGATCACAACAGTTTTTGAGGGTTGATTCGACACAAGGGGAGCCAAAGAATACACTTAAGTATTAGCAGCTGAGTTGTCAATTCAACCACACCGGGAAATTTAGTATCTGCAGCAAGGTAGTTTAGTAGCAAAGTAATATGGAGATAGCGGTAACATCAATAAAAGTAACGCTAGTGTTTTTGTAGTTTTTGTAATAGTAGTAGCGGAAAAGTAAATAAGCAACAAGCAATATGTGAAAATCTCGTAGGCAGTGGATCGGTGATGGGGAATTATGTCGGATGTAATTCATCATGTGAAAGTTATAACCTAGGGTGACACAGAACTAGCTCCAGTTCATCAATGTAATGTAGGCATGTATTCTGAATATAGTCATACGTGCTTATGGAAAAGAACTTGCATGGCATCTTTTGCCCTACCCTCCCGTGGCAGCGGGTCCTAGTGGAAACTAAGGGATATTAAGGCCTCCTTTTAACAGAGTACCGGACCAAAGCATTAACACATAGTGAATACATGAACTCCTCGAACTACGGTCATCACCGGGAGTGGTCCCGATTATTGTCACTTCGGGGTTGCCGGATCATAACACATAGTAGGTGACTATAGACTTGCAAGATAGGATCAAGAACACACATATATTCATGAAAACATAATTGGTTCAGATCTGAAATCATGGCACTCGGGCCCTAGTGACAAGCATTAAGCATAGCAAAGTCATAGCAACATCAATCTCAAAACATAGTGGATACTAGGGATCAAACCCTAACAAAACTAACTCCATTACATGGTAAATCTCATCCAACCCATCACCGTCCAGCAAGCCTACGATGCAATTACTCACGCACGGCTGTGGGCATCATGAAATTGGTGATGGAGGAAGGTTGATGATGACGATGGCAACGATCTCCACTCTCCAGAGCCCTGAACGAACTCCAGATCAGCCCTCCCGAGAGAGATTAGGGCTTGGCGGCGGCTCCGTATCGTAAAACGCGATAATTCTTCCTCTCTGATTTTTTCTCCCTGATAGTGAATATATGGAGTCTGGGGGTACATCGGTGGATCATTAGGGGGGCCCACGAGGCAGGGTGGCGCGCCCAGGGGGAGGGGTGCGCCCCCACCCTCGTGGACAGGGTGTGGGCCCCCTGACGTAGATCTTTCCGCAGATATTTTTTATATTTTGCAAAATAATTCTCCGTGGATTTTCAGGTCATTCGGAGAACTTTTTATTTCTGCACAAAAACAACACCATGGCAATTCAACTGAAAACAACGTTAGTCCGAGTTAGTTCCATTCAAATCATGCAAGTTAGAGTCCAAAACAAGGGCAACAGTGTTTGGAAAAGTAGATACATTGGAGACGTAATAACTCCCCCAAGCTTAAACCTTTGCTTGTCCTCAAGCAATTCAGTTGATAAACTGAAAATGATAAAGAAAAACTTTGACAAACTCTTTTTGCTCTTGTTGGTAAATATGTAAGCCAGCATTCAGGTTTTCAGCAAAAATCATGAACTATCCATATTCACAATAACCTTCAGGTCTCATGTCTACTCATACCAATGGCATAATCAACTAGCGAGCAATAATAATAAACCTCGGATGACAACACTTTCTCAAAACAATCATAATATGATATAACAAGATGGTATCTCGCTAGCCCTTTTTGAGACCGCAAAATATAAATGCAGAGCACCTTTAAAGATCAAGGACTGACTAGACATTGTAATTCATGGTAAAATAGATCCAGTCATGATCATACTCAATGCGAATTAATAGTAATACATACAAATGACAGAGGTACTCTCCTACTGGTGCTCGTTTATAAGAGGATGGTGACTCAACATAAAAGTAAATAGATAGGCCCTTCGCAGGGGGAAGCAAGGATTTGTAGAGGTGTCAGAGCTCGATTTTTAAATAGAGATGAATAACATTTTGAGCGGTATACTCTCATTGTCAACATAACAACCAAGAATCTCGATATCTTCCATACTACACACATTATAGGCGGTTCCCAAACAGAATGGTAAAGTTTATACTCCCCCAACAACCAACAAGCACACTCCACGGCTGGCCCGAAACAATGTGTACTGTCCAAACCAGCAACAGCCCTGGGGGAGTTTTGTTTAATTATTATGGTTTGATCACTAGACTGGGCATCCCGGTTACCAGCCATTTTCTCATGAATGATGAGCGGAGTCCACTCATCGTGAGAATAACCCACCTAGCATGGAAGATGTAGACAACCCTAGTTGATACATGAGCTGTTCGAGCATACAAAACAGAATTTCATTTGAAGGTTTAGAGTTTGGCACATACAAATTTACTTGGAACGGCAGGTAAATACCGCATATAGGAAGGTATGGTGCACTCATTGGAATAACTTTGGGGTTTATGGAAGCGGATGCACAAGCAGTATTCTCGCTTAGTACAGGTGAAGGCTAGAAAGAGACTGGGAAACGACCAGCTAGAGAGCGACAACGGTCATGAACTTGCATTAAAATTAATCTACAATGAATGCAAGCATGAGTAGGATATAAATCACCATGAACATAAATATCGTGGAGGCTATGTTGATTTTGTTTCAACTACATGCGTGAACATGTGCCAAGTCAAACCACTTGAATCATTCAAAGGAGGATACCACCCCATCATACCACATCACAACCATTTTAATATCATGTTGGCACGCAAGATAGACCATTATAAACTCTCAGCTAATTAAGCATGGCATAAGCAGCTATGATCTCTAATTGTCATTGCAAGCATGTTTCATTCATAACAAGCTGAATCAGGGACGATGAGCCATCATATTTACAAAAACAGAGAGGTCGAGTTCATACCAGCTTTTCTCATCTCAATTAGTTCATCATATATCATCCTTATTGCCTTTCACTCGCACGACCGAATAGTGTGGAAAATAATAATAGTGCACGTGCATTGGACTAAGCTGGAATCTGCAGACATTTAATACAAGAGAGAAGATGAGGTAATATGGCTCAAGGTTAAATCAACAACAAAGCATATGAGAGCCACTAAGCAATTTCAATCATGGTCTTCTACTCTTAACCCCCAAAGAAAAGAAAATAAACTATTTACACGGGAAAGCTCCCAACAAGCAAAAGAAGAACGAGAAATATTTTTGGGTTTTCTTTTTAATTACTACTACAAGCAAGGAAACTAAACTTGCTAAAAGCTACAACTAATATATTTTTGTTTTTCTTAAGGTTTTTTCTAGCACACAATTAAAAGACTAAGAAAAAGAATTGAAACTAAGCATGGATGGTACAATGAAAGAGTGTGAGCACCGACAACTAGAATAAGTGTGAGGATGAATGTAATGTCGGTGAGAAACACGTACTCCCCCAAGCTTAGGCTTTTGGCCTAAGTTGGTCTATGGCCACGAATCGAAGCTACTCCCTCTAGTGTACTGAGATGTGTCCTATGGGTGCCACTGGTTGGCAAGCTCATCCAGATCCCACCCATAAACAGACTGACGGTAAGGATCGAGTGGTGGCTCCGGCTCGGGCTCTGAAGCTCATGCCTGGCTCTGGTGCTTGTAGGAAGCATCTGACGTAAAAAGGTATATGCCTGTAGATAGATCAAACAGAGATGGTGGAGGCAAGGTAACAATCTCACAATATTTTTCATCAAACCTCAGTTTGTAATTAAGCAACATCTCTTTGTCTTTGACAAAAAAATCACGTGCTATCATACTCTTATAATCATGATAAACAGGGGCAAGCAATTTTTCTTCCTTCTCATGATGCCTAATAGGTATTCTAAAATGTTCAGCAAGGCAAGAAGCAAAGATGCCTCCGAAGACGGGGCCTTTTGAGCGGTTCAAAATTAATTGTTTAGCAAAGGCGGCACCCAAGCTAAAAGTTGTGTCTTGAAACAAAGCATAGCTGTAGGACAATATCAGGGGCACTAAGATTCCCACTGTTCCCGCGACCAATTAAACATCTACTAGCAAACAAAGCAAAGTAGCGCAGAACTGGGAAATGTATACTAGTGATTCTTGCCCCTGAGACTTGTCTAGTTTCTCCTACACCTATTGTCGGCGTCCCGGGAACTAGGGTACCCAGACTTGCCTGTCTACTGGCCGCGACACGCTCCTACAAGCGGCCTGGTACGGCCCAGCTATTGACCAGCTGCTCAAGACCCTCGCGAGGGGCCAGGCCTCGCGAGGAGAACGACGCCAAGACCCCCTTGGGAGCGGCCTCGCCAAGGCGTTCCGGATGGGCGGAGAATCCAAGGCCAAGCCTGCCTCAGGAGGAGGCACTGATGTCAGCAGTGACGCATCGCGCCAGCAAGTGCCAGCGTCCGCCAGCGGCGCAGTTGCCATTTTAGTGCAAAGGGGATAGCGCAGTCGTTGGTTCCCAAGGAGCGGGGCAAAGGTTTCCTCTTTGGTGCAACAAGACCGAAGACCGCAAGGACGATAAGGAGGATGTCACCATCGAGCCCACCACCATGTCACCGCCTGATCCTTTTGCAGGCGAAGACTGCTTTTGTCAGGGTAGGAACGTCCTTGTGTTCCCGCTAAAAAATGGCCGTTGTGGAATCCCTTCCCGCCTAAACATTTCGGGGGAAGACGACCGTGGCCGCCTATATAAGTAGTTAGGATTCCCACTGAGAAAGGGGTATCGATTCACACGCTTGGCCACCGCACAAGGAGCAAGAACACTAGCCTCCTGACCCTCCTGAGCTCGCCTCCTGAGCCCAGGAACCCTTGTACCAGTTCATATTCTAGCTCGCCGAGAGCCAATCCACCAAAGCATGAAGTAGGGTCTTACACCACACAGTGGCCCAAACCTGGATAAACTCTTGTGTGCTTGTTTGTTGTTTTCTTGAATCTTTCCATCGAGACGAGAGCGAGGTGCTAGGTATACGTGAGTGGGAGAGATCTTCGTTCACGCCCCTGTGTTCGAACTTAACGGGTTTTGCGGAGCCCTGAATCCGACATTTGGCGCGCCAGGTAGGGGGCGTGTCGAAATCTTGCCTCTCCGATGACCTCGTCGCGTTCTCGTCACCGACCCTGCTCCACAGCCATGGTGGACACACACCAAGCTCGCGTCGCCCGCCGCGCTGCAAACGTCGCTCAGACGGCGCCCATAGGCAACAGCGCTCCACTCCGCCCCAACTCGCATGTCGCCAATGCTGCCACCAACCCGGCTGTCCACGAACAGCAGGACTCCTTGATGCCACCGTCCGTGCGGTGGGATGGCCGCACGGCAACCCCTTCACCCTCACCGGCCGCAGCGTCGTCCTCACTGGTCCGCCGCGGGCCGGTCTACCAGCAGCCTGCGCTACTCATGGCGCGGGAGCTCTTGCGCTACCGCCCGGCTGACGATCTCTATGACGAGTGCCTCCACCGCATCACCGAGCTCGTCAACGCCGCTGGGGAAGCACCTACACCAATGTACTCCTCACGTCCTCTATCGCTCGCGGCGACAAACGAGGGCCGTGGGGTCCCGGCACCGCCTCACCCTCACCCCGCCGGCCAGGAGGGCCGGCGCGAGGCCCTCGACATGAACAACCCCGCAGAGCCCACGCCCGCGACGAGGATAGTTGCCAGGTGATCCGACACCCACATGTAGGGCCTCTTGGGCCCCCTGGCCCACAACACCCAGACCGCGCGCCACAGGAGGTGGTGGCGCCAGCACCTCAAGAACCAGCGTCACAGGTGCAGGGGGTGCCTGTGATCATGAGCGTGTGCGGGTGTGGCGCCCTAGCGCCCGAGCTACGTCGCCTCCTTTGGCCTGGCAAGTTCAAGCCGGACCTGCCTCCGCGCTATGACGGCACCACCGACCCCACGGAGTTCCTCCAACTCTACGAGCTGAGCATCGAGGCGTCCAATGGCACTGAGCAGGTCATGGCGAACTGGTTCCCCATGACTCTAAAGGACGGCGCACGCTCCTGGCTCCTGAACCTCCCGGTGGGATCCATCTCCTCCTGGGGATAGCTTCGCGAGCGCTTCGTAGCTAACTCCCAAGGCACCCGCGACCGAACCCCGGCAGCTGCTGACCTGCGTTGCGTGAGGTAGCTGCTAGGAGAAACCCTGCAAAAGTACATCCAACGCTTCAACACCATGCACCTCCATGTCCCCAGGATCTTGGACGAGGCCATCATCTCCGCCTTCTCTGATGGCGTCCGCGACGTCGGGATGAGGGAAGAGCTCGCCATCCACGAAGACATGTGCACAGCCCTCGAGATGTTCAAGCTCGCGGCGAAGTGCGCTAGAGCGGAGGAAGGCCGCCGCTCCCTTCAGGAGCTGCCTGAGGCGGAGGCAGACGACAAGAAAACCAAGGCCAAGGAATCGAAGCACGAGGGACCTGTCGTGCTGGCTGCTGAGCCAGAAGTGAAGCGTGGCTGCGGCTATGATGACCTCCCCAGTGACAACCGACCGTACTGCGTTTTCCACAACGTCCACAGCCACGACACCAAGGACTGTCAGGAGCTCAGGGCGATGCGCGGTAGACGCGGCGGGCAGCGCGCTGAGCGCGACAACCGCGGCTACAGCCATGGAGGAGGCCGAGGAGGAGGACGTTGGGTCGGCAGGAACTCGTGTCAAGGGTGGCGTGAGCAACCTCGTGAAGACCACTGGCAGGAGCAGCCTCATGACGCCCACTGGCACGACCAGCCTCGTGAGGGTCGCCCTCAGGGCAATGGAGGCCTGCCTCCGCTGCCACCACCGCCAAGAAGGAATGACGAGGACCGCCAGGAAGACGAGACAAGGGGCTTCCAGGAACCGCGTGCAGTTGTGTGCATTCTGGGAGGAGCCCATGCCCCGGCTTCTCACCGCATCCTCAAGCAGTTCGCCCGTGAGGTGAACGCGGCGCTTCCCAGGCCTGACGCCGCGCACAACCTCAGGTGGACCAAGCAAGTCATCGCTTTCGACCCCAAAGACCAGCTCAAGTGCACTGCGGCCCCAGGCGCACTCCCGATGCTCTGCACCCCGACCATCAGCAACGTCCTCGTGACCAAGACCCTCATCGACGGTGGAGCAGGGCTCAACGTCCTCTCCGTCTAGACCTCCGAGAGACTCCAGGTTCCCTACGATCAGCTCCACCCCACCAAGCCACTCTACGGATTCACGGATGGCTCCACGCTCCCGATGGGGCAAGTCCACCTCCCCGTCACCTTTGGCGACCGCGACAACTACCACACAGAGCTCATCGACTTCGACGTCGCCAACATCCACCTCCCGTACAACGCCATCCTGGGGTATCCTGCCCTTGCCAAGTTCATGACGGTGACCCATCACGGCTACAACATCCTCAAGATGCCTCCGACGAGAAGGAAGCGGTGCGTTCCCTGGAGCGTGCCTACCAGACCACGGCGGTTGAGTACTCCGATGAGGATGGAGCCGTCCTCGCCCTGCAGACCGCCCCAAAGAAGAAGAAGAACCTACCCATCAACGGACCTCAGGACGCGAGGGCTCCCGACGACCTGGCCTCAGGACTCGCGCCTGCTGACGAGGCGCCTTCCACCCTTGACGTGAGTTCCTGCCGGGCTCGGGGGCTCTCCTCTGGAATGTCCCTGAGCTGACCCGTGCCCTGAGGGAGGTGTTCGAGTACCACCTGCAAGCATATCTTGATGCACGTTTTTGTGAGCCCAGCGCGAGCCGTCCAGCGCTGGGGGCTCAGGACTTCATCGACCAAGTTACAGAGGAACTTTAGTACACAAGACTCATCTGCGGTGGGCGTAACCGCACGATCCCAAGTCCACTTACTCGCAGCCCAAGCGACTGCCTCCGCGTTTAAATCGACATCGCGGGCCTCAACCGGGCCGCTTCTCAGGAGCCCTTCTGGCCGATGGCGGTCGGCCGGAGGAGGGCCCTCCCCTGCAGCTACGTTCGCACGCTCTTCGGCGTCCGCAACGCAGCTGCCATGTTCCAGCATCTCGCGCAGCAGGCCTTGGGGGCTCGGGAGGCTCAGTGGTAGGCGGTCCGGATGGAGCGGGAGCCGGACCCGCGTGACCACTGAGAGCCTCAGGAGCCCATGGGCCTCAGGAGCCCGACGATCCTCGGGAGCGACCCGCACAGCTCGCGTTTTCAGCTACCCCAACTCTCCTTCGGCAAGTATCAGGTGACACTTCAGGTATCCAAACGAGGGCGCCTCTCGGGCTGCATCATCCTCGGGCCGCTGGGGGCTGTTCCCTCGCGACTGTCTCCCTTTTTGCATGATCAAGGCCAGATATCTCTTTCCATTCGCATTATCTATATGCTTGGCGTCCTCACCGCCACTAAGGTCATGAGCCCTTGTGAGCCCACTTTTGACCGCCCCATGATTAAGGACTGGCACGACGTCTGTTCTCGGGTCCATCCCTGCAGTGTCGATAAACCCAAGGGCTGAGCTCTGCCTAGCGAGCCATTTCCGTGATGGCACCTCCCATGGTCCTTGGTGCCTTGTTCTCACATGGGCTAATCGCGGATGGGTAAGTAGGGGCCCGTGGCAGGTGCCTTGCTCATGCGGGAACCGCGCGCCAGCTATTTTTCCTTTGGATCATGGCATGAGAAGACTGGGCACGGCGTCTGTGCTCGGGTCCGTCCCTGCAGTGTCGACAAATCCAGCGGCCGAGCTCTGTCTCGCGAGTTAACCCCGTGACGTCACCTCTTGGGGTCGCTGGTGCTACGGCCTTCTCATGCAATATCCCCTGGAGATGCACTCGGCGCAGGTCAACACAACACCTCTCTTTTCACATTTTGCAGAAGAAGACTCAAGCGCAACCTGCCTCAGGGTAGGGTCTCGTGAGTGATGCGTAAGCTCACGAGAACTTCCTCAGAGTCGTTCAGCTGATCCTGAGGAAGGCCCATAAACACCTTGGCTGTCCTACCGTGCAAGCCACGCGTCAGGACGGGGCTGTACACACCCCGGAGTCTCTCCCGGTGGGAGGCTCCCTCCCACGGTCCAGTGGAAGTACCAAGCTCCGCGCTAGCAGATCCAACCGAGGAGCGGTTATGCCCACGAACCAGTGGAAGCACCAAGCTCCGCACTGGCCGATACGACCGAGGCGCGGTTATGCCCACACTCCGCGCAAGTGTGGTAGCTCTATGCTCCGCTCTAGTTATAAACAACTGAGGGTGGCCCCCAGTGGTCGCACCAACCTCAGGGAGCTTTTCAGCTCACGACGCTCACATCTTCTCCTTGGATGGGTGTCGCGAGGGGGCTAGGCACAGGGGCTATGCCCAGGCCATGCCTGGCAGACGCCACCGTACCAGGTGCTCAGACACCTGGCCTTCTCGTGCCCCCATCTCAGGCAAAGGCTCGTGGGCAAGGTATGGTGCTCGCTCTCCTTCATGAGAGCCGTTCGTACGTCAAGGGGGACCCCTGGGCATCACGACCCAGGGGCCTAACTGGCCACGTAGCCCCTCATCCCTTGAGCCTAGTTATGACGATAACCCCGGTCCTCCAGAGGGCTCAATGGTGATCGAGGTATGCGCGGGGTTGGGCCCTACCGACGCAGAAAGAAAACAGGATCGCTTGAACGTGAAGGGGGACCCTTGGGCATCGCGACCCAAGGGCCTCACTGGCCACGTAGCCCCTCATCCCTTGAGTCTAGTTACTACGGTAACCCTGGTGTTCGGAGGGCTCGACAACGAGTCTAGTTACTACGGTAACCCCGGTCATCCAGAGGGCTCAGCGGTGGTCGATGTATGCGCAGGGTTGGGCCCTGTCGACGCAGAGAACCTAATGCAAACATGAAAGGAAGCAAGCATGGAATCATCTAGCTATTACAATAACGTCAAGATTTTTCAAATTCAACCAAAGTTCTTACGCCACCCCGAGGCACTCGCACTTCTCTCACTAAACAAGACGGATCATGCATCACCAAGCGCAGCACCACCAGGCCCCACCCCTTTGGCTGCGAGGGTATGATGGGCCTCTAACCCCTCTTTGGTTACCCCAAGTGGAAGGTGTAAGATGCAGTGTTGTGGAAGTTTTTCCCTTAGCAAAGATGCCAAGGATCGAATCCCCAGAGACTCCTAGGTTCAACAAGTAGGTGTCAACTGCTAACGGCACCGGATTAGCAATCAACGTGGACCTGCACACAGATACAAATAACTTTGCTCCCAACGAGTACAGAGAGGTTGTCATTCCCTCGGGCCTTGTAGTTCACAAAGGATTAAACGCAAATGATAGTAGTGATAGATAATGTTTGCAATAGTAAATAATAGCGAAAAGTAAATAGCGGGTGTGATCAATGATGGTAATATGGACCGTAGTCTCATGATGTTCACTAGTGATGTCTCTCTCCCAAAAGACGATAAAACAGCTATGTGAGGTAAACGAATTACAGCTAGGCAATTGACAGGACCACGAACGCAAACCAATGCTGACTACATTGCAAGAAAGGTTGAGGTTCAAAGCATGGGCGGTACGCCAAAGTAAGTAGACCGAAATCCATCAATATCTACTACTAATCATCCACCTTGAGATATCTATCCAGAACATCTCGCTGGTATTAAGTTGCGAGCCCCACCCATAGTGTAAACTCAAAGCAACAGACAACTGCATTAAAAGAACTTTGCGTAAAGTAAACAATCCTTGCACCCGCGGGCACAAGCACCGTTGTTTTCCCCCTTGTGGCAACAACACATCCCCTAGACTCATGTTTTTGTCACTCAAGCTAGTCATCGAGGGGCATGAACCCACAATCGAGCATAACGTTCCCTCTTGGAGTCACTACGTATTACTTGGCCAAAGCAATAAATAACAACGGAGAACATGCAAGAATTACTTAGGAACATAAATATAAAAGAGGTAGATAAAATATATTACTCAAGAACAATCTGAACATAATCTCCTAATCCATCGGATCCCAGCAAACTCATCATAGCAACAGCATAAGGATTACATATGTGCCTCGATCATGTAGGTCAGCTCACGAGGACTAATCAGTGAAGCACAAGAACGGGAGGAGAACATCACATAGCTACTGGTCATGGACTCATGGTCCAAGGGAGACTACTCACAACTCATCCGAGAGGCGTCCATGGTGGTGGAGAGGCTCCCGATGGTGATCCTCCCCTCCGGCAGGGTGCCGGGAAGAGTTCTCCTGGTGCTCCCGATCTTGGAAGCGGCGGCGGCGACGGAACAGAGATGAGATCGCGAAAAAGAGTTCCCGTCCCGAGGGTTTCGAAGGACGCTCTAAATATATGCCGAAGGGGGGCACCAGACGGGGCTCGGGGGGCCCAGGCGCCCCCCGGCGCGGCCCAGGGGGGGGGGCGCCGCCAGGGCGCCTGGAGCCCTGGTGCCCCCCCCGGGTGTCCTTCGGGCGCAAGGTAGGTTCTAGAACGCTGATTTTTTACATAATTTTTCTGGATTTTTCCTGGCAGTTCTCGTAACGTGAAAACCTGAAATACAAAAATAGCCGAAAATAGAAACTGGCACCGGGGTGCACTGGATTAGTAGGTTAGTCCAAATATGATCAAAAGTGTATGAAAGTGTATAAATATCATAGCAATATCACCCAAAAGTGGCATGGAGCAAGCAGAAATTATAGATACGTTTTGGACGTATCAACATCCCCAAGCTTAATTCCTGCTCGTCCTCGAGTAGGTAAATGATAACAAGCATAATTTCTGTGGTGACATGCTATTAACCATATAGGACTTTTTACAGTCATATGACAAAAGCTTACTGAGACAATGATTCTATAGTAATTAAGTTGCCTCATGAGAAAATCACAAATGACTGAAAGTTTTACAACATGAAACTGAAACATCAAGAAGATTTGTAATGAACATGATGTGCAAATATGATAAAGTGATATCTAGCTTGCCCCCTTTAGTGAAGCAAAACATAAATGCAGGGGCACCTTCAAGGTTTAAGTGATGACTAGATACAATGATTTCAAAATAAACGATATCACAATCATGCAAAAGACAATGCTACTTTGGAACAATGCACATTACACTTAGAATGACAATCATGCTCTCAGTAGTTGGTGCTTGAAGAAAGAAGGTGGAGACTCAAAAAGTAAAAGAATGGTTATGTGCTAGAGCTTTTTATTTTGAAAACATAGAAGCAATTTTGTCAACGGTAGTAGTACTTCATATGTGTCATGCATAAGACATCATATAAGTTGCAAGCCTCATGCATCGAATACCAATAGTGCTCGCACCTTGTCCTAATTAGCTCGGATTTCCATGCGTTATCATTGCATTACATATGTTTCAACCAAGTGTCACAAAGGGGTACCTCTATGCCACCTGTACAAAGGTCCAAGGAGATAAATCGCATTTGATTTCTCGTTTTTGATAGATCTCAACTTGAGGACATCCATACCGGGACAACATAGAAAATAGATGATGGACTCCTCCTTAATGCATAAGCATATTCTCATAAGAGATTGAGGATTAATGTCCAAGCTAAAACTTCCACCATGATACATGGCTTTGGTTGGCGGCCCAATGTTCTTCTCTAACAATATGCATACTCATTCAACCCATGGCGAATCACCCTTACTTCAGACAAGACGAACATGCATAGAAACTCACATGATATTCAACAAAAGTGTGACAGTTGATGGCGTCCCGAGAAACATGGTTACCGCTCAGCAAGCAACTTATAAGAAATAAGATACATAAGCAACATATTCTTTACCACAATAGTTTTTAAGCTACTTTCCCATGAGCTATGTATTGCAAGGTCAGTCTGCTTAGTACAGGTGGAGGTTAGCAAAAGACTGGGAGCGACCAACTAAGAGAGCAATGACGGTCATAATCATGCAGAGCGACAAAGCAATATTGAATCAGGCATGGAAGTTATATCGCTACTCAGAAATAAAAGATCATCAAGGCTTGACAGACTTTCTTTATAGTCTTAAATATGCGTGAGCATACGCCAAGTCAATCAAAATAAATTCTCGAAGGAAGATATTACTAAACCATACCATATCATTGGCAAACAAATCAAGTTGGTACTCCAATAACACATTGGGAATCCCCCAGCTATTTGAGACTAACCATAAGAAAACCTGAACTACTAAGCACCATTATGCACGTAGCATCTTTATCATAGACATATCAACCAATGCAACGGAAGCAAACTCTCTTAATAAGATAAGCATGATAATTAAAGAGAGTTCAAGCAACCAACTAAACAAAAGCTCTTTGAAAAGATAAGCATGAATACTAAGAGCAGAGCATGATAGTAGCTATTAAAAGACAAAGAACACACACAGCAAAGATAGACATGAAAATTCTATGTTATGTTCTAGGTAGAAGTGGAGCGTGTTTCTCTCCCACATAAAGAAAGCTGAGTTCCGACTCGTTATGAAAAACTAAAAAGAAAACTAAAAGCAAGACGCTCCAAGCATAGCACATAACACATGAAGTGATAAAAATATAGCGAAACGAAAGATGAACTGATAATGTTGATGGAGAAGGGGATGCACGGGGACATCCCCAAGCTTATACGCTTGAGTCTCCTCGAATATTTCTTGGGGGTGCACGGGGGCATCCCCAAGCTTGAGGGCTTGACACTCCTGAATCTTTTTATCATCTTCCCTCGCACACTTGAAAACTCCCTTCATACATAACTCATCATAATCTGATTAGCGAGGTTAGTACCCCTAATAAAATAATTATACCTTGCTGGAAATAAAGATATTCTTGAAGGTCTACTGTTTCTCAAGATTGCCAAAAGGTTTTTGCAAAGAAAAAGCAAGCTCTTGGTTTGCAAAATGAAGGAAAGGCAAAACAGGACAGAATCTGTGAAAAACAGAACAGCAGGTAGTAATTGGTTTGTTCGGGGCACTTCTGCAACTCAAATCAAAAAACTCAGAACAGACGCACGAAAATCAATTATATAGAGAATGTTGTCGAAACAATTCAGACCAAAAAGATGATCTGGTGATTTTATACGAATTTTTCTATCCAAGGACATAATCTTTTTCCTGGACAGCACCTCACAACTTTTGAACTTTCTAGCAATCAGAGGCTATACTTGGCACAAATATGAAAAGCAAAGATACAATGATGATGCTACTATAGTAAACAACATCAAGACATAACAAAAGCAAAATATAAAAATTTATTCATGTGGGCTGCCTCCCAAAAGCGCTTTCTTTTATGCCTTTAAGCTAGGCATAATGCATAGAGATCAAGTTTTATCAAGAGTAAAAGAATAGCTAGCCCGTACAACGAACTCAAAAGGTAACTTGATCTTCTTTCGAGGGAAGTGTTCCATCCCTTTCTTGAGAGGAAACTGAAATGTTATATTACCCTCTTTCATGTCAATGATAGCACCAAGGGTGCGTAAAAAGGGACGTCCCAAAATAATTGGACATGAAGGATCACATTCAATATCCATAATAGTAAAATCAACGGGAACATAGTTGTCATTGACAATGATAAGAACATCGTCGATCCTCCCCAAAGGTTTCTTTATGGAAGAATCAACGAGATGAACACCAAAAGAACAAGAATCATAAGGTTTCAATTTAAGCATATCATATAGTCTTTTGGGCATAACAGAGGTACTAGCTCCAACATCACATAACGCATAGCAAGAGAAGTCATTTAATTTAATTTTTATCATAGGATGCCAACCATCTTCTAGCTTTCTAGGTATGGAGGCTTCTACTCTAAGTTTCTCCTCCCTAGCTTTGATGAGAGCATTAGTGATATGCTCTGTGAAGGCAAGGTTAAGTGTGCTAGTGCGGGGGTCTCTAGACATCTTGTGAAGGAAATCAATAACTTCGGTAAGAGTGCAATTATCAAAATCAAGGTCATTAGCATCAAGTAAAGTGGTAGTCGTGTCCTTTAGGTTCATTTGTTTGGTAGTTTCTATAGTCATAGCATCACCATTAATAGGTCCATTGGGACCAGGAGTACATTGGGTGCTAAGAGTTTGGATATCCTCAACAACTTTGATAGTAGCAACAGTGTGGTGGGTAGGAAGGCTCTTAATTCTATCTTCTTCCTCCCTTTCTCTAGCCCATCTTTCTTTAAGTTTAGCCATCATCCTAATGTTTTCATTAATTTGCACTTGAATAGCATTTATAGGAGTGACTTCCCTCTCCTCAAGAGGAGAAGTTTTAATTTTTAGCAATTTTACCTCATTGGCTAAATGGTCTACCTTAAAAGAAAGATCATCTAGTTTATGTAGTTTTTCTTCTACACTCTTATTAAAGGCTTTTTGGGTAGTGATGAAATCTTTAAGCATAATCTCTAGTTCAGTAGTGGAGTTCTTGGTGATAGGATAAGCATTGTTGTTCCCGTAAGAATTAGAGGGGAACTGTCTAGGATTGCTACCAAAGTTACTCCTATAAGCATTGTTGTTAAAATTGTTTCTAGAGATAAAGTTCACATCTACTTGTTCTTGAGCAATCAAAGAATTTAAAGGAACATCGCGAGGATCAACAGAAGATTGCTTCGAAAGTAGAGACATGATCAAGTCAACTTTTTCATTTAAGGAGGAAATCTCCTCGACAGAGTTTACCTTCCTACCTGTTGGAGCGCGTTCGGTGTGCCATTGGGAATAGTTGGTCATCATCTCATCGAGAAGCTTCATGGCAGCACCAAGTGTAGTTGACATAAAAGTTCCTCCCGCGGCCGAATCAAACAAGTTCCGTGAGGTAAAGTTCAAGCCTGCATAAAAAGTTTGGTAACCATCCAAGTAGTCAAACCATGAGTAGGGCAGTTCTTGATAACAGATTTCATACGTTCCCAAGCTTGGGCAACATGTTCATTATCCAATTGTTTAAAATTCATTAAGTTACTTCTAAGTTGGATAATTTTAGCAGGTGGATAGTATTTTCTAATAAAAGCATCTTTGCACTTGTCCCAAGAATCTATGCTATTTCTAGGCAAAGACTGAAACCAAATTTTAGCTCCTCCTCTCAAGGAGAAAGGAAAAAGATTAATCTTAACAATATTACCATCTATTTCTTGGTACTTTTGCATATCACAAAGTTCAACAAACTTGTTTAAGTGTAAAGCAGCATCATCTCCACCACCGGAGAATTGATCTTTCATGACTAAGTTCAGTAAAGCAGGTTTAATTTCATATGAAGGTGCTGAAGTGGCAGGTGTAGCGATAGGTGTGCTGATAAAGTCATCGTTGTTGTGACTAGTGAAGTCACACAACTTGGTGTTCTCGGTGGAACCCATAGTAGCAAGCAAGCAAGATAACTATTTTTGTGATTTTCGATAAAGGGTACTATAGCAAAAACTGAAAGGTAAACTAACAAGACTAAAAAGCAAAGGTAAAAGATAGCGTGCAACTCCGCTATCCTGAAGAGTGGAGTCCCCGGCAACGGCGCCAGAAAAACTCCTTGATGGGCCTCTAACCCCTCGTTGGTTACCCCAAGTGGAAGGTGTAAGATGCAGTGTTGTGGAAGTTTTTCCCTTAGCAAAGATGCCAAGGATCGAATCCCCAGAGACTCCTAGGTTCAACAAGTAGGTATCAACTGCTAACGGCGCCGGATTAGCAATCAACGTGGACCTGCACACAGATACAAATAACTTTGCTCCCAACGAGTACAGAGAGGTTGTCAATCCCTCCGGCCTTGTAGTTCATAAAGGATTAAATGCAAATGATAGTAGTGATAGATAATGTTTGCAATAGTAAATAATAGCGAAAAGTAAATAGCTGATGTGATCAATGATGGTAATATGGACCGGAGTCTCATGATGTTCACTAGTGATGTCTCTCTCCCAAAAGACAATAAAACAGCTATGTGAGGTAAACGAATTACAGCTGGGCAATTGACAGGACCACGAACGCAAACCAATGCTGACTACATTGCAAGAAAGGTTAAGGTTCAAAGCATGGGCGGTACGCCAAAGTAAGTAGACCGAAATCCATCAATATCTACTACTAATCATCCACCTTGAGATATCTATCCAGAACATCTCGCTGGTATTAAGTTGCGAGCCCCACCCATAGTGTAAACTCAAAGCAACAGACAACTGCATTAAAAGAACTTTGCGTAAAGTAAACAATCCTTGCACCCGCGGGCACAAGCACCGTTGTTTTCCCCCTTGTGGCAACAGCACATCCCCTAGACTCATGTTTCTGTCACTCATGCTAGTCATCGAGGGGCATGAACCCACAATCGAGCATAACGTTCCCTCTTTGAGTCACTACGTATTACTTGGCCAAAGCAATAAATAACAACGGAGAACATGCAAGAATTACTTATGAACATAAATATAAAAGTAGATCAAATATATTACTCAAGAACAATCTGAACATAATCTCATAATCCATCGGATCCCAGCAAACTCATCATAGCAATAGCATAAGGATTACATATGTGCCTCGATCATGTAGGGCAGCTCACGAGGACTAATTAGTGAAGCACAAGAACGGGAGGAGAACATCATATAGCTACTGGTCATGGACTCATGGTCCAAGGGAGACTACTCACAACTCATCCGGGAGGCGTCCATGGTGGTGGAGAGGCTCCCGATGGTGATCCTCCCCTCCGGCAGGGTGCCGAGAAGAGTTCTCCTGGTGCTCCTGATCTTGGAAGCGGCGGAACAGAGATGAGATCGCGAAAAAGAGTTCCCGTCCCGAGGGTTTCGAAGGACGCTCTAAATATATGCCGAAGGGGGGCACCAGACGGGGATCGGGGGCCCAGGCGCCCCCCGGCGCGGCCCGGGGGGGCGCGCCGCCAGGGCGCCTGGAGCCCTGGTGCCCCCCGGGTGTCCTTCGGGCGCAAGGTAGGTTCTGGAACGCTGATTTTTTATATAATTTTTCTGGATTTTTCCTGGCAGTTCTCGTAACGTGAAAACCTGAAATACAAAAACAGCCGAAAACAGAAACTGGCACCGGGGTGCACTGGATTAGTAGGTTAGTCCAAATATGATCAAAAGTGTATGAAAGTGTATAAATATCATAGCAATATCACCCAAAAGTGGCATGGAGCAAGCAGAAATTATAGATACGTTTTGGACGTATCAGGGTAACGGCCCGGAGAAACGTCTGTTCCCAGGGCCTCGAGAGCGGTCACCGCCACCTCCTCACGAGGGCGCTTGGACGGCAAACCTTGCCTCAGGGGAAGGGCAGCAGGAGTCAAGCACCATTTGACCTCAGGAATTGCTAAGACAAGTTTTCAATGTTGCACCCGCTTGCATACTATAGTTACGAAGCCTTTCCCGATGGACCAGTGGGCGGATGCCTGCATGCCAAGAAGGGCCTCCTGAGCATTGCGCCTCGGGAGCTCTTACCGGATCTTGGACCCCTCTCCTCCTGGCCTTGGCCGCGGTGCCGCGACTTGTCATATCAGCACAGGCCGAGGCTGGTTCCGGGACTGGGTCTCGCAGGCGTAGGGGCTTAAGCTACCGCAGGACATAAGTTTATAACGCTAGATAATAACAAAAGTATTATGAGAGTTTACATGTCCTTGTGAAGTCCTCCATGATGTCCCGCAGGAACTAAGCTAAGGAAGACGCTCCCAAGGAACTCGGCTTGAACTCCTTCAACAGCGGTGACGCCGGGAGGACACTGTTTCCCTCCGGCGATAGGGGAGGCGGCTTGGCGGCTCGTAGCTCTCTTCAGAGCTCGAGGCCGTCTCAGGGGTAGCATAACTGCTATCAAGAGAGTCGGAGATATAGCCAACAGCGAGCGCTTCGCTGCCATGACGACACGGGGAATGGTCGCGGGCGAGCCCATTCCCTCCGCCACACGACAGTCGAGGGCCGTCCGCCCCGAAGACTTTGAAGGTCATCGCGCCCGTCGTGTCCAGCGCGAAGTGAAGAATGTGCCTCCCGGTGGGGGCGCAGGCGCGACGCACCACACCCCAGCCCCAGGTTATGAAGACCTGGCCGGAAGAAACCACCTCCACGTCGGCATGCAAAGGAGGAAGGCGATACCTTTCGTGCCTCAGCTCCATCGTCACCCGGCCGTGAGCCGGGAGTACCTCCCTCAGGAACGGAGGAAGAAGGATCCAGGAATGCGGAGGGGCCCCTGCCCACACGATGAACTCGCGGGCATCATCCTCCGAACGGGATGGTAGCAGGGTGCGAGGAGATGCCCGTCTCTCCGGGCGACTGGCGGCGCCACCCCTATCGCCGCAACCGCTCAATCTGCCTGCTGTTGGGGTGTACAGGGGAAGTGGAAATCCTGGTGGTGCCCGCGTGCACCACGTGTTGGCGTCCGACGACCTCAGGAACACACCCGGAGAATCATGGCGCCTCTTCTTCGGGGGGAGCCATTCGGGCTCTACCATCGGGCTCTTCCCTTTCTCCGTGCCCGAGAACCTGCGAATCGGCGCCATGGAGCCTTGGGAGCAATGGAAACGTGGGGATCGGCCTGCAACGGTCAGGTGAGAGGCGTGGAGCCTCACCCCCTGTTTATAAGCCAAGAAGACCAACTGGCGACCACTCACGCGCAGCCATAATGGCCCTGCTGCCCGCGCCAAGGAGTTGTCAAGTCACACGGTTACCGAGACGGCGTGGGGAGCAGGGTCGCTCGCGTCCCATCCAACCGCCGTGCGCCAGCCTGGCCCGCAGCCTTTTTTGGGGCCCGCGGCGCTTCGTCCTCGACTAAGGCTTCGCCCTGAAGCCAACTCCGCGCACGCATTGGGCCCGGGGGCTACTGTCGGTGTCCTGGGAACCAGGGTACCCAGACTTGCCTATCTGCGGGCCGCGACGCGCTCCTACAAGCGGCCTGGTACGGCCCAGCTAATCGACTAGCTGCTCAAGACCCTCGCGAGGGGCCAGGCCTCGCGAGGAGAACTATGCCAAGACCCCCTCGGGAGTGGCCTCGGCAAGGCATTCCGGAGGGGCGGAGAATCCAAGGCCAAGCCTGCCTCAGGAGGAGGCAGTGATGTCAGAAGTGACGCACCGCGCTAGCGAGTGCCAGCGTCCGCCAGCGGCGCAGTTTCCATTTCGGTGCAAAGGGGACAGCGCAGCCATTGGTTCCCAAGGAGCGGGGTAAAGGTTTCCTCTTTGGTGCAACAAGACCGAAGACCGCAAGGACGATAAGGAGGATGTCACCGTCGAGCCCACCACCGTGTCACCACCTGATCCTTTTGTAGGCGAAGACTGCTTTTGTCAGGGTAGGAACGTCCTTGTGTTCCCGCTCAAAAATGGCCGTTGTGGAATCCATTCCCGCCTAAACATTTCGGGGGAAGAGGACCGTGGCCGCCTATATAAGTAGTTAGGATTCCCGCTGAGAAATGGGGATCGATTCACACGCTTGGCTACCGCACAAGGAGCAAGAACACTAGCCTCCTGACCCTCCTGAGCTCGCCTCCTGAGCCCAGGAACCATTGTACCAGTTCATATTCTAGCGCGCTCGGAGCCAATCCACCAAAGCAGGAAGTAGGGTCTTACACCACACGATGGCCCGAACCTGGATAAACTCTTGTGTGCTTGTTCGTTGTTTGCTTGAATCTTTCCATCGAGACGAGAGCGAGGGGCTAGGTAGACGTGAGTGGGAGAGATCTTCGTTCACACCCCTGTGTTCGAACTTAACGGGTTTTGCGGAGCCCTGAATCCGACAGCTATCATGTCAATAAACCCTGGAACGTCTTCACGACGTGGTTCATCAAGTCTACCTTCAAAGGGTATTTTGCATACTTCACAAAACTCAAGGAATGATATCTCCTTAACCTCATCATATAAATGAAACTCCACTGTAGGTGGTGTTTTCTTAGCATGAAAATGAAAATTTTGCGTGAAAATATTAGTGAGTAAGAGATAATGTTCACGCTGGTCGCGGAGGAAGTCGGTAAGGCCTGCATTATTTGCCAACCAATAAAAGTCTTCATAAATCCCGGCGGCTCTCATGAACCCATTACAAGGCCATTCACACGACCGAACTTCCGCCATGCGAGGAAGATTATATTTGGGCTTCTTATTTTTTTCCTTCTTCTTATCCTCTAAACTTTTACTGGAGGAGCCCCTCAACAATCTCTTTATCATTTTCCTCCTCTGAAAATTTCTGAAATTTTTAGTAACTCAAAATAAAAGTTAACCAAACTCAACAAGGTTGATAACAACAACTCCTACAAGTGCCTAGAGACTATATAATGCATTAGAACTACTGAGGACCAAACAAATTTGACATGCAAGCTCAAGAACAAGGTCACCACAGCATCAAAAATTTGCAATAAATAAAGCACTAGAACAAAAACTAATTGGACCAATGGAGGAGTCACATACCAAGGAACAATCTCCCTAAACAGTTTGGTGAATGGTGCTTTGAGCAAGGAGATCGAAAATGGCAGCAAGATCAGCTAGAACTCATGCTTAAGCTAGTTGGTGATTTTTTTGGGAGGAAGAAGAAGGGAATGGGTGCGGGAATAACTGGAGGGGGGGCACGTGGGGCCCATGAGGCAGGGGTGCACCCTGTGAGGGTGGGCGCGCCCTGCACCCTCGTGGCCAGGTGCTGGCTCCCCTCGCTGTGTGTTCCGTGCCATATATTCTCAAATATTCTAGAAAATATCATATTTAATTTTGAGGGCATTTGGAGAACTTTTCTTTTTGAGGTATTTTTTAATTGCACAAATAAGTCTGTAAACAGATAGAAAATACTATTTTTGCTTTATTTATCACAATTAACAGAAAGTAAAAGGGGGGTACAAAAGGTTGTGCTATCTAGATTCACCTATCACATGCTCATCAAAAGGAATCCATTAACAAGGTTGATCAGGTCTTATTAATAAACTCTTTCTGAATAACATGAAACCAGAGAATTTTTGAATAACACTAGGTTACCTCAATGGGGATATGTATGTCCCCAACAATAAGAATATCATATGTCTTCTTGACAGTGGGAAGAGGAAATACAAAACCTCGAATAGTAATAGTTGAAAGTTTTCCAATATAATTGATACTATGGACCTGAGGTAGTTTCCTCGGAAAATGTACCGTATGCTCATTACCATTGACATGAAAAGTGACATTGCCTTTGTTGCAATCAATAATAGCCCCTGCAGTATTCAAAAATGTTCTACCAAGGATAATAGACATACTATCGTCCTCGGGAATATCAAGTATAACAAAGTCCGTTAGAATAATAACATTTGCAACTACAATAGGCACAACCTCACAAATACCAACATGTATAGCAGTTGATTTATCAGCCATTTGCAAAGATATTTCAGTAGGTGCCAACTTACTCAAGTCAAGTCTACGATATAAAGAGAGAGGCATAACACTAACACCGACTCCAAGATCACATAAAGAAGTTTTAACATAGTTTCCTTTAATGGAGCAAGGTATAGTAGGTACACCTGGATCTCCTAGTTTCTTAGGTGTTCCACCTTTAAAAGTGTAATTGGCAAGCATGGTGGAAAATTCTACTTCAAGTATCTTTCTTTTATTGGTAATAATATCCTTCATATACTTAGCATAAGGATTTGTTTTAAGCACATCAGTCAAACGCATACACAAAAAGATAGGTCTAATCATTTCAGCAAAGCGCTCAAAATCCTCATCATCCTTTTACTTGGATGGTTTAGGAGGAAAGGGCATGGGTTTTTGAACCCATGGTTCTCTTTCCCTACCGTGCTTCCTAGCAACAAAGTCTCTCTTATCATAACGTTGATTCTTTGATTGCGGGTTATCAAGATCAACAACAGTCAATATCTACATCATTAACATTGCTAGGTTGAGCATCATTATGAACATCATCATTAAAATTATCACTAGTCTCATGTTCATTACCAGATTGTGTCTCAGCATCAGAAACAGAGATATCATTGGGATTCTCAGGTGTGTCAGCTACAGGTTCACTAGAAGCATGAAAAGTTCTATCATTTTTATTTTTCTTCTTCTTAGAAGAACTAGGTGCAACTAAATTAGCTCTCTGAGAATCTTGCTCAATTCTCTTAGGGTGGCCCTCAGGATACAAAGGTTCCTGAGTCATTTTACCACCTCTAGTTGCAGTTGTGTACCAACATAAGCATTGAAGTTTTCTTGTTTCACAATAAAATTGTCAAACTCATCTAGGCATTGGCTAGCAGACTTATAACAAGGAATATCACCTTCATCAAATCTATAAAGAGAATTTACCTTTACTACCTGTTTCGGGTTATCAAGACCATGTATTTCTTAAATAGGTGGTAAATTCTTAACAACTTCAGCTTTAATACCTTTTTCTTTCATAGATTTCTTTGCCTCTTGCATATCTTCAGGACTGAGAAATAGAACACCTCTTTTCTTCGGAGTTGGCTTAGGGGATGGTTCAGGAAGTGTCCAATTATTTTCATTGGCCAGCATATTATTCAATAGTAATTCAGCTTGATCAACTGTTTTTCCCTGAAAACACAACCAGCACAACTATCCAGGTGGTCTCTGGAAGCATCGGTTAGTCCATTATAAAAGACATCAAGAATGTCATTCCTGTCAAGAGGATGATCAGGCAAAGCATTAAGTAATTGGTGAAGCCTCCCCCAAGCTTGTGGGAGACTCTCTTCTTCAATTTGCACAAAGTTGTAAATTTCCTGTAAGGCAGCTTGTTTCTTATGAGCGGGAAAATATTTAGCAGAGAAGTAATACATCATATCCTGGGGACTACGCACACAACCAGGATCAAGAGAGTTAAACCTAGTCTTAGCATCACCCTTTAATGAGAACGGAAATAGCTTAAGGATATAGTAGTAACGAATCTTTTCATCATTGGTAAACATGGTGGCTATATCATTCAACTTAGTAAGATGTGCCACAACAGTTTCAGACTCATAGCCATGGAAAGGATCAGATTCAACCAAAGTAATTAACTCAGGATCAACAGAGAAATCATAATACTTATCAGTAACAAAGATAGGTGAAGTAGCAAAAGCAGGGTCATGTTTCATTCTAGCATTCAAGGACTTTTCTTTCAGCTTATCTAATAATTTCTTAAGATCATATCTATCATTGCAAGCAAGAAAGCCTCTAGCAGTTTCTTCATCCATAACATAACCCTCAGGAACAACAGGCAATTCATATCTAGGGGGAGAAGCTTCATCATCACTTTCATAAATATTATCAATTTCAATATTTGCATTCTCCCTAACCTTAGCAATTTGTTCATCTAGAAATTCACCCAGTGGCACAGTATTATCAAGCATAGAAGTAGTTTCATCATACATAGCAGAAGTGGCATCATCAAGAACATACGACATATCAGATTCAATAGCAGGAGTAGGTGTCGCAAATTTACCCATACCAGATGGTGAATCAAGTGCAGAGCTAGATGGCAGTTCCTTACCTCCCCTCGTAGTTGAGGGATAGATCATGGTTTTTGAGTCCTTCAAGTTCTTCATAGTGATCAACAGATATAAATCCCAAGTGACTTAAAGAATAGAGCTATGCTCCCCGGCAATGGCGCCAGAAAATAGTCTTGATAACCCACAAGTGTAGGGGATCGCAACAGTTTTCGAGGGTAAAGTATTCAACCCAAATTTATTGATTCGACACAAGGGGAGCCAAAGAATACTCTTAAGTATTAGCAGCTGAGTTGTCAATTCAACCACACCTGGAAACTTAGTATCTGCAGCAAGGTAGTTTAGTAGCAAAGTAATATGGAAAAAGCGGTAACAGCAATAAAAGTAACGGTAGTGTTTTTGTAGTTTTTGTAATAGTAGCAGCGGAAAAGTAAATAAGCAACAAGCAATATGTGAAAAGCTCGTAGGCATTGGATCGGTGATGGGGAATTATGTCGGATGCAATTCATCATGGAAAAGTTATAACCTAGGGTGACACAGAACTAGCTCTAGTTCATCAATGTAATGTAGGCATGTATTTCGAATATGGTCATATGTGCTTATGGAAAAGAACTTGCATGGCATCTTTTGTCCTACCCTCCCGTGGCAGCGGGGTCCTAGTGGAAACTAAGGGATATCAAGGCCTCCTTTTAATAGAGTACCGGACCAAAGCATTAACACATAGTGAATACATGAACTCCTCAAACTACGGTCATCACCGAGAGTGGTCCCGATTATTGTCACTTCGGGGTTGCCAGATCATAACACATAGTAGGTGACTATAGACTTGCAAGATAGGATCAAGAACACACATATATTCATGAAAATATAATAGGTTCAGATCTGAAATCATGCCACTCGGGCCCTAGTGACAAGCATTAATCATAGCAAAGTCATAGCAACATCAATCTCAGAACATAGTGGATACTAGGGATCGTACCCTAACAAAATTAACTCGATTATGTGGTAAATCTCATCCAACCCATCACTGTTCGGCAAGCCTACGATGGAATTACTCACGCACGGCGGTGAGCATCCTGAAATTGGTGATGGAGGAAGTTTGATGATGACGATGGCGACTATCTCCACTCTCGAGAGCCCCGAATGGACTCCAGATCAGCCCTCCCGAGAGAGATTAGGGCTTGGCGGTGGCTCAGTATCGTAAAACGTGATAATTCTTCCTCTCTAATTTTTTCTCCTCGAAAGTGAATATATGGAGTCCGGGGTACGTTGGTGGAGCATCAGGGGGCCCACGAGGCAGGGGGCGTGCCCAGGGGGAGGGGGCCTCGTGGATAGGGTGTGGGGCCCCTAATATAGATCTTTCCGCAGATATTTTTTATATTTTCCAAAATAATTCTCTGTGGATTTTTAGGTCATTCCGACAACTTTTTATTTCTGCACAAAAACAACACCATGGCAATTCTGCTGAAAACAGCGTCAGTTCGGGTTAGTTCCATTCAAATCATGCAAGTTAGAGTCCAAAACAAGGGCAAAAGTGTTTGGAAAAGTAGATACGTTGGAGATGTATCACTGTGCAACTGCCGCTCTCCCTAGGCTAGCCGAAAGCTGGGGGAAGAACCACAGGGAATCTGAGAGAAGAACCGCAGAGGGGATCAAAACCAAGCAATCATGGAACACAAGAATCTTCAGTATCCATTAAAGAAGAGAAGACAAGAACAAGCCAACTCCAGAAAGCAAATGAACGGCCGCGTCCGGCACCTAATCTAGTCTTCTCACTAGCACAAAGCTAAGTGCCACCACTAGGACATGGGAGGGAGCCCCCGAGGCTCGAGGGCGGCTCTCCGGAGATTGCGCGGCGTGTACAGCCCTACTCATTATTACGTGAGAGTGTCACGAGCGGAGATCTTCACAGGCCGGAGCCTTGCTTCACAGGCACTTGGCCTTGGCTTCTCAGGCACGAGGGCCTTATTCCTCGCAGGCACGGGGCCTATTCTAGTCAGGCGCAACGGCCTTGTTCCTCGCGGGCACGGAGCCTAGTCTTCTCACGCGCAAGGGCCTTGTTCCTCGCAGGAACGGAGCCTAGTCTTCTCAGGTGCAAGGGCCTTGTTCCTCGCAGGCACGAAGCCTAGTCTTCTCCGGCGCAAGGGCCTTGTTCCTTGCAGGCATGGAGCCTAGTCTTCTCAAGCGCAAGGACCTTGTTCCTCGCAGGCATGGAGCCTAATCTTCTCAGGTGCAAGGGACTTGTTTCATGGGTAGGGCCTCCGGAGGTGCCGGATATTCCATACGTTCGGGACAGGGATGCCGTCTCCTGTTTCCAGGAGCACGGCGCCGGGTGTGGAGACGTGGGTGATCTTGAATGGCCCTTCCCACATGGGCGAGAGCTTGTGCAGTCCTTCTCCGGAGAGGACTCTCCTTAAAACGAGGTCACCTACCTCAAGCGTCCTAGGGCGAATGTTGCGGCAATGGTATCGCCGCAACGCCTGCTGGTACCTCAAGCATCGCGCCGGCGTTCCTCCCCCAGCACGTGGTCTGTTCCCTGCATGGGGCCTTGTTGCGCATCGTCAAATGCTAAGAGTCGCAGCGACCGATGCCTGACCTCATGGGGAAGGACCGCCTTAGTTCCGTAGACGAGGGAGAATGGGGTCTCGCCCGTCGGCTTGGTGGCAGTGGTGCGGATGAACCACATCACAGATGGGAGCTCGTCGTGCCATCCTCTTTTGCAGGCTTCGAGCTTCTTCTTGAAGGTCCTGGTCTTGAGGCCCCTCAGGACCTTTGCGTTGGCGCGCTCGGCCTGGCCATTGCTCCTGGGGTGTGCTACAGAGGCGTAGCAAATCTGCGCTCCAAGGTTAGCACTGTATGTCTTGAAGAGGTTACTGGTAAACTGTGACCCGTTGTCGGTGATGATGCGGTTAGGGATCCCGAACCGGTTTACGAGGCCCTTAATGAACTTGACTGCAGAGCCGGCCAGGATGGTTCGGACTGCTTCCACCTCTGTCCACTTGGTAAACTTGTCGACAACGACGTAGAGGTACCGATAGCCCCTGGGCGCTCGGGGGAAGGGGCCCAGGATGTCCAGCCCCCAGACCATGAATGGCTAGGAGAGCGGGATGGTTTGCAATCCCTGGGCCGGTTGGTGGATCTACCTGGCATGGAACTGGCAAGCCTTGCAAGACTTTACCAGCTCGGTGGCGTCGTTAAGTGTCGTGGTCCAGTAAAAACCACTGCGGAATGCCTTGCCGACCAAGGTGCGCGATGATGAGTGATGCCCGCACTCCCCAGCATGGATGTCGGTTAGCAGCTCGCCTCCCTGCCTCCTGGAGATGCATCGCAAAGAAACGTCATTTGGCCGTCTCCTATAAATCTCACCGTCCTGGATGCAGTATGCCGTAGCCTGTCGGGCTACGCGCTCGGCGTCTTCCTCCTTTTCCGGCAACACCCCCCGCACCAGGTATGACTTGAATTCCTCCGTCTAGCATCCCTCCTGAGGCTCAAGCGCCAGGAGCAAGCGAGCTCCTGAAGCCAGGCCGCAGGCCGGGGCTCCCGAGGTCGGCCGCTGGGGGAGTTCTTCCTGAGGCTTTGCTGGTCCTTCTCGTGGGGGTGACGCCGAGGACCTGAGGAGCCTTTCCTCGAAGATGCCGGGTGCCTGGGGCAGTGGCCTGGACGCTTTCTTTGTGATGTCGTCGGCCTCCTTGTTGGTGTTGTGGGGCACGTGCTCTAGCTCGAGGCCCAATAACTGCTTCTCCATCTTGCGTACCTTAGCGAGGTATGCCTCCATATGCTCGTCCCTAGGCTTGTACACCTTGTTGGAGAAGTTGATGAGGAGCTGGGAGTCACCCCTGATCAGGAGGCGTTTCACCCCTAGGACTATCGCCGCCTTGAGGCCGGCGATGAGGCCCTCGTATTCCGTGATGTTGTTGGAGACCTTATCACCTGGCTGAAAGCAGAGTTGCATGGCGTAGTAGAGCTTGTCTTGAGCGGGCGAGATGAGCACAGCCCCTGCCCCAGCGCCCTGGAGGGTGAACGCGCTGTCAAAGTACATGACCCAGCCATCAGGTACTTTGCTCCCTGGTAAGAGGGACTGGTTTGGGCTTGCTTCAGGTCCTGAGGCGTCAGTCCATTCAGCCACAAAGTCAGCAAGTGCGGCCCCCTTGATGACTCTGGTGGTGCTGAACTCTAGCTGGATGCCTGCAGCTCTATGTTCCATTCCGTGACCCGTCCTACCGTGTTTGGGCTCCGGAGTACCCTTTCTAGGGGGTAAGCTGAGACGACCTTGATGGGGTGGCCTTGGAAGTAGTGGCGCAGCTTGCGTGAAGTGACGAGGAGCGCAATCAAGAGCTTCTGCGGCATGGGGTAGCGTGCTCGGGCATCACGGAGCACCGTGCTGACGAAGTATACCGGGTGCTCGACGAGGGTGGAGTCCGGACTCTCCTGCGGCTACGTGGTCTGGAAAGGTGCCCCAGGAGGTTGGTCGTGAGTTGGGGCAGCCGCGGCTTCAGGGAAGTCGGCTTGTATGTCGCGGCCATCTTCCGGCCCTGACGGGGCCTCGGTAGCGCCTCTCTTGGGTTGCAGGGCCTTATATTGATGCTCCTCTCGAAAGGCCGCCAGCGCTGCACTAGCTGAATATGGCGTCGCGGCCAAGTAAAGAACCAATGGCTCTTGAGGTTTGGGTGCCACCATCACTGGCGGGCTGGTGAGGTATCTCTTCAGGTCTTCGAACGCTGAATCAGCCTTAGGGGTCCATTGGAACGGGCCCTTCCTTTTCATTAGCTTGAAGAAGGGGAGGTCTCTCTCCCCTAGATTGGAGATGAAACACCCCAGCGACGTTACACAGCCAGCCAGCTTCTACATCTCCTTGAGGTTCTTGGGCGGACTCATCTTTTCTATGGCCTTGACCTTCTCGGGGTTTGCCTCGATTCCTCGGTGCGACACGAGGAAGCCTAAGAACTTGCCTGAAGGGACTCCGAACACGCACTTCTCCGGGTTGAGCCGCAAGTCTACCTTGCGTAAGTTGGCGAAAGTCTATTCCAGATCTGTGATAAGGGTTGAGGCCTCCTGAGATTTTACCACGATGTCGTCCACATATGCCTCAGCTTTCCTCCCGAGCTGCTTTCACAGTGCGATGTGCATTAACCACTGGAAGGTTGCTCGTGCATTCCGTAACCCAAACGGCATGCAGGTGTAGCAGTACACCCCACATGGGGTGAGGAAGGCAGTCTTCTTGACGTCTAGCAGCGCCATCTTGATCTGGTGGTAACTTGAGAAGGCCTCCGGGAAACATTTCGAACTTTTATAGTACATAAAAATAAAATAAACCCGACCCTAAACCTCGGAGGAGTGAAGGTGCGGTCTCCGGCGAGGAAAAGTAGAACACGGGAGACGGTCCGGCCAGTTGGCACATCATGTCCTGTCGCCTCCCATGCCCTACTCATCCTCGGAGGAGTCACCGACCTCGGCGGTGCCGGACGTTGGACGGCGACAAGTAGGACACGTGGCTGACGGTGCTCCCATCGTCGGCCGCCAGCGTGGCCACCGCTTGTGGGGCGACATGAGCGAGGGCGGCGACCTCGAGCTCCATCCCCGAAGACAAGCTCTCCCGCATAGCGTTCACGCTTGCGGTCAAGGCGGATGTGGTGCCAGGTAGCAGGATGATGCGCTATAGTGTGGAGGTTAGCTGGGTGTTGCCGTTTAAGTAGCGCATTCCGGTGAGGCCAAGCGTCCTGGTGTGTCATTAAGTTGCCGGAGTTGGTTCCTCGGGCACCGAGCCTCTTAACGACGGCATACGGACGGACGACATGAATGCGGTCAGCTGGCGCCGGCTGGGAATGCACCGCGCCACGGCGCGAGGGACGAGGGTTTTTGGTGTGCCAGGGTAGTCAACTGTGGTCGTGGCAACGTTGGAGATTCCCTTTGCTCACATGCGATCAGCGCATGTCATTGAAAAAGCAAGTCGACCCGGCATGGTCTCAAGTCCTGAGGATGCAGTTGGCCGTGCTACACCACTCCGCGGACGCGTCCCGGCGCCCCGTGCATCCTCGACGAGTCGGGTGTTGGCGTGTGTTTGGATTGTGGCCAAAGTGCACCTTCCCAAAATTTTGGTCATGACCCAAAGATTGGTCTTTGTTTAGATGGTTGCCATTTATTTGGCATGCCAGTGAACTATAGCCAACTCGAGTTCATTTTTCTTGCCGATGTCGGCCAAATCATGGGTAACCAAAACCTCAACCAAAATTTTGGCTACCCAATGCATTTATGGGGCAACCTTGGGCACAAACCAAACATACTGTTGGTTGTGCCACAGCACTAACGCCACCCTCGGCACACTGAAAACGACCGTGTCCAGCGACAATGAGTGTGTCGCTCACCGCGGTCGCCGTGTCCAGAGGTGGTGCTGGAGCTGCGCCACGTTGTTGGCCCCCATGACCCACATGAACGGTTGCCGGTGGCGAGGAGGTCGTGGGCCAGCTCCTCCATTGGACTAGTTTGCGCTACGTCGTCCCGACAGGTGTGCCCCACATGTCGGTTTCCCTATTTTCCCGGCCATATTCGAGCATCAGTGCTCCGCGTTGCGCATTAGGCCTTTCACTATGTAGGCCAAGCGAGACAATTTATTGTTTATTTGAGCCGTCCAAGTATAATCATGTGGCGTTTGCTTATTTCTCATTCCTCTCCATCGATCATGTCGCCCTCCAGTCGAGTCCATCCTCCCGCATGCCTCATTTGAACATTCCGTCGAGTATCATTCGCATGTGGGCCTAGACCATGCTTGTATTTCCAATGTTTATTTGTAATTCGTCCGACATGCATACAAACAAACGGTTCGTTTGAAGTTTCACTTTGCCTCCACTACGTGTGGCTTCACGTCTTAGTTTTGACATCCCATTCGGTTCATGCTGACGACATTGATAGATGACATGGCAGTTCCTTATAGCCATCGACTGGCTATATTATTAACCATGCTCTAATGCGTTATTCAAAACCACATTTGACTATTGACAAGATTAATAGTACATGAGATGTATAATGTGAAAATTATATCATTGGAAGCTCCTTTCACATACGTATCCCTGGCTTACCCTCCCTTTCGGTCACTTACTGGCGGAACCCATGCTTGCTAGGCCCCGCATGTCAGTTACTCAATGGGTTCGGCCACGTCAGGGGATCCTCATTCGTAGTATACTCCCTCTGTTTTTATTTACTCCGCATAAAATGAGGCGAGCGGGGTAGGGGGAGGGACATCGGTTTGCTCTCAACTACGGTCCCACAAGCGAGCGAAAACGCAAGACGAAGCGCGTTCCATTCGGTGAGCAACATGGAGGGTCCAGTGTGCAGGGCTGCAACACGAACTCGACAAGAGCGATGTACAGTCAAAACCGATTGACCGGTCGTCACCAGAACCACTATTCACACCAGAACCTTCGCTGCTCGGCCTACTCCAGCCCCTTCCCCCACCTTTCGATCCCCTAGCCCGCATCAAGCATCCCCTAGTTCGCCGGAAAGCCATGGTGCGCCGCAAGATCACGTACTACAAGATGATGACGCCGGAGCGCCGCGCAGAAATCGCGGTGGCGGTCGGCGCTAGAGACCTCCATTCCCAAGCTCGCTTTGCAGTGGGCCAATCCCCGAATTCTCTGGAGCCAAGCTACGAGGAGGAGGAAGCCGATCCAATGTTCATGGCGGAGGTCGCGGCGCACAAGGCACCCGATGGGTATGAGACGATGGACGTCGACTTCGTGCCGGCGTCCGAGTCCCCCATGGTGCAGGCGGACCAGCGGTTCAACCTGGCAATACTAAAGGAGAACCAGAAGGCAGAGGCTCAACTCGACGCAGAGCGCGCGCATGCCGCTGCCATCGAGGCTCTTCTGCAGGCGGAACAGGATGTCGTGCATGTGAACCGGGCGGCAGAGGTTCAACTTGAGGCAGAGCATGCGGATGCCGCTGCCATCGGGGCCCTCCTGCAGGCGGAACCAGACGTCCTGGACTTGAACCGGGCGGCAGAGGCTCAACTCGGCGCGGAGCGCACGGATGCCGCTCTCATCGAGGCCCTCCTACAGTCGGAACTGGACGTCCTGGACTTGAACCGGGCGATAGAGGATCAACTCGACGCGGAGCGCGCGGATGCCACTGCCATCGAGGCCCTCCTGCAGGCGGAACCAGACGTCCTCGACTTGAATCGGGCGGTGCTCTCGTCTGTGCAGAGCACCCGCACACACCGTGTGAACGAGTAGCTGGAGGCTGAGGACAACCACGGTGCGGAGACACACGTCGGCAGCTACGGCTGGTTCGCGCCGGCAGCCAAAGACTACAAGGCCGTCTCGTTCGCGAGCAGTGATAGTTTTTCTTTATGTTGTTGTTTTATGGATCTTTTGCTGTGTAAAAACATATATTGTTATGCAAGTCGCCTGACTTGGGTCAGTCTACCATTTCAGGCGATTGGATGAATATCCTACATCTCCTAACCCTTCTTCCTCACCTCTTCTTCTTCCCCAACAGACCACCGCACAGGCCGTACGGATACTCCCCAACATGCGGTTGGATAAACATACTCTATGAACGAAAAGTATGTGTCAGCGGTAGGATGGCTGAGTTTGGTTTGTTCACATGTGACAGCACTTGTCAATGAGGGTGCGTTCCCTTGCTTGGGTTTGCGGCGTGCAGGAGCGACTCTGCATGTGAGCGTGCGGTGCGACCGTGGCGTGCAGGAGCGACCGTGTGAGGGTGCGGTGCGACCGCGACAGCCGTGCGCAAGTGTACCTCCTTTTCATTTTGAAATCTTTAGGCAAGCTAGGCAAAAATGTGTGGCGAAGTATGGCAATGCAAGGCCTAGACCCAAACAGGATAAGTACGTAGTACTACCTCCGTCCTGGTTTATTGGTCCTCCTTGAAATTTGTGCCCAAATTTGACTAAATATTTAACTAACAAAATATTAATGCATGTTAACAAAAATTGTATCGTTAGATTTGTATTTGAACATAGTTTCCAATGATATATTTTTTGTGACATGCATGAACATGTTGTTAGTTAAATATATGGTCAAAATTTGGCACGAAATACGATGAGGACCAATAAACCAGGACGGAGCTAGTACTACGTACTAGGAGTACTAATGTTAAAAAATAAAGGCGGGGCTTTCCTTCATGGGATTAATCGATACAAATCCTCGTTTCACGTGTCAATTAATGCGTATTTTTTCTCCAAAGCCCAAAGAGCTAACCATCTCACTCCTCATCGCTTGATTAAAGCAGCGCCATGCAAACCAACCTTCTCACTTCCGCATGCATGCAGGGGATATTAATGTCCTTGGTTGCTAGTACGAGGCAAACCCCATCAATTTTGCCTCGATTAGTGTTAGTGGCCTTTTGCAAATTGTAATTTTGATATACTGGCCTTGTGTACAAAAAAATGGAGGTAGTAACTATATTTGACTTCCTTCACCATTGAGGGATACCATGGTAAGTCGTTCGCAAGTGCCACCTGCCGGCCGAGACAACTGCCTTATTTGCATCCAGGAAGTCCGTTGAACCAAATGACGCGTAAATGTATTAGTACTACTCGTACACAATAGCGTCGTCCGTCCAGCTTAGTGCGGTGAGATGGTTTCTCGAAGAAGACGATGGAGAAGCGGAGTCAGCGAAGAGTGAAATGATGGTTGCTTTGTCCGTGCTTTGTGATTTGACGTCTCACTGCTTTGTGATTTGTGACAAAAGGGATAGTGGAGTAGACTCTGTCCTCTATACTGTACATGTGTCCAAGCACGGGAGAAAGAGAAGAGACGTTGCATTTTTCTATTCCTTCAATCAATCAATCAATCATGGAGCTTCGGTTACATCCTTTTGGTTTTGCCAACACCGTCCACAATAGATCCCACGATGCCAAAAGCTGTTTTCACATTTGGCTACACATTATGGATTCCCTTAACCGTACCACCTGGTTTTGCTCATGTGTGCTATCTATACAAATCTCAATTATATTGATCTAAAAAATTATAGAATCAAGATTAGTAAAAAGGAGGTGATTTTGTCGCGCGGATGGCGGGGGAGGTTTCTTATTTTTAGAGGACGTTGTCCTGGCGGTTTGCTAACATGTGGTCCCACGTGTCAGTGCTTCACCAAGCCGATCCGCTTCCCACATGAAGCAGAACAACGACAAAAGCAACACGTGGTTAACTTGAAGAAGATGAGGGAGAAGCGGATTCAGTGACGAGTGAAATGATGGCTGCTTCGTCCCTCCAACTTCTTCTTTTTTAGCATTATTACTTCCGTCCCTCCAACTTAACTACGGGAAAGGTGCAGCTTTGTGATTTGACGCCTCATTGCTCATTACTACGCCGGCGCCATGACTGGGTGCTTCACCTCGGCTGCTCTGCACTGTATTCCGATATGGCACGTGGACCCGGTAGCTTGATGCCCCACATGTCGTCGAAAGGGACTAGAAGATTTATGAAACCGAGCACTCCACTCTTACGACGGAGCTGTACACGACACGACGGCCCAGTGAACTGTCACTTGTACTATACATAGTACTATAGTTTTGTTGTTTCACACGATCCATCGATACAAAACAGGAAAGGGCGGGATTTTTCCCGCGCGGTATATGATACTGACCATATATTTCAAAGGCAATTTTAATGTATATAAATTGAATAATTAAGTAACAATATGATATCTAGTAAAACTAAAAACACATATGATTTATTGTTAGAGTGTAGTAGTGGTGCTGTATTGCATAGTTGTTAGATGTAACATGCGAGAACGTGTAGAGATGTAGTTTTGGAGGGCCTACAGAGAGAAAAGAGTAATACGTTCACCGAACTTCAGAATAAGCTGATTACGGTCACTATATACGTTTTGCGGTGATTATACGGTCACTGGCTCACGGTTTGGCATCCGATTGCACTCTGTTGACCGGCCAAATAGTCTGCGTGGCACCATGTTGACTAGTTAAATTGAACACGTTCCTAGTGGGTCCCACATGTCTGTTCGCATAGCGAAAATGTCAGATAAACACAAATTTATGCAGGCGCGACAAGACTCCACCCAGTGCGCGGGAATCACCTGGTTGTGTATGTGTCTGTCACGGCCTGATGTGTGCGCATGCACGTGTAGGTTGAGCACTTGAGCGTGAGAGTGTGTGTTGGTCGTGTGGTGTACTGGTGTGTGCATGCATGCGTGCGTGTGTGCATGTGAGTGTTGCGTGCATGGTGATAAGTCTCCAACGTATCTACTTTGCCAAACACTTTTGCCCTTGTTTTGGACTCTAGCTTGCATGATTTGAATGGAACTAACCCGGACTGGCACTATTTTCAGCAGAATTGCCATGGTGTTGTTTTTGAGCAGAAATAAAAAGTTCTCGGAATCGCCTGAAAATCAACGGAGAATTATTTCAGAAAATATAAAAAATATCTGCAAAAAGATCTGCACCTGGGGGCCCACACCCTGTCCTCGAGGGTGGGGGCGCGCCCCCCTTCCCATGGCGCGCCCCCTGCCTCGAGGGCCCCTGATGCTCCACCGACGTATCCCCGGGTCCTATATATTCCGTTTCATGGAGAAAAAAATCAGAGATAAAGAATTATCGCATTTTACGAGACAGAGCCACCGCCAAGCCCTAATCTCTCTCGGGAGGGCTGATCTGGAGTCCGTTCGGGGCTCTGGAGAGTGGAGATCATCGCCATCGTCATCATCAACCTTCCTCCATCACCAATTCCATGATGCTCACCGCCGTGTGTGAGTAATTTCGTTGTAGGCTTGCTGGACGGTGATGGGTTGGATGGGATATATCATGTAATCGAGTTAGTTTTGTTAGGGTTTGATCCCTAGTATCCACTATGTTCTGAGATTGATGTTGCTATGACTTTGCTATGCTTAATGCTTGTCACTAGGGCCTGAGTGCCATGATTTCAGATCTGAACCTATTATGTTTTCATGAATATATGTGTGTTCTTGATCCTATCTTGCAAGTCTATAGTCACCTACTATGTGTTATGATCCGGAAACCCCGAAGTAACAATAATCGAGACCACTCCCGGTGATGACCATAGTTTGAGGAGTTCATGTATTCATTATGTGTTAATGCTTTGGTCCGGTAGTCTATTAAAATGAGGCCTTAATATCCCTTAGTTTCCAATAGGACCCCGCTGCCATGGGAGGGTAGGACAAAAGTTGTCATGCAAGTTCTTTTCCATAAGCATGTATGACTACATTCGGAATACATGCCTACATTGCATTGATGAACTGGAGCTAATTCTGTGTCACCCTAGGTTATACCTTCTACATGATGAATTGCATCTGACATAATTTCCCATCACTGATCCAATGCCTACGAGCTTTACCTATATTGCTAGTCGCTTATTTACTTTTCAGTTGCTATTATCACAAAAAACTACAACAACATTATCTTTACTTTTATTGCTGCTACCGCCACTATCATATTACTTTGCTACTAAACTATCTTGCTGCAGATACTAAGTTTCCAGGTATGGTTGAATTGACAACTCAGCTGCTAATACTTAAGAGTATGCTTTGGCTCCCCTTGTGTCGAATCAATAAATTTGGGTTTAATACTTTACCCTCGAAAACTGTTGCGATCCCCTACACTTGTGGGTTATCAAGACTATTTTCTGGCGCCGTTGCCGGGGAGCATAGCTCTATTCTTGAAGTCACTTGGGATTTATATCTGCTTATCACTATGAAGAATTTGAAGGACTCAAAAACCAAGATCTTACCCTCAACTACGAGGGGAGGTAAGGAACTGCCATCTAGCTCCGCACTTGATTCTCCTTCTGTTATGAGTAAACTTGCAACACCTACTCCTGCTATTGAATCTGATATGTTGTATGTTCTTAATGATGATACTTCTGCTATGTATGATGAAACTATCTCTATGCCTGATACTGTGCCACTAGGTGAATTTCTAGATGAACAAATTGCTAAGGTTAGGGAGAGTGCAAATATTGATGATACTTATGAAAGTGATGATGAAACTACTCCCAATAGATATTAATTGCCTGTTGTGCTTGAGGGTTATGTTATGGATGAAGAAACTGCTAGAGACTTTCTTGCTTGCAATGATAGATATGATCTTAAGAAGTGATTAGCTAAGTTGAAAGAAAAGTTCTTGAATGCTAGAATGAAACAAGACCCTGCTTTTGCTACTTCACCTATCTGTGTTACTGATAAGGATTATGAATTCTCTGTTGATCCTGAGTTAATTACTTTGGTTGAATCTGATCCTTTCCATGGCTATGAGTCTGAAACTATTGTGGCACATCTTACTAAGTTGAATGATATAGCCACCCTGTTTACCAATGATGAAAAGAATCGTTACTACTATATCCTTAAGTTATTTCCGTTCTCGTTAAAGGGTGATGCTAAGACTTGGTTTAATTCTCTTGATCCTGGTTGTGTGCGTAGTTCCGAGGATATGATGTATTACTTCTCTGCTAAATATTTTCCCGCCCATAAGAAACAAGCTGCCTTACGGGAAATATATAACTTTGCTCAAACTGAAGAAGAGAGTCTCCCACAAGCTTGGGGGAGGCTTCTCCAGTTACTTAATGCTTTGCCTGATCATCCTCTTGAGATGCATGATATACTTGATGTCTTTTATAATGGACTAATCGATGCTTCCAGAGACCACCTAGATAGTTGTGATGGTTGTGTTTTCAGGGAAAGAATAGTTGAACAAGCTGAATTACTATTGAATAATATGCTGGCCAATGAAAATAATTGGACACTTCCTGAACCAGCCTCTAAGCCAACTCCGAAGAAAAGAGGTGTTCTATTTCTCAGTCCTGAAGACATGCAAGAGGCAAAGAAATCTATGAAAGAAAAAGGTATTAAAGCTGAAGATGTTAAGAATTTACCACCTATTGAAGAAATACATGGTCTTGATAACCCAACACAGGTAGTAAAGGTAAATTCTCTTTATAGATTTGATGAAGGTGATATTCCCCGTTATAATTCTTCTAGCCAATGCTTAGATGAGTTTGAAAATTTTATTGTGAAACAAGAAAACTTCAATGCTTATGTTGGTAGACAATTACAACACAATGCTTATATGATTGAATGCTTGAGTGATTATCTGTCTAATGCTAAAGATGAACTGAAACTCATTAGTAAACATGCTTCCATGGTCACCACTCAAGTAGAACAAGTACTTAAGGCTCAGAATGATTTTCTCAATGAATTAAATAGTAAGAATAATGACTATGCTGTTAGAGTTGCAACTAGAGGTTGTAAAGTGACTCAGGAACCTCTGTATCCTGAAGACCACCCTAAGAGAATTGAGCAAGATTCTTAGAGAGCTAATTTAGATGCACCTAGTTCTTCTAAGAAGAAGAAAAAGAAAAATGATAGAACACTGCATGCTTCTAGTGAACCTGTAGCTCACCCACGTGAGAATCCCAATGATATATCTGTTTCTGATGCTGAGACACAATCCGGTAATGAACATGAACCTAGTGATAATATTAATAATGATGTTCATGATGATGCTCAACCTAGCAATGATAATGATGTAGAGATTGAACCTGTAGTTGATCTTGATAACCCACAATCAAAGAATCAACGTTATGATAAGAGAGACTTTGTTGCTAGGAAGCACGGTAGAGAAAGAGAACCATGGGTTCAGAAACCCATGCCTTTTCCTCCGAAATCATCCAAGAAAAAGGATGATGAAGATTTTGAGCGCTTCGCTGAAATTATTAGACCTATCTTTTTGCGTATGCGTTTGACTGATGTGCTTAAAACAAATCCTTATGCCAAATATATGAAAGATATTATTACCAACAAAAGAAAGATACCTAAAGTAGAACTCTCCACCATGCTTGCCAATTACACTTTTGAGGGTGGAATGCCTAAGAAATTAGGAGATCCAGGAGTACCTACTATACCTTGCTCCATTAAGAGAAACTATGTTAAAACTACTTTATGTGATCTTGGAGCCGGTGTTAGTGTTATGCCTCTCTCTTTATATCGTAGACTTGACTTGAGTAAGTTGACACCTACTGAAATATCTTTGCAAATGGCCGATAAATCAACTGCTATACCTATCGGTATTTGTGAGGATGTGCTTGTCGTAGTTGCAAATGTTACTATTCTAACGGACATTGTTATACTTGATATTCCCGAGGATGACAGTATGTCTATTATTCTTGGAAGACCTTTTTTGAGTACTGCAGGGGCTGTTATTGATTGCAACAAAGGCAATGTCACTTTTCATGTCAATGGTAATGAGCATACGGTACATTTTCCGAGGAAATAACCTTAGGTCCATAGTATCAATTATATTGGAAAAACTTCAACTATCACTATTGGAGGTTTTGAGTTTCCTATTCCTACTATCAAGAAGGCATATGACATTCTTATTGTTGGGGACATACATATCCCCATTGAGGTAACATAGTGTTATTCGAAAATTCTCTGGTTTCATGTTACTCGGAAAGAGTTTATTAACAAGACCTGATCAACCTTGTTAATGGATTCCTTTTGATGAGCATGGGATAGGTGAATCTAGATGGCACAAACCTTCTGTACCCTCCTTATAATCTCTATTCATTAGGTTAAATAAAAGAAAAATAGCATTGTCTGTCTGTTTCCAGACTTATCCGTGCAATAAAAAAATATCCCGAAAATAAAAGTTCTCCAAATGCCATGAAAATGAAATATGATTTTTTCTAGAATATTTAAGAAAATATGGCACTGAACACACAGCGAGGGGAGCCAGCACGTGTCCTCAAGGGCATAGGGCGCGCCCCCCCTGCCCAGGGCGCGCCCCCTGCCTTGAGGGCCCCACGTGGCCCACCTCCACTTATCCTTTCACCCACACTCTTCTTCTTCCTCACAAAAAAAATCCCCAACCAGCTCAATCCCGAGTTCTAGCTCATTTTTCGGCCATTTTCGATCTCCTTACTCAAAGCACCATTCACCAAACTGTTTGGAGAGATTGTTCCTTAGTATGTGACTCCTCCATTGGTCCAATTAGTTTTTGTTCTAGTGCTTTATTTGTTGCAAATTTATGCTGCTGTAGTGACCTTGTTCTTGAGCTTGCATGTCAAATTTTCTTGGTCCCAAGTAGTTCTAATGCATGATTTAGCCTCTAGGCACTTATAGGAGTTGTTGCTATCATTCTTGTTGAGTTTGGTTAACTTTTATTGTGAGTTACTAAAAATTTCAGAAATTTTCAAAAAAGGAAAATGTTAAAAAGGTTATTGAGAGGCTCCTCCAGCAAGAGCTCAGAAGAGAAGAAGAAAGAAGAAAATAAGAAGCCTAAGTATCATCTTCCTCGCATGGCGGAAGTTCGACCGTGCGAATGGCCATGTAATGATTTCATGATGTCCGCGGGTATTTACGAAGAGTTTTATTGGATGGCGAATAATGCAGGCATCACCGACTTCCTCAACGACCAAAAAGAACAGTATCTCTTACTCACCAATATTTTTACGCAAAGCTTTCATTTTCATTCTAGGAAAACACCACCTACGGTGGAGTTTCGCTCATATGATGTGGTTAAGGAGATATCATTGTTAGATTTTTGTGAAATATGCAAAGTACCCTTTGAAGGTAGACTTGATGAACCACGTCATGAAGACGTTAAAGGGTTTATTGATATGATTGCGGTAGGTGAAACTAGACAAGTTGTAGGGGCAAGAAACACTAGTATACACTTCCCTCTTCTTCGCTACTTTGCTTTATTTGCTAGTAGGTGTTTAATTGGTCGCGGGAACAGTGGGAATCTTAGTGCCCCTGATATTATCATTGTATGCCATGCTTTTTTTCGTGACACAACTTTTAGCTTGGGCGCCGTCGTTGCCAAACGATTGAGTCTTAACCGCTCAAGAGGGCCCGTCTTTGGAGGCATCTTTGCTTCTCGCCTTGCTGAACATTTTAATATACCCATTAGGCATCATGATAAGGAAGAAAAATTGCTTGCCCCTGTTTATCTAGACTACAAGAGCATGGTAGCTCATGACTTTATTGTTAAAGACAAAAATATGAAACTCCATTATAAATTGAGGTTTGATGAAATATACTGTGAAATTGTTACCTTGCCTGCACCTTCTTTGTTTGATCTATCTATAGGCGTATTCCCCATCACCTCAGATGTCTTCTACAAGTACCAAGGCCAGGCACAAGCTTCAGAGCCTGAGCCAGAACCACCACTTGATCCTTCCCGTCAATCTTTTTATGGGTGGGAGCTGGACGAGCTCGCCAACCAGTGGCTCCCAGAGGACACAACTCAGTACACTGGAGGGAGTGGCTTCTATCCATGGCCATAGACCAACTTAGGCCAAAAGCCTAAGCTTGGGGGAGTACGTGTTTCTCACTGACTTACATTCATGCACACACTTATTCTAGCTGTCGGTGCTCACACTCTTTCACTGTACCATCCATGTTTAGTTTCAATTTCTTTCTCTTGGTCTTTTTCTTGTGTGCTAGAAAAACCCAGAAAAACAAAAAACATTAGTTGTAGCTTCTAGTTAGTTTACTCTCTCTGCCTGTAGTAGTAACTAAGAAAATGAAAACCCAAAAAGATTTCCCGTTCTTCTTTTGCTTGTTGGGAGCTTTCCCGTGTAAATAGTTTCCTTTTCTTTAGGGGTTAAGAGTAGAAGACCATGATTAAAATGCTTAGTGGCTCTCATATGCTTTGTTGTTGATCTAAGCTTGAGCCACATTACCTTGTCTTCTCTCTTGTATCAAGTATCTTCAGATTCCAACTTAGTCCAGTGCACGTGCACTATTATTATTTTCCACACTGTTCGGTCGTGCGAGTGAAAGGAAATAAGGATGATATATGATGAACTAATTGAGATGAGAAAAGCTGGTATGAACTTGACCTCTCTTGTTTTTGTAAATATGATTGCTCGTCGTTCTGGATTCAGCTTGTTATGAATGAAACATGTTTGCAATGACAATTAGACATCATAGCTGCTTATGCCATGCTTAATTAGCTGAGAGTTTATAATGGTCTATCTTGCATGCCAACATGATATTAAAATGGTTGTGATGTGGTATGATGGGTGGTATCCTCCTCCGAATGATTTACGTGACTTGACTTGGCACATGTTCACGCATGTAGTTGAAACAAATCAACATAGCCTTCACGATATTTATGTTCATGGTGATTTATATCCTACTCATGCTTGCATTCATTGTTGATTAATTTTAATGCATGTTCATGACCGTTGTTGCTCTCTAGCTGGTCGCTTCCCAATCCCTTTCTAGCCTTCACTTGTACTAAGCGGGAATACTGCTTGTGCATCCACTTCCATAAACCCCAAAGTTGTTCCGTATGAGTCCACCATACCTTCCTATATGCGGTATTTACCTACTGTTCCAAATAAATTTGTATGTGCCAAACTCTAAACCTTCAAATGAAATTCTGTTTTGTATGCTCGAACAGCTCATGTATCAACTAGGGCTGTCTATATCTTCCATGCTAGGTGGGTTATTCTCACGATGACTGGACTCCGCTCATCATTCACGAGAAAATGGCTGGTAATCGGGATGCCCAGTCCCATGCTCAAAATCATAATAATTAAACAAAACTCCCCCAGGGCTATAGCTTGTTTGGACGGTAACCCGTGGATTCGGCTGGCCGTGGAGTGTGCTTGTTGGTGGTTGGGGGAGTATATACTTTACCATTCTGTTTGGGAACCGCCTATAATCTGCGTAGCATGGGAGATATCGAGATTCGTGGTTGTTATGTTGACAATGAAAGTATACCGCTCAAAATGTTATTCAATCTCTATTTAAAAATTGAGCTCTGGCACCTCTACAAATCCCTGCTTCCCTCTGCGAAGGGCCTATCTATTTACTTTTATGCAGAGTCATCATCCTCTTATCAAAGAGCACCAGTAGGAGAGCACCTCTATCGTTGCATGTATTACTATTAATTTGCATTGAGTATGATCATGACTGGATCTCTTTTACCATGAATTACAATGTCTAGTCAGTCCTTGATCTTTAAAGGTGCTCTGCATTTATGTTTTGCGGTGTCAGAAAGGGCTAGCAAGAAACCATCCTGTTATATCATATCATGATTGTTTTGAGAAGTGTTGTCATCCGAGGTTTATTATTATTGCTCGCTAGTTGATTATGCCATTGATGTGAGTAGTCCTGAGACCTTAAAGTTATTGTGAATGTGGTTAGTTCATGATCTTGTTGAATACCTGAATGCTAGCTTACATATTTACAACAACAAGAGCAAACAGAGTTTTTCAAAGTTTTTCTTTATCACTTTCAGTTTATCAACTAAATTGCTTGAGGACAAGCAAAGATTTAAGCTTGGGGGAGTTGATATGTCTCCAACGTATCTACTTTGCCAAACACTTTTCCCTTGTTTTGGACTCTAACTTGCATGATTTGAATGGAACTAACTCGGACTGACGCTGTTTTTAGCAGAATTGCCATGGTATTGTTTTTGTGCAGAAATAAAAAGTTCTCGGAATCACTTGAAAATCAATGGAGAATTATTTCAGAAAATATAAAAAATATCTGCAAGAAGATCTGCACCGGGGGGCGCGCCCCCCTTCGCAGGGCGCATCCCCCTGCCTCGAGGGCCCCCTGATGCTCCATCGACGTATCCCCGGGTCCTATATATTCTGTTTCATGGAGAAAAAATCAGAGAGAAAGAATTATCACGTTTTACGAGACGGAGCCACCGCCAAGCCCTAATCTCTCTCGGGAGGGCTGATCTGGAGTCCGTTCGGGGCTCCAGAGAGTGGAGATCGTCACCATCGTCATCATCAACCTTCCTCCATCACCAATTCCATGATGCTCACTGCCGTGTGTGAGTAATTCCATCATAGGCTTGCTGGACGGTGATGAGTTGGATGGGATCTATCATGTAATCGAGTTAGTTTTGTTAGGGCTTGATCCCTAGTATCCACTATGTTCTGAGATTGATGTTGCTATGACTTTGCTATGCTTAATGCTTGTCACTAGGGCCCGAGTGCCATGATTTCAGATCTGAACCTATTATGTTTTCATGAATATATGTGTGTGCTTGATCCTATATTGCAAGTCTATAGTCACCTACTATGTCTTATGATCCGACAACCCTGAAGTGATAATAATCGGGAGCACTCCCTGTGATGACCATAGTTTGAGGAGTTCATGTATTCACTATGTGTTAATGCTTTGGTCCGGTACTCTATTAAAAGGAAGCCTTAATATCCCTTAGTTTCCAATAGGACCCCGCTGCCACGGGAGGGTAGGACAAAAGATGCCATGCAAGTTCTTTTCCATAAGCACGTATGACTATATTCGGAATACATGCCTACATTGCATTGATGAACTGGAGCTAGTTCTGTGTCACCCTAGGTTATAACTTCTACATGATGAATTGCATCTGATGTAATTTCCCATCACCGATCCAATGCCTACGAGCTTTTCCTATATTGCTAGTCGCGTATTTACTTTTCCGTTGCTATTATCACAAAAAACTACAAAAACATTATCTTTACTTTTATTGCTGCTACCACCACTATCATATTACTTTGCTACTAAACTATCTTGCGACAGATACTAAGTTTCCAGGTGTGGTTGAATTGACAACTCGGCTGCTAATACTTAAGAGTATTCTTTGGCTCCCCTTGTGTCGAATCAACAAATTTTGGTTTAATACTTTACCCTTGAAAATTGTTGCGATCCCCTACACTTGTGGGTTATCACGTGGTTGCGTTTGTACGTGTGAGTGTTGCGTGTGTGCGTGGGTGCATGTGTTCATGTGAGTGTTTCGTGCATGCAGTTCGTGTGCATGTGTGTGGGTGTGTATAATCACCACACCAGCTCCTGTGTGTTAAAACAGACGGCTCAATATACCAATAGAAGGCCACCTTGTCCGATGTGCCCGCGGTCATGACTTCAAACCACCGTCCAATATTTTGTTGTCATTTGTTTTCATTCTTACTAGCAAGATGCCCGTGCGTTGCACGTAACATCAACATGCATTTGTATGACTAGTTTATCTTGTGAGAGAAAAGGATGAATGAGGAAGGCCTTATTTGCAAATGTGGAGAGGTGTGTGGGTACCTTTTTGCAAAATTGCCATAGTTTCTTTCCTGTCCGTCAGTTATAAATCGGATGGCCTATATTGCAGGATGGCAGGAACACCATCATCACCAACTATGTTTTTATAAGAGTGTATTTTATTCCTACTCTTATAAAAAGCATAGTCGGTGATGATCGTGTGCCTGCCATCCTGCAATATAGGCCGTCCGATCTATATCTGACGGATAGGAAGGAAACTATGGCAATTTTGCAAAAAGATACCCACACCCTCTCCACACTTGCAAATAAGGCCTTCCCTTGTTCATCCTTTTCTCCCACAAGATAAACTACTCATACAAATGCATCTTGATGTTCCGTGCAACGCATGGGCATCCTGCTAGTATTTTATAAGAGTGTAGATGTAGAGTAGATACAAGCCGATAGGTGGGCCCGATGGTAGTGAGATAATGTGATGCAACACTAGAGGTGCCACGTGGAGCGTTTAACTGGTCAACTAGTCGTGTCTTGAGCAAATACAGAGTTGTACGGTGAGCCCGTGACTATATAATAACCACAAAACGTAAATGGTGACCGTTATGAGTGGATTCTGAAGTCCAATGTACGTATCGTGCTTTCTCTTCAAATACTATGATCGTCATTGTATATATCGCGAGAGAAAGATGAAACATGCGTGAATGTGCTGGGGGCTTACTTTTAGAGGACCTAGAGATAGTTTGTGTGCGTACGTGAAAGGGGCGTAGAGGGGGCGGGTATGCGATGGAGAGAGAGATGCTCTTCGTTTCTCTTTACTATGACTAACTATATATATAGTATAAAAATATACAAATTCACAGTGTGGAACAAATATCATTGTGGCCACCATGCAATGCAAGCGTTCATACTCCTCCATGCAACTTTGTAATGTTGTATATATGTAGAAATTCTAAAATATTTTTTTGGCCAGACTTTATTCAGAAGGAATGTTGTATGCGAAATAGACGTGAAGAGAGGGCTTTTTGGATCAATGGGGTACATGATGTAACATGTGTGAATGTGTAGTTGATGCATTTGGCAGGGCCTAGAGAGGTATGTGTGTGTATTACGTATTCGAGAGAGGCATGGATAGAGGGGCCGGTAGGGGGCGTGGGAGAGATTGCACGAGAAATGAGAGTGGTCTAGAGAGAGAGATGAATATGACGTCACGGCGAGATATTCCCTTGAGTGTGTATATGTAAGAAGGGAGTGGATAGAGACACCAGGAGCATATTTTTGTCTGTGTGGTGTTTGTATTGGTATGTGTGGGTGTGAGAAGATAAAGAGACGTGGAGGCAGAGGGTGTGTCACCCTGTGAGGTCCGATGGGTCCTGGTGAGGCCCTTCGTTTGATTCTGTCCCGTGCCACATTGGTCGGCCCGTGACGCATTTAGGGAGACCCATGGATGACTACTCGTATAAGACAAAGATAGCATAATTACGAAGGACTCTATGTCCACTGACAAAGCCGGCTAGGTTTTGTAACCCTAGGTTCTCGGACTAAGGTAACCCCTTTATCTCTGATATTACTATTGATCCAACCTAACTTTAAGGGGCATCCTATAGAATGCTCTGCTAGAATCATACTCGTCGATTAGGAAGAGAGGTGTGAGACAATGAGTGAGAGACATGCCTAAAGATAATGTGCGTACAGGAGACACGTAGGCAGGTCTATGTATATAGAATGGGTCGATGGGGATTGTGCATGTGTATGCTTGCGAGAGGGCGAGTGCTTGAGATAAAGGTTAGTGAAAACAGTCGTAAATGTTTACGAGAGGGAGGGAGGGTTATATCGAGAGCATGTGTGCGAGAAAGACACCTCGGGAGAGAGTGTGTGAGCATGTGTGAGAGACCACCAATGGACAGTGAAACTACACGTACAAGATTGATGTACACATTGATTAAAGATATAAATTGTATCCAAATATTAGGATGAGATCATGATATTTGCAATTCGCGTAAGGAATGGTCATTGATCCATCAGACATCTAGATTCTATCGAATTTGAGCATGTCTATGTTATTATTCGACACAACTGATCCACAAAGTTAGTATTTTGAACTCCAGACAATGCATCGCTTTAGCAATCGAATATAAACGTGAGTATAGTTCATGTTGTGTGTGTAAAGAACATTATACATACGAACGTTACACAATGAACATTATAAATAGCTACCTATGGACTAGCATACATTTGAATTCAACTTAAGGTAGTTTAAAAAATCAAATTCAACATGAAGTCCATTGAATTATTTGAATTTGATATCATGGCATTTGTAAATCATACCTAAATTATGGGGGCACCAATCTTTGCTCTGATTTTGTACATAATAGCATATGTAGTTGTGTACAAAATAGATTCTAATTTAGCTCCTCCATTCCAACATAATCGTAGTTATAGGATTTTCAAGTGTCAAAATTTCAAAAAAAAATGGATAATTTAATGAGGTTTTCAAACATACAAGGTCAAATTTAACGTTGGCTATTTAGGTCAATCCTCAAAGTTCAAGAGTACTCTAAACGTGAATGCTTATGTTTCAAAATTTCGAACGAAGTGCCAAAAGAGCCTCTACTCGCCCGAAACCGCGTGAGACCAATGTTTGGTAGTACAAGGAAATTACTTTTCTAATAACTCCGACCGTGAAACCTACCGGCCCGACGTCGAAAGGTCTAAGACGGGGTAGGTTCGTCGCTTCATCTAGACGCCATGCAACCGCCTCCGAAAAACATTCATACACAATGGCCGCCTAAGCACACATGTGTGCGGCCAAAATCTCCCCCGCCCACTATTTGGGACACCTGGGATTACCATCCTACCCCCGACCGCAGTAGATCCGAAATTTAAGAGGGGGCAAAGTTTATACTTTCCCCAAATTTCAAACAAGCGCGTCCCATCTTTTGTTCAAAAAAGCCAAAAACAAGCGTGTCCCTAACACGAAACATG
>LR738711.1:241722952-241854876 GCA_902687465.1 Secale cereale | reverse complement strand
CCGCCCACCCATCCGATTCCCCATTCGTACTCCGTGGGCGCAAAAACTACCTCTCCACCAGCCGCGAAACCCCGGCGTCCTCCGTCCGCCACCCCATTCCACCCATCAACTGCCGCCCCTCCATCATGCCGGAGTCGATACCCCGACGTCATTGTCCACTGCAACCTCAACCACAAGGCCCTCCACGGCTAGTAGTTGAAGCCGAGGCCAAGCCGTCCGTAACCGAGCCAGTTCAACCACGCCGTCCTCCGCCTCACCGCTGTCGCTCCAACTTCGCCACCCTCCACGGCACCGGAGTTGTTCCTGCTACGCCGTCCTTCACCGCCTTGGATCTGCTTCCCCTCCGCCGACATACGGCCACAGCAACACAGTCAACAATTTGGCCATGGGCCCGTCCAAGCCTGCACCCTCCTCCTTAACATCGGTTTCCTCGGCAAAAATAAGAAGATCGGTGCGACATGTGGAGGCGACCACACCGGCAACCGAAAATGGTACTCCTCTTCCCTTATTCGTGCAAATCTTACGTGTCTGCTTGCACAGTATTCATCCCACAGAAGACACTAGTTGACTGCTTCTTCTTGATACTAGATGTTCCTAGTAATTCGCGATGCATAAGGTTTCTCCTCATATACTATTTCACCTTAGCTAGAGGTCCGTCGCCCCCCTGAATTTCAATTCCTGGTCAATTGATTCCCAATTAACGGAAGCATTCCCCGACGTAACAGGTGCTAGTCCACCTATTACGTTGGGGAAGCAGCGCCTCGGTGTTTATCTTAGGGGTGTGTGGGGCCTAAAGCTACTGGCGCCCGATCTGGAGGTCGGTTGGGATTAAAGGGATGGCTTGGGCCCGCTGCCAAGCACGGCGGTGGTGTGAGGTCGAGGGGAGGACGGGGCGGCGGAGGCAGGGGTCTGGGCCGGTGACTGGCGGGAGGTAGACGATGGCCATTTGCCCATTCCTTATAGATCGGACGGCTCATTAAAAAAATTGACTCACCTATTTATTTTCAGTCGACTGTTATCTTGATATGACCACATGTGGTGGTGTGCTGGAGGAGTACCTGCATTTCCCGTGCTCATATATTACAAAATCATACAGAGTAGAATCTAATTTTGTTTGCCATGCAATGTTGTAGAGCTATCATATGTCTCCTATCATTTATTTTTCAGCCACCTACTATCTGCTACTTTTACAGTGCACTAGTTTTGCACACACTTCACCCATATTCTCACTATTGTGTTTTTATGCAAGGGTATTTCAGACTGTGCTGCTATGAGAGAAGTAAAAAAGAAAAGAGAGAAGTCGCTCCAGCGTGCTAGGCGGATATGCCATACATGTTTGAGACTTATAAAATGTTCAGTGTCAGCAGATGGAGACAGTAAACGTAGCTCTGAAGTTGATGACCTCGCTCGCAATGAACCACCATCCCAGGTGCTTGCTTTAACTTCGCGGTGTCATATGTGGTTGCATGTTCCATATGGTGTCTAGCTTGTATTCGAAAGGCCAAAGTCGGTCTTTATTAAGATAAGAAAATATATTTTTTACATGAACCACCATCCCGTGAGCACCTGAAGACAAATAGCTAGTCAGGGCATTGGCCGAGCCAGTGACAAGCCCAGCAAAGAGAGGCATCACCTGGAAGCCAACTAAAAAGCCGCGATGGTGGCGAAGCAGCCCGCCTCCCACCAGGCACTCAGGTCCTAGATGATCATGCTCACCACTCCAGCCGGATGTCTAGCTTGTATTACTTCCAATTTTGTTAAATTGCATCTGCTTAGCTTACACATTATACCTTTAAATATGACATGGCTTTCTGTTTTGGTACATACTAGTACATCTATGTATTAACCATGTTCTTACATCAAACTAATGTTCTTGTGTATCCCTCATCAATAACTTATGATGAGGCAGTCAGGCAAGTCGATTACTCCTCATTTAAAGAATGCAGCGTCAGCCTTCCGACATGATTCTCAAGAAACAACAAGGCTAGATGAAGATAGTGAATGTAGCTCTGTAGTTGATTACCGCGTTTCCCCTACACTACCATCGCAGGTGCTTGCTCTAACTTGGCAGCATGATATGTGGTTGCATGTTGCATATGGTGTCTAGATTGTAATTTTTCCAATCTGGTTAAACTGCATGTGCTATTCTGCTTAGCTTATACATTTTACCTGTTAATGTGACATGCCTTCCTGTATTTAGTACATAGTACATCTGTCTATTAAGCATGTCCTCACATAAAACTATTGTTTTTTTGTATCCCGCATAAATCAATATGACGAGACACCTTCAATATATGCAGTGTGATGTTAGTTGCATCTTTGATATGATTTATAGCATGCACTGCTTCTAATTTGTTGAAATGCCATTTATGATGGGACACTTTTAACTTGGCAGAGTCATATTGGTTGCATCTTTCACGTGGTGTCTAGCTTGCATTGCTTCTTATTTGGTGAAATGTTTTTGCTTAGTTTACATAAACAGTTGTGAATATGCCATGCCGTCCTGTTTTTCATATTATTCCATCCTGGAATCATGTGTTTGCCTTACATCAAAGTTGTGATTGTCAGTATCATGCTCGAATGAGTTCTGAAGAGTGAATTTTACTGCTTTTTCTTGTCGGTTTTACTTGATAATTCAAAATCAATAAAGAGGAAGGAAGTTAGCAAGGCAGTGGATGAAGGTGCTCCTTCCAAATGGAGGGCCTCTACAGATTCTACTCCTCCATCCCCCAAAGATGATTTCCAAGAAAACACATGCAATGACACTCAACGTAGCTGTGTTGGTGATGAGCACGTCTCCCCTAGTGCACCATCACAGGTGCTCCCTCTAACTTGGCACTGTTATATGTGGTTGCATGTTATGTATGATGTCTAGCTTGTATTGCTTCTAATTTTATTGAATTTCATCTGCTTACTTTACACATTATACTTGTGACTAAGACACGTTCCTGTTTCTAGAACATGCAATATCTGTGTATCATACCATGTTCTTACATCAAAGTACATTTGTTTTGAAGAACTAAATTGATATTTGTTTTTCTTGTCGGCTTGACTTAACATGGCACAGAGCAAGAGGAAGCAAGACAAAATGACAGGGAAAGGGAAGCGGAACAATCCTGTAGATTCTGCCGGTACTGATAGTGCAATAGAAGGTCAAAGTCCAGCGGAAAATTGTACCGACGGGGTATCCTGTGCTACACGAGCTGCAGAACAAGCCAAACAGAAACAAATAGCTACCACCAAACAAGCAGAGACAACCCTAGTTGTTGCAACACCTTCCACCGTACCACCAGCTACACGATTTACTCGTTGGTCAACTCAGCTAGTAGCACGTTCCCAAGCTCCCTTGGCACCTGACACTACTTTCGAAGCACTCTTGACACAAGATGAGTTGGAAAGATCAGATGAACTTTCTGAGCTTCAACAGCAAGAAGGTAGTTGCTGGAGTCAAGTTACAGTTAGGTGCTTCGTTATATGTAGTCTCATAGTCTAATGTACACTAACACTTCCTATGTTTGTTGTTGGACTAGCACCTAGGCGCAAAAGGAAACAAACATCAGGGATAATGCTCGATAGGTTAACTAAATCTAGAGGAGGAAGAATGGAGATCCATTTTGAGGCAGGTTTAAAAAGGCCACGTTATGCTACAGAGTTAGCCAAGTTAGTATCAGAGGCAGCGGTTGCTGTTAGGTGTCATGTATGTATCCTCCCAACATGGATTCAGTACATGAATGACAAAGATGAAACCTAGTTCAACACCTTCCTCGACCATTTACCTGTAAGTATGGTTATGTATGGAAACTTGTAATATCGTCTTGCTCTGTCCAATACTTTCTAGGTTGCTGATAATGAGACTCCCATAATTTTCAGCAGATGAGGTTCAAGTTCGATAGCCAAGATGATGCAACCAGACAAGCTTGCACCCATGTTTTCAAGTCTGCTCTGCGACAGTATCTGTATAACTTGAGGAAAACTTACTTTGAAGGCAAGGCTGAAAGTGAACTTCCCCAAAGATCTCAAGTGGAAAATATATCTGATGAAGACTAGAGAGGCCTTGTTAAACACTGGTCCGATCCGAAGTATCAGGTACATTATATATATGTGATCAGATCACATGTTGAAGTCCTATTTACGCATGTGCCACACAAATCTATCTTCTTGTAGGTGAACTGTTCAAAGAACAAGGCCAACCGTACGAAAGTGAAATTCCAACAGACGACGGGATCTCGTAGCTATATTGCACACTGCGAGGCTCTTGTAATTAGCTGTTGTTTCACTCTTTTCGATGTACCATATTATTAGATCTATATTGGCTTGTTCCAAATGCAGAGGAAAGCCGCAAGGACCAAAAAGTACTTGAACCAAATGTTGTGGAAACCTTCAAGGACTATCACACTAGCAAGAAGAAAGGCATGACTACACCAGTCAAAGCCGTTGTTGTAAGTCCTTAATCCTCATGCCTTTTAACTACTACTAACTCTGACTTGTGCCTTGAACTGCATGGTTTGCAGCCAATGTCTATTACTCTTTTCAATTTTATACACAATTGTCTTAGCGTATCATTGCACCTTACAAGGTTTAAAACACAGGAGTGATGTTCCTTTGATCTTGACCTGTAATCTAGTTTCGTGCTGAACTTGCCCACACAATGTTACAATTGCATGTTTGTCTGTTCTCAGTTGTTTTGTGATATGAATGATGTCATACTATACTTACCGTATTATAAACTTCGTCTCTTCATCCTTAGCCCTCAATACTATGTGAAGAAATAGACAATACATTAGCGATGGTACATGGTCATATGTTTGGAACCTGGTTTTATTATGTACTTTTCAATAAAATACAACTATTATTTTACATGGGTTCACCAGAATAAGTTCTGTATATAGACCAAAGCTATTTTGTTTGGTTTTGCTGCCTCCTTAATATCTTCTGTTCTGGTACTACTAGTGCAAAACCTCAACTTTTCAGTGAGCTACGGAAAAAATGGTGGAACCGCCACCTTCTGAAGGTGGCGAGGCAACTATAACCGCAATGTCAGCTCTTGCTACAGTGGGTCAGTACCTGTCCACTAACAGTGCCAAAAGCACGTTCCTGCATAATACTGGCTTGGTTGTTAAGGCAATCTCATCCAAACTAACTCATGATCAAGATATGCAAGCTCAAAACAATGTTGTATCTGCGCTTCAGACACAAGTCCATTCCCTAACAGAGACCCTTTGTGAAACAAGGAGAGACATTGTTCGATGTTGTCAAGATATGCATGGTTTTGAAACCAGACTATCAGACATTTGTTATGTTGTTCAGGAGCCTAGGAGAACTGAAGGCGAAGGTTATGGTGCTCCATCGGACAATACAGCATGAAAACATAACAGTCAGGTAAAATGAACTGAGCTTCTGAACTTCTGGTGGTGCATTTATCTGCTAGACTATTAACTTTTATGCCAACCTTCCTTTTGTTTTATAGTTGTAATTTGTTTTGGTGCGATACAAAATTTGTTCTTAACGTGCAGCCACCGGCTGAAGAAAACAGCAAGCCATTTTTGTATAGTGTAGGGTGTTCCCTATATTTGCACTGGTGGCGAACTTTGATGCCCACCGGCTGTAGTCAACATGGGCCTCCTACGGGCCGTAGAAACAATGGGCTTCTAAGGGCCGTAGAAACAATGGGGCTTCTTTCTTTCGAAAAAACAATGGGACTTCTACGTGGCGCAGAAACAATGGGCCTTATATGGGCTGTAGACACAATGGGCCTTCTATGGGCCGTATCATCAGTGGCCCTTCTACGGGCCGTATGATCGGTTGGCCAAACATGGGCCGATAACGGACCACATTATGGCCGTAAATGGGCTAGAGTTGAAATCGTCCGTTCATGGGCCGACCATAACGGGCCGTCGTTAATCGGCCGTATTTTGATGACGCTATGAAAATGTCCCAGCGTACTAACGGCCACAAATGGGCCGACTGTAACCACGGGCTGAATTTGGCCCACAAGCAGAAAATGAAATTAACGGGTCGTAAGTAAACGAATCTGGAAATGAGCCCAAGAATAAATGGGCCCCGAGAAGGCAGAAAGATAACCTGGGTTGGAAACGGCCCAACGGAATAATGGGCCGTTAATGGGTATAAAGTGATACACTGTTCATTACAAGCCAGTTTCACCACGTGCCTTTAATGGGTATAAAGTGATACACTGTTCATTATGGGCCAGTTTTACCACAAGCCGTTAATGGGCCCAGAGTAATAAGGGCCTTATGTGGGCCGAAAGACGTCATGGGCCATACATGGGCCGGAAGTTAAAACGGGCTGGATTTATATAAACGGGCTGGATTTATATTGGACGACCCAGATGATGTTACGAGGCCTAATTCGGATAGGCCGTAAACAGGCCCTGGGTTAGCGGGCTGTAAATGGGCTATATGCGAACAGGCCATTAACAGGCTTGCCGAGGGCCGGCCCGCCACCTTTTGACCAAGTCAAACGGGTCGGCCTTTTCACAGGAATGGGCCTCCGTTGGGTCGTGCCACGTGTCGGTGTATCATAGGCGCTTTGGGTCCAATGAGTGGATGACATCTGTTCCAACGGCGAGCCGACACGTGTTTCCTCCCGCCAATGATGATTTTACACGTGGAAAATCCCCATTGGCCGGGGCTATTAACGGGTTATCGGATCCAAAACCGGACCCAATAGCTTAACGACGTTCCGTAAGGTGGATGCCACATGTCGGTCACCCTTGACGAAAGCACTTCTGTGACCCGTGATTTATCGTCATGGAAGTGGACAGTTCCGTGATGATAATTTTGGTAATGTCATGGAACACTTCTACGACATCACAGGTATGACTATCCTGATTCTGTCATAAAATTTTCATGGATGTACATGCATGACAGAACACGTGACCGAATATGACAAACACGTATCATCACGGAAGTGTATTTTTTTTAGTGTGGCACGCCATTGAGGGCCATGGGGAGCCAGCTGGCCATGACCTTGTCGTCGCCGCCGGCCGCCGAGATGGCCTCTTCGTAGGCCTGGAGGAAGAAAAATGGGTCGGCCGCCCCGTCGTAGTGCGGTGGTAGATTTGGCCTGAACCTGGGCGGTCACTGTACCCGCCGCAAGGCGGGGGTGAAGGCCCGGTGGTTGAGAGTGCCGCTGCGCGCGACCACCAAGCCCGTGGGAGGAGGGACGCCCGCCATGAGAACTTGATGAGCGGAGAGTGGAACGGACGGGGAGAAAACTTTGGCACACCCTTACCTGGCGCGCCAAATGTTGGATGTGGGGTTCCGGAAAAACCCTTGAGGTTTGAACACTGGGGTGCACAGAAAGATCTCTCCTTCTGCCCTAGCTTGTCTACTCAACAACCCTAAGCCTAGCCCGTCAGATCAGATGGACAAGAGATACAAGATTTATACTAGTTGGGGCCACCGTTGTGGTGTAACACCCTAATCCAGTGTGTATGGTGGATTGCCTTGTACTCTAAGGAAGAACTAGTACAAGGATAAACTGCCTCCTAAGGAGAGGTGTTCTTGAGCTTGGGTGAGCTTGTGGTGTGTGTGAGGTCTCGATCGTCGGATCCCCTCTATGATGGTGGCTAGGCCCTATTTATAGTGGCCAGGGTCCTATTCCCCAATATTGAGCGGGATGGAATCCCACAATGGCCAAATTTTAAGGGGGACAGCTAGTACAAGATATCCTGACAAAAAGAGGTCTTCGTCTGCCAAAGGCACTGGTGGTGATGCCGACGTGGGCTCCGCGATGACCTCCGTCCTGCTGCCCTGCTGGTCCTGGTATCGTTGCACCGATATGGAAACCTTTGCATGATGCCTCGGGACTCCTCACCCGCACCTGCTACTTCAGCACCAAAGAGGAAACTAGCACTCTGCGTCTGCTGGCACCCGCCTGGCATCGGTCGTCAATGCTCACGTCACGAGGACCTCGTGAGGTGCCTTTTGCCTCGATATCCCCGATCCTCACGAGTCAGCCTGGCGAGGCCGCCCCAGGCGATGCCTAGAGTCGTCCCCTTCGCGAGGCTTGGCCCCTCGTGACGGTCTTGAGTGGTTGCTGAAGATGCTGGGCCGTATCAGGCCGCCTTGTGAGCCATGCCCTGGGCCGCAGGTAGGAAAGTATGGGTACCCCCCGTTCCCAGGACGCCGACACAAATCCCTTCCCATCACCCCCCTCCTAAATCTCGAGACGATTTCTTGTACTAGAGGAGAATTGTGACGCCCAGATAATTAAGCAACAGTAATCCCCAGTTAATGGTGCCATATCATCACTTTTATTGTTGCTAGGTCCACGTTGTTTCAAACCAATTGAAAGTCAAAATTTAAAGTTATTCAAACTTTTAAAACTAATATGTTTAAAATGTGGCAAATAATCCATAGTTAATTATGATGAAGAAACCGACATTTTTGGAAATGTTTAAAATGCCCCTGGCAAATAAAATAGTACCCAAACATCCCCATCAATCCATTTTCATTTATATAAAATTTAAATGAAATCTTCTTGCCTCCAACTTTTTGTGGCAGTACTAAATAGTGCCTAGTATTTGTTTTGAAAAGTGGCACTTTTTACAAAATCCAATTGGTGGCTCAACTTAACACAAAACAGAAGCTATTAAAGAAAAGAAAGAAAGAAAGAGAGAGAGAGAGAGAGAGAGAGAGAGAGAGAGAGAGAGAGAGAGAGAGAGAGAGAGAGGCCCAAGTGGGGCTGGAAGGCCCAGCCCACACTTGTTGCCTTGAACGGGTAGCAGGGAGGCATTGTGGAGCACATCCATTGACGCCATGACGCCATGGCACGCATCCATGACCGCCCTTGCCCTACTTAGCACCGGCGACCCCCTCCCACGAACCCTAGATGCTTTTCCCCCCTTCCCCCGCTTCCCCTCGCGCCTCCCTCGCTCCGGCCCGAGCACTCTCCCGCATTGCGCCATCTTTGTCAACGTGGCCACGGGCCCAAGCCGAAACGTCGAGGGGCCTCGCTGGACTGATCTCCGTCGACCACCGCACTGGATCGAGGCGGGGAAGCCTCATCACTGCCGCCCTCGACCTCTTCTTCGGTGCCGCCCGTCGCTGTCGGTGTCGATCCGCCGTCGTTGCTGCCCCGTCATCTTCACCATGAGCTCCTCGAGCTTCCCTGTGAGGTCACCCCCACTTCCCCCTTACCTCCATGTGCTCATGTCCGCCCGTGTAGCACCATCGTTGCCCGCCGTCCGACCGCTACAGCTCGTGCGTCCACGTGCTCGCCGCAAACGGGCCACGCCCTGGCCTCCCCGTACCAACCATCATGCTCCCATGCGCCCTGGCCACAGCATGCCCGCACCTCACTGTTGCTCACCATGGCGCGTCCCCTGCCCTGCAATCGCTTCTTGCTCCCCCAACACGACCAACCTCTCATCGGGGCCGTGCTCGCCGCCATCGCTGCCTACCTCCGTCCCGTGGCTGTCCCCATATTCGGTCGGCCAAGCCGCCCCGCCCGGGCGCTCGCCCTGACTGCATGGGTCCGACCGCTCCCGGCCAGGGCCGCCTCAACCCTGCCCCGTCCGGCTACCCCTTCCCCCGCGTGCCCCCTGCTACGCTTTGCCCACCACCGACGCTCGCTGTGTCACCCCGTGTTGCTACTACTCCAGCAGCAGCCACGGCCACCGATGCCCTACCGCACGCGCCCGCAGCCATGCGCCCACGCCCCTTTGCCCCGCGGCTGTCGCCGGCTGCTCTGCCGCAGCTACCATGCTCGTTGCCTGCCTCTGATCCGCTGTTGTTGGCCTCTACCGCCTGCGTCGACGCAGTCGGATTCAGGGCTCCGCAAAAACCCTACTAGGTTCCAACTCTAGGGTGCAGGCGAAGATCTCAACCTCGCCTATCTATCTACTCGCCGTCTCATGAACTAGCACTATGAGAAAGAATGTAAAAGGGTACAGGGCAGTTTATCCTGGTTCAGGCCAGCTAGCGGTGAGTGGCCCTACTCCAGCAGTATGGTGGATTAGCCTCAAGATGGGTTGTGAATGAACTAGTACAATGAGTGAACAACATCCGGAGGTGAGGTGTTCTTGCTTGGTGGTGGAAGAGAGGGTCTGAATGATTCATCCCCTTGCTGGGTGGTGGCTATCCTTTGTATACAGTGGCCTTGGTCCTCTTCCCCAAAATGTTTGGCGGGAAGGGATCCCACAATGGCCAATTTTGAAGGCAGACAACTAGTACATCTTATCCTGACTAAAGGTGATCTTCGCATGCAAAGCCTCTGATCCTGATGCCATGGTGGGCTCGGTGATGACCTCCGTCCTGCCATCCTTGCGGTCTTGCTCTTGTTGCACTGCACCGAAAACCTTTGGCAGATTCCTCGGGACTCTGCATCTGAGTCCGCTTCCTTAGCACCGAAGAGGAAACTGTTGTACTACACTCGCTGGCGCCCACTTGGCCTTGGTCGTCATGGTTTGCGTCATGCAAACCTCGCAGGTGGGGGGTTGCATAGAGTTCTCCGCTCCTCGGGAGCCAGCCGGACGAGGCTGCCCCTTCTGGAGGTCTTGGTGTCGTCCGCCCTGCGAGACATGGTCCCTCGCAAGGGTCCTGAGTGTCGTTGCTGAAGATGGGTAGTACTAGGCCTGAAAGGAGCCACGTCATGGGTCGCAGGCAGGCAAGTCTGGGTACCCTGGTTCCCAAAACGCCAATAGTAGCCCCCGGGCCCAATGCGCGATCGGACTTGGCTTCTAGGCGAGGCCAAAGGGCAAGGGTGAAGCACCATGGGCCCCAATCGCCTTTGGTCCTGGTCGACGCGTGGCGCATGGATTGGACGTGGACGTCTCCACCCCCCGCGCAAGCTCGGCAACCGTTCAACTTGACTGGAGCCTGCTACATGCAGAAAACGGTCATCATTACATGTGATTGTGGGGGCTAACAGTTTGCCTCCCCTTGCTAGAAATGAGGAGGGGTAGGATCCCCTCCGCGCATCTCCATCTCCACGCCGCTCGCTTCTTCTCGCTTCTCCACCTTCACGCTGTCTTCACGGCTCCAATTCGGAGGTTCTCCATGGTGGAGAAAGGCAAAGCCCCTGCACATGGACCTGGGCCACTTCCGCCGAAGAAGAGGCCTAGTCGCTCTAGGGACGCCGCCGAAGGGCTTGAAGTGACGCAGCCTTGGCTGGAATGGCCGCCGCCGGGCTTCCCGACCCCCTTCTATGCACAAGGCCTAGGTCGAGCAGGCGGCGCCCGCCTTCGCCTTGGAGTCGACCGTAGAGGACCAACCACGGCTGAGCGGCTGGTCCACGATGGTGTCCATGCTAAGGGCACCTCTCAGGAGTTTGTGGTGTGGACGGCCATGCCACCACCTTCTTGGATCCGGCTCCTCAACCTACTGCACATACTGAAAATGTTTGCTTTGAGATTCCTTCGGGTATGATAGTTTAACTGCTTGAAAATCCTTTTACACGAGACGGAACACTGCATCCCGATTTACACCTAATCTATGTGGATGAAGTTTGTGGATTATTTAAGCTTGCAGGTATGCCCGAGGATGTTATCAAGAAGATGGTCTTCCCTTTATCTTTGAAGGGAGATGCATTGACATGGTTTAGGCTATGTGATGATATTGGATCATGGAACTATAATCGTCTGAAGTTGGAATTTCATCAAAAGTTCTACCCTATGCACCAGGTTCATCATGATCGCAATTATATTTATATTTTTGGCCTCGCGAAGGAGAAAGCATCGCTCAAGCTTGGGGGAGGCTGAAGTCAATGTTATATTCATGCCCCAATCATGATCTCTCAAGGAAAATGATTATTCAAAATTTTTATGCTCGGCTTTCTCTCAATAATCGCTCCATGCTCGATACTTCTTGTTCTGGCTCGTTTATGACGAAGACTATTGAATTCAAATGGGATTTATTGGAAAGAATTAAATGCAACTCTGAAGATTGGGATCTCGACGAAGGTAAGGAGTCAGGTATGGCCCCTAAGTTTGATTGTGTCAAAGCTTTTATGGATACCAATGTTTTTTGTGAGTTTAGCACTAAATATGGACTTGACTCTGAGATAGTAGCTTCTTTCTGTGAATCATTTGCTACTCATGTTGATCTCCCCAAGGAGAAGTGGTTTAAATATCATCCCCCTATTGAAGTAAAAGTAGTTGGACCTTGATGACCCACAACCGTAAGGGATCTATTGCAGTGTTTTCGATAAGTAAGAGTGTCGAACCCAACGAGGAGCAGAAGGTATTGATAAGCGATTCTGAGCAAGGAATTACTGCAAGCACTGAAAGATAACTTTTTAGGGGTTTTCTTGATATAAGCAACAGGAAAGTAAAAGCGAACAAAGTAAAAAGGCACGGAGGAGTAACAAGTGGCCCAATCCTTTCCGAGCAAAGGAGAGGCCTAGCAACTGAACTTATAAAGGCTAAAGTGTTCTTGAGGACACACGGGAGAGGTAGTCATGTGCTTTCGCCATATTCTGTATCGGTACTATGTTATGTGTTGATAAGTGTTGAGTGGGTGGATCTATGCTAGTACACTCTCTAGACTAAGATGAGTGCACTCTGATGATTAAACACCTTGCAAGCATCCGCAAATACAAGATAGTATTTAAGGCAAAAGCCTAACCATAGCAATACGATCGATGATCCATTGTTCCCTTGTGCAAAAGCGTGCGAACTAGGGTTCAGGTTTCTGTCACTCCGGCAACCCACCGTAAGCATTCTTTGTACACAATGTATTCCCCTAGGTCCTTAATAAGGCGAAGTGTTGAGTGTTCGACTCACACAACACCACTAGTAGAATAACAACACAACTTAAGTATCAAACAACACATATTACTTCAACAGCATATGACTACTAACAACAAGACTTTTCCCATGTCCTCAAGAACTAAGGTAACTACTCACAAGACATAAAAGAGATCATGATCAGTGGTGATAAATGGATGATAAACAATCTGGACATAATGATATTTCTCCAACAAAACTCAATAGCATTCACCACAAAGTAGTAATCAACACCGATGGAGTAGAGAGGACAGATAGTACAGGTTACAACACAAGTTGCAATTGTGAGATGAGATTCGGATGAAGATGGAGATGGTGCTGATGTTGGGGATGATGTTGATGATGATCTCGATGATGCCCGTGATGATGGTGATGACGATGGCGATGATCTCCCCTTCCGGGAGGTGATCTCCCCGGCGGAATCTGCCCGCCGGAGATGGCTTTTTCTTCTCTGTAGGTTTCCGCCACGGAGCGGCGGCGGAACTCCGTCAAAACTCTGTTTTTTAGGGTTTTCGGATAACGAGGAGTATATAGGCAAAAGGGGGCAGCCGGAGGTGGGCCAGGGGCTCCAGGCGCCCCCCCCCCCCAGGGCGCCTGGACGCCCTGTGGCCCCCTCTGGTTGCCCTTTTGCGTGCCTTCTTGATCCGTCTGGAAAATACCCTCCGTTGATTTTCAGGTAATTTGGAGGTATTCTTCTTCAGCAACTCAGCGTCCACTTTTTACCGCTGAATCCTGCGTCTGCTGCTTCGGCACCGGAAAGTTGCAAACTGTGTAAAATAGGCTAAAACAACATAAGAGCATCATCGTGATGTGAAATATATCAATGAATAAGGATAAATTACGATATAAAATAGTGATGCATTTTGGACGTATCAACACCCCCAAGCTTAGACTTCGCTTGTCCCCAAGTGAATACTGAGCTCGGTAAACCTGTCCACAAGTTTAGAGAGTGAAGCGTCGATAAATAGAATACGGACAAGAAGCATCACAGTTTCTTCACCAACTAAAATATCCTCAACAGCAATCTTCTACTCATAAGGCCCTTATAAAAGAGTGGTAACACTTATATTCGGAAGTAGGGCTAAGGAAACTCATCAAATCATGGCAAACATGTCCTTTGGTCAAAGAACAACTACTAGCTTTTACTTTTGCTCTTTCTCTTTATGTTTTGATGAGATTAATTGAAGCTTTTGAAAGAACATGTTATTAGGCAAGAAATGAAAGTGTTAACACAAAGGAAGATGTTTGCCTTAGCTGGGCCAGACAAACAACTTAATTATCAAACGATAATGTCAACAAGGATATGATATGACAAATCTTAATGCAACTTTATATGAATGAATCCTTGTCAACATCAAATGTCTGCTCCCTTTAAGAATAGAAGGAAATACGAATAACTGACTCCACCTAAAACTAAGAGATAGGCCCTGCTCTAGGGAAGTAGGGAAAACTCATGTGCTATCCTTAAATCAAACAGAATGAAAACAAGTTTTGAGAGGTGCATGATTTGTCAACGAATGCTAATAGATAACTCAATTACTTCTCGAGATGGACAAGTTTTGAGGAACGGCTCCCGTACGGGGACGATCACATCCCCTAAATCTCCTTTGTTTATCACTGCCAAAGTTTTCTGATTTCTCATGAACAAAGCGTGAAGGAGGGTTTGTTTGTTATATATTTTTTAATGAGCCGGGCGCACTCTTTGCCAGTTCCTTCTCGTATTAGGGGTTTGCAGATTAGACATGCAATCCCGGGGTGAATAAAAGATTTTGAACATTTAAAGATTTTGAACATTTAAGGATAACTCAAAAAGATCATGAATTAACTATTACTTCCTCATGAGCTAAAACAGGGGCACAAAATAAAAGATTTTGAACATTTAAGGATAACACATAAATTCTATACTTTAGGAGGTGGTAGTGGAATACCACGAATAGGAAGGTATGGTGGACTCATATGGAAGGTATTGGTTTAAGGGTATGGATGCACAAGCAGAATTCCGCTTAGTACAGAGTTAGGCTAGCAAAGGCTTGAGAGAACAGACAATTGATGGTGACTAAGATGCAAAGCAATATAAAGCATAAACATTGAAATAAGCATAACACATCAAGTTGTCTTCCTTGTCAGCATAACACTTCAAGCATAATAACATAAAGGTTTTGGCGATGTCGATACTTTTAAGAAAATCATGCTTGTTGTTATGACCAAAGCTATGTTTGCCAAGATTAAACAAAGTTTTCAAAGCCATACCTGATATAAGGTCAATACTCCCCATAAGAATCATCATATAAGGTCGATTGCGTGAAGAGAATACCGAGTGCAGCAAAGGAACCAATAGACTTCTCATTAATATTCCATCATAGACGACTCCACAATCACGGATACAATCTCTCCACAGAAGGAGTGATAGACCTTAATGCACACACCTATTTCATATAATAACCTCCCTAGACATGATACGACTCTACTTGACTCTAAAAGACAAAAGATAAAGATAAAGATACCGGGCACTCCCCCAAGCTTGGAACAAGCCAAGGGAATGCCGTTACCCAAGGAGATTTCACTCCTCATTCTTGTTGGCGTTGATCACGTAGTCCTCGGCGAAGCGCTTCCATGGAAGGGGTTCTCCAGTCTCATATGAGAAGTTTGTCTCCTGAATCCTGCATGCAGCACCCATACCCATGCGCATAAACCTTAGTTCATACTCACAGTTCTGGTGATGTAGATCATAAATTTGCCCTTGGAGCTCTTTAATTATTTCTTCAGATGCGGCGATGCTTTTCCACATCTCCTTCATCTCCTTCAGGAAGTAGGTCTTCAGCTCGTTGATGATGTCAAAGTTATCTTCAACACCACGCTCGATCATCTTCTTGTACTTGAAGACTTCTTGCTCCACTTCTTCTAGCCTGGCCTGGATGCTCCCCTCCTTGATAGGCCCCTTCAGATCTTTTTGATGGAGGACACCGTCCTCCATCCGAACAACCTGAGGGTGCTTCTTCACCTCAGCGAGGTAAGGGTTGATGACGTTGACGACGAACTTGTCCTTGGGGGAACTTGGAGAAGCCATGGCACCTAGATTCAGCTGAAAGATTCCCTGGCAGAAACAGATCGAAAAGAAAACACACGAAATCGCAAGATACGTTGCCGGAACAATCCGGGCAAATATATAGCAAAAATTTATGCACATAAAGGAAGGTAACAGGCTAAAGCGGGGTCGGAGACGGACTCCCGGGTGTCCAGGCGGCCTCCCGGCGCAGCCAGGAGGTAGGGCGCGCCAGGGGGGTGCCTGGACCCCCTGGAGCTTGATACGTCTAAAACGTATCTATAATTTCTGCTTGCTCCATGCCTCTTTTGGGTGATATTGCTATGATATTTATACACTTCCATACACTTTTGATCATATTTGGACTAACCTATTAACTCAGTGCACCCCAGTGCTAGTTTCTGTTTTATGCTGTTTTTGTATTTCAGGTTTTCCCGTCACGAAAACTGTCAGAAAAATCCCGGAAAAATTATATAAAAAATCAGCATTCCGAAAGCTTCCACACGGCCGAAGTAGGGCCGAAGGGGGGCCACCAGGGCTCCAGTCGCCCTGGTGGCGCGGCCCCCCTCCTGGCCGCGCCGGGGGGCGCCTGGGCCCCCCAGGCCTCCGCTGATGCCCCCCTTTGGCATATATTTAACACGCGTCCCGAAACCCTCGAGGACGGAACCCTTTTTCGCGATCTCATCTCTGATCCGCCGCCGCCGCGCTTCCAAGATCGGGAGCACCAGGAGAACTCTTCCTGGCACCCTGCCGGAGGGGAGGATCACCATCGGGAGCCTCTCCACCACCATGGACGCCTCCCGGATGAGTTGTGAGTAGTCTCCCTTGGACCATGGGTCCATGACCAGTAGCTATGTGACGTTCTCCTCCCTTCTTGTGCTTCACTAATTAGACCTCGTGAGCTGCCCTACATGATCGAGGCACATATGTAATCCTTATGCTGTTGCTATGTTGAGTTTGCTGGGATCCGATGGATTGTGAGATTATGTTCAGATTGTGTTTGAGTAATATATTTGATTTACCTCTTTTATATTTATGTTCTTAAGTAATTCTTGCATGTTATCCGTTGCTATTTATTGCTTTGGCCAAGTAGTAGGTAGTGACTCCAAGAGGGAACGTTATGCTCGATTGTGGGTTCATGCCCCTCGATGACTAGCTTGAGTGACAGAAACATGAGTCTAGGGGATGTGTTGTTGCCACAAGGGGGAAAACAACGGTGCTTGTACCCGCGGGTGCAAGGATTGTTTACTTTACGCAAAGTTCTTTTAATGCAGTTGTCTGTTGCTTTGAGTTTATACTATGGGTGGGACTCGCAACTTAATACCAGCGAGATGTTCTGGATAGATATCTCAAGGTGGATGATTAGTAGTAGATGCAGATGGATTTCGGTCTACTTGCCTTGGCGTACCGCCCATGCTTTGAACCTCTACCTTTCTTGCAACATAGTTAGCATTGGTTTGCGCACATAATTCTGTCAATTGCCCAGCTGTAATTCGTTTACCTCACATAGCTGTTTTATCATCTTTTGGGAGAGAGACATCACTAGTGAACATCATGGGATCCCGGTCTATATTACCATCATTGATCACATCCGCTATTTACTTTCCGCTTTTACTTACTAGTTGCAGCAATACCTATCACTATTATCTGTTGCGTTTGATCCTTTGTAAAATACAAGGCCGGAGGGATTGACAACCTCTCTGTACTCGTTGGGAGCAAAGTAATTTGTATTTGTGTGCAGGTCCACGTTGATTGCTAATATCTGGCGCCGTTAGCAGTTCACACCTTCTTGTTGAACCTTGGAGTCTCGGGGGAAATCGATCCTTGGTATCTTTGCCAAGGGAAAACTTCCGCTACACTGCATCTCAAACCTTCCACTTGGGGTAACCAACGAGGGGTGAGAAGCCATCAAGCAAAGTTTTCTGGCGCCGTTGCCGGGGACTGCACTCTTCAAGATAGGGGAGTTGCACGCTATCTTTTACCTTTGCTTTTTAGTCTTGTTAGTTTACCTTTCAGTTTTTGCTTTAGTATCTTTTATCGAAAATCATAAAAAAAATATTTTAATTATTTGCTAGTAGTCCTTTCTGTTTAGTCAATCATGTTAGGATTTGGTGCTTTGAGGGAATCAGAAGTCCTAGATTTCCATCAAAGGGATGGAGAAAATATGAAGAAGGCATGGGACATAATTTCTGATGCACATAGGAGAATTATGCCTTGGATACCTATAAAAATTGTGCTTAGAAATTTTTACCATGGTCTTTTTAAATGGTGTAAACACTCTCTTGATATTATAGCTGAAGGAGATTTCCTAGAGTGTGATGAAGCTAGAGCTCTTGAAATTATACATGGTCTATCTAGTTACTTTGTTTATGATCATAATTTTGATACTGTTATAGATAGACTTGCTACTATTGAGAAGAGAATGGATGCTCTAGACTTGATGAAGGTAGAGAAACCCAAACCCAATAAGAGAGATATTTTGGAAATAGACAATGATTGGGAGCCTTTGGTTAGGATTAGCATCTCTAATCAAGACTTCCTTGTTTATTGTGATATTGGATCTATGGTTTCTACTATGCCAAAAATTGTTCATGATTCTTTAAAATTTAACATGGATAGATTATCATCTTATCATGAACACACTAATGGAGATATTTCTAAAATCCAGGGAAGAATAAAAGACGTGCCAGTTAAATTCCTTAAAGGGATTGCAATGATTGATTTCTTCCTCATGAAGCCAAACCAAGGAAATATAGTGCTTGGAAGGGACTTCCTCCGAGCAGTAAAAGGCTTCATCGATATAGGTAAGGGACAAATCCGCTTACGCGGGAAGGAAAAAGGTGTGTACCCATTTCCTAGAAGAACAAGAGTGAACTTGTTGAGGAACCATTTGAAGCAATTTATAACTCCGATTATTATGATGATTATTGATTCCTCTATGCATTATGCCTAGCTTAAAGGCATAAAAGAAAGCGCTTCTGGGAGGCAGCCCACATGAATAAAATTTTATTTTGCTTTTGTTGTGTCTTGATGTTGTTACTACAATAGCATCATCATTGTATCTTTACTTTTCAACTTTGTGCCAAGTGTAGCCTCTGATTACAAGAAAGTTCAAAAGTTGTGACGTGTTGTCCAGGAAACAGATTCTGTCCTTGGATAGAAAAATTCGTATAAAATCACCGCATCATCTTTTTGGTCTGAATTTTTTCGACAGCGTGCTCTATACAATTGTCTTTCGTGCGTCTGTTCTGAGTTTTTTTATTAGAGTTGCAGAAGCGCCCCGAAAAAATCATTTACTACCTGCTGGTCTGTTTTTCACAGATTCTGTCCTGTTTTGCCTTTCATTCATTTTGCAAACCTTGAGCTTGCTTTGTCTTTGCAAAAACCTTTTGGCAATCTTGAGAAACAGTAGACCTTCAAGCATATCCTTATTTCCAGCAAGGAACAATTATATTATTATGGGTACTAACCTCGCGAATCAGATTATGATGAGTTATGTATGAAGGGAGTTTTCAAGTGTGCGAGGGAAGATGATAAAAAGATTCAGGAGTGTCAAACGCTCAAGCTTGGGGATGCCCCCATGCACCCCCAAGAAATATTCAAGAAGACTCAAGCGTCTAAGCTTGGGGATGCCCCCGTGCATCCCCTTCTCCATCAACATTATCAGTTCGTCTTTCGTTCCACTATATTTTTATCACTTCATGTGTTATGTGCTATGCTTGGAGCGTTTTGCTCTTAGTTTCCTTTTTAGTTTTCTTTAGCTTTTCATAACGAGTCGGAACTCAGCTTTCTTTGTGTGGGAGAGAAACACGCTCCACTTCAACCTAGAACATAACATAGAATTTTCATGTCTATCCTTGCTGTGTGTGTTCTTTGTCTTTCAATAGCTACTATCATGTTTAGCTTTTAGTTTTCATGCTTATCTTTTTAAAGAGCTTTTGTTTAGTTGGTCGTTGGAACTCCTTTTATTTATCATGCTTATCTTATTAAGAGAGTTGGCTTCTGTTGCATTGGTGGATATGTCTATGATAAAAATGCTACGTGCATAATGGTGCTTAGTAGTTCATGTTTTCTTATGGTTAGTCTCAAATTGCTGGGGGGTTCCCAATGTGTTATTGGAGTACCAACATGATTTGTTTGCCTATGATGTGGTATGGTTTAGTGATATCTTCCTTCAAGAATTTATTTTGATTGACTTGGCGTATGCTCACGCATATTTAAGACTATAAAGAAAGTCTGCCAAGCCTTGATGATCTTTTGTTTCTGAGTAGCGATATAACTACCATGCCTTATTCAATGTTGCTTTGTCGCTCTGCATGATTATGACCGTCATTGCTCTTTTAGTTGGTCGCTCCCAGTCTTTTGCTAACCTCCACCTGTACTAAGCGGACTGACTGCTTGTGCATCCAAATTCTTTTAAACCAGTTATGCCATATGAGTCCACCATACCTTCCTATACATGGTATTTACCTGCCATTCCTAACGGAGACTTTCATGTACCATCTCGAAATTATTAAAAAAAAGCATTCCTATTTTGTGCCTCTGTTTTAGTTCATGAGGAAGTAGTAGTTAATTCATGATCTTTTTAAGTTGGACAAGCTTCACCCCGGGATTGCATGTCTAATGTGCAAACCCATAATACGAGAAGGAACTGGCAAAGAGTGCGCCCGGCTCAAAATTAATATAACAAACAAACCCTCCTTCACGCTTTGTTCATGAGAAATCAGAAAACTTTGGCAGTGATAAACAAAGGAGATTAAGAGGATGTGATCGTCCTCATTCGGGAGCTGTTCCTCGAAACTTGTCCATCTCAAGAAGTGATTGAGTTATCTGCTAGCATTCGTTGACGGAACATGCATAATCTAAAAAAAAAATTATTACCTCTGTTTTTAAAACCAAGAGCTCTGGTACATGTTTTGTCTTTGTTTCCAACTACGGGTTTTCAACTTTGCCAACAAAAGCCACGGTTCGAGAGTCTCCACCTTCTTTTAAAGCACCAACTATTAAGAGCATGATTGTCATTCTGAGTGTAATGTGCATTGTCCCAAAGTAGCATTGTCTTTTGCATGATTGTGATATCGTTTATTCTGAAATCATTGTAACTAGTCATCACTTAAACCTTGGAGGTGCCCCTGAATTTATGTTTTGCTTCACTAAAGGGGGTAAGCGAAATATCACTTTATCATATTTGCACACCATGCTCATTACAAATCTTTTTGATGTTTCAGTATCATATTGTAAAACTTTCAGTTCTTTGTGATTCTCTCATGAGGCAACTTAATTACTACAGATTCATTGTCTCAGTAAGTGTCGGTGTACTAAGGTAGGGGTACCTCAGTACCCCAACTTGTGCACGGGCAGTTGCAGCTTCCCGCGGCAGGGTTTACTGCGTGCTCGCCGGAGACCTTCCTGCTCCCTATTAAACCATTCCAAAACAAAGTATACAAGACATAAGACCGAGACCCCGGCAAGAGGAGCTTGCCGGGAAGGCCGTACCAGGCTCAAGACCGCCCCGCTAACACAAGACCCTGGCAAGAGGAGCTTGCCAGGAAGACTAGAAGACAACGCCTCGGCGCTATATGCGCCCCGGCAAGGGCCCGGGGAGCGGCAAGCTCCCGGGCCCGGCAAGATCAAGGCCCCGGCAAGGTGCTTGCCGGGAAGGCTGCGCTGTGTGCCCACGCTCCAGCTCATCGGCCCACGCGTCGCCCTGGGGCCTATCCAGGGACGCGTGGCGGATGGCTGTGCAGCCTGGGGTACACGGTGGCACTCCACGGTGATGGATCCATCGCCGTGGCAGACGGAGACGCTAAGGCGGAAGCTTTTGGGGTCGACGGCGACGGGCATTAAATGCCCTTGTCCCCCACTGTTAAAGTAGGTATAGACCACTGTTCTGTACTGTAGCTCCACTGTTCCCGCACTGTTACAACTACCACCTCTTTTACGTTTTTACCCCTTTCTCCTACGTTGACACCTGTCGGTGACCCCTTGCACTATAAAAGGAGGCCCATGCACAACGTGGAGGGGGTTCGGAACCTAGATCACTCTCGCACTGGGTGTAGCTGCTTCTTCAAGCTCCCGAGCGCTCAAACTCAATACACAACCAAGCAGGAGTAGGGTTTTACGCGTCTACCGCGGCCCGAACCTGGGTAAAACTGCCCGCGTGCTCGCTACGATCTGCTCTTTGTGCTCCCTCCGCCCTCGTACCGCACAGACAAGGGGCTCCGGTCCCATAGGTGTTCGTGGCGGACAGTTTCCCCCGACATCTTTGGCGCGCCAGGTAGGGGGCGTCGAGGTTGTGCGAACCTGATCCGGCGTTCGCGCGGGCGCATTCTTCATCAACCTCTCCAGCTTCATCAGCAACTTCATCAGCGACAACTCCATGGCCCCGAAGAAGAAGGCTTCGGAGGTCGGAGGACCGTCTGCGTCTCACCCGCCGCCACCGGAGCCAACGGTGGGCGGGGGATACGCCGTCGGAAGGGTGGTTGCCGGCGAGGACACTCACGGCGCCACCAGATCCAAGAACAGGACGGACGACCGAACCTCGGTCTCCGTGGACGCGCCGCGTCCATCTCAGCACACGACGACCCAGCAGCGCCATACCACGGGAGGTGGTATCCGCTTGCTGGGGCAAGGCCAAACCGGAGGCTCGCGGGACGCCCCGGACCCCCGTCCGGGCACAAGCAAAGCGAAGGCGCCGGCGCGGGACCCCGCTCCTTCTAACGTTGTTAGAAGTCCGAGCGTATCCCGCTCCTCGCACCGCTCGCCCGCGTTCCCCTCCACTCCAGCGGAAGCGCTCGCAAGAGCGCAACTGCTCCTCGACTTTCCTCCAGCGGCCGATAAGGCCGAAGAATGGAGGGCTACCATCCGGAGCCTGATAGACTTCGCCAACAACGATTCTCCACAGCAGCCGTCGACCTCACGGCCGCGGCAAGCTGAGAAGATGAAGGCTGACGGCAACAAGACTGCCGGGGGTGCGACGAGCGTACATTCCCCGCCGCAGAAGCAGAAGACGCCGCCCCGCCGGAACAACCCCGACGACGGCTCCACAGCCTCGTCGGACCCGCGGGCTCGTCGGGACCAGCGCCAAGTCCTCGACGACCGGCGAGAAGAAGATGCTCGGACCACAATCGAGCGCCGCCGAGAAGCTCGGCGACAATCCGACAAGAGGGCTGGAAACACTGTCGACGCGCACGCGCCCGGTGAGCCAGGCGACTTGCCGTACGCGGCGGGTTGCCCTGCGTTCACCCGCGAGCTGCGGCGCGTCCAGTGGCCCAGCATGAAGAATTTCAAGCCCGACGTACCGGAGAAGTACGACGGCAAGACGCACCCCTCGGAATTCCTCAGCGTCTATACCATTGCAGTGCAAGCTGCCGGGGGGCGCGACGAGAAGATCTTGGCTAATTACTTCCCGCTCGTGCTAAAGCCGAACGTCCGTTCGTGGCTCATGCACTTGCCGGAAGGTTCCATCTCTTCTTGGGCCGACCTCTGCCACCAGTTTGTTGGCGCCTTCACCGGCGGCCACAAACCCCATGGCCAGGAGAGCGATCTCCACATATTGGCCCAGAAGGAAGGCGAAACCCTGCGCAAGTATATCCAACGCTTCAGCCGGGTGCAGCACAACATCCCTGACGTTCACCCTGCCGCGGTTATCAGCGCGTTCCATCAGAACGTGCGTAACCGCCGCATGCGTGAAGAGATGGCGATGACGAAGATTCGGGACGTCAGCGAGCTCTACGCTCTTGCTGACAAGTGCGCACGCGCGGAAGAGGGGAGGAGGCTCCCCGGGGAGGATACTGGCGCGGGAGGAAGCGACAGCGACGACGCCGCCCCGGCAAAGAAGAGCTGGCGGCGGAACAACAGAAAGAAGGGCAAGAAAGAGGTGCTTGCCGTCGAGAAGTCCGGCAAGGAGGCCCCCGCCAAGCAAGCGCAGGCTGGCGGCTCCGGCAAGGAGCCTGCCCCTGCGGCGGCGGCCGACAAGCCGGGTAGCTCCGACAAGCAATACTGTAAGATCCACCGCACCAAGGGTCACGATCTCTCCAACTGCAAGCGCGTCGAATACCTCGTCGAGCAGCAGAAAGCTGAGTACGAGAGGCGCGACAAGGAGAAGGCCCAAGGTGGCGGGGAAGAGCCCAGCAAGAAGCGGCCGTTCAACGGCCGGGGAGGACGCCGCGGCAAGGCTAAGCAGCGGCAAGGAGATCGACCTCCCCGGGGCCGCGACAACGACGAAGAAGACGACGATGAAGACATGGAGGACGAGGAGAACAGCGAGCAGGAGTTCCAGAAGGCCACGGAGGTCCTGTGCGTCGACGGTGGCGCCTCCCTGCATACCTCCCACCGCCAACTCAAGCAGTGGGTGCGTGAGGTAAACGCAGCGGAGCCGCCCGTGGAGTCGCGCAGGCTCCTCAAATGGTCCAGCACGCCCATCGTTTTTGATCTTGAGGATCACCCTGACCGCACCACTGCGGTCGGGTGCTTGCCGATGCTGGTTTCGCCCACCATCCGCAACCTCAAGGTCACCAAAATGTTGGTTGACGGCGGGGCCGGGCTGAACTTGATCTCCTCTGCTGTGATCAAGAAACTCCAGATTCAAGATGGCGAGCTCGAAGAGACCGGTTCATTCCAAGGAATCAACCCGGGAAGGAGCAAGCCCAAGGGAAAGATCACTCTGCCGGTGACCTTTGGCGGGGAGCTCAACTTCAGGACTGAGCGCATCACTTTCGACGTCGCCGATATTCCATTGCCCTACAATGGAATACTTGGCCGTCCTGCCCTCGCCAAGTTCATGGCGGCTTCCCATTATACCTACAACATATTGAAGATGCCGGGGCCGATAAGCGTCATCACTGTCCATAGCGACAAGAAGGATGCGCTTATTTGCGCCGACAAGATCTACCGGGATGCGGCAGCTGCGGCCGAGAAGGATACTCTTGCCGCTGAAGCTCCCGGGGGGAAGAAGACGAGGACCAAGCCCGGCAAGTGCTCTGGGACCCACTCCGGCAACCGCACCTCCTCGGAGTGCTGCGCTGCCGTCGAGGACGTTCCATCGAGCTCCACCGGCAAGAGTAAGAAAGGAATGGCTGCTCCTCCGGCAACCAAGAAAGTGTCCGCAAAGGAGGACGGCACTGGTGGTACCTTCACCATCAGCGCCACCCTTGACAGCAAATAGGAAAGCGCGCTCGTTGCCTTCCTGCGGGCGAATGTCGATGTGTTTGCCTGGCAACCATCTGACATCCCCGGTGTTCCCAGGAAGGTGATTGAGCACAAGCTTGCTGTCTGTCCTCATGCGCGGCCCATCAAGCAGAAAGTGAGGAGGCAAGCCGTAGAGCGCCAAGAGTTCATCAACGAGGAAATCAAGAAGCTAGAAGCAGCAGGCCTAGTTAGAGGTGTGATCCATCCGACGTGGTTGGCAAACCCAGTCGTCGTGCGCAAGGCCAACGGGAAGTGGAGACTGTGTATAGACTTCACCGATGTCAATAAAGCATGTCCCAAGGATCCATTCCCTTTGCCGCGCATTGACCAGATCGTTGACTCCACTGCCGGATGTGAGCTACTCTGTTTTCTTGATGCATACTCAGGCTATCATCAGATCTTTATGGCCAAAGAGGATGAAGAGAAGACTGCATTTATCACTCCATGCGGCACCTATTGCTTTATTCGCATGCCGTTTGGATTGAAGAATGCAGGCTCAACCTTTGCAAGGGTAGTATACACTGCTTTTGAGCCACAGATCCACAGAAATGTAGAAGCTTACATGGATGACATCGTGGTGAAGAGCAAGAGCAAGGAAACCCTGATTCAAGACTTGGAAGAAACGTTTCAGAACCTGCGCAGGATACAGCTCAAGTTGAACCCCGAGAAGTGCGTCTTTGGAGTTCCCTCCGGCAAGCTTCTCGGGTTCTTTGTATCACAGAGGGGGATTGAAGCCAACCCCGACAAGATTAAGGCCATTGAGCAGATAGAGGCCCCAAAGCGCGTCAAGGATGTCAGAAGGCTTGCAGGTTGCGTGGCTGCCCTCAGTAGGTTCATTTCAAAATCTGCAGAACGCGCCCTACCTTTCTTCAAAATCTTGAAGAAGGCAGGTCCCATGAAGTGGACTCCGGAAGCGGAGGCGGCATTGCAGGATTTGAAACGGTACCTGTCCTCCACTCCTATACTTGTCGCACCTAGACCACAGGAAAAGTTGTTGCTATACTTAGCAGCAACCAACCAGGTGGTTAGTGCTGCGTTAGTAGCGGAGAGGGAGTCCGACGAGGAGTCAGCACCACCGGCAAGCGAATCCAGCGACAAGCAGGGGGCTGTCCCGACAAGCTCTGGTCCCGACAAGGATGACTCTGCGCAGGAGCAAGGAGAGGTGCGGAAGAAGATGGTGCAGCGCCCAGTGTATTTTGTAAGTTCCCTTCTCCAGGGGGCTAGATCAAGATACTCTGGTGTGCAAAAATTGCTTTTCGGCCTCCTCATGGCCTCGAGAAAGCTGCGCCATTACTTCCAAGCCCATGAGATAACAGTGGTCACTCGCTTTCCGCTGAAGAGGATATTGCACAATCCGGAAGCAACAGGCAGGATCGTTGAGTGGGCACTGGAGTTGTCGAGCTTTGGACTCAAATTTGAAAGTACTTCAACCATACAGAGCCGAGCGTTGGCAGAATTCATAGCTGAGTGGACCCCAACACCAGAAGAAGAAGTTCAAGAAACAAGTGCACCCGTGCAAGAAGCGACAAGTGAATGGGTAATGTATTTTGACGGTGCCTTCTCGCTGCAAGGCGCCGGTGCTGGCGTGGTGCTCATCGCGCCCACCGGAGAGCACCTCAAATATGTTATCCAGATGCACTTTCCCAGGGAGCAAGCGACAAACAACACTGCAGAATATGAAGGCTTGCTTGCCGGCCTCAGGATTGCGGCCGAACTTGGGATCAGAAAGCTGATTGTGCGGGGAGATTCTCAGTTGGTGGTCCGACAAGTCAACAAGAGCTATCAGAGCCCTTTGATGGAAGCCTATGTCGATGAAGTGAGAAAGCTTGAAGAGCACTTTGAAGGTCTGCAGATGGAGCACGTCCCAAGAGCTCAGAACGAAATTGCAGACGGCCTTTCAAAGTGCGCTTCGATGAAGTTACCTGTGGAACCAGGGACCTTCTTGCTCAAGCTGACTCAGCCATCCGTTACACCATCAATTGGGCAGTCCAAGAAGAGAAAGTTGGTCTCCGGCAACTACTTGCCGGCGGATCTTCCTGAAACCGCCGCCAAGGTCCCCAAGATCAACAACCAGAACGCTGAGGAACAGTTTGCTCCTGCAAGTCCTCGGGCTTGTACAGTTGAAGCAAGCGTTCCCGGCAAGCCTCGCCCCGGCGAGCTTGCCGGGGGACCGTCAGCTCCGGCAGAACCAGAGGTCCTTGCCGTAGAAGCTGAGGTTCCCGCAGCGGCCCTCGAGCCTTTAATCCTTGCCGTCGAGCCTCGGGCTCCGGCATGGGCACAGCAGATAGTCCGTTTTCTGCAAACTGGAGAACTTCCCGACGACCCTCAAGAGATAGAGAAGATAACCAGGCAGTCAAGTATGTATCAGTTCGTGGATAACGAGCTGTACAGAAGAAGACTCAATGGTGTCAGACTGAAGTGCATCTCCAGAGAAGATGGACAGAAGCTGTTGGCAGAAATACACGGAGGCATATGCGGCCACCACATTGGCGCTAGGGCGCTTGCCGGGAAAGCTTTCCGGCAAGGGTTCTTTTGGCAAGAAGCCCTCCAAGATGCAACTGCACTAGTAACCAAATGTGAAGCGTGCCAGTTCCATGCAAAGCAAATTCATCAGCCAGCTCAAGCTCTCCAAACAATCCCTTTGTCCTGGCCCTTCTCGGTCTGGGGGCTCGATATCCTCGGCCCCTTCCCCCGAGCCGTCGGGGGCTTTGAGTACTTGTACGTTGCAATCGACAAGTTCACAAAGTGGCCAGAAGTGGAGCCAGTGAGGAAGGTGACAGCACAGTCAGCGGTCAGGTTCTTCAGGTCGATTGTTTGCCGTTTCGGGATCCCTAACCGGATCATCACCGACAACGGTACGCAATTCACTAGTCGCACCTTCATGCAGTATGTCCAAGACCTTGGCGCCAAGGTCTGTTTTGCTTCTGTTGCTCACCCGAGAAGCAACGGTCAAGCGGAGAGGGCAAATGCTGAAGTGCTGCGTGGGCTAAAGACAAGGACCTTTGACAGGCTGCGCAAGTGCGGAAGAAATTGGATAGAGGAGCTACCGGCGGCTCTTTGGTCAATCAGAACGACACCAAGTCGAGCCACCGGACAGACACCCTTTGCTCTAGTCTATGGAGCAGAGGCAGTTCTCCCCACGGAACTCGTATACGGATCTCCTCGAGTGCTCGCTTATGATGAGCTCGAGCAAGAGCAACTGCGGCAAGATGACGCATTGCTCCTTGAGGAGGGACGTCTCCAGGCTGCTGTACGAGCTGCTCGATACTAGCAAGCTTTGCGCCGCTACCATAGCCGCAAAGTCAAGGCCAGGAGTCTCGAGGAAGGCGACCTTGTTCTTCGGCGTGTTCAGTCCGCCAAGAATTCCAACAAGTTGACGCCGAAGTGGGAAGGCCCTTATCGGGTGAGACAAGTTACGAGGCCCGGCGATGTCCGCCTCGAGACCGAAGAAGGCTTACCGGTGAGCAACTCCTGGAACATAGAGCATCTTCGCAAGTTTCACCCCTAAGGCGCGGTTACCGTGATCCGCTCCGGCAACCACCTTTTGTACAAGCTTTGCCGCTGTTGCATGTAACCCTTTGTACAAAGCCGGGCGCAGACCCCGTGCATCAGTAAAGCTTTTGTGTTTTTCGCACCGATCGCCTTTTGCATGCTTTTCTTTGATATTTGCATGTTCTGTTTGGCATTTGGTGCAACACTCAGATATACGGTAAGCACTATTACGCCGAAAGGCCATATGCTTGTTTCCCTCTCCTTTTTCTTTCCTCTTAAACAGAAGGAACGTTCCTCGCGCACAAGTTTGCCGGGGGGAAGGAGGTGGAAGAGGAACCAAGTGCTGTTCAAGAAAGAGAAGCCTTACCGGAAAGCAAGCAGCATATGAAAGATAAGTTGTTAGAATTTGACCAGTTCAAATTTTAAATTTTAGTTGTCTTCCTTGAACGATCACATTTTGTATGGAAAACCTGTGCGCGGAGGAACCTACCCGTAGCTTGCCGCACCCTTATCTTGTTTTCGAGTTCACTCAACGATTTAAGTGAGCTGCGACAAGTGTCGCGCCCTTGCCTCGTTTCCGAGTACGCTCAGCAAGCTAAGTGCGTTGCGACTAGCTGCGGCAAGGTTGCTTGCCGGCGAAGACCTTGGCCAGCAGGCTGCTCAGAGTCCAGCACTCAGCGCTCGCGGCAAAGGCCCCTTGCCGGCAAGCTCCCCGGGAGCGTAGGGTGAAAAACATACAAAGTCAAAGATTGAGACAAGGAAGATAACATTGCACTAATTGATCAAAATAAAGTAAATATCTTACAAAGGATAACTTGTCGCAATGGACTAATAAGTTCATGACATAATGTGCAGCAACAAAAGATAAAGATAACGGAGCCCTAGTCTACGCGGTCGCCCTCCTTCCTGCCAAGCTTTGCCACCTTGGCGATGATGTGGCCGACCTGCTCCTTCAGGGCCTCCGTGTCTGCATCAGCCGGCAAGCTGCGAAGAACGTTCGTGAGATTGATTCCCGGGTTGCGGTACACGATCTTCGTCAGCACCCGCTCCAGAGTTCCCGCGCAGAGCAGGCGCGACTCCTCGGCCAGCTGCGCGGGGATGCGGTTCCGGAGACCTGCAAGGGCCGGCGCGATCCCTCTGAAGAAGAGGCTGAGCTTGGCGCTGTGCGGGAGATCCGGATCCGGCGAGTAGATGAGGTGTTCGACCTTCAGCGCCAGCAGCTCCTGGTCAATATTGGACGCAGAAGAAACCAAGTCTTCGGTCCATATCTCGATGGTCTGGCGGAAGAGCTCGGACGCCTTGTTGACGCTGTCCACCAAGGTCCGCTCCTTGCGGAGCTCCTCCTTCAGCTTGTTCTCCTGAGCCCGGGCAGCGTCGAGCGAATCCTTCAGAGTGGTGACCTTCAGTTCCAAGTCCTCAATGGAGTCCTTGGCGGCCTTCAACTCGTCGCCCCTCTTGGAGAGACTCACCTGAAGCTCGGAGTTTGTGTGAGCGTCCTTCTCGCGCTCCAAGATGAGCGCGGCAACCTTCTCTGCGCTCACCTTCAGCGCTTTCTCCAACTGCTCAACCTTGGCGGCAAGCTCCTTCTTGGCGTCTTCCGCGGCAACCGCGGCGGCTTTCGCCTCCTTCAGCTCCCCGCCAAGGGCAGCCTCGCGAGCGGCAAGGTCCTCCTCATGGGAGTCCAGCTCGACCTTCCGCTGCGCGAGCTCTCCCTCTCGCCGGGACATCTCCACCCCGGCGAGACGCTGCTGTTCTTCAGCTTCAGCTTTCTCGAGCACCCACTCCTGGTACTCGCCGGCGAGACGCTCACGCTCCTCCGCCACCTCGCGGAGGGCTGCCTGGTTGGCGGCGCTGAGCTCCGCCGCGCGCTTCTCCATTTCTGCCGCGGCCTTGGCGGCAAGGGCCTCCCGGGAGGCGAGCTTCGCCTGCCTGGCCCGGTAAAGGGCCAGGAGTTGGTGGAGCAACCTCTCCTCCTCGGGCCCCTCACTCCCGCCGGGCGCCTGGACGATCTTCAGGCCTGCGGAGGCGAGGACTTCTCCGTCGAACGCCTCGCCCTCCGCAGGAGCTCGCGATGAAGACCCCCAAGGCATCTGGATGAAGACGCCGTTGGGGGCCTCGAGATAGTACCTCTGCTCCTCGCCGGCGGAGGGGCCGGTGGCCGGTGCAGCATCCGATGCTCCCGCCGCCTCCGGGCCGGCGGTGCGGTCACCGTCCCCCTCCCCGGCCGCTGCGTCTGCAGCCGGAGCAGTCTCCTGCGCGGCCGGCTCGGCGGCCTCGGCCATTCCCTCGACGACAGGGGCGTCGCCACCGCCGCCCTGCGCACCCTCCTCCTCAAGGTTGATAACCTCCGTCTCCATGGGCTCAGGGGGAGGAAGATCTAAGAAGAAGAAGAAAAAGAAGTTCAAGACTCAAGCAAATATCCAAAAAGAGGCAAGGCCAAGAAAGCAAATCACAAAACTTACCTTGGCGGACGTCCTCAGCGGCGGGCTCCCTCGCCGGGGAACTCGGCCTTGTCGGAGTAGTCACCCTCGCCGGGCTGCTCGCCCTCGGCGGGGTACTCTGCCGTGGCGGAGTACCCGCCCTTGGCGGAGCGCTCTCCCTTGCCGGAGAGTTCTGCCTTGGCGGGGACGGCGGGGCCTGCGGCTCTTCAGCGACGGTCTCCGGGCGCTCTTCTCGCTGTGGCTCCGCCTCTGCACAGAACAAGACAAGAAACATCAAGACATGAAAACAAAACCAAATCCTCAGGCGTACCCCGACAAGCGAAAAGAGTAAACCCCAGACTTACGCTGTGGGCTGCGCTGCGGGCTGCGCTGGGGGCTGCTCCTCGGAGCAGCGCTCGGGTCCGGCAGGCTCGGCTCCGGCACACCCCCTGTTGCCGCAGCCGCTGAGTCTTCCGTGGCCTCAACCTCGGGCGCCTTGGCCTTCTTCGCCGAGCGATGGGCCAGGGTCCTGAAATCAGAACAATGAACAGAGTCAGCATCAACAAAAAAAAGCCAAGACAGAAATCAAGAAGATGTAAGGTCCTGGATCCTTACTCCTGGTCCTCCTCGTCGTCCTCGCTCGGGGCGGAGAAATCATACTCCACCGTGGGCGCGTCGGCGCGAGGAGCGGAAGACGAAGACTCCCTCGCGCGCTTGGTGTTCACCGGGGCTGGGGGCTGCGAAGACCCAGCCCCTGTGGTAGCCGGCGCCCGAGGGGCGGGCGGAACCGCTGCTCCGCTCCGAGAAGACCCTTGCCGGCTCGGCGCCGGCCTGCGGGGCGCCTCCGTCGTGGTCCGCGCACGGGCCGCCTCCGCTGTGGCAGGTGCGCCGGACGGCCTTGGCGCGGCTTGGCTCCCCCGGGGTGCTGCCCGGCGAGCTGGCTGTTGCCGGGGCGCCTGCGCCCTCTCCCCCGTTGCCGCCTTGCGGAGGCGCTTCGCCGGGGACTGCCTCGGGCTTGCCGGAGGCGGGGAGCTCTCCGACGAGGAGAGGTCGTCGGCGTACAACTCCGTGGATCCGCCGGAGTCCTCGGCCTCCTCCTCCTCCTCCTCTTCCCCGGCCGGCTCACTGGGCCCAGCGTCCTGCGCTGCGGCCCCCTTTCCCTTGGCGCCTCCGCCCCTCGCGGCGCCTCTGCTCCCTCCGGCGGTACCCTCCATTGCCGCGGCCTCGGCCGCGATCCCGTGGATCCCAGAGTGCCTCAGCGAGGGGACCCCGGCGAGCGCGTCGGGAGGAAGCTTCAGCAACCTGCGGATCTCCGCCTCCTCCGCCTGGGTGGACGCGTCCGCAGCCTCCGCCTCTTCCGGCGAGTATCCGAAAATTCCTGCCGCCGCGGCTGCGGCGGCCTCTTCAGCCCGGGAAGCTATGTAGGCGATCTCCTGGTCGGTGGTGTCCCGCGTGTGCAGCTTGAGGTCGTCCTTGTTCTTCGCCACCTCTGCGAGGTTGTCGTAGAAGTTGAGGACGTCGATGGGCTTCGGGGCGATCCACGTGCGGTCCAAGCCGTGCGAGTCACACATGGGCATCATGGCGAGGATCCGATCCCTGACGATGTTGTTGCAGAGCGGCACCACTTCCCGGGGAGTCCTGAACCACTCGGGGTGTGCCGGGTCGTACTTGAAGAGTTCCCGGACCATTCCCCTCAGCTCCAGCGTGGTGAAGTTGAAGTTGAGCCCGGGGCGCAGCCTCATGATGTCTGCCGGACCGCCGTACTCCCAGGCCGGCCTCTTCCGGTCTTGGAGAGGGGCGATGCGCCGGCGGAGGAAATCTGCGCCCACCTCAGCAACTGACAGCTTGGCCATCCGAAGACGAAGAATCCGGACAAGGGCGATATCGAGCTTGATATCGTCCGAGTCCAGCTCGCTCCAGTCCCTGCCGCGCACGATGGGCGTTGTGCGCGGCGCGGTGAAGGCTTGCGGCTGGTCTTCGACGATCCAGCACCACTCCGCTCGCCATTCCTCCCACTTGCCGCAGAGCTCCCCCGGCAAGTACGCACCCTTTTTATTCAGACGGAAGACCCAAGAAATTCCTCCGGAGAGGGGGGCATCGGCCTCGGCTCTAGGAGTGAAGAAGTGCCTAAAGAGTGCTACATTGGGGTGGACTCCTATGAAGTTTTCACACATGTGTGCGAAAACCGCCATGGTGAGGATGGCGTTGGGGGTGAAGTCAAGCAAATGGAGGCCGTATGTGTTCATGACGTTGCAGAAGAAGTTTGAGAAAGGAGGACAGAGGCCACAATGAAAGAAGGCAACAAAAAAGTAGTACCCGCCGGGATAGCTGTCCTTGGCGGCGGCCGGATACGCTCGCGTGCGGGGATGCGCGTCGGTCTCCTTGGCCCAGAACAAGTAATACTTGTTCCAGAGCTCCCGCACGCCGAGCTTCGGCGGGAAGACGAGGTGCTTCTTCCGGTACGCGATGAGCTTCGCCGCTTGCTCTGATTTCTCCTTCTTGGACTTCTCCGCCTTCGCCTTGTCGGTCTTTGGGGCCATGGCGGACGCGGCGGAAGGAGGGGAACGAAGAGCTCGGCGGCGGCGGAGATGTGGAGGCAGAGCGCAAGAGGGAATCTCTGGAGGAGGAAGACGATGCAATGAAAGCGCAAGGAGGGGAACCGCGCCCGATTCCTCTGCTTTTATGGGGGAGTGGGGGGGCGTTTCGCCCTTTCCATTAAGAGATCGTGGGCACGTCCCATCCCACGGCGCCGCGATCGACGCGTGCCGTTACAGTGGGGTGCGGCGGATACGGAAGTGGATTCGGCGCGCCGCGGGCCGCGGATGCCCGTGCACTGTTTTGGGCCTGGCCCAACAGCGCTCGGCACCGTGTGTGGCCCAGGCCCGGGGGCTCCTGTCGGTGTACTAAGGTAGGGGTACCTCAGTACCCCAACTTGTGCACGGGCAGTTGCAGCTTCCCGCGGCAGGGTTTACTGCGTGCTCGCCGGAGACCTTCCTGCTCCCTATTAAACCATTCCAAAACAAAGTATACAAGACATAAGACCGAGACCCCGGCAAGAGGAGCTTGCCGGGAAGGCCGTACCAGGCTCAAGACCGCCCCGCTAACACAAGACCCTGGCAAGAGGAGCTTGCCAGGAAGACTAGAAGACAACGCCTCGGCGCTATATGCGCCCCGGCAAGGGCCCGGGGAGCGGCAAGCTCCCGGGCCCGGCAAGATCAAGGCCCCGGCAAGGTGCTTGCCGGGAAGGCTGCGCTGTGTGCCCACGCTCCAGCTCATCGGCCCACGCGTCGCCCTGGGGCCTATCCAGGGACGCGTGGCGGATGGCTGTGCAGCTTGGGGTACACGGTGGCACTCCACGGTGATGGATCCATCGCCGTGGCAGACGGAGACGCTAAGGCGGGAGCTTTTGGGGTCGACGGCGACGGGCATTAAATGCCCTTGTCCCCCACTGTTAAAGTAGGTATAGACCACTGTTCTGTACTGTAGCTCCACTGTTCCCGCACTGTTACAACTACCACCTCTTTTACGTTTTTACCCCTTTCTCCTACGTTGACACCTGTCGGTGACCCCTTGCACTATAAAAGGAGGCCCATGCACAACGTGGAGGGGGTTCGGAACCTAGATCACTCTCGCGCTGGGTGTAGCTGCTTCTTCAAGCTCCCGAGCGCTCAAACTCAATACACAACCAAGCAGGAGTAGGGTTTTACGCGTCTACCGCGGCCCGAACCTGGGTAAAACTGCCCGCGTGCTCGCTACGATCTGCTCTTTGTGCTCCCTCCGCCCTCGTACCGCACAGACAAGGGGCTCCGGTCCCATAGGTGTTCGTGGCGGACAGTTTCCCCCGACAGTAAGCTTTTGTCATGTGACAATAAAAAAAAGTCCTTATATGGTTAATAGCATGTCACCACAGAAATTATTCTTGTTATGATTTACCTACTCAAGGACGAGCAGGAATTAAGCTTGGGGATGTTGATACGTCTAAAACGTATCTATAAATTCTGCTTGCTCCATGCCTCTTTTGGGTGATATTGCTATAATATTTATACACTTCCATACACTTTTGATCATATTTGGACTAACCTATTAACTCAGTGCACCCCAGTGCCAGTTTCTGTTTTCTGCTGTTTTTCTATTTCAGGTTTTCCCGTCACGAAAACTATCAGAAAAATCCCGGAAAAATTATATAAAAAATCAGCGTTCCGGAAGCTTCCACACGGCCGAAGTAGGGCCGGAGGGGGGCTACCAGGGCTCCAGGCACCCTGGTGGCGCGGCCCCCTCCTGGCCGCGCCGGGGGGGCGCCTGGGCCCCCCAGGCCTCCGCTGATGCCCCCCTTTGGCATATATTTAACACGCGTCCCGAAACCCTCGAGGACGGAACCCTTTTTCGCGATCTCATCTCTGTTCCGCCGCCGCCGCACTTCCAAGATCGGGAGCACCAGGAGAACTCTTCCCGGCACCCTGCCGGAGGGGAGGATCACCACCGGGAGCCTCTCCACCACCATGGATGCCTCCCGGATGAGTTGTGAGTAGTCTCCCTTGGACCATGGGTCCATGACCAGTAGCTATGTGGTGTTCTCCTCCCCTTCTTGTGCTTCACTAATTAGACCTCGTGAGCTGCCCTACATGATCGAGGCACATATGTAATCCTTATGCTGTTGCTATGTTGAGTTTGCTGGGATCCGATGGATTGTGAGATTATGTTCAGATTGTGTTTGAGTAATATATTTGATTTACCTCTTTTATATTTATGTTCTTAAGTAATTCTTGCATGTTCTCCGTTGCTATTTATTGCTTTGGCCAAGTAGTAGGTAGTGACTCCAAGAGGGAACGTTATGCTCGATTGTGGGTTCATGCCCCTCGATGACTAGCTTGAGTGACAGAAACATGAGTCTAGGGGATGTGCTGTTGCCACAAGGGGGGAAACAACGGTGCTTGTACCCGCGGGTGCAAGGATTGTTTACTTTACGCAAAGTTCTTTTAATGCAGTTGTCTGTTGCTTTGAGTTTACACTATGGGTGGGACTCGCAACTTAATACCAGCGAGATGTTCTGGATAGATATCTCAAGGTGGATGATTAGTAGTAGATGCAAATGGATTTCGGTCTACTTGCCTTGGCGTACCGCCCATGCTTTGAACCTCTACCTTTCTTGCAACATAGTTAGCATTGGTTTGCGCACATAATTCTGTCAATTGCCCAGCTGTAATTCGTTTACCTCACATAGCTGTTTTATCGTCTTTTGGGAGAGAGACATAACTAGTGAACATCATGGGATCCCGGTCCATATTACCATCATTGATCATATCCGCTATTTACTTTCCGCTTTTACTTACTAGTTGCAGCAATACCTATCACTATTATCTCTTGCGTTTGATCCTTTGTAAACGACAAGGCCGGAGGGATTGACAACCTCTCTGTACTCGTTGGGAGCAAAGTTATTTGTATTTGTGTGCAGGTCCACGTTGATTGCTAATATCTGGCGCCGTTAGCAGTTGACACCTTCTTGTTGAACCTTGGAGTCTCAGGGGAAATCGATCCTTGGTATCTTTGCCAAGGGAAAACTTCCGGTACACTGCATCTCAAACCTTCCACTTGGGGTAACCAACGAGGGGCGAGAAGCCATCAGAGCTCGTCTCCGGCTCCACTTAGGCTTAGAATTTTACTGATTTTGCAAAAACTCGTAATATAGAACTTTTATGGCGGTTCGCGATGTTTCCTTACTGTAATACATACCTTTTCTTTATTCTGCTTCTGCTGGCGTCTGAAACAGGGCTGCAACATGTTCTTCGTGAGTTGTTGTGTATATCATATTCACATCAGCATTGACAGGGTCTCCTGCTATGTAATGCTTAAGTCTTTGCCCATTCACAACTTGAGGTTTGGTGCCTTCATAATTGTTAATCTTAGTTGCACCAGACCGATAGACTTCTTCAATATGAAATGGCCCTTCCCACCTGGAAAGTAGTTTGCCTGGAGAAAACCTGAAACGGGATCTAAACAACAAAACTTTATCACCAACATTAAATTCATGTTTCAGAATCCTCCTATCAGGTCACTTCTTTACCTTTTCCTTTAACATTTTAGCGCTCTCGTAAGCTTCACTTCTCCACTCATCTAGAGAAGTCAAGTTCATGAGACGCTTCTCACCAGCTAACTTTGGGTCAGCATTAAGCTCTCTAACAGCCCAGAAAGCTTTGTGCTCTAACTCTAATGGCAAATGGCAAGCCTTGCCATACACCATCTTATAGGGGGACATGCCCATGGGGTTTTTGTAAGCAGTTCTATACGCCCACAAAGCATCTCCTAACTTATTTGACCAGTCCTTTCTATTTCTGTTTACTGTCTTCTGCAAGATCAACTTAATCTCTCTATTGGTGAGCTCAACTTGCCCACTAGTTTGAGGATGGTATGGTGAAGCAATTCTATGATTGACATCGTACTTGTCTAAAGCTTTTCTAAAAGCTCCATGCGTGAAGTGTGATCCTCCATCAGTCATGAGATACCTAGGTACACCAAACCTAGGAAAAATCACATCTTTGAGCATTTTCAAAGATGTCTTGTGATCAGCACTTTCAGTGGGGATTGCTTCAACCCACTTGGTCACATAATCAACAACTACTAAAATGTGAGTGTACTCGTGCGAAGAAGGAAAAGGACCCATAAAATCAAAACCCCAGCAATCAAAAGGTTCAATCACTAGTGAGTAATTCATAGGCATCTCATTTCTTCTACTAATGTTACCAACTCTCTGACATTTATCACAGGCTAAAACATAATTTCTAGCATCCTTAAAGAGAGTAGGCCAATAAAAACCTGATTGGAGAACCTTATGTGCGGTCCTCTCACCGGCATGATGTCCTCCATAGGGGCTATCATGACACTGTCTGAGAATGTCTTTCTGCTCATGTTCCGGTATGCATCTTCTCACGATCCTGTCGGGGCCTTCTTTGAAAAGATGTGGGTCATCCCAAAAGTAGTGCCTCAAATCATGAAAGAACTTCTTCCTTTGCTGAAATGTTAAACCTGGAGGCAAATACTTTGCAACGATAAAATTAGCATAATCCGCAAACCAAGGATCGGAAAGAGATTGTACTTTTACAACGGCAAGTTGCTCGTCTGGAAAACTGTCGTTGACTGGAATGGGATCATGCGGTATATCTTCCATCCTTGAAAGATTGTCCGCCACCGAGTTGTCTTCTCCTTTCCTATCAACAATCTGTAAATCAAATTCTTGAAGAAGGAGTACCCATCTGATAAGCCTTGGCTTGGCATCCTTCTTTGTCATAAGGTACTTAATGGCAGCATGATCAGTATGAATAATAACTTTGGAATCAACAATATACTGCCTAAACTTATCACAAGCAAATACTACAGCTAAGAATTCCTTCTCAGTAGTAGCATAATTCCTTTGAGCACTATCAAGGGTTTTACTAGCATAATGTATAACATTCAATTTCTTATCAACTCTTTGTCCTAAAACAGCTCCAACAGCAAAATCACTAGCATCACACATAATCTCAAAAGGTAAATTCCAGTCAGGTGGTTGTACTATAGGAGCGGTTATTAAAGCTTTCTTAAGAACTTCAAAAGCTTCCTTACAATCTTCATCAAATACAAAAGGAACGTCCTTCTGGAGAAGATTAGTGAGGGGCTTCGAAGTCTTAGAAAAGTTTTTAATAAATCTTCTATAGAAACCAGCATGACCAAGAAAACTGTGAATACCTTTGATGTCCCTTGGATAGGGCATCCTCTCAATTGCTTCGATCTTGGCCTTGTCCACTTCAATTCCCCTTTCGGAAATCTTGTGACCAAGAACAATTCCTTCGTTAACCATGAAGTGGCACTTCTCCCAGTTGAGTACCAGATTTGTTTCCTCACATCTCTGCAAAACTTTATTAAGGTTGTGGAGACAATGGTCAAAGGAAGTTCCATAGACGGAGAAATCGTCCATGAAGACTTCCATAATCTCCTCACAGAAACCATGAAAGATAGCAGACATACACCTTTGAAAAGTAGCAGGGGTATTACATAAACCAAAAGGCATACGCATGTAAGCATAAGTACCAAAGGGACAAGTAAAAGTGGTCTTCTCTTGATCAGCAGTGTTAACATGAATTTGAGAGAAGCCAGAATAGCCATAGAGGTAACAAAAGTGGGTATTTTTGGATAACCTTTCAAGCATTTGGTCGATGAACTGCAGCGGGTAGTGATCCTTCCTGGTTGCCTTGTTCAGCTTCCTGTAATCAATACACATTCTATATCCAATAATAGTTCTCTGAGGTATTAGTTCATTCTTATCATTAGGAACCACAGTTGTACCTCCTTTCTTAGGAACACAATGTACCGGGCTTACCCACTTACTATCAGCTATAGGGTAGATAATACATGCGGCTAGAAGCTTGAGAATCTCAGTTCTTACAACATCCATCATCTTCGGGTTCAACCGTCGTTGATGATCAACAACTGGTTTAGCATCAGGCTCAAGGTTGATAGCATGTTGACAGATAGATGGACTAATCCCCTTAAGGTCATCAAGGGTATAGCCAATTGCACCTCGGTGTTTACGAAGCACTTCCAATAGTCGCTCTTCTTCATATCCTGAAAGGTTAGAGTTGATAATAACAGGATATACTTTCTTTTCATCTAAATAAGCATACTTGAGCGTATCGGGAAGAGGTTTAAGATCGAACACCGGGTCTTCTTTTGGTTTTGATAAAATTCCCAAAGGTTCAACCGGAAGGTTGTGCTTCAGGATAGCAGGTTGCCTCAAGAATATTTCATCTAGTTCATTTCTTTCCTGCATATGCAAATCATTCTCGTGGTCCTCCATATATTGCTGCAAAGGATCATTAGGGGGAATAGCAATAGAAGCAATACTTTCAATAATTTTATCATCACTAGGTAAATCGGCACCACGAGGCTGCTTAGAGAACTTAGAAAAATTAAATTCATATGGCTCACCATTGAATTCAACAGAAACTTTACCTTTCTTGCAATCTATTATAGCTCGACAAGTTCTAAGAAAAGGTCTACCAAAAATAATAGGACAAAAATTGTCCCTCTCTGAACCAAGTACTAGAAAGTCGGTAGGGTATTTTACCTTTCCACATAGGACTTCAACGTCCCTCACAATTCCGATAGGAGAGATAGTCGTTCTGTTTGCAAGATGAATAGTAACATCAACTCCTTCAAGTTCACAAGGGGAAATCTCACCGATGATCTCTTCATAAAGTGAATAGGGTAAAGCACTAGCACTCGATCCCAAATCGCATAGCCCATAATAATTGTGATCTCCTATTTTAACAGATACCACCGGAGTACCTGAAATTGGGCCTTTATTCTTGGCTGTGACAAGGTTAGTGGAAACAGGACAAAAATTTACATTGGAATCCAAAACATCATTAGTAACAAGGTCTTTAACCAATGCAACTTGAGGATCGACCTTGATCTGGTCCTCAGGCTCATCAATTCTTCTCTCACTTTTATTTATTACGCCTGTCACAAGAGAGTGCTCCCTTATCCTTGCGGGAAAAGGAGGCTTTTCATATATAACTGCAGGCAAAATAGGGTCAGCAACATGAATATCAACAGGTAGCTCTTTGAAAGGTTCATGATGCTGGTCTCTCTTCTTTTTGAAAGAATCAACGTGAGAGGCAAAATCCTTACAGAAATCAATCATTAGATGGGAATCAAGACCAATCTTAGAGCAAAAAGTATTGAAGTAATCAGTTTTCACATAGCTCTCAATATAATCATGCTCATAATTTATAGCGGGTTCAATACCTTTATCAATTTCCCAATCTTCGGTATTCCTCTGGATCCTTTCAATGAGATCCCACCTTTCTTCAACACTCTTCGTCTGAAATACCCCACTAGAGGAGGCATCCAGCATCTCCTTATCCTGACGAGAAAGCCTGGCATAAAAATTTGTAAGTATAATTTCCTTGGGGAGCTCATGAATAGGACATTTGAGCATTAGGGATTTCAATCTCCCCCAAGCTTGAGCAATGCTTTCTCCGTCACGAGACCTAAAGTTATAGATATAGGTCTTGTCTCGATGAATTTCATGAAGAGGATAAAACATAGTATAAATGAGAGACATAAGCTCTTGCCAATCAAGCAAGTGCGAGTTATCGAGAAGCTTATACCAATCTGAAGCTTTATCTATAAGCGATACGGCGAACAATTTCCTCATGACAAACTCCATTGATACACTTGCAAGCTTAAATAATGAACATAGTTGTGACAGATATAGCAAGTGTTCATCGGGGTGTCTGTCTCCTGCATAACGATTAGCCAAAACATAATCGATAATACCAGCTGGTATTTTATACGGCACAATTTCAGTAGGGGGAGGAGCAACCACCATAGGTGTGGGGCGTCTTCCCACAAGCAACGATCCAATAGCAAGGTTGTCCATAAGGACAAAGAGCAGCAATAGAAAAAATAAAAACAGAAATATAAAAACTTCCTTACCAGTTTCACTTTACCAATAGCGCTAAGCTCCCCGGCAACGGCGCCAGAAAACGGTACTTGATGACCCACAACCGTAAGGGATCTATTGCAGCGTTTTCGATAAGTAAGAGTGTCGAACCCAACGAGGAGCAGAAGGTATTGATAAGCGATTCTGAGCAAGGAATTACTGCAAGCACTGAAAGATAACTTTTTAGGGGTTTTCTTGATATAAGCAACAGGAAAGTAAAAGCAAACAAAGTAAAAAGGCACTGAGGAGTAACAAGTGGCCCAATCCTTTCCGAGCAAAGGAGAGGCCTAGCAACTGAACTTATAAAGGCTAAAGTGTTCTTGAGGACACACGGGAGAGGTAGTCATGTGCTTTCGCCATATTCCGTATCGGTACTATGTTATGTGTTGATAAGTGTTGAGTGGGTGGATCTATGCTAGTACACTCTCTAGACTAAGATGAGTGCACTCTTATGATTAAACACCTTGCAAGCATCCGCAAATACAAGATACTATTTAAGGCAAAAGCCTAACCATAGCAATACGATCGATGATCCATTGTTCCCTTGTGCAAAAGCGTGCGAACTGGGGTACAGGTTTCTGTCACTCCGGCAACCCACCGTAAGCATTCTTTGTACACAATGTATTCCCCTAGGTCCTTAATAAGGCGAAGTGTTGAGTGTTCTACTCACACAACACCACTAGTAGAATAACAACACAACTTAAGTATCAAACAACACATATTACTTCAACATCATATGACTACTAACAATAAGACTTTTCCCATGTCCTCAAGAACTAAGGTAACTACTCACAAGACATAAAAGAGATCATGATCAGTGGAGATAAATGGATGATAAACAATCTGGACATAATGATATTTCTCCACCAAAACTCAATAGCATTCACCACAAAGTAGTAATCAACACCGATGGAGTAGAGAGGACAGATAGTACAGGTTACAACACAAGTTGCAATTGTGAGATGAGATTTGGATGAAGATGGAGATGGTGCTGATGTTGGGGATGATGTTGATGATGATCTCGATGATGCCCGTGACGATGGTGATGACGATGGCGATGATCTCCCCTTCCGGGAGGTGATCTCCCCGGCGGAATCTGCCCGCCGGAGATGGCTTTTTCTTCTATGTAGGTTTCCGCCACGGAGCGGCGGCGGAACTCCGTCAAAACTCTGTTTTGTAGGGTTTTCGGATAACGAGGAGTATATAGGCAAAAGGGGGCAGCCGGAAGTGGGCCAGGGGCTCCAAGCGCCCCCCCGGTGCGGCCAGGGGTGGGGCCGCCCCCCCAGGGCGCCTGGACGCCCTGTGGCCCCCTCTAGTTGCCCTTTTGCGTGCCTTCGTGATCCGTCTGGAAAATACCCTCCGTTGATTTTCAGGTAATTTTGAGGTATTCTTGTTCAGCAACTCAGCGTCCATTTTTTACCGCTGAATCCTGCGTCTGCTCCTTCGGCACCGGAAAGTTGCAAACTGTGTAAAATAGGCCAAAACAACATAAGAACATCATCGTGATGTGAAATATATCAATGAATAAGGATAAATTACGATATAAAATAGTGATGCATTTTGGACGTATCAGACCTTTTAAAGTTGAAGAAAAGACTATCACCTATAATGTTGATTTTATTATTCCTAGTGCTTATATTGAGAAACCACCTTTCCTTGTTAGGATAAAGGATCATGCTAAAGCTTCAACTGTAGTTCGTAAGAGTAATACTAGAACACTTACACCCTCTGAGCAAATTAAAGTTGAACCTAGTGTTGTTATGGTTAAAGATCTCTTGGTAGAAGATTTAGATGGACATGTTATTTTCCTCCAAGAAGAGTCTGCTAGAACAGCCAACCCAATGCTAGGAATAAACATAGACCTATTGTAGGCTTGCCTGTTATCTCTGTTAAGATAGGAGATCATTGCTATCATGGTTTATGTGACGTAGGTGCTAGTGCGAGTATTATCCCTCATACCTTATATCAAGAAATTATGCATGACATTGCACCTGTTGAGCTAGAAGGGATTGATATTACTATTAAGCTAGCTAATAGAGACACTATTTCACTAGTTGGGATTGTTAGAGATGTTGAAGTCTTGTGTGGGAAGGTTAAATACCCTGCTGATTTTCTTGTTCTTAGTTCCACACAAGATGAATTTCGTCCCATTATATTTGGTAGACCCTTCTTGAACATTGTTAATGCTAAGATAGACTATGTGAAAGATATTGTTACTGTTGGATTAGGGGATATGCCTCATGATTTTAACTTTGCTAAATTCCATAGACGACCCCTTGATAAAGAACTACCTAGTAAGGATGAAATTATTGGTCTTGCTTCTATTGATGTGCCTCCTAATGACCCTTTAGAACAATACTTACTAGACCATGAAAATGACATGCACATGAATGAGAGAAGGGAAATAGATGAAATATTCCTTAATCAGGGACCCGTATTGAAAAACAATTTGCCTGTTGAAATCCTAGGGGATCCTCCTCCACCCAAGGGCGATCCCGTGTTTGAACTTAAACCTTTGCCTGATAATCTTAAGTATGTTTATCTTGATGAAAAGAAAATATATCCAGTTATTATTAGTGCTAACCTTTCAGAGCAGGAAGAAGAAAAACTATTGAAAACTCTGAAGAAGCACCGTGCTGCTATTGGATATACTCTGGATGATCTTTAGGGCATTAGTCCCACCTTATGCCAACACAAGATAAAATTGGAAGAAAATGCTAAACCGGTTATTGATCATCAGCGACGGTTAAATCCTAAGATGAAAGAAGTGGTAAGGAAGGAAATACTAAAGCTTCTAGAGGCAGGTATTATATATCCAGTGGCTGATAGCCAGTGGGTAAGTCATGTCCATTGTGTCCCCAAGAAGGGAGGTATGACTGTAGTTCCTAATGATAAAGATGAATTGATCCTGCAAAGAATAGTTACAGGTTATAGGATGGTAATTGATTTTCGTAAGTTAAATAAAGCTACTAAGAAAGATCATTACCCCTTGCCATTTATTGATCAAATGCTAGAAAGGTTATCCAAGCATACTCATTTTTGCTTTCTAGATGGTTATTCTGGTTTCTCTCAAATACCTGTGTCAAAAGGGGGTCAAGAAAAGACCACTTTTACTTGTCCTTTCGGTACCTTTGCTTATAGACGTATGCCTTTTGGTTTATGTAATGGACCTGCTACCTTTCAAAGATGCATGATGGCTATATTCTCTCATTTTTGTGAAAATATTGTTGAGGTTTTCATGGATGATTTCTCCGTTTACGGAACTTCCTTTGATGATTGCTTAAGCAACCTTGATCGAGTTTTGCAGAGATGTGAAGACACTAATATTGTCTTGAATTTGGAGAAGTGCCACTTTATGGTTAATGAAGGCATTGTCTTGGGACATAAAATTTCTGAAAGAGGTATTGACATTGACAAAGCTAATGTGGATGCTATTGAAAAGATGCCATGCCCCAAGGATATCAATGGTATACGAAGTTTCCTTGGTCATGCCGGGTTTTATAGGAGGTTCATAAAGGACTTCTCCAAAATCTCCAGGCCTCTGACTAATCTCTTACAAAAAGATATTCCTTTTGTCTTTGATGATGATTGTTTGGAGGCATTTGAAGTACTTAAGAAAGCATTGATCTCTACACCTATTGTCCAGCCTCCTGACTGGAATTTATCTTTCGAGATTATGTGTGATGCTAGTGATTATGTTGTAGGTGTTGTTTTAAGGCAAAGAGTTGATAAGAAATTGAAAGTTATCCAATATGCTAGTAAAACTCTAGATAGTGCCCAGAAAAATTATGCTACTACCGAGAAAGAATTTTTAGCAATTGTATTTGCTTGTGATAAGTTTAGACCTTATATTGTTGATTCTAAAGTAACTATTCATACTAATCATGCTGCTATCAAATACCTTATGGAAAAGAAAGATGCTAAACCTGGACTTATTAGATGGGTTCTCTTGCTACAAGAATTTGATTTGCATATTATTGATAGAAAGGGAGCTGAGAACCCCGTTGCAGATAACTTGTCTAGGTTAAAGAATACACTTGCTGACCCACAACCTATTGATCATAGCTTTCCTGATGAACAATTAGCTGTCATAAATACTTCTCATACTGCTCCATGGTATGCTGATTATGCTAACTACATTGTTGCTAAGTTTATACCTCCTAGCTTCACATACCAGCAAAAGAAAAAGTTCTTTTATGATTTGAGACATTACTTCTGGGATGACCCACATCTTTATAAAGAAGGATTAGATTGTATTATTAGACGTTGTGTACGTGAGCATGAACAGGAACAATTCCTATGCAAGTGCCACTCCGAAGCTTATGGAGGACACCATGCGGGAGATAGAACTACACACAAGGTATTGCAATCCAGTTTTTATTGGCCTACTCTCTTCAAGGATGCCCGTAAGTTTGTCTTATCTTGTGATGAATGTCAAAGAATTGGTAATATCAGTAGACGTCAGGAAATGCCTATGAATTATTCACTTGTTATTGAACCATTTGATGTTTGGGGCTTTGATTATATGGGACCATTTCCTTCCTCTAATGGGTACACACATATTTTAGTTGCTGTTGATTACGTTACTAAGTGGGTAGAAGCTATTCCAACTAGTAGTGCTGATCATAACACCTCTATTAAGATGCTTAAAGAAGTTATTTTCCCGAGGTTTGGAGTCCCTAGATATCTAATGACTGATGGTGGTTCACACTTTATTCATGGTGCTTTTCGTAATATGCTTGCCAAGTATGACGTAAACCATAGAATTGCATCCCCTTATCACCCACAGACTAGTGGTCAAGTAGAACTAAGTAATAGAGAGTTGAAATTAATTTTGCAAAAGACAGTTAATAGGTCTAGGAAGAATTGGTCTAAGAAACTTGATGATGCATTATGGGCCTACAGAACTGCATATAAAAATCCTATGGGTATGTGTCCATATAAGATGGTATACGGAAAATCTTGTCACTTACCTCTTGAGCTATAACATAAGGCATATTGGGCTATTAAAGAGCTCAATTATGATTTCAAACTTGCCGGTCAGAAGAGGTTATTTGACATTAGCTGTCTTGACGAATGGAGAACCCAGGCTTAGGAGAATGCCAAGTTGTTTAAAGAAAAAGTTAAAAGATGGCATGACAAAACGATACAAAAGCGCGAGTTTAACGTAGGTGATTATGTATTGCTATACAACTCTCGTTTAAGATTTTTTGCAGGAAAACTTCTCTCTAAGTGGGAAGGACCTTATGTTATCGAGGAGGTCTATCGTTTCGGTGCCATAATAATCAACAACTTCGAAGCCACAAATCCGAAGGTGGTGAACGGTCAAAGAATCAAACATTATATCTCAGGTAATCCTATAAATGTTGAAACCAATGTTATTGAAACCGTAACCCCGGAGGAATACATAAGGGACACTTTCCAGAATGATTCAGCCTCCGAAAAGGAAGAGGTATGTGATACGGTAAGTAAAACGACTCCAAAACAGTTCTAAAGTCAAATTTTCTCCTTTTGGGAATATTTAGAAAAATTAAAAAAATAAGTAGCAGTCCGGAAGAGACACGGGGCGTCCACGAGGGTGGAGGGCGCGCCCCCTGCCTCTTGGGCACCCCATGTGCCTCCCGGACTCCGATTTCTTGTATGTTACTCCTTTTGGTCGGTAAAAATTCATTATATAAACTTCTGAAGGTTTTGACCTCTGTATTGCGCAAAAATCCTTTATTTTCGTTTCGAGTTGTTTCTGTCGCAGATAAAGCAACATGTCATCCTAGGATTCGGAGGGAGAAAGCTATGTGGCTGATTCCCTTGCAGACCCTAAGGTCTATGGGCACTGGGAGCATTATGGTTGGACCCCGGAGGAAGAAGAGGACCATGATCCAAAAGGGAACGACTGGACTAGCTCAGATGAAGACGAAGTCCCACTACCGCAACCTGGGGATATGCATGTGGAGTTCAAAAAGTCAAGCCTCCCTGACAGAGTAAAGAAACCTAAGATCGAATTTATCCCTTTTAACCTCTTGCAGGAAAACAAGCAGGCACTATGCAAGAATATATTAAATCTTGAGCAAGAGATCAATGATCTAAAGGAGCAAAATTCTGTCCTTAAGCACAAGCTAAGGAAGAAGCCTACATCACCACCTCTGAAGGAGATATAATCATATGAGTATGGGTACTCCCCTTGGCAACTTCCAAGCTTGGGGGAGTGACCCCGGTATCGTATCACCATCACTCCTATCTTTACCGTTTTTCTTAGTTCGATCCTTTTGGTAGTATCTTGATCTAGTAGAATAAAGTTAGCATGATCTGGTTGTGAGATTTGCCTTATGATCTTTACCCTTTGTAATCGAGTCAGTGAGCTATATAATAAAGATTAGTGTTGAGTCAAGGGCTTGGTTTCCTCACTTGGGTCATGATAAAAATAAAGAAAATATAAAAAGTATCCAAGAGATCATATCGATCTTATAGGGAGTGATGACTTCACATACAAGAGTATGATAAATAAAAGTTGTTGAGAGTTGACAAACATAGTTTTGGTCATCGTTGCAATTAATAGGAAGTAACAAAAGAAGAGAGGCTTCACATTACAATATACTATCTTGGACATATTTCATGATTGTGAGCACTCATTAAAATATGACATGCTAAAGAGTTGATGTTGGACAAGGAAGACAACATAATGGGTTATATCTTCTTATATCCGAAATAATGTATATTGTCATGGATCATCCAACATGTTGAGCTTTCTTTTTCCCCTCATGCTAGCCAAAAGTCCTCGCACCTAGTAGAGATACTACTTGTGCTTCCATACATCCTTAAACCTAGTTTTTCCATGAGAGTCCACCATACCTACCTATGGATCGAGAAAGATCTTTCCAAGTAAGTTGTCGTGTTGCAAACTCGCTAAAATATGTATGATTTATTAGTGTGGAGGAAATTAGCTTTATACGATCTTGTGATATGGAAGTAATAAAAGCGACAGACTGCATAATAAAGGTCCTTATCACAAGTGGCAATATAAAGTGACGTTCTTCTATGCTAAGAATTTGTGCATCCCACCATAAAAACACATGACAACCTCTGCTTCCCTCTGCGAAGGTCCTATCTATTATTCTTGCCTTATAAGATTCAAGGTGAAATTTGCCTTTCCTTTTTACATTTTATCCTTTGGCAAGCACGCTGTGTTGGAAAGATCCTGACATATATACCCACTTGGATGTAAGTTTTCATGGTCTATTACTGTTGACATTACCCTTGAGGTAAAAGGTTGGGAGGCAACACCATAAGCCCCTATCTTTCTCTGTGTCCGATTAAAACTCCATAACCATAAGTACTGCATGAGTGTGAGCAATTGTGAAAGACTATATGATAGTTGAGTATGTAGGCTTGCTGAAAAGCTCTTATATTGACTCTTTATGATGTTACGATAAATTGCAATTGCTTCAATGCCCGAGATCATAGTTTGTTAGATTTCAATGAAGTTCCTGATTCATACTTGGCATTGTGAATGAATTGTTACTTTAGGATAAGAATCATATGACAATATATATCTGTTGTTGTTATGAGAATGATCATGATGCCCTCATGTCCGTATTTTATTTTTATCGACACCTCTATCTCTAAACATGTGGACATATTTTTCGATATCGGCTTTCGCTTGAGGACAAGCGAGGTCTAAGCTAGGGGGAGTTGATACGTCCATTTTGCATCATGCTTATATGTTGATATTTATTGCATTATGGGCTGTTATTACACGTTATGTCACAATACTTATGCCTTTTCTCTCTTATTTTACAAGGTTTACATGAAGAGGGAGAATGCCGGCAGCTGGAATTCTGGGCTAGAAAAGGAGCAAACTCTGGAAACATATTCTGCACAACTCCAAAAGCCCCGAAACTTCACAGAACTCCGTTTCAGAAAATATAAAAAATATATAGCGAAAGAAGTTCACGAGGGGGCCACCGGCTGTCCACGAGGGTGGGGGCGCGCCCCCCTGTCTCGTGGGCCCACCGACGGTCCCCTGATGCCCATCTTCTCCTATAGGAGGCTTTCGGGACCAGACGCCGCCGTCTCGAGGCAGAACCGAGGCGGAGACCAATCTAGAGCTCCGGCAGAGCTGTTCTGCCGGGGATACTTCCCTCCGGGAGGTTAAGTCATCACCGCCGTCATCGCCACCAACTCTCCCATCTTAGGGAGAGCTATCTTCATCAAAATCTTCACTAGTACCATCTCCTCTCAAACCCTAGTTCATCTCTTTTATCCAATCTTTGTACCCAAAACTCAGATTGGTACCTGTGGGTTGCTGGTAGTGTTGATTACTCCTTGTAGTTGATGCTAGTTGGTTTATTTGGTGGAAGATCATATGTTCAGATCCATTATGCATATTAATACCCCTCTAATCATGAACCATATTATGTCTTGTGAGTAGTTACTTTTGTTCCTGAGGACATGGGAGAAGTCTTGCTATAAGTAGTCATGTGAATTTGGTCTTCGTTCGATATTTTGATGAGATGTATGTTGTCTCTCCTCTAGTGGTGTCATGTGAACGTCGACTACGTGAAACTTCACCATTATTTGGGCCTAGAGGAAGGCATTGGGAAGTAATAAGTAGATGATGGGTTGCTAGAGTGACAGAAGCTTAAACCCTAGTTTATGCGTTGCTTCGTAAGGGGCTGATTTGGATCCATATGTCTCATGCTATCGATAGGTTTACCTTAATACTTCTTTTGTAGTTGCGGATGCTTGCATTAGAGGTTAATCATAAGTGGGAGGCTTTTCCAAGTAAGGACAGCACCCAAGCACTGGTCCACCCACATACCAAATTATCAAAGTACTGAACGCGAATTAGACGATCGTGATGAAAACTAGCTTGACGATAATTCCCATGTGTCCTTGGGAGCGCTTTCCTTTATATAAGAGTTTGTCCAGGCTTGTCCTTTGCTACAAAAAGGATTGGTCCACCTTGCTGCACCTTATTTACTTTTACCTTTTGTTACTTGCTACCAATTACCTTATCACAAAACTATCTGTTACCTATAATTTCAGCGCTTGCAGAAAATACCTTACTGAAAACTACCTATAATTTCCTTCTGCTCCTCGTTGGGTTCGACAGACTTACTTATCGAAAGGACTACAATAGATCCCCTACACTTGTGGGTCATCACTTGTCGCCTTGTGCCTCGCCGGCGAGGGGATAAGGATCCCCTCCCTCCCCGTCGCCTTGATACTCCCTCCGCACCCCCACTTGTGCCTCTCCTCCCCCAGATCCACCTCTCCCCCGTCCCTCTCCTTCGTTCTAGAGAGGAGACTGACGCGGTTGCCGCCGTTCTCCATCGCCCAGCGCGGCCACGGTCACCCCAGGCGCCCCGATGTGCCCTTACGCTTCGCCGGCTTCCGCTGCATGTTCCTCGACCACCCGCTCGAGCCGGAGTCCGCTGCAGCACTGCCCCGACCACTTCTTCCTCTGGACGCCGAGCTCGTCGCCGTTGTCCACTTCGGCAAGTCGTCCCCGGGCCTTCTCAGCACCGCTGGTGAGATTCCGGCCCTCCTTCGCTTCTCCGATAGCTCGCGTACTCCCTGATAGTCTTCTCCTTCTTCTTCCTTTCCCCGTAATCTCCGTTGCCGTGACCACACGCGCCCCCACACCGGCTCCGCTTCAGCCGCTCCCGCTCGCTGCCTGCAGCCACAAGCGCCGTTCCCGTGCGATGCCGTAGCCATGCCCCGCGCGCACCGTTGTTTCCCGACGTTGCACGTACGTCCGCCCTATTCGACGCCCGTTGTCGGCACGCAGCCTTGTCATCGCCGCGCGCACTGCCCCCCGACCACCCCTGCTTCTGCTGCTGTTGCGACCGCGCCATCCCTCGCGCCTCCTCCTTGCCCCAGTCGCCGCTTCCCCTGCGCCACCACTCGCCGTGACTGCCGCCGGCCTCCGCTCACAGTCGTGCCTGCACCCGCCGGCGCCGCGCGCCTACGACGCCCGCACTTCCTCCTGGTCGGCGCCCCGCCGCGCCTAACGGCCTCGCACCACGCCCCAGGCCACGTGCCTTCAGCCGTCACCATCTGCAACTGCTATTGCCCCGCCACGCACCTCCCTTACTCGACTGCCCCGCGCGGCTGCTCCGCACGCCGGAGCCGCCCCTCCTCCGGCGCCGTCCTCCATCGATGCCAGGCCCGCTATCGCTTGGGGCCGCCGCTCGCCACGGCTGGCGCTACCGGCGCCCCGCCATGGCCGCGGTCATGGCCTGGGTCTGCCCCGACGGGCACGCCTCGCCCGTGCCTGCAGCCCCGTTAGCCCACGCGCCCGCAATGGTCTTGTGCCACTAGGCCGTGGGGCCCAGTCCATATTTTAAAAAAAATAAGAAAAGAAAAGGTTTTAATAGGAATATTCATTAGTTAATTAATTAATTGGGTAATTAATTAACTTAATTAACCTGGCTTAATTAGCCTGATGAACTAGGTTAGTCTATTTAAATTGTTAGTTAAATCTATACCTATGACAGACGGGTCCCAGCTGTCATGTTTGACTAGTCAACTGGTCAGTTCACTTGCTGACGTCATGGTGATCTCATGTTGACATCACCTTTCACTATTCTAGATAATGTTAGTTTTAAATATATAAATAATTCTAGAAATGTTATAAACTTAGAAAATTCATAGAAAATAAACTGTAACTCGGATGAAAATGTTTTATATATGAAAGTTGCTCAGAAGGACAAGACGAATCTGAATACGCGGTCCGTTCGTCCGCCACACATCCCTAGCATAACGAACATGCAACTTTCCCTCTCTGATTCATTTGTCCAAGAACACGAAACACCGGGGATACTTTCCCGGATGTTATCCCCCTCTGGCGGTATCGTGTAGCACCGCGTTAAAGCACCCTAGCAATGCGTGTTGACATGTCGTGCTTCTCCGTTGCATCTGTATGCTTTGTATTTATTGTTTCTTCCCCCTCTTCTCTCTGGTAGACCGCGAGACTGATGCTACGTCGATGATCGACTGCATGGACGACGACCCCTCCTTCTCGTCTGAGCAACCAGGCAAGCCAACCCCCTTGATCATTCCGACATCGCTCACTCTCTTCTCTCTTATGCTTGCATTAGAACTACTACTGCTTTTTGTATGATCCTATTCTGATGCATAGCCTGTTATTGTTACCTGCTTTCATACCTTACGTGCTTATTGTAACTACTTAGTATAGGTTGGTTGAGACCCACCAGTGGCCCCCACATTGTCACTGTTGCCCCCGCTGGATTATTAGAAGAAACGGGGAACGGGATCGAAGACCAGGCCCCGGCACCGCACAACACTTTCCCCTTAGTTGCTCGACACTACTGGGTTATTATCGAGTGCCGAGGGTGAGACCTCATCAGCACTTCTGATGTTAACCTTGTAGGTTAGTTCATCAGTTATGGTCATCGAGGGTGATTTCCTCCTTCTCCACCCCTGATAACGACACTGTCGTGCAACTCCTCAAGAGTGGAACTCGAGGGTGACTCCTCCTTCGTTCACCTTGACGATACACATCAGGTGGAATTCCATCGGGGGTGATTCATCAGGTTTCCCTTTGGTGCTAGACACATAGTTACTATGGTTACTATGACGTTACACTGAACCATGTTACTAAAGACGGGTCGGCCCTGAGGGGTACCCACGCGAGCTTAATTGTGAGTGATGTGTAGTCGGGTTGACCTGGAGGGTGCCCGCGAGATAATTACGAGGTGTGGCCGGGCATTCTTAGCCCTTGCCGCAAGTCCTCGAGGTGGGGCGATGGGGTCACATGATTGTTAGCGCGCGTTCCCAAGACACTAAACGGTTTGGATATTTGATCCGAGGGGCCTCTGGCCTGATAGCGCTAACGATCACGTGGGCATAGTATGGGCGTTATGTGTCGTATGCATCACCGAAGCTTAACTGACGTCATGAGACTGAGCGATGCGCGCCGGGTTGGACCGCGTAAGCACCTGCCTTTTTAAGGAGGTAGCCCAGGTTTGCTCACCGGCCGCGTACGCAACGTGTAGGAGTTCCCGGGGAGATGGCCCATGACCCCTGGGGGCATAGGTTTAGTCCGGCGTGCTTGACCTCTCTATTAGGCCTAGGTCGGGTTGCGGCGTATTCTTTGCCGAGGCCGGGCATGACCTGATGGTGTGTCCGGCCGGAGTTAAGCGAGCTTGGTGGGTAAGTTGGTGCACCCTTCCAGGAAGAAAACATCTATCGATAGCATGTCCTGCAGTAACGGACACTTGGAGTTGTATCCCGATCGCTACAACTAGAAATGGATGCTGAGGCATGAATTGGATATGTTGCTTCAAGAGTCAAGAAAGGATCCCGGAGCGTTGAAACAACAACATAAATATGACTTATGTTATACTACTCTACTTCCCCCTCTTGCTGTAAGATTGGTGGTTTCCAAAAGATGCTAGTCTTCGATAGGACTAGCTTCTCCCCCTCTTATTCTGGCATTCTGCAGCTTAGTCCACAGATACTACCCTTTTCATTGATACCGATGCATATGTAGTGTAGATCCTTGCTTGAGAGTACTTTGGATGAGTACTCACGGTTGCTTTTCTCCCCCTTTTCCGCCCTTCTTTCTTCTTTCTCCCCCTTTTCCCCCACCTTTGACAACTGCTACAACCCCGATGGAGGCTACTAATACGTGCAGACCGCCGGCGACCAGGAGTAGTTAGGAGGTCCCATGCAGGAGGCCTTGCCTTTTCGATCGTTGATGTTTTGTGCTAGCCTTCTCAAGGAAAACTTGTTTAACTTATCTCTATACTCAAATATTATTACTTCCACTGACTCTTGTGTATTCGAGCTTATGTATTCGAGCCCTCGAGGCCCCTAGCTTGTAACATAAGGCTTGTATTATTTTATTTGTCTCTAGAGTTGTGTTGCAATATCTTCCAGTGAGTCCCTCATCTTGGTCGTACGCGTTTGCGTGCATGATTAGTGTACGGTCAAATCGGGGGCATCACAATATGTCACAAAACTCAGTAAGTGGTATGTGATGGTTTTCAGCATATAAATCAAAGCTCACTTCAGGAGGATTATTTCTAGGCAAAAAAGTAAAACTTTGAACAAAGATGTTTGTGAGGATTTGGTGTTGGTTATAATCATCTGCGATGAAGTCAGTGAGGCCGGCATTAGCAATATATTTCATGAACTCCTCAAGTATTTCTGCCTCTTGCAGGAACGGGATGTGCGGCCATTCACACGGCCGTACTTCCGCCAACCTCCGAGGGTGGAGATCACTATCAGAAGATTCCCCAATAACACCCTTGGAGTTCTTCTTTGAGCCAAACTTCCTAAAGATATTGATGTTCCCGTACAATTTTCTGAACAATAAAAATTTTGGGGTGACAAAAATTTGTCAACAAAACTTTATAAAACTGATAGCAGCTACTCATACGGATACATAGAAGCCATAGCAAGCATTCAAACTACTTAGAACACTAAGAATTCAACATGCACGCACATCTACAACAGCACCAAGAGTAGCTAATTATTCAAAGTATAAACCACTAAAACAAAAACTAATTGGACAAATGGTGGAGTTACATACCAAGAAACAATCCCTCGAAATAGTTTCGGAAACGGAGCTTCGAGCAAAGAGATTGAAATCTGCGGGTTTGAGACCAAGAACACGTGAGAGATGGCAATGGAGATTTTTTTCTGGAGGTAAGTGATGATCTGGGCTAAAGAGGTAAGTGACAGGGAGCACGTGAGGACCACAACCCACCAGGGCGCGCCTGGGGATCCTGGAGCGCCCAGGTGGGTTGTGCCCACCTGGTGCACCCCCCCCCTCTGGTATTATTTACATAAAAAATTCTTAAATATTCAGAAAAAATCGTATAAAATTTTCAAGGCATTCAGAGAACTTTTATTTTTGGGACATTTCTTTTATTGCATGGGAAATTCAGAAAACAGACTAAACAAGGCATTTTATTTTATTTAACTAGCAAAAAACAAAAGGTAAGGACAGTAGGTAGTGCCTACTAAATTCATCAACTTCATACCGCTCAAAAATGATTCATTAATAAGGTTGATCAGGTCTTATTAACAACCACTTCCGATTAGCATGAAATCGAAGAACTTTCGTAAATCACTGAGTTACCTCAATGGGGATATGGATGTCCCCAACAATAGGCATTTCATATTTCCTTTTGACAGTAGGTAGAGGTATTTGAAAACTTCCAATAGTGATTGTCGGAGATAGTTCAATAACATTAATACCATTCACTTGGAATTGTTTCTTCGGAAGTGCATCGTATACTCATTACTATTAATATGAAAAGTGACCTTGCTTTTATTACAGTCAATAACAGCCCATGTAGTATTTAAGAAGGGCCTACCGAGGATAATCGACATGTTTCCATCCTCGGGCATCTCAAGTATAACAAAGTCAGTCAAAATAGTAACATTAGCAATAACAACGGGCACATCCTCACAGATAATGATAGGTAAGACAGTTGACTTGTCAGCCATTTGCAAAGATACTTCAGTAGATGTGAGTTTATTCAAGTCAAGTCTTTTATATAAAGAGAAAGGCATAACACTAACACCAGCTCCTAAATCACACAAAGCAGTTTTCACATAATTTTTTTTATAGAGCAAGGTATAGTTGGTATACCCGGATCTCCATGTTTTTTATGTACTCCATCCTTAAAAGTATAATTAGCAAGCATAGTGGAGATTACTGCTTCAGGTATTTTTCTCTTATTTGTGATGATGTCTTTCATATACTTTGCATAAGGAGGCATTTTTAAGATATCAGTTAAACGAGTACGCAAAAAACTGGCCTCAACATTTCAGCAAAGCGTTCAAATTCTTCATCATCTTTCTTTTTAGTTGACTGGGGTGGAAAAGGCATAGGTTTTTCAACCGACGGTTCTCTTTCTTTGCCGTGTTTTCTAGCAACAAAGTCTCTTTTATCATATCTTTTATTTTTAGGTTGTGGGTTATCAAGATCAATAGGTTGTTCTATCTCAACATCATTGTCTAGTTCTTTATCATTGCTTGGTTGAGAGTCTTTATGAACCTCATCATTATATTTTTCATTATCTCTAGGTGAGTGTTCATTACCAGATTGATTTTCAGCATCAGAGATAGAAATATCATTATAATTGTCTGGAGGTTTTTCTACTTCAGGTTCACTAGTGGCATGCATAGTCCTATCATTTTTCTTTTTATTTTTATTTTTAGAAGTACTAGGTGCAGTAGTGTTATTTCTTTGTGAATCATGTTCAATTCTTTTTGGGTGTCCCTCTAGATAAAGTGGTTCCTGAGTCATTTTACCTCCTCTAGTTGCAACTCTAACAGCAAAGTCATGCATATTATGATTCATTTCATCAAGTAATTCTTTTTGAGATTTAGCAACTTGTTCTAATTGAGTTTGAACCATAGAAGCATGTTTTCCAACACCTCTAATATCATTTGAAATTCTAAATAGCAAGTCACTCAAGCGAGCCATCATGTCAGAATTGTATTTCAATTGTTTCATAACATTTGCATTAAGTAACTGGCAAAGCCTCCCCCAAGCTTCTGGGAGACTCTCTTCTTTAGTTTGCACAAAGTTAAATATTTCCTCTAAGGCAGCTTGTTTCTTATGAGCAGGAAAATATTTTTCAGAAAAGTAATAGACCATATCCTGGGGACTACGCACACAACCAGGAGCAAGAGTATGCTACCAAGCTTTAGCATCACCCTTTAATGAGAACAGAAATAATTTGGGAATAAAGTAGTAGCGAGTTTTCTCATCATGAGTAAAAAGGGTGGCTGTCATTTAACTTAGTAAGATGTGCCACAATAGTTTCAGTTTCATAACCATGGAAAGTATTAGATTCAACCAAAATGATTAACTCTGGGTCGCCTGAGAATTCATAATCCTTACCATCAATAAAGATAGGTGAAGTAGCAAACTTAGGATCACATTTCATTCTAGCATCAGAGATTTTTCTTTATACTTGTGTAGTAATTTCTCTAGATCATCTCTATCATTACAAGCAAGAATATATCTAGTTGCTTTTCACTCCTAACATAACCTTTCGGTACCATAGGAAATTCATATCTTGGAAGTCTAGTTCTAGCAGGTGTTTCAGGAGTTTCTATTTCAAGCTCATCATCAGATTCAACAACATCATATTGTATTACTCTAGCAATTTGTTCATCAAGAAATTCGCCAAGTGGCACATCATCCTTATCAAGCAAGGTACTAGCATCATCATAAGCATCATTCATAGTAGAGGTAGCATCATCAATAACTTGCGACATATTAGAATTTATAGCATGTGGTGGTATTGCAAGTTTACTCATAACAGAAGGTGAATCTAAAGATGAACTGGATAGCAGTTCCTTACCTCCCCTCGTCTTTGAGGGAAATATCTTAGTCTTTGGATCCTTCGGATTCTTCATAGTAATAATATGATAATAATCCCAAGTGACTCAACAAATATAGCTATGCTCCCCGGCAACGGCGTCAGAAAAAGGTCTTGATAAACCACAAGTATAGGGGATCGCAACAGTTTTCGAGGGTAGAGTATTCAAACCAAATTTATAGTTCGACACAAAGGGATCCAAAGAATATTTGCAAGTATTAGTAGCTGAGTTGTCAATTCAACAACACGCGGAGATTAATTATCTGTAGCAAAGTGAGCAGTAGCACAGTAATATGATAGCTTCAATAGTAGTGACAGCAGCAACAGTAACAGTAACAGTGGTAGCAGTAGTTTTGTAGCAAGTGTAGCAGTAACAATAGCAGTAGTAACTTAGCAAGATCAATATAGGATAAATTCGTAGGCATTAGATCGCTGATTTGTTGGATGATATTCATCATGTGACAGTCATAACCTAGGGCGATACGACACTAGCTCCAGTTCATAAATATAATGTAGGCATGTATTCTGTAAATAGTTATACGTGCTTATGGAAAGAACTTGCATGACATCTTTCTTCCTACCCTCATCTGGAAGCGGGGTCCATATTGGAAACTAAGGGATATTAAGGCCTCCTTTTAATAGAGAACCGAAACAAAGCATTAACACACAATGAATAGATGAACTCCTCAAACTACGGTCATCACCGGGAGTGGTTCCGGTTATTGTCACTTCGGGGTTGCTGGATCGTAACACGTAGTAGGTGACTATAACTGGCAAGATCGGATCTAAAACATGAATATAATGATAATATCATAAACGTTCAGATCTGAAATCATGGCACCCGGGCCCAAAGTGACAAGCATTAAGCATGGAAAAGTCATAGCAACATCAATCTCAGAACATGATGGATACTAGGGATCGCCCTAACAAAACTAACTAGATTACATGAAGAATCTCATCCAACTCCTCTCCGACCAGCGAGCCTACAAAGGAATTACTCACTCCTGGTGGGGAGCATCATGGAATCGGTGATGGAGAAGGGTTGGTGATGACAGAGAATGAAGATCCCCCCTCCGGAGCCACAAAAGGACTCCAGATCTGGCCTCCCGGGGAAGAATAGGAGGTGACGGCTGCTCCGTCTCGTGGATCGTGATAATTCTTTCTCCCTAATTTTTTCTCCAAAAATAGGAATTTATAGGGTCAGGGTTGTCATCTGTGGGGCCACCAGGTGGGTACAACCCACCTGGGCACGCCAGGAGAGGGGGCACGCCCTGGTGGGTTGTGCCCACCCAGGGGCCCCTCTGTGGTGGGTCTTGCCTCCAATAATTCTCTTTTATTCCATAAAAAATCCTCGTAAAGTTTCGTTTCATTCCAAGAACTTTTATTTCTGCTAAAAAACAACACCATGGTAGTTCTGCTGAAAACAGCGTCAGTCCGGGGTTAGTTTCATTCAAATCATGCAAATTAGAGTCCAAAACAAGAGGAAAAGCGCGAGGAAAAGTAGATACGTTGGAGACGTATCACTAGGTACTGCAGCGAGGCTTCCGAGGCGAAGGTCGATGTCGTCCCCCCAGCCGGTGTCTTCATGACTCGAGGATGGGGCGAAATCACCCATGTGTGCCGTCCTGAAGGAGCCTCCGTCATCCACTTCGAGTTCGACGGAACCTCCACGCTCTTCTTCAAGATCTTCAGTGAAGATGGCCAACGCCTGGAGTGCTGCCCCGCGAGGAGTGGGCCGTGTGGCGCGGCCACGGGCAGTGATTTTGCCCTTGGCCTTGTTAGCGGTTGTTCCTCCAGAAGCGAATCACCAGAGCCCAGCAACGATCGTGAGACCAGTGACGATGACAGCTACGAGCCCACAAGCTCTCGCCGAGCCCGCAGCAGGGCGCGAGCGCCCGTCCGACGCCGTCGATGACGTTCTCGGCCATGCTCTCCTCGGGTCCTCCCTTTTGTTCCCCGCGAGGAATCGTGTCGAGCCCCGTGGGGGCGTGTAAAAATCGAAATACTTTGGCTTTTATGCAATCACTCCTTTGTCTAATGTTGCGATCACGTATTCCGCTTGGGCACCGCCCCCTTTTTCGTTCTCGAGGTAGCTTGGTGCTCTACGCTGATGGACCCAGTCCCTAGGCAGGCTTCAGTCGTTACTGGTATGCCAGGTCGCGATGTCGTGGTCAATGCCAAGAGGTGAGCGGCCCGAGGTCCGGTAAGAGCACCTGAGGCGCGATGCTCGAGAGGTCCCCTTTAGCGCACAAGCGGCTCCGTAGAGGCCGAAAAAAGAGGAAGATGATGTTGCCTAAGCGGGGCTGCGAGAGGAAAAGAGAAAGGCATCCGGCCATGAGATCTTAGCCAATGCTCTAGGGTGACTTATCTTGATGTCGATCCTCCTGGTGGGGGTTGTACGCGTCCTTGCTATAGCGTTCCCAGGCGAGGCCCACGCCGGTCTCTCCCCCTTTGGCTTACATGGGTGCTCTACGCCCTCAGGTCCTGGCCCTCGAGCGAGGCTCAGCTGTCGCTGGTATGCCAGGTCATGATGCCATGGTCAAGGCCAGGGGAGAGGGCTCAAGAGCCAGTAGGAGCTCCTGAGACGTGATGCTGAGGTGCCCCACCTTTAGCGTGCAAACTCATTGTGTCGGGGGGAGTGGCATGCGGGGCCACTCCTAGTTCAGCCCTAGGGTCCTGCGAATCAATCTAGAAAAGAAGTCATAGCATGCGGTGGCACTTGCCCTGTTGTCATTGGTCTTTCTGTGGGAACGAGAAGACACTGAGGACCGGGTGAGGTGACGTGCGCGATGCTGGTCGCGAGCCAGAGCTCAGTCTCTTAGATTTTTCGGTGCTCCAGGGATGGACCCGAGCACAGGCACCGTGCCGACGGTCTCTTGGAATGAGCACTGGCAAGTCAGCAGCGAGTGAGGGCCGCGGGAGGTGCCAGGGTACCGAAGGTAATCACGAGATAACTCAAGCAAGTGTAAGGCAAGTTCTGGTAGAGGCGTAAATGATACATGCCGTAGGGACGGACCCACACGGTCTTGGGATGATGTAGCCCGAGGGGCGCCCCCAACTGAATTCAAACAAAAAGATGAGACATGCCACAGGGACAGACCCATGTGGCTTGGGCATGATGCAGCCCGAGGGGCGCCCCCAACTGAACAAAAAAGGGAAATGTCACCTGGCACCGATGGTGGAGAAGTGTTGGTGTAGCTGAAGACGCTCGCTCCAGATGTTGCTCCTCATGAGCTGCTTGGCTCTGGGACCTCGCAAAGCTCCTAAGATTCTGGGAGCTCGCGAAGGATCAGTGCCCCCTCCGCCAGGATCTCCTGATGCCTGGCCTCGTGAGCCGCCAGGACGCCTCGCATGTGGTGCTGGTGCAGGGAAGCTTGGTTCGGCACGTCGAAAGGCATGCGAACATAGCTGTGACGAGGGCCCTCGCACCGGCCCAGCTGAGACGGGTAGTAGAGCTCCTGAGATGCGAATCTGTTGAGTCGTGGGATGTTGACGCCGACGTGCAGCCTACCACCCGAGCTTGGGATGACAGCTACACTTGGTGGTGACGCTCACCTCGCATTGCTCTTGGTACCTGCAAGTCTTCGATGATCTGGTTGATGAACTCCTGGTCACCTAGCATTTCACGCCTTGTGCCCTCCTTGCGGAAGCGTGCGCTGAAGCACGCCTCCATATGGTGCCCGAGCGCCTTCCTCGTGGGGTTGGCCAAGTCTGAGGCCCTCCAGAGGAGAGCCCCTGAAACCAGCTTGAGAGGGGCACTGGGCGCGCCTTCCTATGCGAGGGAGGAAGGCGCCCCTGTCACGGGCGTGCATCCTGAGGCGTGGCCGTCGGGTGCTGCTTCCTCGTGAGGCTCCAAGGCGAGAAGCTACTTCTTCTTCTTTGGGACGGCTTCAGGAGGGTAGGCAAAGCCCTCGGTGTCGGGGTTCTCCACTCCCGCAGCTTGGTAGGTGCGCTCGAGAGCGCACACCGCATCCTTCTCATCACAGGTAACCACGATGACGTCGCCGCTTCCCGACACCTTGAGGACGTTGTAACCGTGGTGGACCGCCGCCATGAACTTGGCTAAAGCAGGGTAGCCAAGGATGGCATTGTATGGGAGCCGGATGTGGGCGACGTCGAAGTCGATGAGCTCTGTGCGGTAGTTCTGGCGGTCTCCAAAGGTGACACGGAGGCGGATCTGTCCTATTGGTGTTGTTGAGTCGTCGGTCACTCTGGAGAAATGCCTGATGGGTTGGAGCTGGTCATACGTGTCAGCGTCCTGGGAACCAGGGTACCCAGACTTGCCTACCTGCGGGCCACGACGCACTCCTACTATGGCCTGGTATGGCCCAGCTGATCGACCAGCTACTCAAGACCCTCGCGAGGGGAGATAGACCTCGCGAGGAGAATGACACCAAGACCCCCTCAAGAGCGGCCTCGGCTAGGTTGCTCCGGAAGGCGGAGAATCCAAGGCGAAGACTGCCTCCGGAGGAGGCAGTGACGCGAGCAGTGATGCACCGTGCCTGCGAGTGCCAGCGCGTGCCAGTGGCGCAGTTGCCGTTTTGGTGTAAAGGAGACAGCGCAGGCGCAGGTTCCCAAGGGGCGGGACAAAGGTTTCCCCTTTGGTGCAACAAGACCGAAGAACGCAAGGACGACAGGGAGGATGTCACCACCGAGCCCACCATCACATCACCACCTGATCCCTTTGCAGGCGAAGACCACTTTTGTCAGGATAGGAACGTCCATGTGTTCCCGCTCAAAATGGCCGTTGTGGGATCCCTTCCCGCCTAAACATTTTGTGAGAAGAGAACCCTGGGCGCCTATATAAGTAGCTAGGGTCTCCACTATGGAGGCAATTCGGATCGGATCCAGAGAGACTCCGCCTTCACACCAAGGAGAAAGAACTCTTGCCTTGTGACCCTCCTGAGCTCAGGAACCACTGTACATGTTCATACTCAAGCCCCCATTGAGGCTAATCCACCAAAGCATGATGTAGGGTTTTACACCGCAAGGTGGCCCGAACCTGGGTAAACTCATGTGTGCTTTACTTGTTGCTTGCTTGAATCTCATCATTGGACGAGGGCGAGGAGCTAGGTAGACGTGAGTGGGAGAGATCTTCGTTCACGCCCTGCATTCGAACTTCTTGGGTTTGCGGAGCCCGTAATTCGACATTTGGCGCGCCAGGTAGGGGCGTGTAGAAATCTCGCCTCTTCGACGACCTCGTCCCACTCTCGTTCTTCGACCTCGCTTCGCCGCCATAGTGGACACACGCCGAGCGCGCGCCACCCGCTGCGCTGCCAACATCGCTCAGACGGTGCCCGCGGGCAACGGTGCACCGCTCCGCCCCAACTCAACGGTCGCCAACGCCGCCACCGACCCGGCCGTCCACGAGCAGCAGGACTCATTTTGCTACCGCTGTCTGTGCGGCACGATGGCTGCACGGCGATGCCATCACCCTCGCCGGCTGTGGCGTCGTCCTCGCTGATCCACCGCAGGCCGGTCTACCAGCAACCTATGTTACTGGTGGTGCGAGAGCTCCTGCGCTACCGCCCGACGGACGACCTCTACGACGAATGGCTCCACCGCATCACCGAGCTCGTCAACGCCGCCGGGGAGGTACTTGCACCAACTCCCTCCTCCCGTCCTCCGTCGCTCATGGCGGGGAATGAGGGCCACGGTGTCCCAGCTCCACCACCTATGTACGGCGTCGGCCAGGGGCTCAAACGCGAGGCTCCACGGCGCGAGCAGCCCCGCAGGGCCCCTGCGCGCGACGAGGAGAGCTACCAGGTGATTCCGCATCCCCGGGAAGAAGCTCACGGACCCCCCGTCCTGCAGCACCAGAACCGCGCACCACAGGAGGTGGTGGCGCCTGTGCCCCAGGAACCAGCACCGCAGGCACAGGGGGCGCCTGCAATCATGAGCGTGGCTGGATGTCATTCCCTAGCTCCAGAGTTGCGGTGCCTCATCTGGCCTGGCAAGTTCAAGCTGGACCTGGCTCCGTGCTACGATGGCACCGCCGACCCCGCAGAGTTCCTCTAGCTCTACGAGCCGAGCATCGTGACGTCCAATGGCACCGAGCAGGTCATGGCGAACTGGTTCCCCATGGCCCTCAAGGACGGTGCCCCGCTCCTGCCTCCTGAACCTCCCCGTGGGATCCATCTCCTCCTGGGGGGAGCTTCGTGAGCATTTCGTCGCCAACTTCCAGGGTACCCGCGACCGAGCCCCGGCGGCCTCGGATCTACGCCGCGTGAAGCAGCAACCTGGGGAGACCCTACAGAAGTACATCCAGTGTTTCAACACCGTGCGCCTCACGATCCCCAGGGTCTCGGACGAGGCCATCATCTCGGCGTTCTCCGACGGTATCCGCGATGTCAGGATGAAGGAGGAGCTCACCATCCACGAGGACTTGTGCACGGCCCTCGAGATGTTCAACCTTAAGGCGAAGTGCGCCAGGGTAGAGGAAGGACACCTCCCTCACCTAGAGCTGCCTGAAGCGGAGGCTGATGAAAAAAAGGCCAAGGCCAAGGAAGCAAAGTGTAAGGGACCCGTCGTGCTGGCTGCGGAGCCAGAAGTTAAGCGTGGCTGCGGCTACAACGACCCCCTAGAGACAACTGTCCATACTTCGTCTTCCACGATGTTCACAGCCACAACACTAACGACTGCCAAGAGCTCAGGGCGATGCGCAGTGGGCACGTCGGGCAGCGCCCTGAGCGCGACAACCACGGCTACGGCCATGGAGGTGGCCGTGGTGGAGGACGCTGGGACGGCAGGAGCTCGCGCCAAGGATGGCGTGACCAACCTCGTGAAGACCACTGGCAGGAGCAGCCTTGTGACGCCCCCTGGCGCGACCAGCTGATACGTCTCCAACGTATCTATAATTTTTTATTGTTCCATGCTATTATTTATGATGTTTTGGATGTTTAATGGGCTTTGTTATACACATTTATTTTATTTTTGGGACTAACCTACTAACCCAAAGGCCCAGTCCAGATTGCTGTTTTTTGCCTGTTTCAGGGTTTTACAGAAAAGGAATATCAAACGAAGTCCAAACGAAACCAAACCTTCGGGAGAGATATTTTTGGAGCAAAATACGCACGGGAGACTTGAGAACCACGGAGTAGGGCTGATGTGGCGTCCACGAGGGTGGGGGGCGCCGCCCTCCCCCCTATAGGGCGTGCCCTCCTGCCTCGTCGGCACCCCGTCTGGCCCCCGGTGCCCTCCTTCCTCCTATATATACCTACGTACCCCGAAACTATCAGAACAACAGAAAAAACCCTAGTTCCACCGCCGCAACCTTCTGTTCCCGTGAGATCCCATCTTGGGGCCTGTTCCGGAGCTCCGTCGGAGGGGGGATCTACCACGGAGTGCTTCTACATCATCATGATCGCCTCACCATGAGTTGTGAGTAGTTTACCACAGACATTCGGGTCCATAGCTAGTATCTAGATGGCTTCCTCTCTCTATTTGGATCTCAATACCAAGTTCTCCTCGGTCTTCGAGGAGATCTATTCGATGTAATCTATTTTTTGTGGTGTGTTTGTTGAGATCCGATGAATTGTGGGTTTATGATCAAGATTATCTATGAGAAAATTTTGGTTCTTTTCTGGAATCTTTATGTATGATTATAATATCCTTGCAAGTCTCTTCGAATTATTGGTTTGGTTTGGCCTATCTATAGTTCTTGCAATGGGAGAAGTGCTTGGCTTTGGGTTCAATCTTGCGGTGTCCTTTCCCAGTGACAGTAGGGGAAGCAAGGAACGTATTGTATTGTTGCCATCGAGGATAAAAAGATGGGGTTTATATCACTAAGTTTGAGTTTATCCCTCTACATCATGTCATCTTGCTTAAGGCCTTGCTCCGTTCTTATGAACTTAATACTCTAGATGCATGCTAGATAGCGGTCGATGTGTGGCGTAATAGTAGTAGATGCAGAATTGTTTTGGTCTACTTGTCTCGAACGTGATGCCTATGCATAATGATCATGCCTAGATAGTCTCGTAATTATTCGCTTTTCTTTCAATTGCTCGACAGCAATTTGTTTACCCACCGTAGAATATCGCTATCATGAGAGAAGCCACTAGAGGACACTATGGCCCCCGGGTCTATTCTCAACATATCAATCTACAACCTACTTTACTTTTCCGCTTTTACTTTCTCTTCTTATATCCAAAAATACCAAAAATATCAAACTATCATCTCTATCAGATCTCACTTTCGTAAGTGACCGTAAAGGGATTGACAACCCCTTATCGCGTTGGCTGCGAAGTTCTTATTTGTTTGTGCAAGTGCGAGGGACTCACGCATGGTCTCCTACTGGTTTGATACCTTGGTTCTCAAAAACTAAGGGGAATACTTACGCTACTGTGCTGCATCACCCTTTCCTCTTCGAGGGAATACAACGCAAGCGCGAGAAGTAGCAAGAACAATTTCTGGCGTCGTTGCCGGGGAGGCTTACGCAAAAGTCATATACCAAGTACCTATCTCAAACCCTTATCCTTCGCATTACATTTATTTGCCTCTCGGTTTCCTCTCCCCCACTTCACCCTTGCCGTTTTACTTGCCCTGCTTCTGTAGTGTGTTTATCGTTTGCTTTGCCTTGTCGTCATGGCTAGTCCCTCATCCGCTCCTTTGTCTCCCGAGTTTGAAGTTCTTCACTTCAAGCAAAAGCAAGGAGAAAACTAAAAAGATGCTTGGTCTAGGATGATGGAATCATATCGTAAGTGCACCTTAGAGGTGAATTTTAGAATCTTGCTTCGCAATTTTTATGTTGGATTAAATATGTCCCATAGACAACTCTTGGACTGTGTTGCCAAAGGGAATTTTATCGAAGTTGATCCTAGTATTGCGCATGAAATAATAGAGGGAATAGTGGGAACACTACCTCCACAAAAAGTGTCACATCCAACCCATGAAGGGACACAAGTTTTTGAGCAAATTTGCAAAGTAACAAAAATATTACAAAAGTCTCTTGAACCTCTTAAGAGTGTTAGCGGAAATCTCCACCGCATGAACATGTTGATTACCCTTTGCAATAAGCGGTTGGATTCTTTAGATCTAAAGATTTCCGAATATGAAGGGGAACATAAAGAACCTCCCGTATTCGAGCTTGACACCATCAAAAGGGTAAAGATCAAATATGGCAATACCTAGATCTATCCATGTATCGTGCGTAGCTAGGGGCGTAAAACGATAGCACTTATTGGGAGGCAACCCAATTTTATATTTTTTGTTTTTGCTTTTGTTTAGGAATAAATATTGCATCTAGTTTCTGTTTAGATGTGGTTTGTGTTTTAGTTAGTGTTTGTGCCAAGTAGAACCTTTGGGAAGACTTGTGTGAAGTTTATATGATCGTGCTGTGAAAAACAGAATCGTTAGTGCTCGCTAGAATGGTCACCAGATTTTACTGGAGCGTGCTATTTAGTTGATTCTTTTTGCAGATGATTAATAAACAAATTCCCCATGTTTAACAATTTATTTCAATTTTTTTGGAGTTACAGAAGTATGCGAAAGCTACAGATTACTACAGACTATTCTGTTTTTGACAGATTCTATTTTTTTGTGTTGTTTGCTTATTTCAATGCATCTATGAGTAGTATTGGGAAGTATGAATCATAGAGAAGTTGGAATACAGTAGGCTTAACACCAATATAAACAAATAATGAATTCATTGCAGTACCTTTGAGTAGTGGTTTGTTTTCTTATACTAACGGAGCTCACAAGATTTTTGTCTAAGTTTTGTGTTGTGAAGTTTTCAAGTTTTGTGTATTGCTTTGATGGACTATGGAACAAAGAGTGGAAAGAGCCTAAGCTTGGGGATGCCCAAGGCACCCCAAGGTGAAATTCAAGGACAACAAAAAGCCCAAGCTTGGGGATGCCCCGGGAAGGCATCTCCTCTTTCGTCTTCATCTATCGGTAACTATACTCGGAGCTATATTTTTATTCACCCCATGATATGTGTTTTACTTGGAGTGTCATGTATCATTTGAGTCTTTGCTTGTTAGTTTGTCACAATCATCCTTTCTGGACACACCTATTTGAGAGAGTTAAATATGGCCTAGGAATTGATAGAACACTCTATGTGCTTCACTTATATCTTTTGAGTCGAATAGTTTTTGCCCTAGTGCTTCACTTATAACTTTTAGAGCACGGTGATGATTATATTTTATAGAAATTGTTGATCTCTCATGCTTCACTTATATCCTTTTGAGAGTCTATTAAAACAGCATGGTAATGAGCTTTGGCTATTAAACTAGCCTTCACATGATAGGCATCCAAGATCAATGTAGTAAAAACTTTCACACTAAGTGCATTGAATATGATGAGAAGTTGGATGGTTGATAATTGTTTTGAGATATGAGGATAGTGATATTAGAGTCATGCTAGTGTGGTTATTATGAAATTGAGAAATGCTTGTGTTAAAGTTAGTGATTCCCGTAACATGCATGTATGGTGAACCGCTATGTGACGAAGTTAGAGCATGAGGTATTTGTATAGTGTCAACCTTTGTGTGGAGGTCGGGTGCGCGCGATGGTTAACTCCTACCAACCTCCCCCCTAGGAGCATGTGTTGATTGCTTTATTTTGATGACTCGTAAATTTTTGCAATAAGCATATGAGTTATTATGACTAATGTTGAGTCCATGGATATTACGCACTCTCACCCTTCCACCATTGCTAACCTCTCTTGTATCGCGCAACTCTCGCTGGTACCATACACCCACTATATATCCTTCCTCAAAATAACCACCATATATCTTCCTCAAAACAGCCACCATACCTACCTATCATGGCATTTCCATAGCCATTCCGAGATATATTGCCATGCAACTTTCCACCGTTCCGTTCATATGACACACTTCATATTGTCATACTGCCATGCATGATCATGTAGTTGACATAGTATTTGTGGCTAGGCCACAATGCATAATTCTTCATACATGTCACTCTTGATTCATTGCACATCCCGGTACACCGCCGGAGGCATTCATATAGGCCATACTTTGTTCTAGTATCGATTGTAATATCGAGTTGTAATTCAATGAAAGTGTGATGATCATCATTATTAGAGCATTGTCCCATGTGAGGAAAGGCTAAATGAAAAAAGCCCCTACAAAAAAAAGGCCAAAAAAAGGGACAATTGCTGCTATCTTTTTCCACACTTGTGCTTCACAGTATCACCATGTTCTTCATGATAGAGAGTCTCATGTTTAATCACTTTCATGTACTAGTAGGAATTTTCATTATAGATCTTGGCTTGTATATTCCAACGATGGGCTTCCTCAAATGCCCTAGGTCTTCGTGAGCAAGCAAGTTGGATGCACACCCACTTAGTTTCTTTTGTTGAGCTTTCATACATATTTAGCTCTAGTGCATCCGTTGCATGGCAATCCCTACTCACTCACATTGATATCTATTGATGGGCATCTCCATAGCCCGTTGATAGGCCTAGTTGATGTGAGACTATCTCCCTCCTTTTTGTCTTCTCCACGACCACCTCTCTATTCCACATAGTGCTATGTCCATGGCTCATGCTCATGTATTGCATGAAAGTTGAATGGTTTGAAAGAATAGAGTATGAAAACAAGTTCTTGGCTGAAATCGGGGTTGTGCATGATATGAATATTTTTTGTGATGAAGAGGGAGCATAGCCAGACTATATGATTTTGTAGGGATAACTTTCTTTAGCCATAGTATTTTGAGAAGAACTGATAGCTTTGTTAGTATGCTTGAAGTATTATTATTTCTTATGTCAATATAGACTTTTGTCTTGAATCTTTCAGATCTAAACATTCATGCCGCAATTAAGAGAATTACATTGAAAAACTATGTTGGTTAGCTTTCCACATCAAAAATTCTGTTTTTATCATTTACCTACTCGAGGACGAGCGGGAATTAAGCTTCCGGATGCTTGATACGTCTCCAACGTATCTATAATTTTTTATTGTTCCATGCTATTATTTATGATGTTTTGGATGTTTAATGGGCTTTGTTATACACTTTTATATTATTTTTGGGACTAACCTACTAACCCAAAGGCCCAGTCCAGATTGCTGTTTTTTGCCTGTTTTAGGGTTTTACAGACAAGGAATATCAAACGAAGTCCAAACGGAATGAAACCTTCGGGAGAGATATTTTTGGAGCAAAATACGCATGGGAGACTTGAGAACCACGGAGTAGGGCTGACGTGGCGTCCACGAGGGTGCCCCCCTATAGGGCGCGCCCCCTGCCTCGTGGGCACCCCGTCTGGCCCCCGGTGCCCTCCTTCCTCCATATATACCTACGTACCCCTAAACTATTAGAACAATAGAGAAAACCCTAGTTCCACCGCCGCAACCTTCTGTTCCCGTGAGATCCCATCTTGGGGCCTGTTCCGGAGCTCTGTCGGAGGGGGGATCTACCACGGAGTGCTTCTAAATCATCATCGTCGCCTCACCATAAGTTGTGAGTAGTTTACCACAGACCTTCGGGTCCATATCTAGTATATAGATGGCTTCTTCTCTCTCTTTGGATCTCAATACCTTGTTCTCCTCGGTCTTCGAGGAGATCTATTCGATGTAATCTCTTTTTTGCGGTCTGTTTGTCGAGATCCTATGAATTGTGGGTTTATGATCAAGATTATCTATGAGAAATATTTGGTTCTTCTCTGAACTCTTTATGTATGATTATAATATCCTTGCAAGTCTCTTCGAATTATTGGTTTGGTTTGGCCTACTAGATCTATAGTTCTTGCAATGGGAGAAGTGCTTGGCTTTGGGTTCAATCTTGCAGTGTCCTTTCCCAATGACAGTAGGGGCAGCAAGGCACGTATTGTATTGTTGCCATTGAGTTTATTCCTCTACATCATGTCATCTTTCTTAAGGCATTACTCCGTTCTTATGAACTTAATACTCTAGATGCATGTTGGATAGAGGTCGATGTGTGAAGTAATAGTAGTAGATGCAGAATTGTTTCGGTCTACTTGTCTCGGACGTGATGCCTATATATAATGATCATGCCTAGATAGTCTCATAATTATTCGCTTTTCTATCAATTGCTCGACAGTAATTTGTTTACCCACCGTAGAATATCGCTATCATGAGAGAAGCCACTAGAAAACACTATGGCCCCCGGGTCTATTCTCAATATATCAATCTACAATCTACTTTACTTTTCCGCTTTTACTTTCTGTTCTTATATCCAAAAATACCAAAATATCAAACTATCATCTCTATTAGATCTCACTTTCGTAAGTGATCGTAAAGGGATTGACAACCCCTTATCCCGTTGGCTGTGAAGTTCTTATTTGTTTGTGCAGGTGCCGCGCGTGGTCTCCTACTGGATTGATACCTTGGTTCTCAAAACTGAGGGACATACTTACACTACTGTGCTGCATCACCCTTTCCTCTTTGAGGGAATACAACGCAAGCTCGAGAAGTAGCACCAGCCTCGTGAGGGTCGCCCTCAAGGCAACGCGGGCCTGCCTCTGTTGCCACCACCGCCAAGAAGGAACGACGACGACCGCCAGGGGGATGAAGCAGGGGGGCTTTCAGGAGCCACGCATGGTTGCATGCATCTTGGGAGGAGCCCATGCACCGGCTTCCCACCGCATTTTCAAGCAGTTTGCTCGTGAGGTGAACGCAGTGCTTCCGAGGCCCGACGCCGCGCGCAACCTCAGGTGGACCAAGAAGGTCATCGCCTTCGACCCCAAGGACCAGCTCAAGTGCATCGCAGCCCCACGCGCTCTCCCGATGCTCTGCACTCCGACCATCAGCAACGTCCTCGTGACCAAGACCCTCATCGACGGCGGAGCAGGGCTAAACGTCCTCTCCGTCCAGACCTTTGAGATGCTCCAGGTCCCCTATGATCAGCTCTACCCAACCAAGCCATTCTATGGAGTCACAGATGGCTCCACACTCCCGATGGGGTAGGTCCGCCTCCCCGTCACATTCGGTGATTGCGACAACTATCACACCGAGCTCATCGACTTCGACGTCGCCAACATTCACCTCCCGTACAACGCCATCCTAGGGTATCCGGCTCTCGCCAAGTTCATGGCGGCAACCCATCACGGCTACAACGTCCTCAAGATGCCCGGGAGTGGCGGGGACATCACGATCGCCTGCGACGAGAAGGAAGCAGTGCGTTCCCTAGAGCGCGCCTACCATACCGCGGCGATCAAGAGCTCCGACGAAGGTGGAATCGTCTTCGCCCTGCAGACCGCCCCCAAGAAGAAGAAGAACCTGCCCGCCAACGGACCTCAGGACACGGAGGCTCTTGACGGCCTTGTCTTAGGACCCGCGCCTGCCGACGAGGCGCCCTCCACTCTCGCATAGGGAGGCGCGCCCGACGCCCCTCTCAGGACGGGCTGAGGGGCTCTCCTCTGGAGCGCCTCTGATCTGACCAGCATCACGAGGGAGGTGTTCGAGCACCACCTGCAGGCGTGTCTCGACGCGCGTTTTTGTGAGCCCAGTGTGAGCCATACAGCGCTGCGGGCTCAAGACTTCATCGACCAGGTTACCGAGGAACTTCAGCACGCAAGGCTCATACGCGGTGGGTGAAACCGCACGGTACCAAGCTCACCTATCCGCAACCCAAGCAACAACTTCCGCGCCTGCATCGATGTCATGGGCCTCAACCGAGCCGCTTCTCTGGAGCCTTTCTGGCCGACAGTAGTCGACTGGAGGAGGACTCTCCCCTGCAGCTACATTCGCACGCTCTTCGGTTTCCGCAACGCAGCTGCCACATTCTAGTACCTTATGCGGCAGGCTTTGGGGGCTCGGGAGGCTCAGTGGTAGGTGGTCCAGACGGAGCAGGAGCCGGACCCCCGTGACCACTAAGGGCCTCCGTAGCCCCTGGGCCTCAGGAGCCCGACGATCCTCGGGAGCTACCCGCATGACTCGCGTCTTCAGCTACCCCAACTCTTCTTCAATAAGTGTCAGGTGATGTCTCAGGTATTCAATCGAGGGCGCCCCCCGGGCTGCATCATCCTCGAGCTGCTGGGGGCTCACCCCCGCAACTGTCTCTTTTGCGCATGAATCAAGACTAGTTGTTTCTTCCTATTTGCATTATCTATATGCTCGGCGTTCTCACCGCCACTAAGGTCATGAGCCCTTGCGAGCCCACTCGCGACTGCCCCATGATTAAGGACTGGCACGACGTCTGTGCTCGGGTCCGTCCTTGTAGCGTTGCTAAATCCAAGGGCTGAGCTCTGTCTCGCGAGCCATTCCCGTGACGTCACCTCCCGTGGTCCTTGGTGCCTTGTTCTCGCATGGGCTAATCATGGATGGGTAAGTGGGGGCCCGTGCCAGGTGCCTGGCTCACACGGGAACCGCGCGCAGGTTGTTTTTCTTTTGGACTGTTGCATGAGAAGACTGGGCACGTCGTCTGTGCTTGGGTCCGTCCCTACAGCGTCGATAAATCCAGCAGCTGAGCTCTGTCGGGCCAGTCCCGCTAACATCACCTCCTAGGGTCACTCATGCGATGCCCTCTAGAGATGCACTCGGTGCAGGTCGACACAACGCATTTCTTTTCACATTTTGCAGAAGAAGACTCAGGCGCAACCCGCCTTAGGGTAGGGTCTCGTGAGTGATGCGTAAACTCACGAGAACTTCCTCAGAGTCGCTCAGCTCGTCCCGAGGAGGGCCCATATACACCTTGGATGTCCTATCGTGCAAGCCATGTGTCAAGACGGGGTTGTACACGCCCCGGAGTCTCTCCCGGTGGGAGGCTCCCTCCCATGGTCCAGTGGAAGTACCATGCTCCGCGCTGGAAGAACCAACCGAGGAGCGGTTTTCCACATGAACCAGCGGAAGCACCAAGCTCCGCGCTGGCCGCTACGACCGAGGCATGGTTATGCCCACACTCCACGCAAGTGTGGTAGCTCTATGCTTCGCGCTAGTTATAAACAACTAAGGGCGGCCCCCAACGGTCGCACCAACCTCAGGGAGCTTTTCAGCTCACGGCGCTCACAACTTCTCCTTGGATGGGTGTCGCGAGGGGGTCTAGGCACGGGGGCTATGCTCAGGTCACGCCTGGCAGACGCCACCCTACCAGGTGCCCAGACACCTAGCCTTCTCGCGCCCCCATCCTAGGCGAAGGCTCATGAGCAAGGTATGGTGCTCGTTCTCCCTCATGAGAGCCGTTCGTACGTCAAGGGGGACCCCTGGGCATCGCGACCTAGGGGCCTCACTAGTCACGTAGCCCCTCACTCCTTGATCCCGGGCCTCAATGGCGGTCGACGTATGCGCGGGGCTGGGCCCTGCCGACGCAGAACGCAAACGGGGTAGCTTGAACGTCAAGGGGGACCCCTGGGCATCGCGACCCAGGGGCCTCACTAGCCACGTAGCCCCTCATTCCTTGAGTCTAGTTATTACGATAACCCCGGTCACCCGGAGGGCTTAATGGAGATCGAGGTATGCACGGGGTTGGGCCCTGCCGACGCAGAGTACCTAAGCAAACATGAAAGGAAACAAGCACGGAAATCACCAAGTTCAAGTCTAGTTATTACAATAACACCAAGTTCTCAAAATTCAAGCGAGTCCTTATGCCTCCCCAAGGCACTTGCATTTCTCTCATCTGGAGAGGAACAGGTTAGGCATCGCCAAGCGCGCCATCACCAGTCTCCGCCTCCTCGGCCACGGCAACAGCGACCCGGAGGAATGCCTCCACGGCCTCAGCAGCCGTGCCCTCTATGCTCGCGGTCACGGGCTCGGACAGCGAGGCCAGGTCAAGGGTTGGGTCACGGAGACAGAGGTGGCCGCACACCTACGTCAGGGCCAAGGTAAGGAGCGTGCGACTCTCGACGTCTGCTAACTGGCCGATCGCAGCTGTACCCTCACGCAGGGCTTTCACGAGCGAGGCAAGGAGCCCGACGGAGCCATCCTCTAGGGTGGCCAGCGGCTTCTCGAACCCTTCCTCGTAAGCAATCTGCAGTGCCGTACGGGCCTCGAGCTCGAAGGCGGCGAGGGCCTCGCGACTCACCAATGCCGAGGCCGCGAGGGCGTCTTCCTTGTTGCGCACAGCTTGGGTCGCCCTAGCCTGCTCGGCCTTAGCCTTCAGCTTCTCCAGGCTCGCGCGATCAGCGAGCTGCTCCTGCTGCAGCCGGGACATATCATCCTTCTATGCCTTGAGCTCCTTCTCCAACCTTTCGAGCTCCAGGGCGTGCCTGGTGCCTTCCTCGCGAAGGGCCTCCAGCTCGCTCTCCACCTTGCGGCAGCGCTTCTCGGAGGACGCCGCATCGGCTCGCACGGCGTCGCGTGCCCGCGTGGTTGTCGCGGCCTCCTCCTGACCCTTGGCGGCGACCGCTGAGGCCTAGCTCCAGGAGGCTCACGTAAACTCATCTGCCAGGAGCCACCAAGAGATCAGGCCTAGGCATCCTTCCATCGCGCAGCCATCACCACCCAGAAGTTCAGCACGGAGCTGACCCAGCGCAGCGGAAGCGGCTTCCAAGGTCTCAGGGCCAGGCTGCATCAGCTGGCGGATGGGTGCCATCACGATCGCCTGCTCGACCAGGGGCTCGGGGGCTCCGGCTACCCTCGCTGGAGTAGCAGGAGCAGGAGCCACCGCGGCCTCACAAACAGCAACAACGCCCTTAGGCGACGCTGCCACCGCGTGCTCGGTGGCCTGGCTGGCCGAGGCGCGCAAGGCTGTGGCACCCTTCTCCGCGGCGACAGCAGCGGCAGCTGGAGCGGGGTACCGCGACGTGACCTCCCCCTTCACCTTCTTCATCACGCCGCCTAGGCTGCTACGCCAAGAGAAGTACATCAGGAACACAGCGACCAAGGAATAACAGGAGACTGCACACTTACTCATCGGAGGCGAGGCGCGCCCTCCTCTTCATCAGCAGGTCGGCCACGGCCGCTGGTGCCATGGGCGTGCCTGCAGTCCGGATGCTGGCAAGGCGCGAGGCCACGGACTTGGGCGCGGCTGCGGTCACCGGCTTCGTTGGCACGACGCTCCTCGGCGGGATCGCCGCGTTGCTCCCTCCGGACGCAGCATGCCCGGATCGACGCGGAGTGGTTGCCTGGGGCCGCCCAGCAGCACCTGCGACTGGCGCCACTTCCTCAGCGGACGCCTCGGAGGTGTCCTCCTCGTCAACCCAGTCCCCGTCGCCCAGGGTCTCCTCCGAGTCCTCCTCCTCGTCGCTCCCCTCCTCGACACGGGAGGACATGTCGACCGTGGGCGGAGCAGCCACGGGCACCCTGAAACCTGACACGGCCTTCAGCAGCTCGGCCTTGTCCGGACAGTTGTACAGCGGCAGGTGGGCCCCCGAGAGGTCCTCAGGAACCATTCCCAAGAGAGTGATCGATACGAGGTTCAGGTCAACCTCGGCCAGCGTCCCCGAGCGCAGCCGAAGCCTGTCATCGTCTCCCATCAGCTCCCACATGGGGCGCGAGTGTGCCTGGAGTGGCGCCAGCCGCTGCCTCAGGAACTCCTTCATTATCTGGGCCCCTTCAAACCTCAATCCCAGGTCGGCCTCGATCTTTGCAAAGACAGGCTCGGCAAAGGGGTCGTTGAGCTTCGTGTAGCTCCATTAGGCACGTTTCTCTGGATGGGCGGTAGGCAGCGCCAGCAGCGGGTGAATACGCTGGGCATCCAGATAGACCCACCTCTTCCGGTGGGTCTCTATCTTCTTCTCAGCTGTCATCAGCCTGCAGCCCTTGCGCTGGAAGACGAAGGAGACGCAGCCCGAGCACGGACCCTCGTCGTACCGCCGCATGGAGAAGGAGTGGCGGAAGAGGGCGACAGTCGGCTTCACCCCCACACACGCCTCGCAGTAAAAGGCGAAGAGCGACAGCACGAAGATGGAGCGAGGCTGGATGTGGAGGGCGTGCACCTGGTAGTGATTCAGGATAGCATAGAAGAACTCCGAGAAGGGCGGCACGAGCTCGACAGATATGCTGTGGAGGAAGAAGGGGTAGCAAGACTTCGGCAACATCCACGCCGCGGTGGACCCAACCCAAATCTTCGTTGGGCCATGCTCGTTGTGGTCGCACTACAAGAAAGACTGGACCTCCAAGTAGTCCCCCTCCTCGGTAATGGTGGACTCCTCGAGCGCCACCTCGGGGGAGGAAGCAGATCCGGATGCCTACGCAACACCCTTGCTTTACTTCGCCATTGCTGGAGGCGCTGGACGATGCATGCGATTTGGGAAGGCCGGGGGTGAAGGAGAAGGGGATCTGAGGAGGAAGGAAAGGAAGCGATAACTCCTCTGTAGCGAAGACAGTCCCTTTTGTCAAGTCGCACGGTCACCAAGGCTACGTGGGATGCGGAGTCGCCCACGTCCCATCCAACCATCACGCGCCAGCTTGGCCCGCGGTCTTTTGGGGCCCGCAGCGCTTCCTCCTCGACTAAGGCTTCACCCCGAAGCCAACTCCGCGCACACCTTGGGCCCAGGGGCTACTGTCGGCGTCCTAGGAACCATGGTACCCAGACTTGCCTGCCTGCGGGCCGCGACGTGCTCCTACTACGGCCTGGTACGACCTAGCTGATCGACCAGCTGCACAAGACCCTCGAGAGGGGGGCTAGACCTCGCGAGGAGAACGACACCAAGACTCCCTCAGGAGCGGCCTTGGCTAGGTTGCTCTAAAGGGGCGGAGAATCCAAGGCCAAGCCTGCCTCAGGAGGAGGCAGTGACGCGAGCAGTGACGCACCGCGCGAGTTGGTCCCAGCTCGTGCCAGCGGTGCAGTTACCGTTTTCGTGCAAAGGAGACAACACAGGCGCAGGTTCCCGAGGGGCGGGACTAAGGTTTCCCCTTTGGTTCAACAAGACCGATGACTGCTAGGACGACAGGGAGGATGTCACCACCGAGCCCACCATCGCTTTTGTCAGGATAGGAACGTCCTTGTGTTCCCGGTCAAAATGGTCGTTGTGGGATCCCTTCTCGCCTAAACATTTCGGGGGAAGAGGACCATGGTTGCCTATATAAGTATCTAGGGTCTCCACTATGGAGGCAATTTGGAACGGATCCAGAGAGACTCCGCCTTCACACCAAGGAGCAAGAACTCTTGCCTCCTGACCCTCCTGAGCTCTCCTCCTGAGCTCAGGAACCACTATACTTGTTCATACTCAAGCCCCCCTAAGGCTAATCCACCAAAGCAGGACGTAGGGTTTTACACGGCAAGGTGGCCCGAACCTGGGTAAACTCGTGTGTGCTTTACTTGTTGCTTGCTTGATTCTCATCATTTGACGAGGGAGAGGCGCTAGGTAGAGGTGAGTGGGAGAGATCTTCGTTCACGCCCCTGTGTTTGAATTTCTTGTGTTTGCGGAGCCCATAATCCGACAGTACGTCACCTAGAGCATGTCAAAGGTCTCGACGGAGAGGACGTTGAGTCCTGCCCCACCGTCGATGAGGGTTTTGGTGACGAGCACATTGCTGATGGTAGGTGATCAGAGCAGAGGGAGGGCGCCGGTCACGGCCGCGCACTTGAGCTGGTCAGTGGAGTTGAAGGTGATGGTGCACTTGGACCGTCTGAGAGGACGCGTTATCTTGAGCTTGGGGAGGATTGCGTTCAACTCTTGGGCAAACTGCTTGAAGACACAATGAGATGCAGGGGCATGAGCGCCTCCCAGGATGCATGCCACTTCGTGCGGCTCGTGAAAGCCCCCAGCCCCTTCATCTTGATGGTGGTCCAAACTCCTTGAAGATGCGATGAGATGCAGGGGCGTGAGCGCCTCCCAGGATGCATGCCACTGTGCACGGCTCCTGAAAGCCCCCAGCCCCTTCATCTTGATGGTGGTCTTGTACCTTCTCGGTGGTGGTGGTAGCGGAGGAAGGGCTGCGTTGTCTCGGGGGCGATCTTCATGTTGCTGGTCCCTCCAAGGAACCTCGCGAGGCTGGTCTCTCCATGGTCCCTCACGAGGCTAGACATGCCAGTGATCCTCGCGAGGCTGCTCATGCCAGCCTTGGTGAGAGTCACGGTTCTCCCAGCATCCTCCTCCACGGCCACCTCCGCGACCCTAGCCTCGTTCGACGCGCTCGGGACGGTGTCCAAAGCGTCCGTCATGGATGGCCCCGAGTTCCTGGCAGTCATTGGAGTTGTAGCTGTGCACGTTGTGGAAGGCGCAGAATGGGCAGCTGCCTTTAGAGGAATCGGGATAATCGCACCCGCGTTTCATCTCAGGCTCAGCCGCGAGTACTGCTGGTCCTTTGCGCTTGGCCTTGATACGTCTCCAACGTATCTATAATTTTTTATTGTTCCATGCTATTATACTATTTGTTTAGGATGTTTAATGGGCTTTATTATACACTTTTATATTATTTTTGGGACTAACCTACTAACCCAAGGCCCAGTGCAAATTGTTGTTTTTTGCCTACTTCAGTGTTTCGCAGAAAATGAATATCAAACGGAGTCCAAATGGAATGAAATCTTCGGGAGGATCATTTTTGTAACAAACACAACAGTGAAGACTTGGAGTACACACCAGGGAAGCCACGGGGTGGCCATGAGGAAGGGGACGCGCCTAGGGGGGTAGGTGCGCCCCCCACCCTCGTGGGCCCCCCGTAGCTCCACCGACATGCTTCTTTAGCCTATATATACTCTTATACCCTGAAAACATCCGACAGCACCACGAAAACCTAATTCCACCGTGGCAACCTTCTGTACCCGTGAGATCCCATCTTGGGGCCTGTTCCAGAGCTCCATCGGAGGGGGATCAAACACGGAGGGCTTCTACATCAACACCATAGCCTCTCCAATGAGTTGTGAGTAGTTTACCACAGACCTTCGGGTCCATAGTTATTAGCTAGAAGGCTTCTTCTCTCTCTTTGCATCTCAATACAAAGTTCTCCTCGATCTTCTTGGAGATCTATTCGATGTAATTCTTTTTGCGGTGTGTTTGTCGAGATCCGATGAATTGTGGGTTTATGATCAAGATTATCTATGAACAGTATTTCATTCTTCTCTGAAATCTTTTATGCATGATTTAAATATATTTGCAAGTCTCTTCGAATTATCAGTTTGGTTTGGCCTACTAGATTGATCTTTCTTGCAATGGGATAAGTGCTTACCTTTGGGTTCAATCTTGCGGTGTCCTTTCCCAGTGACAGCTGGGGCAGCAAGGCACGTATTGTATTGTTGCCATCGAGGATAAAAAGATGGGGTTTATATTATATTGCATGAGTTTATCCCTCTACATCATGTCATCTTGCTTAAAGCGTTACTCTGCTCTTATGAACTTAATACTCTAGATGCATGCTGGATAGCGGTCGATGTGTGGATTAATAGTAGTAGATGCAGAATCGTTTCGGTCTACTTGTCACGGACGTGATGCCTATATACAATGATCATGCCTAGATATTCTCATAACTATGCGCTTTTCAATCAATTGCTCGACAGTTATTCGTTCACCCACCGTAGAAATCTGCTATCTTGAGAGAAGCCACTAGTGAAACCTATGGCCTCTGGGTCTTTCTTCTATCATATCAATCTTCCATCAACTATTTATATTTACTTTACTTTTACTTTGCAATATGTACTTTTCACTCTATAAAAAAATACCAAAAATATTTATCTTATTATCTCTATCAGATCTCACTTTTGCAAGTGGCCGAGAAGGGATTGAAAACCCCTTTATCGCGTTGGTTGCAAGGTTCTTATTTGTTTGTGTAGGTACAAGGGACTCGTGTGTAGTTCCCTACTGGATTGATACCTTGGTTATCAAAAACTGAGGGAAATACTTACGCTACTGTGCTGCATCACCCTTTCCTCTTCAAGGGAAAACAACGCAAGCTCAAGAGGTAGCAAGAAGAATTTCTGGCACTGTTGCCGGGCAGATCTATGCAAAATTCATATACCAAGTACCCATCACAAACACTTATCCCTCCCATTACAATATTTGCCATTTGCCTCTCGTTTTCCTCTCCCCCACTTCACCTTTGCTGTTTTATTTGTCTTTCTTCCATTCGCCTTTCTATTTGCTTGTGTTGCCATGTGCCCTCTAATAGCTTGCATCTTCGCTTGCTAAAATATGGATCCACATCCTCTTGCTAATCTTTTTAAAATATCCAATTATGATGAACCAATTGCTAGTGAGTTGAGTGCACTAGATTGTCTTTATGAGGTTTTGCTTGAAATTCGTGAATCTAAAAATTGTGATGAAGTGTTTAAAGAGATTCACGATAGCTCCTTGAATAAAAAGCATAATTGCAATGATGTTATTATAAATTCTATGAGTGACAATTGTGCTAATTATATGGAAAACCCTAAGCTTGGGGATGCTTATTTTTCTATGCCCACTACTTGTTGCAATGATCTTGATTGGGGTGATGCTTCTTATGATCTTGAAAATTTATTTAAACCCCATGATGAATATAAGATTGATAATAATGTTTGCAATAATATTGAAAGTGAGTTTGGAAGAGTGTCAACTTTAGATCCCACATATTTGGAGAATGTTCAATCTTATGAAATTTTTGATAAAAGTGGGTTTGGAGAGGTCAGGACTTTAGTTAATGTTGATCCCACTATTTTGGAAGAGTGTCAACTTCGTATGCACATGGATTGTGTTGAGAATATGTTGTGTGATAGCTATATTGTTGAATTTTCTTATGATCCTACATGCAATTATTAGGACAGAGGAAAATATGGTTGTAGAAATCTTCATGTTACTAAATTACCTCTCTTCATGTTGAGATTGATCTTGTTTCTTTCTTCTTCCTTGCATATGTTAGATCTTGCTTGTCTTGCTAATTTGTTTTCCTATAAAATGCCTATGCATAGGAAGTATGTTAGACTTAGATGTGATTTTCACATGCTATATGATGCTCTTTTTGTGCTTCAAGTCTTGTCTTTCATGTGAGCACCATTGAATTCTCAAGCCAATCTTAATGGCTATAAAGAAAGAGCTTGTTGGGAGGCAACCCAATTTTCTTTTCTTTGCTTTTACTTCTGTTTAGTAATAAATAATTCATCTAGATTCTGGTTAGATGTGGTTTTGTGTTTTAATTTGTGTTTGTGTCAAGTAGAACCTTTGGGAAGACTTGGGTGAAGTTTTTGCGATCTTGCTGTAGAAAACAGAAACTTTTGCGCTCACGAGATTAGCTGCCATTTTTCACTCGGGAGTGCTTTTAAGTTGACTCTTTATGCAGATGATTAATAGACAAATTCCTCACGTCCATCAATTTATTTCAAACAAAATAGAGTTACAGAAGTATTCAAAAGTTACAGATTGTGATAGACTGTTCTGTTTTTGACAGATTCTGTTTTTCGTGTGTTGTTTGCTTATTTTGATGAATCTATGAGTAGTATCGGGGGTATGAATCATAGATAAGTTGGAATATAGTAGGTTTAACACCAATATAAATAAAGAATGAGTTCATTACAGTACCTTAAAGTGGTGGTTTGTTTTCTTATACTAACGGAGCTCACGAGATTTTTGCTAAGTTTTGTGTTGTGAAGTTTTCAAGTTTTTGGGTAAGGATTTGATGGACTATGGAACAAAGAGTGGCAAGATCCTAAGATTGTGGATGCCCAAGGCACCCCAAGGTAACATTCAAGTACAACCAAAAGCCTAAGCTTGGGGATGCCCCGGGAAGGCATCCCCTCTTTCGTCTTCGTCTATCGGTAACTTCACTTGAGACTATATTTTTATTCACCACATGATATGTGTTTTGCTTGGAGCGTCATGTATGATTTGAGTCTTTGCTTTTTAGAATACTCTATGTGCTTCACTTATATCTTTTGAGCTAGATAGTTTTGCTCTAGTGCTTCACTTATGTCTTTTTAGAGCGCGATGGTGGTTTTATTTTATAGACATTATTGATCTCTCATGCTTCACTTATATTATTTTGAGAGTCTTTTAGAACAGCATGGTAATTTGGTTTGGTTATAAAATTAGTCCTAATATGTTAGGCATCCAAGATGGGTATAACAAAAACTTTCATATAAAGTGCATTGAATATTATGAGAAGTTTGATACTTGATGATTGTTTTGAGATATGAGGATGGTGATATTAGAGCCATGCTAGTAGAGTAGTTGTGAATTTGAGAAATACTTGTGTTCAGGTTTGCAAGTCCCATAGCATGCACGTATGGTAACCGTTGTGTGACAAATCTGAAGCATGAGGTATTTCATTGATTGTCATCCTTTGTGTGGAGGTTGGGATCACGCGATGGTTAACTCCTACCAACCCTTCCCCTAGGAGCATGCGTGTAGTACTTTGTTTTCATGACTTGTAGATTCTTGCAATAAGTATGTGAGTTCTTTATGACTAATGTTGAGTCCATGGATTATACGCACTCTCACCCTTCCACCATTGCCAGCCTCTCTTGTACCGTGCAACTTTCGTCGGTACCATACACCCATCATATACCTTCCTCAAAACAGCCACCATACCTACCTATCATGGCATTTCTATAGCCATTCCGATATATATTGCCATGCAACTTTCCACCATTCCGTTCACTATGACACGCTTCATCATTGTCATATTGCCATGCATGATCATGTAGTTGACATTGTATTTGTGACAAGGCCACCATGCATAATTTTTCATACATGTCACTCTTGATTCATTACACATCCCGGTACACCGCCGGAGACATTCATATAGAGTCATATTTTGTTCTAGTATCGAGTTGTAATCTTAGAGTTGTAAATAAATAGAAGTGTATGATCATCATTATTAGAGCATTGTCCAAAAAAAAGGAAACGGCAAAAAAAGGCACAAAAAGGAAAAGGAAAAAAGAAAAAGAAAAAAAGGGAAAAAGGGACAATGCTACTATCTTTTTCCACACTTGTGCTTCAAAGTAGCACCATGATCTTCATGATAGAGAGTCTCTTGTTTTATCACTTTCATATACTAGTGGGAATTTTCATTATAGAACTTGGCTAGTATATTCCAACGATGGGCTTCCTCAAATGCCCTAGGTCTTCGTGAGCAAGAAAGTTGGATGCACACCCACTTAATTTCTTTTGTTGACCTTTCATACAATTATAGGTCTAGTGCATCCGTTGCATGGCAATCCCTACTCATTCACATTGATATCTATTGATGGGCATCTCCATAGCCCATTGATACGCCTAGTTGATGTGAGACCATCTTCCTCTTTTGTCTTCTCCACAACCACCACTCTATTCCACCTATAGTGCTATATCCATGGCTCACGCTCATGCATTGCGTGAAAGTTGAAAAAGTTTGAAAAAAATAAGTATGAAACAATTGCTTGGCTGAAACCGGGGTTGTGCATGATTTGAGTATTTTGTGTGACAAAGATGGAACATAGCCAAACTATATGATTTTGTAGGGATGAACTTTCTTAGGCCATGTTATTTTGAGAAGACATAATTGCTTTGTTAGTATGCTTAAAGTATTATTATTCTAATGTCAATATTAAACATTTGTCTTGAATCTTTCGGATCTGAACATTCATGCCACAATAAATAAAATTACATTGAGAATTAATCTTGGGGATGCTTGATACGTCTCCAACGTATCTATAATTTTTAATTCTTGCATGCTATTATATTATTTGTTTTGGATGTTTAATGGGCTTTATTATACACTTTTATATTATTTTTGGGACCAACCTACTAACCCAAGGCCCAGTGCAAATTGCTGTTTTTTGCCTATTTCAGTTTTTCGCAGAAAAGGAATATCAAACGGAGTCCAAATGGAACGAAACCTTCAGGAGGATCGTTTTTGGAACAAACGCAACACAGAAGACTTGGAGCACATGCCAGGGAAGCCACGGGGTGGCCACGAGGCAGGGGCGCGCCCAGGGGGTAGGCGCGCCCCACGCCCTCGTGGGCCCCCCGTAGCTCCACCGACATGCTTCTTTAGCCTATATATACTCTTATACCCTGAAAACATCCGAGAGCACCACGAAACCCTAATTCCACCGCGCAACCTTTTGTACCCCTGAGATCCCATCTTGGGGCCTGTTCCGGAGCTCCACTGGAAGGGGATCGATCATGGAGGGCTTCTACATCAATACCATAGCCTCTCCGATGAGTTGTGAGTAGTTTACCACAGACCTTCGGGTCCATAGTTATTAGCTAGATGGCTTCTTCTCTCTATTTGGATCTCAATACATAGTTCTCCTCGATCTTCTTTGAGATCTATTCGATGTAATTCTTTTTGCGGTGTGTTTGTCGAGATCCGATGATTTGTGGGTTTATGATCAAGATTATCTATGAACAATATTTGATTCTTCTCTGAAATCTTTTATGCATGATTTAAATATCTTTGCAAGTCTCTTCAAATTCTCAGTTTGGTTTGGCCTACTAGATTGATCTTTCTTGCAATGGGAGAAGTGCTTAGCTTTGGGTTCAATCTTGCGGTGTCCTTTCCCAGTGACAGCAGGGGCAGCAAGGCACGTATTGTATTGTTGCCGTCGAGGATAAAAAGATGGGGTTTATATCATATTGCATGAGTTTATACCTCTGCATCATGTCATCTTGCTTAAAGCCTTACTCTGTTCTTATGAACTTAATACTCTAGATGCATGATGGATAACGGTCGATGTGTGGAGTAATAGTAGTAGATGCAGAATCGTTTTGGTCTACTTGTCACGGACGTGATGCCTATATACAATGATCATGCCTAGATATTCTCGTAACTATGCGTTTTTCTGTCAATTGCTCGACAGTTATTCGTTCACCCACCGTAGAAATCTGCTATCTTGAGAGAAGCCACTAGTGAAACCTATGGCCCCCGGGTCTATCTTCTATCATATCAATCTTCCATCAACTATTTATCTTTCATTTTCTTTTATTTTGCAATATTTACTTTTCACTCTATAACAAAAATACCAAAAATATTTATCTTATTATCTCTATCAGATCTCAAATATTTATCTTATTGTCTCTATCAGATCTCACATTTGCAAGAGGCCGAGAAGGGATTGACAACCCCTTTATCGCGTTGGTTGCAAGGTTCTTATTTGTTTGTGTAGATACGAGGGACTCGCATGTAGTCTCCTACTGGATTGATACCTTGGTTCTCAAAAACTAAGGGAAATACTTATGCTATTGTGCTGCATCACCCTTTCTGTTTCAAGGGAAAAACAACGCAAGCTCAAGAGGTAGCAGGCCTCCTTGGTCTTGGCCTTCTTGTCTTCTGGGTCAGCCCTAAGAAGCTCGACGAGTGAGAGGCGGCCCTCTTCTTCCTTTGTGCACTTGATCGCGAGGTTGAACATCTCCAGAGCCGAGCACAGGTCCTCCTGAATGGAGAGTTCCTCCTTTATCCTGACATCATGGACGCCATCTGTCAGGGATATTACTACCAAGTATAAACTGCCTAGGTGGGGCCGGTTTATGTTATCAATATTATTTTATCAAAGGCCTAGTGGAGTATGAAGTAGAAGATTTTAGCCCAAGAGGTTTAGAGCCCAAGTGTTCGGGCCCGTGATTTGTAAACCGCCATGCTATGTAACGTGAGATGTAAGATAGAAAGAGTAGAGACCGAGGCGGACACATTTATGAGCCGGCCTCGGGACTCTGTAAACCGGACCGGGCGTCACCTCATATATAAAGGGACGACCCGGCGACGGTTCGAAGGGGAGAACGACAGCTCGAGACACAGGCAAAGCGGATTCGCTCCCTGGTCATCGAAACCCTAGCAATACACACCAAACTAGACGTAGGCTTTTACCTTCATCGAAGGGGGCGAACTAGTATAAAATCCCTATGTCCTTGTCCGCTTTAACCCCTTTAAGCTAACCTGTAGCGATGGCCTCACGACTAAGTCCTTTTGCTAGGACATCTGCCGTGACAAAACCACGACAGTTGGCGCCCACCGTGGGGCTATCGCACGATGGTTTCGAGTTATTGAAGGGAAGCTTTGAAGGACTCAAGGGCTACGCAGTGGGCTAGATGACTAAGAGTCGTCGTGGCAAGATCTACATCGACGATGCAGGCTGGGGCCCCGAGGCCGATTCAATCGAATACGGGTACCGGGTCCCCGTCGGCGGCATCCACGTCTTCATCGACAACATCAGCGAACCGGGCCCTGAGCCAGACATCTTCCCCAACATCGTCGAGCCGGCTCAGCGTGCGAGACCTGCCCGGATTTAGCCAGCCGTGAAGCACGTCTTCGTTGGAGCAGTGCATGGAGTGCAAACCGAGGACGGATCCGACTCTAGCGGCGAGACTGTTGTCTATTCCGGCGATGAATCTTCTTCCGGAGAGACATAATCTTTATATCTGCTGCAGGACGGTCGATCTGAGGGCTGTTCCGATGGTGAAAGTATTCCGGACCCCCTCGATCTGCCAAACTGGGTTGCTGTCTTTATGGCCGGTTCACAACCTATGCAACAGTCCTCAACAACATCGGCGTTGACATCAAATGCGATGGGAGCTAGAGCTCGAGATCAAGCCCCGTCGCCGTCTGACACTTTATCCGTCTTGGTCGATACTTTGACAGCGTTAATGACAGCAGAGGTAGCCCATGCCAACAAGGAGCAGCATGATGTGGAGGTCGCTCAGGTGAAAGGCCGGATTGAACAAGCCAAGTTGGACCTGACTGCTGAGAAAGATAGGATGGCTACAAGGCAGGCGGAGCTTGATGCTCAGGCCTATCGACTCATGTTGGATCAGACCGCTTCACACGAGGTAATGATGAGAAGGCAACGATCTTGCTTGCCACCGGTTTATGAGGCAAGGAATCTCTTTAGCACGCCAGGAGCAGGAACCAGTAACCAGTCGGAGGCGAACCGGGGAGGGGCACCGGGCACAGGAGCGTCGGGTCAGCCACCGGCCGCAGAGCCAACCCGCCAGGTTGTACCGTCACAATGTGTGCCCAACCCTCTTGGTCATTATTCTAATCCGCTGGATAACATAGTCGCCGCCGCTTCACGACTAGCCGCCCTTCCCATTGAAGGAACATCTCCCATAGCAGTGGAGGCACGACGGGCCAGGGAGTTGTTGGACACGGCGTTAACTCAACAGCAAGCTTATTCTCACGGCCGAGAGAGGATTCATTCGACTCCCCGCCCAAGCCGGAGTTATACTAGACGTCTGGATGAACCGGCCGTGTCAAGCAGTGCACGAAGACGTAATCCGCCGAGGCAGGATAATCCGGCAGGAGGAGAGGCGAACGCTCAGGAGGTGGTGGATCAGGCCAGGCAGCACCGGGAGTCCGAAGTAACAGCACAATACGAAGCCCGTCAGGCGACGCCGGTTCGTCCCACCACCACAGTTGAACCGGGGGTCATGTCTAGCTCCTTGGGAGTGCCTTGTCTTATCCCCGCTTTACGGAACGTAAAACTGCCCAAGGATTTCAAAGGACCACGCAAGGTGCCCAATTACACAGCGGATCTGGCTCCGGAGGCATGGGTTGAGAGTTATGAGATGGCAATGGAGATGCTAGATGTGGATGAGGCAGCATGCGCCAAGTATTTCACAATGGTGCTCGAAGGTACGGCTCGAACTTGGCTGAAGGGTTTAGCGTCTAATTCCATCGGATCATGGGCCGAATTGTGGCGCCGGTTTATCAACAACTTCAAGGACACGTGCAAGCAGCCAATGTCTGTCGTGGATTTAGCTGCCTGCATTCAAGGAGAGCATGAGTCTGCAAGCAGTTGGGTGCGTCGAGTATCAGAGATCTTGCATTCCTCCAATAGCATCAACCCAAGCACAGCAGTGGTAACCTTGGAGGGCAATTGCCGGTTTGAACCCTTGCGACTAAAGTTGGGACGGCTTAAGCGTGATTGTAATGACATGGGAGCACTCATGGGAGCTTTAGTGAAGTATGGGGACTCTGATAATACCAAACACCCAGACGTCGATGGAGACAAGTTAGGGAAGGCAAGCAAGAATGGTAAGCCGCCGCAGCCCAACCCGGCGAATCAAGGATACAACGGTAAGCGTAAAGCGGATGGTAATTCGGACTTTGTGGCCAACACCAATGCTCAGGAGGATGGACTGCGCCGCAAGGGTAGACCGCATCCACGCAACGGGAGGCCGCCTATTAATCTGGAGCGCCAGTTGAACGTACCTTGCCCGAAGCACGGTACACCAGAAAAGCCAGCTACACATCTCTGGAAAGATTGTTTTATTATGCAGGAATTCATGAACCGGACTCGGTACGATCACGGACTGTCCGGCCGGTCAGGCCCTAGTTTTCACAGGCCGGGTTATCAAGGTGGTGGATCCGGTTCATGGTACCAGGGTAATAATGGCAACCATAACGGGCACAATCAGCATAACCAGCAGCATGGTCAGGGCGGATATAACAATCAGGGAAATCAACAGCGTTAGCAGCAGCAGCAATCCGGATATACGAATAATCCGAAGAAGCTGAGCAGTGGGCAATATCATGTCTTCACCACGAGCTTGTGCAAGCGTGATCAGAAAGTTCTAAAGAGGGCAGTACATTCTGTTGAACCGACGGTGCCACGTTTCCTGCGTTGGTCGGAGCAGCCCATTGTGTGGAGCAGAGAGGATCATCCGCCCTGGGTTGATAATCCGGGTCAACTGGCTCTAGTGGTGGCGCCGCAGGTAGGTGGCTATAAGTTTACCAAAGTGCTTATGGACGGAGGCAGCAGCATCAACATTCTATATTATCAGACTTTTCGGCGTATGGGGCTGACAGATAAGAAGCTTCGACAGTCCAATACAGTGTTTCATGGGGTGGTGCCCGGTAAATCGGCGTATCCAGTTGGCAAGATCGATCTAGACGTTACCTTCGGAGACGAACATGACTCCAGGTCGGAGACCGTGACCTTTGAAGTGGTAAAGATCAAGAGCCAATATCATGCCTTGTTTGGGCGGCCGGTTTACGCCAAGTTCATGGCAAGGCCATGTTATGTTTATCTACAACTCAAGATGACAGGACACAGGGGAACCATTACGGTCCATGGTAGTCGCAAGATTGCTTTGGAATGTGAGGAAGGTGATGCAGCTTATACTGAAGCGGTTTGTGCAACTGAGGAGTTGAAGTTTTATAAGGACAATGTTGATTCGGCGGATATGTCTCCGCTGAAGAAACCAACCACAGAGCATGATCCGGCTATGAAATTCAAATCAGCTGAAGAGACCAAACAGGTTGACTTTGTTCCTGGCGATTCATCCAAGCAGTTCACTATTAGTGCTAACCTAGATCCGAAATAGGAAAGCGCGCTCATCGAGTTCATCTGTGAGAATCGTGACATCTTTGCATGGAAGCCTTCTGTTATGCCAGGTGTACCGAGGGAACTCGCTGAGCACAATCTCAATATTGATCCAAAGTTTAAACCGGTCAAGCAATTTTTGCGCCGCTTCAATGAAGAAAGGCGCAAAGCTATCGGGGAAGAAGTGGCTAGGCTCTTGGCGGCAGGTTTTATAGTTGAAGTGTTTCATCCAGAATGGTTGGCTAATCCGGTGATGGTGCTAAAAAAATGGCACTTGGCGAATGTGTGTTGATTACACAGATCTGAACAAAGCTTGCCCCACTGATCCCTTCGCCCTTCCCCGTATTGATCAGATCATTGATGCTACGGCAAGATGTGAGCGACTAAGTCTTTTGGATGCATATTCAGGTTATCATCAGATTAAGATGGCAGTCAAAGATCAGGAGAAGACGGCCTTTATAACTCCCTTTGGAGCCTTCTGTTATGTGTCTATGCCATTTGGGCTTAAGAGTGCCCAGGCGACCTATCAGCGTTGTGTACAGAATTGCCTTCATGGACAGATTGGGCGAAATGTTCATGCATATGTGGATGATATTGTGGTGAAATCCAGGAAGGAGGAGACGCTGATAGCAGATTTGAAAGAAACCTTCGACAATCTCCGGGTCTATAAAATGATGCTTAATCCGGAGAAGTGCGTTTTTGGTGTTCCGGCAGGCAAGCTCCTGGGGTTCTTAGTGTCGAACAGGGGAAACGAAGCTAATTCGGAGAAGACCAAGGCAATTACATCCCTCGCTAAACCAGCCTGCATCAACGATGTCCAACGCGTGGCGGGCCGCATTGCAGCGCTCAGCCGGTTTATCAGCCGTTTGGGGGAGAAGGCTATCCCGATTTATCAGATGATGAAAAAGACAGATCACTTCGTTTGGAGTGATGCTGCTGATGCTGCGTTTGAGGACCTGAAGAGGCAATTGGCAGAGCCACCAGTCCTTGCTACCCTAGTTGACAATGAGCCGCTGTTGTTATACGTGGCTGCTAATGCCCGTGCAGTAAGCATTGCCATTGTAGTAGAGCGCAAGGAGGCAGGCAAAGAATATCCGGTTTAGCGGACGGTTTACTACATCAGTGAGGTGCTCATGGAATCAAAACAGAGATACCCGCATTGGCAGAAACTAGTGTATGGAGTCTTCATGGCAAACCGGAAACTAAAACACTATTTTCAAGGCCATCCAATCACTATTGTCAGTTCAGCTCCGTTGGGGGATATAATCCAGAACAGAGAGGCTACTGGTCGAGTAGCAAAGTGGGCCATTGAGATTAGCCCTCACGGATTGAAGTATGTGCCTCGTACTGCGATAAAATCCCAGGCATTGGTGGATTTCATCAACGATTGGACAGAGTTGCAAGCACCTGAGGAAAAGCCGGATCACACATATTGGACTATTCACTTTGACGGTTCAAGGCAATTGGAGGGCTCGGGGGCTGGAGTTGTGTTAACTTCCCCATGAGGTGATAAGTTATGTTATGTCCTTCGTTTAATGTTCCCTTGCACTAACAATGCTGTTGAATATGAGGCTCTCCTCCATGGTCTGCGGATGGCCAAAGAGATGAACTTAAGCCGGGTTAAATGTTTTGGTGATTCAGACCTAGTGGCACAGCAAGTATCTGGCAAGTGGGATTCCAAGGATCCACTCATGGCAACATATCGACGAGAGGTAGACGCTGTCGCTGGACACTTCAAGGGTTATCAGGTGGATCATATAGACCGAAGAAAGAATGAAGCGGCTGACGCGTTAAGCCGGCTGAATTCTCAGCGTAAACCGGTTCCGCCCAATACCTTCTTGGATGAGTTGCACAATCCATCGGTGCAGTTACCTTTAGAAGAGGACTTGGTTGTTCCTGATCCGGAGGCACAATTGGTCGCGGCACTTCATGTTATTCCGGATTGGACGCTTCCCTACCTGGCGTATATGAACCGAGGTGAGTTACCACAGAACGAAGTCTTGGCTAGACAGATAATCCGGCGGTCCAAGTCAATGACTATTGTCAATGGAGAACTTCATCATCGCAGCATCTCTGGGGCATTTCAGCGGTGTGTATCACCAGAGGAGGGCTGTGATATTCTTAGAGAGATTCGTGAAGGGGATTGTGGTCATCATGCCGGTTCAAAATCTTTGGTGGCTAAGGCTTTTCGTCATGGGTTCTACTGGTTGATGGCTCATGCCGATGCAGAGGACTTGGTCAGAAAATGTGATGCTTGCCAGAAATTCTCACGGCGTGCTCATATACCGACACAGGAGTTAAGGATGATTCCAATTACTTGGCCATTTGCGACTTGGGGGCTTGATATGGTTGGACCCTTCAAGAGATCCCAAGATAAAAAGACCCACCTTTTGGTGGCGGTGGACAAATTTACAAAATGGGTTGAAGCGGAGCCTGTCAGTAAGTGTGATGCGGCAACGGCGGTTCAGTTCATCAAAAAGGTGATTTTCCGGTTTGGCTTTCCACACAGCATTATAACTGATAATGGCACCAATCTATCCAAGGGGGCTATGGAGGAGTTCTGTCAACGAGAGCACATCCGCCTTGACGTATCATCAATAGCCCACCCTCAGTCTAATGGCCAAGCTGAGGGAGCCAATCAAGAGATCTTGAGAGGCATCAAACCCCGGCTTATGGTTCCTTTGTAGAGAACACCGGTTTGTTGGGTGGAGGAATTACCCTCTATATTATGGAGCATCAATACTACACCTAACAGATCCACAGGGTACACGCCTTTCTTCATGGTATATGGAGCTGAGGCGGTCCTCCCTAGTGAAATCCGTCATGACTCGTCGCGGGTGGCGGCCTATGTTGAAACGGGTAATGAAAAAGCAAGGCAAGATGCATTGGACCGGCTGGATGAAGAACGGGACACAGCAGCAGCTCGATCGGAGATTTATCAGCAAGATCTACGCCGGTACCACAGTCGCCGGGTTAAAACCAGGACGTTTCAAGAAGGAGATCTGGTGCTCCGGCTCATCCAAGACCAGACGGACATGCACAAGCTATCTCCACCTTGGGAAGGACCCTTTGTAGTCGGCAAGAACCTGCACAACGGATCATACTACCTCGTCGACATTCGAGAACATAAGGACTCACGTACGGCGGAGGAGGAGACCAAGCGGTCGTGGAACATAGCTCTTCTTCGACCTTACTATACTTGAGCCATAGGCTCCGCTTTATGTACATATCTTTACAATGTGTATATTATGATCAATATAATAAACCGGCGCCCCCGATAAACCGGGGTATCAGCCGCATTTTTCATAAGAGTATCACATGGGGGCTTTTGTGGGCAAGGGAGTTCCTATGGCCTCTTAAACCGGTGACCGCATCAAGGCCAACATAAGAGCACAGCTCTGCTTGCTTCGGCAATTTCCACATGATGATGAGGGGAAAAAGAGAGTTTGATGCTTCGCACAACTCAAACATAGGCCCCGACGAGCAATGCTCAAATGCTACCTGGGGGCTCCTGATGCAAGTCATCAGCGAGTTGAAAACTCTTGTAGTAAACACGGCTTGGAAGGTTCGTGTATACACCTAAAACCTAGGATTAACCTGCCTGCATCAAGTAAGTCATGCCGCCCAGGTAAACCTGGTATGACCCGTCGAACGTAGAAACAAGTCAATCCTTATGGACCCTGAACTTGGTAACGTTAAATTGACGATCATCAAGTGATTACACAAGTCAAATCTTTACGAGATTTTGAACTTGGTAGCATTTGACATTGATGATTTGGTTAAGGATTGCGGACTATCTTGACAGGCTCTGCAAAAATGGTTAATGACAGTAGCCTGGCAGCTCATAAAAAGCCTCGAATTTGGAGCCTGGCAGCTCGTAAAAAGCCTCGACTACATGGTCTTATTTGCCCAAAAACTTTATTTTTTATTTTTTATATTTTCTCAAATCTTTATCTTCAAGGTCATTGGTTTTTCAACCAAGTCCATTGATTCAAGGAGTGGATGACTATAAGTTGCCGCTACATCTGTGTTTACAGAGTTATAGTCTGGGTTATAAACACCAGTACTAAATTACAGCTAAACCGGATTTCATTGTAACCCGGTTCGGCCTTCATGGAGAGCCAACAAGTAATCAAGGGAGTCATCAACACTTACACCTTGGATCGTTCCTGCCGGATTAAGGTTTATTAAGATACACTTAATCATAGGTATGGTACGTACTTATATTTTATACACAATTCAAGTTATCAACTTAGATCATGTGCTTGGGCATTATGACCCGTCCGGCGATAAACTGTCAGGACACTTTGAACATTGTTTTATGCAGAAACGGGTAGAATAAAACGTCAAAAGCATTGAAAGCAGGATATAATTTAGAAGTTGCCAATCAAAGAAAACTCACAAATATAGTATGGGACAAACACAGATTATCTCAGCTATCCTATTACAAGGCGCTGGAAGGCCCAAAAGAATATCAGTTTTTTCTCAAACTACTAGGACATAAAGTTAAACCGGCGCTGGTTTAAGACTCTGCATCAGCCCGTCATGACGATTGAGGGTCAGCTTGCTCTAGATCTTCGGTGGTTTCTTCCAGCTGCTGGAAGTCAGTTGTGGCCTAGTTAATCTTAGCAAGGGCTCGGAAGTATACTTCGTCATTTATGAGTTCTGACGGATCAATGTCAGGAGCGAAGGTGTGCTTACGGACGGGCGGAATAAGATTCTCAATATCATAGGATGGACGCTCCACCATACGTTCTCCATATCATAGCCCGGATGATATCTTGATAGATCCGCTTCATCAGCAAGTTTACTAGTAAGGGGCCGCATATCCTTGGTTAAAGCACGAAGATCATCACTGGAAAAGGCTGATCCGTCTTCTTTCATGCTTGGATAGCCGTTCATTGCTTCCGCCAGATCAAAATCAGGAACCCAAGCCTTCGCTCGGGTTAAGGCCATCAGGGTGCCGGCTCTTGCAGATGACTTCTTCACTTCGACAAGGCGGGCAGGCAAAATTGACAGTTTTTCCAACGTACCTTGGATGGTAGTTGGAGCCGGTTTGTTGTGGGAGATAGCGCTAATAGCCCTTTAAGCGCCGGAATATAGCTGCTCCACCAGAGTGTATGCAGCTTTTAGTTTCTTCCTCACATCATCGACAAGATGAGTGATGCGCCTCCCTGCGTAAGAATTATGAGTTAAACCGGAACAGTACAGGATTGCACGAATAAGCTTATGTCACGAGAACTTACCAAAGATGGCAGATGTCATCTCACTTATTTGCTGCTTTAACCCGGACAACTCCTCTGTCACCGGATTAAGACCAGCCTCCGCATCAGTGGCTCTCTTCTCCAGAGCAATCTTTTCAACTTCCCAAGTGGACCGCTCCGCTTAAAAATCCTTCTTTAGCTTCTCCATATTAGCTAATGCAAGGTTAAGCTCATCCTTGACTTTAATAGGAGCAGTCTCTTGGAATTTTAAGCTATCCCGGAGTTCAGTTATTTCAGAGGCCCTCCGGTTCAATTCAGTCTGCCAAAAATAAAAGTATATCAGATATTCATGGAGCAATTCAATCAAAGTCCGAAGCACATAATAAGTTATGCACTTGACACTTGGGGGCTAATGTACATTTGCAGTAAAAACAGGCAATTTTTTTAGACAAGTCCCAAGCACATAACAAGTTATATACTTGGCATTTGGGGGCTAATGTGACATTGTTCTAAACATAGGAAAAGTCCCGGTTCACCCTCAATGAAGTAAACCGGCCATTGGGGGCTACACGTGCAAGTCAGAGCTCTATACTGGATCTACTGAAGTCCCGGTGCACCCTAAAAGGCTGAACCGGTACTTGGGGGCTACAATGGAGTAAAGGTACAATTACAAGGCACAAGTGGAAAGAGAGGATAAAGACAAAGGAGAAGAAATTACCTCATAACGTTCCTTCATTAAGTTCACCAAGCCAGCTTCATAATCACGGCTGGTATGAAGCCGGTTTAGGTAGCCGGAATGAAGCTCCTGAGCGCTGAGCTGGGCATAGCTAGACAAGTCAGTACTCCACTTGCCCTTGTCCTTGTTGACAGCTTCTTCCTTTGCAGTATGTTTGGCCAGAACAACAGGCTGTCCTGGGGTGGTAAAATCGGTCCCAATGATCTCAACATCATCAGTGGAGGCAGCAGTTGGCTTAGAAGGATTAGCAGCAATGGGGCTAGCAGGAGCCGGACTAGCTCGGGCAGGGCTAGCACGGGCAGGGCTGGCCGGTTCAGCAATATGCTCCATGGGATCGATCCCCTGAGCAGCAAGGTCTTCTTGATCCATAGGAGGAGGATCATCATGCGGAATTTCAACATCGTCTTCTAAAGGATTGGCAAGCTCAGGATCTTCTGCCGGTCCAGGAGTAGTGTCGTCGACTGCCGGTTTACTCAATTTGGCCTTTTTACTAGGCTTGGGCATATTGTGAAAAGTTAAGAGACAATGCAAATCAGAAGAGTTAAAGAGGAAAAGTTAAACCGGACAGAGTGAAAGACAGCTTACCCGTGAACAGTCTTGAGGGCAGGAACTTGTGTGGCTGTCGATTCACCAGAGGATGAGAGAGGAGTTTCCTGATAATTCGAGTCATACGGATTAAGGGGTTGGCGAATAAGACCTGCTTGGGGGTAAAGAGCAGTTGCAGTAAGTAAAACCTCAGAACGGCGCCTTCGAGCCGGAGTGTGCGTTAAACCGGTGGATTCAATCGCATGGCCACTATGGCGAGTGGTGCGGCGAGCTTCATGTTGCTGCTTCTTCAAAAGAAAGTTTGGATCCAGATGAGCATAAGGATGAGAAAATTGAAATTTCCAGACTGTCCGACGAATTTTTGGTGGTGGCAGCGGTTCTGAGAAAGAGGAAAGAGAGATTACCTCAACATCGTCCGCTTTACTGCCTTCAGCCAGACCCTGGGAACATCCATTGTTAATAAAAATGCAGACAAAGGAAAGACTAAGGAATCATAAGAACTAGGCGGTACCTGAGAGGCTGGATCATCTTCCTCCGCATTGGATCCTGATGCGGCAGTGGGCTTCTTCTTGTTTTTCTTAACAACCAGAGTCTTTTTGCGAGCTGCCTTCGCTGGTTTTTCCTGGGTTTTTCTTTTCTAGAAAGGGTCATTCGCCTATTTTAAGGAATAAAGGCATATTAAACCATGCACTATGGACGGATTAATACAAAGCAAAGGGACGGAAAAATTTCTTACCTACGGCGGTTTATTGGTCACACAGAAGGGCGCCAATCCGGTCTGACTGCATTCTTCTAGAGGTATATTCAGCAACTTTTTGACGGATTCGTTAACCTCATTCTCTGGAAGCACCGTCTCTATGTGGTGCAAAGGGTCCTTGGGGTTCCCAGTGTACTCGCACATTAAACCAGAATGCTGGCTTAGCGGGAGAATACTCCAAGAAAGCCAGATGCGGACGAAGTCAACTCCTGTTAATCCATTGGCTACAAAGGCCCTGAACTTTGAAAGCTGAGGGGCATATTGAGCTCGCTCCTGGGCACTTAAGCGCTGTGGAAAAGGGTGGTCCTCTGGAAGACGGTGGGGGCGATAACCCGGCAGTGGATTTTCACCTTCCGGTGAAGTGTCTACACAGTAGAACCAAGTTTGATTCCAGTCCTTGGGATGGCTGTGGAGAGTGGCATGAGGAAAACTAACATCCTTCCTCTTCTGAATAGTCATTCCGCCGAGTTCAGTATTTGGGCCATCATGAAATTCAGTATGACGGTTTAAGTGGAAGAAGTCCCAGAATAGCTCCACTGTTGGCTCCTCTTGCAGATATGCTTCACAGAAGACTTGGAAGTTGCAAACGTTTGATACAGAATTGGGACCAATGTCTTGTGGATGAAGTTGAAAATTTGCTAATACATCACGGAAAAACTTTGACCCAGGAGGGTTGAATCCCCGGGCCAAGTGATCAAAGAAGACAATGATTTCTCCTTCCTTGGGCTTTGGAGGGCATTCTGATCCAGGAGCCCTCCAGTGAAGGACATCCTTTGGGCCTAAAGCGCCAATTGAGGCCATTTTGTCTAAATTGTCCTCGGTGATCCGGGATGGGACCAAGTTACAGGAGACAAACTGTTTGGCTGTGGTGGTCATCTTTCCGAAAGGGAAGGCTGAAAATACAATGAAGATCTGGTTTGGTAATCTAAGAAGATTTAAACCGGAATGTTATACGAAAGTATCGGTCTAAATGGTGGTTTAAGCAGGGGCCTAATGGTATCTACCGGGTTATGAAGTTTGGAAAAAGTTAAGCTGCCAACACAGGTAGATAAGACGCATATCTAAAGTGTGGGGACACAACTTCCACACACACACAGCATATGTAAAAATTAGAAATAATTCAAGTTATATTCAGTAGACATGATGAAGGTCCTAAACAGATTCAGTCTAACTAGCAGTATTGAGAGAGATAAAGTTATAAGGATGAAGCGGAGTCATGCTTACGGCGGTTGACCTAAAAATTGAGATCTACGGCGAACTACTGCCTATGGCGGAGAACTGCGAAGATCTAGGATTTGTCTACAAGCTCGCATGAAACCCTAGAACTGAGATCTATAAGAAGGGGAGAAGAAGACGTACCCGAGGCAGCGGGTGCGGAGAGGCACTTGCGAGTCTCTAGAAGCGTTCAGGTTGATGCAGCGGCCGGGCCTGACGAAGAAGAAGAACTCGACGGACGGCGGTGGTGCTCGAGCGCTGGAGGACAGAGGAAGAAGAAGCAAGGGGGGAAAAGAGATGCCCCTCGACCCTATTTATAAACCGAAGGGATAAAACGGTAGGCGCGGGAATCGAGGAGCCCAAAAAGCGGATATGGACGATACTGTTGCCTCGATCTTCGGAGCTTTAATGAATAAAGGTAAAAAAACATGTACAAGTATTAAATGCACAGATGGCGTCATGGCGGTTTAAAGTGATCTGAGGAGATGACGTCACGCCGGTTTACAAAGCATGCTGAAGCTGCGGAAAGGAAGATCTGTACAAGACTTTGAAGATTGACATGAACAGGTTCAAATCAATCTGGGGCCTAATGTCAGGGATATTACTACCAAGTATAAACCGCCCAGGTGGGGCCGGTTTATGTTATCAAGATTATTTTATCAAAGGCCCAGTGGAGTATGAAGTAGAAGATTTCAGCCCAAGAGGTTTAGAGCCCAAGTGTTAGGGCCCGTGATTTGTAAGCCGCCATGCTATGTAACGTGAGATGTAAGATAGAAAGAGTAGGGACCGAGGCGGACATGTTTATGAGCCGGCCTTGGGACTTTGTAAACCGGACCGGGCGTCACCTTTTATATAAAGGGATGACCCGATGACGGTTCGAAGGGGAGAACGACCGCTCGAGACACAGGCAAAGCGGAATTACTCCCTGATCATCGAAACCCTAGCAATACACACCAAACTAGACGTAGGCTTTTACCTTCATCGAAGGGGCCGAACTAGTATAAAATCCCTGTGTCCTTGTCCGCTTTAACCCCTTTAAGCTAACCCGTAGCGATGGCCTCATGACTAAGTCCTTTTGCTAGGACATCTGCCGTGACAAAACCACGACACCATCAGTGAACGCCAAGATGATGGCTTCATCAGATATCTTGGGAATCTTGATGCGGACGTTGGTGAAACGCTGCATGTACTTCCGCAGGGTCTCTCCCAGCTGTTGCTTGATGCGTCGCGGGTCACCTACCACCGGGGCATGGTCACAGGTCCCTTCGAAGTTGGAAACGAAGCGTTCGCGCAGCTCACCCGAGAAGGAGATCGATTCCTTCGGGAGGTTCAGGAGCCACGAACGAGCGCCATCTTTGAGAGCCATGGTAAACCAGTTGCCCAAGACCTTCTCATCGCCATTGGCCACTTTGATGCTAAGCTCATAGAGCTACAGGATCTCTGCTGGGTCAGGTGTTCCATCATAATGCGGGGGTAGATCTGGCTTGAACTTGCCGGGCCAGACGACACGACGGAGCTCCGGGGTGAACGCCTTGCAGCCTGATGTGCTGACTGGTGCTTACTGCTGAGGTGGAGTCTAGTATGGGTGTTCGTGTGCCACTGCGCGTGGAGGCACGCGACCCTGACGAGGCGGAGCATGAAGCGTGCGTGCCTCGCCTTGCGGCTGCTTCACCACTTGACAGCTCTCTTCATCTCGCGTGGCCACCCTGCGCGGCTGGTCAAGATGGGGTGCCTCGCGCCTTGGCTCGGGGACGTCTCTCCAGAGCGGTGGAGGAGGTACGTCGCGGGCCTCGTCGCCTGCCTGAGGTTGTGGAAGAGGTAGCGAACGACGCGATGCTGGAGCTTCTCTCGCGGCACTGACGAGCTTGGCGATGCGGTCCAGCCATTCTTGGTAGAGGTCGTCGGCCGGGCGGTAGCGCAGGAGCTCACGCGCCATGAGAAGCGTGGCCTGCGAGTTCGCTGGGCGACGACAGGCAAGGGAGGACGAAGCAGCCGCTGGAGTCAGTGACGGGGTTGCGGTGCGACCATCGCGCCGCGCGGAGAGCGGGAACAATGAATCATGCTGCTCGTGGGCAGCGGGGCCGATGGCAGCGTTTGCCGCCAATGATGGAGAGCGACGGGGGGTGCCATCGCCGAGGGGTGCCGTCTGGGCCACGCGAGCGGCGACAGCGGCCTGGCACTCGGCACGGACGTAGCGGACGTTAGCCATTGGGCGGTGAAATGACGGTGAACCGAATGGACGAAGAGGAGCTTCGACGCACCCCTACCCGGTGCACCAAATGTCAGATTCAGGGCTTTGCAAAACCCTACTAGGTTCGAACTCTGGGGTGTGTACGAAGATCTCAACCTCGCCAATCTATCTACTCGTCGTCTCACGAACTAGCACGATGAGCAAGAATGTAAAAGGGACACGAGGCAGTTTATCCTGGATCAGGCCACATAGCGGTGAGTGGCCCTACTCAAGCAGTATGGTGGGTTAGCCTCGGGATGGGCAGTGGATGAACTAGTACAATGAGTGAACAACCTCTCGAGGTGAGGTGTTCATGCTTGGTGGTGGAAGAGAGGGTCTGAATGATCCGTCCCCTTGTTGGGTGGTGGCTATCCTACTTCTATAGTGGAATTGGTCCTCTTCCCCGAAATGTTAGGCAGGAAGGGAACTCACAACGGACAATTTTGAAGGGGGGCAACTAGTACATCTTATCCTAACTAAAGGTGGTATTCACCTGCAAAGCCTCTGATCCTGACACCAAGGTGGGCTCGGTGATGACCTCCGTCTTGGTGGTCTTGGTCTTGTTGCACTAGAATGGATACCTATGCCAGATTCCTCGGGACTCTGCATCTGAGCCTGCTTCCTTAGCACCAAAGAGGAAAATGTTGTATTGCGCCTACTGGCGCCCGCTTGGCCTTGGTCTTCATGGCTTGCATCATGCAAACCTCACGAGTAGGGGGGTTGCATAGAGTTCTCCGCTCCTCGGGAGCCAACCAGACGAGGCTGCCCCTTCTGGTGGTCATGGTTTCATCCGCCCCGCGAGGCTTGGTCCCTCGCGAGGGTCTTGAGTGTCGTTGCTGAAGATGGGCCGTACCAGGCCTGAAAGGAGCCATGTCATGGGCCGCAGGCAGGCATGTCTGGGTACCCTGGTTCCCAGAACGCTGATAGACGCCCCGACTGAAGGAAATATGCCCTAGAGGCAATAATAAAGTTGTTATTTTATATTTCCTTATATCATGATAAATGTTTATTATTCATACTAGAACTGTATTAACCGAAAACTTGATACATGTGTGGATACATAGACAAAATACCAAGTTCCTAGTAAGCCTCTACTGGAGTAGCTCGTTAATCAAGGATGGTTAACTTTCTTGACCATAGACAAGTGTTGTCATTTGATGAACGGGATCACATCATTAGGAGAATGATGTGATGGACATGACCCATCCGTTAGCTTAGCATATTGATCGTTCAGTTTTATTGCTACTGCTTTCTTCATGTCAAATACATATTCATCCGACTATGAGATTATGCAACTCCCGGATACCAGAGGAATGCGTTGTGTGCTGTCAAACGTCATAACGTAACTGGGTGATTATAAAGATGCTCTATAGGTATCTCCGAAGGTGTTTTGTGGGTTGGCATAGATCAAGATTAGGATTTGTCACTCCAAGTATCAGAGAGGTATCTCTGGGCCCACTCAGTAATGCACGACATAAGAAGCCCTGAAAGCAATGTTACTAATGAGTTAGTTGCGGGATGATGCATTACGGAACGTGTAAAGAGACTTGTCGGTAACGATATTGAGCTAGGTATGAGGATACCGACGATCGAATCTCGGGGAAGTAACATACCGATGACAAACGGAATAACGTATATTATCATTACAGTTTGACCGATAAAGATCTTCGTAGAATATGTAGGAACCAATATAAGCATCCAGGTTGCGCTCTTGGTTATTGATCGGAGAGGTGTCTCGGTCATGTCTACATAGTTCTCGAACCCGTAGGGTCCGTACGCTAAACGTTCGATGACGGTTTGTACTGTATGGGTTATGTGTTTTGATGGCCGAATATTGTTCGGAGTCCCGGATGAGATCAAGATATGACGAGGAGTCTCGAAATGGTCAAGAGGAAAAGATTGATATATTGGACGATGGTATTCTGGCACCATAAGAGTTCCGAGGGGTACCGGGTACATATCGGAGTACCTGGGGGGTTACCGGAACCCCCTGGGGGAAGTTATGGGCCATACGGGCCATAGGAGAGAGGCACACCAGCCCACATAACGGTGGCATGCCCCCCACTTGGAAGGAGGCTGAATAGGACTAGTAGAGGGGGCGGCGCCCCCCTTTCCTTCTCCTCTCTCTCTCCTTCCCCCTTTCCCTCTCTGGTATAAGGAAATGGGGGGGGGGCGAATCCTACTAGGAACCCAAGTAGGATTCCTCCTACTTGGGTGCACCTAGGGCTGGCTCCCTCCCCCTCCCTCCTTTATATACGTGGGGAGGGGGCACCTAGAACACACATCAATTATTCCAAGCCATGTTCGGCGCCCCCTCCACGGTTTACAACTCCAGGTCATATTCATGTAGTGCTTAGGCGAAGCCCTACGCGGATCACTTCACCATCACCACCACGCCGTTGTGCTAACGGAACTCTCCCTCGACACTTTTCTAGATCAAGAGTTTGAGGAACGTCATCGAGATGAACGTGTGCAGAACTCGGAGGTGTCGTACGTTCGGTGCTTGATCGGTCGGAATGAGAAGAAGTTCGACTACAACAACCGCGTTAATAAATGCTTCTGCTTTCGGTCTACGTGGGTATGTGGACACACTCTCCCCCTCTCGTTGCTATGCATCTCCTAGATAGATCTTGCGTGAGCGTAGAATTTTTTTGAAATTACATGCTATGTTTCCCAACAGTGGCATCATGAGCCAGGTCTATGTGTAGATGATATGCGCGAGTAGAACACAAAGAGTTGTGGGCGGCGATCGTCATACTGCTGACCACCAATGTATTATTTTGATTCGGCGGTAATGTTGGATGAAGCGGCCCGGACCAACCTTACATGACCACGTTCATGAGACCGGTTCCACCAACAGACATGCAACTAGTTTCGCATAAGGGTGTCTGGTGGGTGTCTGTTTCTCCTACTTTAGTTGAATCGAATTTGATTGCGGCCGGTCCTTGTTGAAGGTTAAAACATCAAACTTGATACACCACCGTTGTGGTTTTTGTACTATAGGTAAGAATGGTACTTGCTAGAAGCCCATAGAAGCCACGTAAAACTTGCAACAACAAAGTAGAGGATGTCTAACTTGTTTTTGTAGGGTATGTTGTGATGTGATATGGTCAAGATGTGATGAGTTATACGTTATTGTATGAGATGATCATGTTTTGTAAGATATCTGACAACCGACAGGAGCCTTATGGTTGTCTCTTTATTGTATGAAATGCATACGCCATGTAATTGCTTTACTTTATCACTATGAGTTAGCGATAGTCGTAGAAGCGATATTTGGCGAGACGACCACGATGCTATGATGGAGATCAAGGTGTCAAGCCGGTGACGATGGAGATCATGATGATGCTTTGGAGATGGAGATCAAAAGCAGAAGATGATGATGGCCATATCATATCACATATTTTTGATTGCATGTGATGTTTATCTTTTATGCATCTTATTTTGCTTAGTACGGCGGTAGCATTATAAGATGATCCCTTAACTAAATTTCAAGGTAAAAGTGTTCTCCATGAGTATGCATCGTTGCTAAAGTTCGTCGTGTTGAGACACCACATGATGATCGGGTGTGATAGACGCTACATTCACATACAATGGGTGCAAGACATTTTTGCACATGCGGAATACTCTGGTTAAACTTGACGAGCCTAGCATGTACAGACATGGCCTCGGAACACTGGAGACCGAAAGGTCGAACGTGAATCATATAGTAGATGTGATCAACATAGAGATGTTCACCATTGATGACTACTCCATCTCACGTGATGATCGGACATGGTTTAGTTGATTTGGATCACGTATCATTTAGATGACTTGAGGGATGTCTATCTGAGTGGGAGTTCTTAAGTAATTTGATTAATTGAACTTAATTTATCATGAACTTAGTCCTGATAGTATTTGCAAATTATGTTGTAGATCAATAGCTTGTGTTGTAGCTCCCCTATGTTTTTTGATATGTTCCTAGAGAAAATTGAGTTGAAAGATGTTAGTAGCAATGATGCAGAGTGGGTCCATGATCTGAGGATTATCCTCATTGTTGTGCTGAAGAATTATGTCCTTGATGCACCGCTAGGTGACAGACCTATTGCAGGAGAAGATGTAAACATTATGAATGTTTGGCAAATCTCGATATGATGACTACTTAATAGTTTAGTGCGCCATGCTTTACGGCTTAGAACCGGGACTTCAAAAACATTTTGAATGCCATGGAGCATATGAGATGTTCCAAGAGCTAAAATTGGTGTTTCGGACTTGTGCCCATGTCGAGAGATATGAGACCTCTAACAAGTACTTGGCCTACAAGATCGAGGAGAATAGCTCAGCTAGTGGGCATGTGCTCAGAATGTCTAAGTTCTACAATCACTTGAATCAAGTGGGAGTTAATCTTCCAGATAAAATAGTGATTGACAGAGTTCTCTAGTCACTATCACCAAGCTATTAGAACTTCGTGATGAACTATATTATGCAAGGGATAATGAAAATGATTCCTGAGCTCTTCGCGATGCTGAAATCGGCGAAGGTAGAAATCAAGAAAGAGGATCAAAGTGTTGATGGTTAACAAGACCACTAGTTTCAAAAAAAAGGGCAATGGAAAGAAAACGAACTTGAAAAATACAGCAAGCAAGTTTCCACTCCCGTGAAGAAGCCCAAAGCTGGACCAATGCCTGAAACTAAGTGCTTCTACTGCAAAGGAAATGGTCACTCGAAGCGGAACTGCCCCAAATATTTGGCGGATAAGAAGGATGGCGAAGTGAACAAAGGTATATTTGATATACATGTTATTGATGTGTACCTCACTAGCGCTCGTAGTAGCGCCAGGGTATTTGATACATGTTCGGTTGCTAATATTTGTAACTCGAAACAAGAGTGGCAGAATAAACAGAGACTAGTTGAGGGTGAGGTGATGATGTGTGTTGGAAGTAGTTCCAATATTGATATGATCATCATCGCACACTCCCTGTACTTTAGGGATTAGTGTTAAACCTAAATAAATGTTATTTGGTGTTTGCGTTGAGCATGAACAAGACTTGATCATGTTTATTGCAAAACGTTTATTCATTTAAGTCGAAAAATAATTGTTATTATGTTTACACGAATAAAACCTTCTATGGTCATACACCCAAGGTGAATGGTTTATTGAATCTCAATCGTAAGTAATACGCATATTCATAATATTGAAGCCTGAAGATGCAGAGTTGATAATGATAGTGCAACATACTTGTGGCACTGCCATTTAGATCATATTGGTGTGAAGCGCATGAAGAAAGTCCATGCTGATGGACTTTTGGAATCACTTTATTATGAATCATTTGATACTTGTGAACCATGCGTCATGGGCAAGATGACTAAAACTTCGTTCTCCAGAACAATGGAGCGAGCTAATGACTTATTGGAAATAATACATACCGATGTATGCGGTCCAATGAGAGTTGAAGCACAGGGTGGGTATCGTTATTTTCTCACCTTCACAGATGATTTGAGTAGATATATCTACTTGATGAAACATAAGTCTGAAACATTTGAAAAGTTTAAAGAATTTCAGAGTGAAGTAGAGAATCAACGTAACAAGAAAATAAAGTTTCTACGATCTGATCGTGGAGGCGAATATGTGAGTTACAAGTTTGGTCTTCATTTGAAACATTGTGGAATAGTTTCACAGCTCACGCCACCTGGAACACCACAGCGTAATGGTGTGTCTGAACATCGTAACTATACTCTATTAGATATGGTGTGTTCTATGATGTCTCTTACCGATTAGCATGTATCATTTTGGGGTTAGGCGTTAGAGAGAGAGCTGCATTCGTTAAATAGGGCACCATCTAAATCCGTTGAGATGACACCGTATGAACTATGGTTTGGCAAGAAACCTAAGCTATCGTTTCTTAAAGTTTGGGGTTGCGACGCTTATGTGAAAAATCTTCAGCCTGATAAGCTCGAACCCAAATCGGAGAAGTGCGCGTCTTCATAGGATACCCAAAAGAAACTGTTGGGTACACCTTCTACCACAGATCCGAAGGCAAGATCTATGTTGCTAAGAATGGATCCTTTCTAGAGAAGGAGTTTCTCTCGAAAGAAGTGAGTGGGAGGAAAGTAGAACTTGATGAAGTAATTGTACCTTCTCTCGAATTGGAAAGTAGCTCATCACAGAAAACTATTCCCGTGATGCCTACACCAACTAGAGATGAAGCTAATGATGATGATCATGAAACTTCAGATCAAGTTACTACCAAACCGCATAGGTCAATCAGCGCACGATCCGCACCATACTGGTAGGATAATCCTATTCTGGAAGTCATGTTACTAGACCATGACAAACCTACAAACTATGAAGAAGCTATGATGAGCCCAGATTTTGATAAATGGCTTGAGGCCATGAAATCTGAGATAGGATCCATGTATGAGAACAAAGTGTGGACTTTGGTGGACTTGCCCGATGACCGCCAAGCCATTGAGAATAAATGAACCTTCAAGAGGAAGAGAGACACTGCTGGTAATATCACTGTCTACAAAGCTTGACTTGTTGCGAAAGTTTTTCGACAAGTTCAACGTGTTGACTATGATGTGATTTTCTCACTCGTAGCGATGCTTAACTATGTCCTAATCATGTTAGCAATTGTTGCATTTTATGAAATCTGGCAAATGGATGTCAAAACTGTCGAATTCAGGGCTCTGCAAAACCCGTTAAGTTCGAACACAAGGGGGTGAACGAAGATCTCTCCCACTCAAGTCTACCTAGCGCCTCGCTCTCGTCTCGGTGGAAGGATTCAAGCAAACAACGGACAGAACACACAAGAGTTTATCCAGGTTCGGGCCACTGCGTGGTGTAAGACCCTACTTCCTGCTTTCGTGGATTAGCCTCCGGCGAGATAGGATACGAGCTAGTACAAGGGTTCATGGGCTCAGGAGGTGAGCTTAGGAGGGTCAGGAGGCTAGTGTTCTTTCTCCTTGTGTGATGGCGGGGTGTCTCAGATGATGCCTTCACAGTGGGAACCCTAGCTACTTATATAGGCGGCCAGGATCCTCTTCCCACGAAATGTTTAGGCGGGAAGGGATCCCACAACAGCCATTTTTTAGCGGGAACACAAGGACGTTCTTATCCTGACAAAAGCGGTCTTCACCTGCAAAAGAATCAGGAGGTGACACGGTGGTGGGCTCGACGATGACATCCTCCTTGTCGTCATTGCGGTCTTCGGTCTCCGCTCCTTGGGAACCAACGGCTGCGCTGTCCCCTTTGCACCAAAATGGCAACTGCGTCGCTGGAGGACGCTGGCACCCGCTGGCGCGGTGCGTCACTGCTGACATCACTGCCTCTTCCTGAGGCAGGCTTGGCCTTGGATTCTCCGCCCTCCAGAGCGCCTTGCTGAGGCCGCTCCCGAGGAGGTCTTGACGTCGTTTTCCTCGCGAGGCTTGGCCCCCTCGCGAGGGTCTTGGACAGCTGGTCGATTAGCTGGGCCATACCAGGCCGCTCAAGGAGCGCGTCACGGCCCACAGACAGGCAAGTCTGGGTACCCTGGTTCCCAGGACGCCGACAGTAGCCCCGGGCCCAAGGCGCACGCGGAGTTGGCTTCAGGGCGAAGCCTTAGTCGAGGACAAAGCGCCGCGGGCCCCAAAAAGGCTGCGGGCTAGGCCGGCGCGTGACGATTGGATGGGACGTGGGCGACTCCACTTCCCACGTAGTCTTGGAAGTCGTGTGGCTTGTTAACTCCTTGGCGCGGGCGGCGGGGCCATTTTGGCTGCGCACGAGTGGCCGCCGGTTGATCTTCTAGGCCTATAAACGGGGGGTGAGGCACCACGCCTCTCACTTGACTGTAGCAGGCCGATCCACACTGCTTCCATTGCTCCTAGGGCTCCATGGCACCGATTCGCAGGTTCTCGGCCGTGGAGAAGGGGAAGAGCTAGATGGTAGAGCCTGAGCGGCTCCCCCCCCGAAAAGAGGTGCCATAGTTCTCCGTGTGCGTCCCTGAGACCGTCAGACGCCCGCACATGGTGCACGCGGGCACCGCCAGGATTTCCGCTTCCCTTGTATGCTCCAGCGGCAGGCAGATGGAGCGGGGGCGGCAACAGGGGTGGCGCCATCTGTCGCCCGGAGAGACGGGCGTCTCCTCGCGCCCTGCTGCCGTCCCATTCTGAGGATGATGCCCGCCAGTTCATCGTGTGGGCGGGGGCCCCTCCGCATTCATGGATCCTTCTTCCTCCGTTCCTGAGGGAGGTGCTCCTGTCTCGCGGCCAGGTGACGATGGAGCTGAGGCATGAGGGGTGTCGCCTTCCTCCTTCGCATGCCAACGTGGAGGTGGTTTCTTCTGGCCAAGTCTTCATGACCTGGGGCTGGGGTGTGGTGCGCCGCGCATGCGCCCCCGCCGGGAGACACATTGTTCATTTCGCGCTGGATATGATGGGCGCGATGACCTTCAAAGTCTTCGGGGTGGACGGCCTCCGGCTGCCGTGTGGTGTAGGGAATGGGCTCGCCGGCGACCATTTCCCATGTCGTCGGGGCAGCGAGGCGCTCACCATTGGCTACGTCTCCAACTCTCATGGTAGCAGTTACGCTACCCCTGAGACGGCCTCGCGCTCCGATGAGGGCTATGAGCCGCCAAGTCGCCGCCCCAATCACCGGAGGGAAACGGTGTCCTCCCGGCATCGTCGTTGTTGAAGGAGTTCGAGCCGCGTTCCACGGGAGCGTCTTCCTTAGCTTAGTTCGTGCAGGGCATCATGGGGGGCTCCACAAGGGCATGTAAATTCTTGTAATACTTTTGTTATCGTCCGGCATTATAAACTTGTGTCATGCATGAGACCCTTGTTAGAGCATGACTTTCCCTTCCTTCTATTCCCGCGGTAGTTTTAGGGCCCTACGTGTGCGAGACCTAGTCCTGAGAAAAGCCTCAGCTTGCGCTGGTATGCCAGGTCACGATGCCGTGGTCAAGGCCAGGAGGTGAGGGGTCCAGGGTCCGGTAAGAGCCCTCGAGGCGCGATGCTTAGGAGGTCCGTCTTGGCGTGCAGGCAGCCGCCCACCGGTCCATCGGGAAGGGTATTCATGCCTCAACGGATCCGTGACTATAGTAGATGGTGGTGTAGGTATGCGAGTAGGTACGGTGTTGAAAACTTATCTTAGCAATTCCTGTGGTCAGGTGGTGGTGGTACTTGATTTCCTGTTGCCCTTCCCTTGAGGCAAGGTTTTGCGTCCAGGTGCCTTCGTGAGGAGGCGGCGATGATTGCTCCCGAAGCCCTGGGGACAAAGGTCATGGGGCCGGTGGAGACATTTCTCCAGGCCTCTACCATCGCAGCTGAAGAGGAGAAGACCGGTAATGCTGCGCTCGGCGATGTATGGTCCATTCCTGTTCAGAGAGAGAAGCGTGAGTGCCCCGAGGAGACGTAAGAACTTTGCTTGAATTTGAAAAACTTGGCATTATTGTAATAGCTAGATGATTTCCATGCTTGCTTCCTTTCATGTTTGCTTAGGTGCTCTGTGTCGGCAGGGCCCAACCCCGCGCATACTTCGACCACCATTGACCCCTCCGGATGACCGGGGCTACCATAGTAACTAGGCTCGCCATTGAGCCCTCTAGATGACCAGGGTTACCGTAGTAACTAGACTCGCCGTTGAGCCCTCCGGACAACCAGGGTTATTGTAGTAGCTAGACTCAAGGGATGAGGGGCTACGTGGCTAGTGAGGCCCTTGGGTCGCGATGCCCAAGGGTCCCTCTTGACGTTCAAGCGATCCTGTTTTCGTTCTGCGTCGGTAGGGCCGAGCCCCACACATACCTCGATCGCCATTGAGCCCTCCGGATGACCGGGGTTATCGTCATAACTAGACTCAAGGGATGAGGGGCTACGTGGCCAGTTAGGCCCCTGGGTCGCGATGCCCAGGGGTCCCCCTTGACATTCAAACGGCTCTCATGAAGGAGAACGAGCACCATACCTTGCCCACGAGCCTTCGCCTGGGATGGGGGCACGAGAAGGCCAGGTGTCTGGGCACCTGGTAGGGTGGCGTCTGCCAGGCGTGACCTGAGCAAAGCCCCCATGCCTAGCCCCCCTCGCGACACCCATCCAAGGAGAAGTTGTGAGCGTCGTGAGCTGAAAAGCTCCCTGAGGTTGGTGCGACCACTGGGGGCCACCCTCAGTTGTTTATAACTAACGTGGAGCATAGAGCTACCACACTTGCGCGGAGTGTTGGCATAACCGCGCCTCGGTTGTAGCGTCCAGCGCGGAGCTTGGTGCTTCCACTGGTTCGTGGGCATAGCCGCTCCTCGGTTGGATCTGCCAGCGCGGAGCTTGGTACTTCTACTGGATCGTGGGAGGGAGCCTCCCACCGGGAGTGACTCCGGGGCGTGTACAGCCCCTTCCTAACACGTGGCTTGCACGGTAGGATAGCCAAGGTGTATATGGGCCCTCCTCAGGACGAGCTGAACGACTGTGAGGAACTTCTCGTGAGCTTACGCATCACACACGAGACCCTACCCTGAGGCGGGTTGCACCTGAGTCTTCTTCTGCAAAATGTGAAAAGAGAGGTGTTGTGTCGACCTGCGCCGAGTGCATCTCTAGAGGGTATCGCATGAGAAGGCCGCAGCACCAGCGACCCCAGGAGGTGACGTCACGGGGATGGCTCGCGAGACAGAGCTCAGCCACTGGATTTGTCGACGCTGCAGGGATAGACCCGAGCACAGACGTCGTGCCCAGTCTTCTCATGCAACGATCCAAAAGAAAAACAGCCGGTGTGTTGTTCCCGCGTGAGCGAGGCACCTGCCATGGGCCCCTACTTACCCATCCACGGTTAGCCCATGCGAGAACAAGGCACCAAGGACCATGGGAGGCTGAAAGTGCAACTAATCCCCGGGTGGTTTTGGTAATTAATAACAACATATATATCATTGAACTAATATTATCTTGAGAATCATTTCAGAAAAGTTCGATGATGTGGGTATGGAAATGTCTGAAGAAGTGGACCCCTCAAAATGCTAAGACAAGCATTGGCAAAAGCTCAAGACTCCTTTTTGGTTTAGTGATCAAAGATCACATTGAGTCCATAGGAAAGCCAATACTATTAAAAGGGGATGAGGTTGTGTTAATGTTCTTGTTGCTCAAGTGCTTGGTGATCTAACTCCCTCAACTATCAGCACTATTCACTACTTAACACACACCCATAAGTAATCTCGGTCACACCGATTTCTCCAACTCAGTCCCACCGAGATGAACCACTTCAGTTGTTTCTCCAAACCCTAGCTTCTCGGTCAAACCGATTCTGAGTTTCGGTCTCACCGAAAAAGGGCTGCCAACCTTCTGTGATCAGTTGACATCAATTCGGAATATCCGAGTTTATATTTTCGGTCTCACCGAAATGGCAAACCCTAACCTTTGACTCACTTCGGTCTCACCGAGATGGTATTTTCGGTCCGACCGAAAATCCCAACGTTCACTATATTTGAACTTTCGGTCTGACCGAGTTTTAACTTCGGTCTCACCGAGATTGGTCAAATGTGTGTGTAACGGTTGGATTTTGTGTGGAGGCTATATATACCCCTCCACCCCCTCCTCATTCGTGAGGAGAGCCATCAGAAAGTACCACCACTTCTACCATACACTTTCTGAGAAGTGAACCACCTACCCTTGTGTTGAGATCAAGCCATTCCATTCCTACCATATGAAACTTGATCTCTAGCCTTCCCAAGTTGCTTTCCACTCAAATCTTTCTTCCACCACAGCCATATCAGTGAGGAGAGTTGAGTGTTGGGGAGTTTATCACTTGAAGCACAAGAGCAAGGAGTTCATCACCATCAACACCGTCTATTACCTTTTGGGGGGTGGTGCCTCCTAGATTGGTTAGGTGTCGCTTGGGAGCCTCCGTCGTGATGTGGAGTTGAACCAAGAAGTTTGTAACGGCAAGGAGATCGCCTACTTCGTGAAGATCTACCCCGAGTAAGGCTAGTCCTCCGTGGGCGTAGGCCGTGATGGAATAGACAAGGTTGCTTCTTCGTGGACCCTTCGTGGGTGGAGCCCTCCGTGGACTCGCGCAGCCGTTACCCTCCGTGGGTTGAAGTCTCCATCAACGTGGATGTACGATAGCACCACCTATCGGAACCACGACAAAAATCTCCGTGTCACCAAACTGCGTTTGATCTTCTCCACCTCCTTTATACATGTGCAATTTACTTTCCGCTGCATATACTCTAGAATTGCATGTGTAGGGTGTTACTTGAATTGATCTTGTTTGTGAAACTGCCAAAAACTTTGCATGATCTAAAGGCAGATTTTTTATATTGTCAAGTAGTCTAATCACCCCCCCTCTAGACCTACTTCGATCCTACAAATGGTATCAGAGCTTTGGTCTCCATTGCCTTGGTTTCCATTGCATTGGACTCCATAAGCTTGGTTTCACAACCTAGGAGAGTATGGCGTCTAGTGAGGGTAATTATCGTAGAGGTCCTTACTTTGATGGTACAAATTTTGCTAGTTGGAAGCATAAAATGAAAATGCATATTCTTGGTCATAACCCTGCCGCATGGGGCATTATTTGTGTTGGCATGCAAGGTGATTTCTATGAAGAAGGAAAAGTTCCGGATCGCGAAGCTACACCCGAAGAATTGCGGATGTTGCAAAACAATGCTCAAGCTTGTGACATTCTCTTCAATGCTTTGTGTCCCGAAGAGTTCAACAAAATCAGCCGTCTTGAGAATGCTAAAGAGATTTGGGATACTTTGGTTGAAATGCACGAAGGTACTGAATCTGTGAAGGAATCAAAGCTAGATATTCTTCAAGGTCAACTTGACAAGTTCAAGATGAAGGATGGTGAAGGAGTCGCTGAAATGTACTCTAGGCTTGCTCTCATCACAAATGAGATTGCAGGCTTAGGAAGCGAAGAAATGACCGACCGATTCATCATTAAGAAGATTCTCAGAGCTTTGGATGGAAAGTATGACACCGTGTGCACTTTGATCCAAATGATGCCAAACTACAAGACTCTCAAGCCAACTGAAGTCATTGGAAGGATTGTTGCTCATGAGATGACTCTTAAGGATAAGGAAGAGCTTCACAACAAGTCAAGTGGTGCTTACAAAGCTACAAGTGATGCTCCTACTACCTCAAGTGACAAGTTAGTTTCCAATGAAGACATAAGCCTAATGGTCAGGAACTTCAACAAGTTCTACAAGAATAGAGGCAAAGAAAGAAGCTCAAAGTCTAGATCATATGATGGAAAGAGATCTTCTAGTCGTGATCGAAACTGCTACAATTGTGGAAGACCCGGACACTTCTCAAATGAGTGTACGGCTCCCCACAAGAGAAGAGAAGAATCTCCAAGAAGAAGAGCAAGAGATGAGTCACCTCGGAAAGAGAGAAGGAGTAGAGATGATCGTTATGAACGAAGACCTCCTCGGAGAAGCAAGGATTCGGAGAGGAAAGACAAGTCATCAAGGAGCTACACAAGAAGAAGACATCAAGCTCATGTTGGTGAATGGGTCTCCGGCTCCGACTCTGACAGTCAATCCGATGGAAGCTATCACTCCGACTCCGACTATAGTCAAGATGAAGGTGTTGCCGGACTTGCACTCGTATCCTCCAACTCAAACTCCTACGACTTATTTGATTCACCGAATGAGGGAATTGGAAGATGCTTCATGGCTAAAGGCCCCAAGGTAACACACCCTGAGTTCATTGACTTTGATAGTGATGAGGATGACTTACTTGGTGAAGATGAGCTCTTGCATGATAAATCTAGTGAGCTTAGTAATGATGAAAATGCTAGTAGTCTTTATAGTCGAGAAGAGTCGAATGACAATGCTATGAAGGAGATTGAGCGTCTAACTAAAGAACTAAACACTCTTAAGTTAGCTCATGAAACAACTCAAGAAGATCATAGAGAGCTCCTAAGATCTCATGAGAAGCTACGCTTCGAGAAGCTCACTCTAGAGCAAGAACATGAGTTTCTAAAAGCGATCAATGACGATCTTCGAAAGAAGAGTTCTTCATATCTTGCCAAACGACTTCTCTTGTCTAATTTCTTGCCACCTATTAAGACTAAGCATGACAAGCATAAGAAAAATTCTTCCTCTAGTAGTAACAATAACAATGTTAAATCTAATGTTGTTACTTCTAGTAGTTCTCTTGATTCCACTAACAATGTTTCAAGCCAAGTTACACTTGAGCAAGAAAATAGCTTATTGAAGGAAATCATAGAGAAAAGTGTCTACAAGAGTCTTGCCGGAAGCAAGAACTTTGAGGAGATTGTTCGCAAACAAGGAAGACACCGGAAGAATCAAGGGATTGGTTTTGAGCGAAAGTTCAACGCCAAAGGTGTTGAGTGGGAAGAAGGTCAATACCCTACTCCACAGTTTGTCTCACAAAAGGAGAAGTATGATCCTACTTCTTCCAATGTGGAACAAGCTCAAGATGACCTTCCACCACAAGACCACAAGCTAAAGGCCAAGGACAAGCTTCAAGAGGAGATTGATGCATTCATTGAAGCACCTCAAGCCATGGTCAAGTGGGTTCCCAAGGACACATCAAGTTCTACTTCGTCAAGCTCAACTACAACACCAAGGATTCCCATCAAGATGATGTGGATCCCAAAGAAGAAGAACTAGTAGGTTCTTGAGGGTGACTCCGCCAACAAACTTCACTCATATTCATTTTGTCAAGAACTTGTGCAATCAACTTCCACATCATGCACTTGTTCATGGAGTCACAAACCCTCTTGTTGGTAAGTCAAGGGACAAGGTAATCATTGCTTTCATGGACATCATCTTTTGTGTACTTCACTCTATGTCCATGGATATTCTTGTTTGTTCCTTGTGGGACTAACCCATGTAGGTATTGAAAGTGCCCTAATCCAAAGGATTGCTCCTAACTCTTGATGGTCTACATCAACATTGAGCATCCACATCTTCAACATCTACATGAAGTCTTCTACGACAACCCAAGGTTAGTTTGACCCTTTAAAAGGGGTTCTCACATCTAGGGGGAGCTTTGCTCTAAAAATTGAGCTAAAAGCATCTCCAAATGATGTGAACACATAAATGCTTTATGTAAAAGTGGTAACCCCACTTGTGCTTAAACGATGAGTATGACCTATGATCAAATGTTCTCATTTGACTCCTAAGTCAATATACTCATATATAGATGACCTAGTCATCGACAAATTGTGTGCTAGTAGCTAGAGTTTTGGTTGTGCATGTTTGACACATATTTCAGTTGCTATCTTATTGTGTGAGCATGTTGGATGCATGATTTTATCCATTCAAGGACATCCATTTGTTGTTTTGATTGTTTTGGTTTCCTTTTCTGGCCAAATGGATGGACAAGAATGCCTAAGCACTTTCCCTAGCTATCTATGCTATCTTGTCTCAAAATTCTATTCATGCTTATATCACAACTTTGAACAAGTCTTTTTCGGACAGTCCGAGTGAGGAGCACTCGGAACCACCGATTCGTCTAAGGCTGACTTCCAAAACCTTCTAAGTCTATTTCGGTCTGACCGGTTTCTCAATCTCGGTCCAACCGAAACACTTAGATTGATCTAGGTTTCATCTCGGTGAAACCGAGTTCAAAATCTCGGTCTGACCGATATGTGTAACTGCACAGCAGAAATACATCTCGGTGACACCGAGTTTTTCAACTCGGTCCCACCGACAGTACGGGGTTATATATACTGAGGGCTGCGCGCGATCTATTCCTTTCAAACCGTTCGCCCTCCAAGACCCCTGCTGCCGCCGCCCTGATCTAAGGATCGTCGCCTTCGTCGCCTGTGTGCCCTTGCCGCAGGTCTCCGCCGCCGTCAATGGTAATCTTCTCCTCCGTTGCCGCCGTAGAGGGACACCACCAAGTTAGGGTGTGTCCCGATCCCTATTCATGCTCCACTTCTGATTCTTGCATGATAGGACTGCCCTGATTCAATCCACGTTTGATATGTTCCCAATACATTGTTCAGATCGTTTAGTTTCGAGGAAAATTCTTAGGTTTAGGTTTCCACGGAATGCATCTCGGTGAAGCCGATTCCTGAAACTCGGACTGACCGATTTGGTCTCTGACCATTGCACTACATAGCTCAGTCTGACCGAGTTGTGAAAATCGGAATGTCCGAATTGAAGTTTCTGTGAAACCCTAAGTTTTCGGTAGGACCGAAACCCATTTCGGTCTGACCGAAAGTGGTGTGTAGGTTCTGTTGAACACTTCGGTTACACCGAAACTTGAAATCGGTTTGACCGAAATACATTCTGTGAAAACTCAAAACTAAGTTTTTAACTCATTTTTTTAAAAAAAAAAACTTCTGCAGTTGTGATAACTCTTCTACTCTGCCTATACCTTATCTATTCACAGGTTTTTTCAGCCATGTCAGATGTCAGTGACAGCCAGAACAGGTCTGAGTCACCGTTTGCTGAGATTCCAGAGGCAGGTACAAGTCCTGAGGCTAGCAGCTCCAGTGATGATGGTGAGAGGAGCACCCCTAGTGGTCTACCTCCTGCTGCTACGAGAACCAGGAAGAAGAGAACTTCTGATTCTGAGGATTCCGACTTTGTTGCTGAGGAAGTTACCTCCAAGCCAAAGAGGCAAGTGGTTGCCAAAGAGCTCCAAGGGCAGCAGCCAAAGAAAGGCACGAGCAAAGTGAAGCAGTCTGCAGTTGCCAAGAAGCTCAACTTGGAAGAGCCTGCTCCAAGTAAGGTGAAGAAGACTTCCAAGAGGAAGAGAGTTGTTTATGCTGAACCTCAAGTTGATGCTGCTGAAGAAGAAGAAGAAGAAGATGCACCCCAGCCTCCTCCTTAGAAAGCTAAGTTCATGGGTGATGCTATTCGGGCTCAAGCCTCCTCCAAGCCCAAGAAGCCTGCTCAAGCTAAGGCAGCTCCAGCCAAGCCCAAGAGGACAACCAGAAGCATTCCAGCTTCTGAGAAGAACAAAGGTGAGATGCCACCTTCTGAGTCAGATGAAGAGCATGTGTTGCTCAAGCTCCGTCCCAAGTTGCCACTCCACAATGATGCTCATCCTCAAGCTGAGGATATGAAGGCAAGAAAGGACAAAGGTCTCAGGCTATGGAGACAGTCTGATCCATATGCCGTAAGAAGAAGGACTGCTGTGGACCCCAGATTCCACACCAGAGAGCAGCAGGATTTCTATGAGACCGTGCTAATGGATAAGAAGCCCATTGTTGCTGACACCAGGTATGTTGACTGGAAGTACATTGACAGCAGAGAGCATCGGGACTTCTTTCCCCATGTGCATGAGAGCTTTACTGCATGTGGAGTTGCTGATTTTGTGGGTCAAGAACTAACAGCCTGGAATGACGAGATGATCATGCAGTTCTATGCCACAGCCCATTTCTACCCCGATGGCAAGATCACCTGGATGACTGAAGGTCAACGGTTTTCTTCAACTGTTGCAGAATGGGCAGAAATTTTGAATGCTCCAGTGCAGAGAGAGGACGACATTGATGTCTATGGGATTCCTAAGAAGAGTCATGATTCTATGAAGAATATGTACAAGGAGATCCCAGCTGCTGATTTGGAAGGATGGAAGCTCGGCTCTGTGTATTATCTCCAGGCAGGTCTGACCACCACCAACACTATTCTGAGGCATACTTTGATGCCTAAGTCAGGTGACCACCGGATGATACGAGGCTATTCTATCAACATGCTGCACATTCTCGATGAGAAGGCACCTTTTAAGGTGATGGACTTGATGGTTGAGACCATTAAGAGGACTGCAGCTGACCAGAAGAGGTCATGTGGGTTTGCTCCGCAGATACAGATGCTCATCAACGCCAAGTTTGGCACGGGCAAATTCATGTTGGATAGGAAGCACTTGCCACTGCAGCCAGAGCATGAGGACAACGTAGTTGTGATGGATGAAGAGGATCCCACCTCAGTTGAAGGGCAAGCCAAGATCGAAGCTGCAAAGAAAGCCAAAGCTGACAGAGAGGCAGCAGCAGCAACAGCTAAGCCAAAGAGCTTTGGAGAACAAATCCTTGAAGCAACCCAGAGAATTGAACAACGCCTGGCCAGCATTGAGCAATCTCAGGAGAGCCTTGAGAGGATTGTCGAGGACAAGATCCACGCTCTAGACGTGAAGCTGACTGAGATTCAGGTGTCTGTCAACAAGCTTGAGGCAGACATGGAGGAGACTAGGCAGGAGAGAGCAGAGCTTATGCAGGATGATATAGTCCAGGACTCTCATCGCCAGACTGCTCCGGTTCCCAGAGGATCCAGGTCTGCAGCTATCCCAGTTACTTCAGCTCCAGCCACAGCTCCAGCTCCAGCATCCACTCCTCCAGCGCAGACATCAGCAGAAGTCTTCGCCGACGCAGCTATCTCTACACCGACATCTACCCAGACGGGAGCAGCCAGCCGAGCCCGCAGTGACGCTTAGCTCTATACCTTTTCGAACTTTTTGGTAACTTGTTGCCAAAGGGGGAGAAATTGCTATAGATCATAGGGCTTCGAGAGAGAGAGTGCTCTTTCGTCTTTTCGTTCTTTTGCCGGTTTTCCTTGAGATACATTGGTTTCTTTTGGTTCCAGATACTTTATGTGTGCTTGCTACTACGTTTGATGCTACCTTAATGAGTGCTTAGTCATACTATGCCTTAATGAGTGCTTATTGCTTATCATATGCTATTTCTTATTGTATGGCTATTTACTCTTGTCTTGGTGATTGAGTGCATGTTATTCATTCTTATCATTTTGTGCGCTCCACCAAGATGTATGTGACATGGAAGAGTGACCCATAATCCTAATCGATTGTGCATTTGCATTCAAACGCAAATTTTAAATAATGCACAAATTTAGGGGGAGCTCTTGTTTATCACATACTTCTCAAAGCGACGATATTATTCATTGATTATACCTTTTGTCGAAGCTTTGATCTATATGTTGTCATCAATTACCAAAAAGGGGGAGATTGAAAGTGCAACTAATCCCCGGGTGGTTTTGGTAATTAATAACAACATATATATCATTGAACTAATATTATCTTGAGAATCATTTCAAAAAAGTTCGATGATGTGGGTATGGAAATGTCTGAAGAAGTGGACCCCTCAAAATGCTAAGACAAGCATTGGCAAAAGCTCAAGACTCCTTTTTGGTTTAGTGATCAAAGATCACATTGAGTCCATAGGAAAGCCAATACTATTAAAAGGGGATGAGGTTGTGTTAATGTTCTTGTTGCTCAAGTGCTTGGTGATCTAACTCCCTCAACTATCAGCACTATTCACTACTTAACACACACCCATAAGTAATCTCGGTCACACCGATTTCTCCAACTCAGTCCCACCGAGATGAACCACTTCAGTTGTTTCTCCAAACCCTAGCTTCTCGGTCAAACCGATTCTGAGTTTCGGTCTCACCGAAAAAGGGCTGCCAACCTTCTGTGATCAGTTGACATCAATTCGGAATATCCGAGTTTATATTTTCGGTCTCACCGAAATGGCAAACCCTAACCTTTGACTCACTTCGGTCTCACCGAGATGGTATTTTCGGTCCCACCGAAAATCCCAACGTTCACTATATTTGAACTTTCGGTCTGACCGAGTTTTAACTTCGGTCTCACCGAGATTGGTCAAATGTGTGTGTAACGGTTGGATTTTGTGTGGAGGCTATATATACCCCTCCACCCCCTCCTCATTCGTGAGGAGAGCCATCAGAAAGTACCACCACTTCTACCATACACTTTCTGAGAAGTGAACCACCTACCCTTGTGTTGAGATCAAGCCATTCCATTCCTACCATACGAAACTTGATCTCTAGCCTTCCCAAGTTGCTTTCCACTCAAATCTTTCTTCCACCACAGCCATATCAGTGAGGAGAGTTCAGTGTTGGGGAGTTTATCACTTGAAGCACAAGAGCAAGGAGTTCATCACCATCAACACCGTCTATTACCTTTTGGGGGGTGGTGCCTCCTAGATTGGTTAGGTGTCGCTTGGGAGCCTCCGTCGTGATGTGGAGTTGAACCAAGAAGTTTGTAAGGGCAAGGAGATCGCCTACTTCGTGAAGATCTACCCCGAGTAAGGCTAGTCCTCCGTGGGCGTAGGCCGTGATGGAATAGACAAGGTTGCTTCTTCGTGGACCCTTCGTGGGTGGAGCCCTCCGTGGACTCGCGCAGCCGTTACCCTCCGTGGGTTGAAGTCTCCATCAACGTGGATGTACGATAGCACCACCTATCGGAACCACGACAAAAATCTCCGTGTCACCAAACTGCGTTTGATCTTCTCCACCTCTCTTTTACATGTGCAATTTACTTTCCGCTGCATAAACTCTAGAATTGCATGTGTAGGGTGTTACTTGAACTGATCTTGTTTGTGAAACTGCCAAAAACATTGCATGATCTAAAGGCAGATTTTTTTATATTGTCAAGTAGTCTAATCACCCCCCCCCCTCTAGACCTACTTTCGATCCTACAGAGGCGACGTCAAGGAAATGACTCGCGAGACAGAGCTCAGCCCTTGGGTTTATCGACGCTGCAGGGACGGACCCGAGCACAGACGTCGTGCCAGTCCTTAATCATGGGGCGGTCGCGAGTGGGCTCACAAGGGCTCATGACCTTAGTGGTGGTGAGGACGCCAAGCATGTAGATAATGTGAATGGGAATAAACATCTAGCCTTGATCATGCAAAAAAGGGAGATAACCGCGGGGGAACAGCCCCCAGCGGTCCGAGGATGATGCATCCCGAGAGGCGCCCTCGTTTGGATACCTGAAGTGTCACCTGATACTTGTCGAAGGAGAGTTGGGGTAGCTAAAGGCGTGAGCCGTGCGGGTCGCTCCCTAGGATAGTCGGGCTCCTAAGGCCCAGGGGCTCTGGAGGCTCTCAGAGGTCGCGCTGGTCCGGTTCTCGCTCCGTCCGGACCGCCTACCACTGAGCCTCTTGAGCCCCCAAGGCCTGCTGCGCGAGATGCAGGAACATGGCAGCTGCGTTGCAGAAGCCGAAGATTGTGCGGACGTAGCTGCAGGGGAGGGCCCTCCTCTGGCCGACCGCCGTCGGCCAGAAGGGCTCCTGAGAGGCGGCTCGGTTGAGACCCGTGATGTCGACGCAAACACAGAAGCAGTCGCTTGGGCTGTGAGCAGGTGAACTTGGGGTTGTGCGGTTACGCCCACCGCGGATGAGTCCTGCGTACTAAAGTTCCTCGGTAACTTGGTCGATGAAGTCCTGAGCCCCCAGCGCTGAACGGCTCACGCTGGGCTCACAAAAACGTGCATCAAGATACGCTTGCAGGTGGTGCTCGAACACCTCCCTCGAGGTGCCGGTCAGCCCGGAGACACCCCAGAGGAGAGCCCCCAAACCCGTCACGAGAGGGGCATCGAGCGCGCCTCCCTATGCGAGGGTGCAGGGCGCCTCGTCAGCAGGCGCAGGTCCTGAGGCCAGGCCGTCGGGAGCCCCTGCATCCTGAGGTCCGTCGACGGGTAGGTTCTTCTTCTTCTTGGGGCGGTCTGTAGGGCGAGGACGGCTCCATCCTCATCGGAGCATTCGACCGACGTAGTCTGGTAGGCACGCTCCATGGAATGCATCGCTTCCTTATCGTCGGAGGCGATCGTGATGACTCCGCCGCTCCCGGGCATCTTGAGGAAGTTGTAGCCGTGATGGGTCGCCGCCATGAACTTGGCGAGGGCAGGATACCCAAGGATGGCGTTATACGGGAGCTGGATGTTGGCGACGTCGAAGTCGATGAGCTCAGTGTGGTAGTTGTTGCGGTCGAAAAAGTTGAAGGGGAGGTGGACCTGCCCCATCGGGAGTGTGGAGCCATCCGTGACTCCGTAGAATGGCTTGGTCGGGTGGAGCTGGTCATAGGGAACCTGGAGCGTCTCGAATGTCTGGACGGAGAGGACGTTGAGCCCTGCTCCACCGTCGATGAGGGTCTTGGTCACGAGGACGTTGCTGATGGTCGGGGTGCAGAGCATCGGGAGGGCGCCTAGGGCCGCAGTGCACTTGAGCTGGTCCATGGGGTCGAAGGCGATGACTTGCTTGGTCCACCTGAGGTTGCGTGCGGCGTCACGCCTGGGAAGCGCCGCGTTCACCTCACGGGTAAACTGCTTGAAGATGGGGTGGGAAGCTGGGGCATGGGCTCCTCCCAAGATGCATGCAACTGCACGCGGCTCCTAGAAGCCCCCTGCCCCATCTCCCTGGCGGTCGTCGTCGTTCCTCCTTGGCGGTGGTGGCAGCGGAGGCATGCCTCCATTGCCCTGAGGGCGACCCTCACGAGGCTGGTCACGCCATGGGGTGTCACGAGGCCGCTCCTGCCAATGGTCTTCACGAGGCTGCTCACGCCACCCTTGGCGCGAGTTCCTGCCATCCCAACGTCCTCCTCATCGGCCTCCTCCACGGCCGTAGCCGCGATTGTCGCGCTCAGGGCGCTGCCCGACGCGCCCGCCCGTGCATCGCCCTGAGCTCCTGGTAGTCGTTGGTGTTGTGGCTGTGGACGTTGTGGAAGACGTAGTATGGTCGGTTGTCTCTGGGAGGTCATCGTAGCCGCAGCCACGCTTCACTTCTGGCTCCTCAACCAGCACGGCGGGTCCCTTGCACTTTGATTCCTTGGCCTTGGTCTTCATGTCGTCCGCCTCCGCCTCGGGCAGCTCTTGGAGGGAGAGGCGGCCTTCCTCCGCCCAGGCGCACTTTGCCGCGAGCTTGAACATCTCGAGGGTTGTGCACAGGTCCTCGTGGATGGTGAGCTCCTCCCTCATCCTGACGTCACGGACGCCGTCGGAGAACACGGAGATGATGGCCTCGTCCGAGACCCTGGGGATCCGGAGGCGCATGGTGTTGAAGCGTTGGATGTACTTTTGCAGGGTTTCCCCCGGCTGCTGCCTCACACGGCGCAGATCAACAGTTGCCGGGGCTCGGTCGCGGGTGCGTTGGAAGTTGGCGACGATACGCTCACGAAGCTCTTCCCACGAGGAGATGGATCCCACGGGGAAGTTCAGGAGCCAGCAGCGTGCACCGTCCTTCAGAGCCATGGGGAACCAGTTCGCCATGACCTGCTCGGTGCCGTTGGACACCTCAATGCTGAGCTCGTAGAGTTGGAGGAACTCCGTGGGGTCGGTGGTGCCGTCGTAGCATGGAGGCAGGTCCGGCTTGAACTGGCCGGGCCAGACGAGGCACTGTAGCTCAGGAGCTAGGGCGCGACACCCGGCCATGCTCATGATCGCAGGCGCCCCCTACACCTGTGGTGCTGGCTCTTGAGGTGCTGGCGCCACCACCTCATGTGGTGCGCGGTCTGGGCACTGCGGGACAGAGGGCCCGCGAGCCCCTGCATGGGGGTGCGAAATCACCTGGCAGCTCTCCTCATCGCGCTCGTGGGCTCTGCGGGGTTGCTCACGTCGAGAGGCCTCGCGCCGGGCCTCCTGGTCGGCATGGTGGAGTGGAGGCGGGGTCGGGGCCCCGTGACCTTTATTCCCAGTCGGGGGCGACGGAGGACGTGAGGAGGGCGTTGGTGCAGGTGCTTCTCCGGTGGCGTTGACGAGCTCGGTGATGCGGTGGAGCCACTCGTCGTAGAGGTCATCTGCTGGTCGGTAGCGCAGGAGCTCCCGCGCCATCAGCAGCGCAGGCTGCTGGTAGACCGGCCTGCGGCAGACCAGCGAGGACGACGCTGCGGCCGGTGAGGGTGAAGGTGTTGCCGTGCGGCCATCTCGCGGCACAGACGGTGGCAGCGGCGAGTCCCGCTGCTCGTGGACAGCCGGGTCGGTGGCGGTGTTGGCGATCGGCGAGTTGTGGCAGAGTGGTCCGCCGTTGCCCGCGGGCGCCGTCTGAGCGACGTTCGCAACGCGGCGGGCGACGCGAGCTCGGCGTATGTCCACCATGGTTCTGGAGCAGAGTCGACGACGAGAACGCGACGAGGTCATCGGAGAGGCGACATTTCGACACGCCCCCTACCTGGCGCGCCAAATGTCAGATCCAGGCCTCCGCAAAACCCGTTAAGTTCGAACATAGGGGCGTGAACGAAGATCCCTCCCACTCACGTCTACCTAGCACCTCGCTCTCATCTCGGTGGAAGGATTCAAGCAAACAACAGACAAAACACACAAGAGTTTATCCAGGTTCGGGCCACCGCGTGGTGTAAGACCCTACTTCCTGCTTTGGTGGATTATCCTCGGGCGAGATAGGATACGAGCTAGTGCAAGGGTTCCTAGGCTTAGGAGGTGAGCTCAGGAGGGTCAGGAGGCTAGTGTTCTTGCTCCTTGTGTGATGGCGGGGTGTCTCAGATGATGCCTTCACAGTGGGAATCCTAGCTACTTGTATAGGCGGCCAGGGTCCTCTTCCCCCGAAATGTTTAGGCGGGAAGGGATCCCACAACGGCCATTTTTGAGCGGGAACACAAGGACGTTCTTATCCTGACAAAAGCGGTCTTCGCCTGCAAAAGGATCAGGCGGTGACACGGTGGTGGGCTCGACGATGACATCCTTCTTGTCGTCCTTGCGGTCTTCGGTCTTGTTTCACCCAAGGGGAAACCTTTGCCCCGCTCCTTGGGAACCAACGGCTACGATGTCCCCTTTGCACCGAAATGGCAACTGTGCTGCTAGCAGACGCTGGCACCCGCTGGTGCGGTGCGTCACTGGTGACATCACTGCCTCCTCCTGAGGCAGGCTTGGCCTTGGATTCTCCGCCCCTTCGGAGCGCCTTGCTAAGGCCGCTCCTGAGCAGGTCTTGACGTCATTTTCCTCATGAGTCTTGGCCCCTTCGCGAGGGTCTTCGACAGCTGGTCGATCAGCTAGGCCGTACTAGGCCGCTTGTAGGAGCGCATTGCGGCCGGCAGACAGGCAAGTCTGGGTACCCTGGTGTAACGCCCCGGACACACCCGTCGGTGGTCGTTACTCCTGGCGGGATCTAGACTGGCCCCACATATCAATACTAGTCTTTTCTGCGCACTTTGTCCTCATTCGTGCGCACCCGAGACCAACTTCCCGGTCGGTCACCCATCGTGAAACTACTCCAAGCTGAGCACGCTTAACTTTGGAGTTCTATCCGAATGGGCTCCCGGAAAAGAAGGAATTCCTTATTGATATGAGTAGTCTATCATCCCTAATAAGCCAGGCTATCACATACACCCCCACTCAAAGGAACCGACGTCCTCGTCGGGCCACAGGAACGTTCCCTCTTGGCACAACCGTATGTGCATCCAGTCCGATACATGTGCCATGTCGTGTGCCACGACGGGTCACAAACGTCATGAACAACATGACCAAGCACTTGTCCGGAAACATCCATGTAACTACGAGGGTCGGCTCTGATACCAACTTGTAATGCCCCGCACACACCCGCCGGTGGTCGTTACTCCTGGCGGGATCTAGACTGGCCCCACGTATCAATACTAGTCTTTTCTGCGCATTTTGTCCTCACTCGTGCACACCCGGGACCAACTTCCCGGTCGGTCACCCATCCTGAAACTACTCCAAGCTGAGCACACTTAACTTTGGAGTTCTATCCGAATGGGCTCCCGGAAAAGAAGGAATTCCTTATTGATATGAGTAGTCTATCATCCCTAATAAGCCAGGCTATCACACCTCGTTCCCAGGACGCCGACAAAAATTGCATCCCTTAATGGATTTATTAAAGAAGAGTTGTATATGATGCAACCAAAAGGTTTTGCCGATCCTAAAGGTGCTAACAAAGTGTGCAAGCTCTAGCGATCCATCTATGGACTCATGTAAGCAAGGAGATGGAATATATGCTTTGATGAGGTGATCAAACCATATGGTTTTATACAGACTTACGGTCAAGCATGTATTTACAAGAAAGTGAGTGGGAGCTCTGTAGCATTTCTGATATTATATATGGATAAGATATTGTTGATCAGAAATGATGTAGAATTTTTGGGTAACATAAAAGCATACTTGAATAAGAATTTTTAAATAAAAGACCTCGGTGAAGCTGCTTACATATTGGGCATCAAGATCTATAGAGATAGATCAATACGCTTGATAAGACTTTCGATAAGTACATACCTTGATTTTGAACTAGTTCAAAATGGATCAGTCAAAGAATGAGTTCTTGCCTGAGTTGTAAGGCGTGAAGATGAGAAGACTCAAAGCCCGACCATAGTAGAAAAATATAGAGAGAATGAAAGTCATTACCTATGCCTCAGCCATAGTAACTATAAAGTATGACATGTTGTGTAACAAACCAGTTGTGTACCTTGCCATGAGTTTGGCAAGGAGGTACAATAGTGATCAAGGAGTAATCACTGGACAACGGTCAAAATTATCCTTAGTTGCCTTAAAAAGTACTAAGGAAATGTTTCTCGGTTATGGAGGTGATAAAGAGTTCGTCGTAAAGAGTTACGTCGATGCAAGCTTTGACACTGATCTAGATGACTCTAAGTCTCAATCTAGATACATATTGAATGTGGGAGAAATTACCTAGAGTAGCTCCATGCAGAGCATTGTAGACATAGAAATTTGCGAAATACATACGGATCTGAATGTGACAGACCCGTTGACTAAACTTCTCTCACAAAGCAAAAAATGATCACACCTTAGTACTCTTTGCGTGTTAATCACATGGCGATGTGAACTAAATTATTGACTCTAGTAAACCCTTTGGCTGTTGTTCACATGGCGACGTGAAATATGGGTGTTAATCACATGGCGATGTGAACTATCGGTGTTAAATCATGTGGCGATGTGAACTAGATTATTGACTCTAGTGCGGACGGGAGACTAGAGGAAATATGCCCTAGAGGAAATAATAAAATTGTTATTTTATATTTCCTTATATCATTATAAATGTGTATTATTCATGCTAGAATTGTATTAACAGACAACTTGATACATCTGTGGATACATAGACAAAATACCAAGTCCCTAAGCCTCTACTAGACTAGCTCATTAATCAAAGATGGTTAAGTTTCCTGACCATAGACATGTATTTTCATTTGATGAACGAGGTCACATCATTAGGAAAATGATGTGATGGACATGACTCGTCCGTTAGCTTAGCATACTGATCGTTCAGTTTTATTGCTACTGATTTCTTCATGTGACATACATATTCCTCCTACTATGAGATTATGCAACTCCCGGATACCAGAGGAATGGCTTGTGTGCAATCAAACGTCACAACGTAACTGGGTGATTATAAAATGCTCTACAGGTATCTTCGAAGGTGTTTGTTGGATTGGCATTGATCAAGATTATGATTTGTCACTCCAAGTATCGGAGAGGTATCTCTGGGCCCTCTCGGTAATGCACATCATAAGAAGCCTTGCAAGCAATGTGACTAATGAGTTAGTTGTGGGATGATGCATTACAGAACGAGTAAAGAGACTTGCCGATAATGAGATTGAACTACATATGAAGATACCCACGATCGAATCTCGGGCAAGTAACATACCGATGACAAAGGGAATAACGTATATTGTCATAACGGTTTGACCGATAAAAATCTTCGTAGAATATGTAGGAACCAACATGAGAATTCAGGTTCCGCTGTTATTTATTGACCGGAGAGGTGTCTCGGTCATGTCTACATAGTTCTCGAACCCGTAGGGTCCGCACGCTTAACGTTTGATGACGATTTGTATTATATGAGTTATGTGTTTTAGTGACCGAATATTATTCAGACTCCCGGATGAGATCACGGACATGACGAGGAGTCTCGAAATGGTCGAGGGGTAAAGATTGATATATTGGATGATGGTATTCAGACAACGGAAGAGTTTCGAGGTGTACCGGGTACATATCGGAGTACCGTGGGGTTACCGGAACTCTCCGGGGGAAGTTATGGGCCATATGGGCCATAGGAGAGAGGCACAACAGCCCACATAGGGGCGGCGCACCCCCCACTTGGAAGGAGGTCGAATAGGAGTAGGAGAGGGGGCGGCGCCCCCCTTTCCTTCTCCTTCTCTATCTCCTTCCCCATTTCCCTCTCCGGTATAAGGAAAGGGGGGCGAATCCTACTAGGAACCCATGTAGGATTCCTCCTACTTGGCCACGCCTAGGGCTGGCTCCCTCCCCCTCCCTACTTTATATACGTGGGGAGGGGGCGCCTAGAACACACATCAATTGTTCCAAGCCGTGTGTGGCGCCCCCTTCACAATTTACACCTCCAGGTCGTATTCACGTAGTGGTTAGGCGAAGCCCTGCGCGGATCACTTCACCATCACCGTCACCACGCCGTCGTGCCGACGGAACTCTTCCTCGACACTTTGCTGGATCAAGAGTTCAAGGGACGTCAGCGAGCTGAACGTGTGCAGAACTCGGAGGTGCCGTACGTTCGATGCTTGATCGGTCGGAACGAGAATGAGTTCGACTACATCAACAGCGTTAACAAACGCTTCTGCTTTCGATCTACGAGGGTACGTGGACATACTCTCCCCCTCTCGTTGCTATGCATCTCCTAGATAGATCTTGCATGAGCGTATATTTTTTTTTCAAATTACATGCTACGTTTCCCAACATCGCCGAACCTGCTCGGGTCGAACCCCGTTGGGCGCCCACGCCCACTACACCCACGCCCGTTAGCCCACTTTGGCCCAGTGCTAATGTCACATGGGGCCCAGCCCCACACATAAAAAAGGTTTTTTTAAGGCGGAAAATAAATAAATAAATAAATAAATAAATAACCTAATTAATTCTGTTTAATTAGACATGACTACCTGATTAGCTAATTAATTTTGTTTAATTAAAATTGTGTCAATGACAACGGGCCCCACCCGTTAGTTTGACCAGTCAACTGATTGGTTGACTGCTGACATCACTGTGACATCATGTTGATGCAGAAACCCATTTTTGAATTAAATTAAATATGGTAATTCCATAAAATGATTTACACTTTAAAAATTAATATAGAATAATCCGTAGCTCGGATGAAAATACTTTGTACATGAAAGTTGCTCAGAACGACGAGACGAATCCGAATACACAGTCCTTTTGTTCACCACACGTCCCTAGCATATCGAACATGCAACAATCTACCTTTGTTTCATCTGCCCAAAAATGTCAAACAACGGGAATAGTTTCCCGGAGGTTTTCCCCCTTCGCCAGTATCGCCTAGTACTGCGTTAGGTCACACCTAGCACCGTGTGTTGCCTTGTTATGCTTTATTATGCTTTGATTGCTCTGTTATTTATTGTGTTCCCCCTCTGTTACTTCTTTTGGGTAGACCCCGAGACCGCTGTCGATACCCCTGTGATTGACTACATCGACGATGACACCTCCTTGCTAGAGCTTCCAGGCAAGCCAACCCCCCTTGATCAACCAGATATCGCCCACTCTCTTCTCGTTCTTGCATTAGGTTTGCTACTGTTGATGATTCGATAACTCCTATTCTGTTGCATAGCCTATCATTGTTTCTACAACTGTTGATACATTTACCTACTATCCTAAATGCTTAGTATAGGATGCTAGTATTCCATCAGTGGCCCTACATTCTTGTCCGTCTCCCATGCTATACTATTGGGACGTGATCACGTCGGGGTGTGATCACGGGTATATACTATATACATACTTTACATGATACTTGATGTGACTAAAGTTGGGTCGGCCCGTAGAGTACCCGCAAGTGATTCTGATATGGGGGCTGAAAGGACAGGTGGTTCCATCTAGGTAGTGGTGGGCCTGGGTTCCCGACGGCCCCCGAGTGATTCTGTGTGGCGGAGCGACAGGGCTGGTTGAGACACCGAGGAGAGAGGTGGCCTGGCCCTAGTCGTTGTCCGCGCTTATTTCATAATAACACGCTTAACGAGTTTGGATATTTGATCTGAGTTGGGTCGTTGGCCTTTTACGCACTAACTGCCATGTGGGACAAGAAATGGGCAATCGGCGTCGTGGTATCAGCTGAAGCCTTCCGGACGTCAGCGACCTAGCGGCGCGCACTGGGTTGGACCGAGTAACATAACTTTCTTTGAAATGGAGGTTGCTAGGTATGCTCACCGACCGCGTTTGCAACGTGCAGGAGTGCAAATGGCGATGGCCCATGACCCCTGCGCACTTAGGATTTAAATCGACGTGCTGACCTCTCTGTCAGGCCTAGGTAGGATTGTGACGTGTTGATCTTCCGAGGCCGGGCATGACACAAGAAAGCGTGTCCGGCCAGAGGGATCGAGTGTGTCGGGTTATGTGATGCACCCATGCAGGGAAGTAATCTATTCGAATAGTCGTGTCCACGGTAATAGGACGACCCAGAGTTGTATTCCGACCTCATGACAACTAGAACCGGATACTTAATAAAACACACCCTTTCAAGTGCTAGATACAACCCAGTGATCGCTTTTCCACAGGGCGATGAGGGGAGGATCGCCGGGTAGGATTATGCTATATGATGTTGCTTGGTGAACTTTCTAGCTACTCAAGACGAAGGCTGCCAGAAGCATTGACACTTGTTACTATTCCAACTACTCTCTTCTACTGCCGCAAGATGGAGGCTGCTAGAAGCGTAGTATTCGATAGGCCTAGTTTTCCCCCTCTTATTCTGGCATTATGCAGTATAGTCCACAGATATTACCACCTTTATACATATACCAATGCATATGTAGTGTAGATCCTTGCTTGCTAGTACTTTGGATGAGTACTCATGGTTGATTTGCTCCCCCTTTTCTCTTCTTCTCGGATGATGCAACCAGATGGTGGAGCCCAGGAGCCAGATGCCACTGCCGACGACTACTACTACCCTGCTGGAGCCTACTTCTATGTGGAGTCTACAGACGATTAGGAGTAGTTTAGGAGGATCCCAGGCAGGAGGCCTTTGCCCTTTCGATCTGTATCCCTGTTTGTGCTAGCCATCTTATGGCACCTTGTTTAACTTATGTCTGTAATCAGATATTGTTGCTTCCGCTAACTCGTTTATGATCGAGCTTATGTATTCGAGCCCTCGAGGCCTCTGAATTGTAATATGAAGATTGCATGATCTTTAATTTGTGTCTAGAGTTGTGTTGTGATATCTTCCAGTGAGTCTCTGATCTTGTTCGTACTCATTTGCGTGCATGATTACTGTACGGTCAAATCGAGGGTATCACAGTGAGCTCTAGCTCTCATGACCATGAAACATGGCCGTCCTGTTTGTTGTCATCACAATGGAGACAACTTTCACTCAATGATCCTTCCCCTATGTATTCGCTATTGTGCAGCCGCTGGTCAAGAGAATACCCCCGCTTCCTAGGCTTCTTAGTCTCTTGGGCATGGACCTTGTGTCAGAATCTATTTGCAATCTATCTATACCTATACTAATTAGGCACTCCCTAGAAATTCCCATGTTAATCAGTAATTTGGAGCCATTAATCTTGTGGGTCCGAGTTATTACGGTGGAGATCGATCCATATAATCCTTGGCCAAAAAAAACTGTTATGGTGGAGATAGACCAATATAATATAATCCTGGAAAAAAAAACTCAACTCCATGTTCTCTTCCACGTTAATTCTTGCTTAAACTAGGTAGTCATATGTCAGATCCCTTTAATTTATATTCGTAACCATTGGATGAATAGTATTCCCTTAAGTTTCCCAGCACGTAGGCATCCTTTGTGGATACACATGCCTACATGTGTACGTCTCATGGACTCCTGATTGAGTTCTACAAATATATATATAT
>LR738711.1:241619558-241722522 GCA_902687465.1 Secale cereale | reverse complement strand
GCGGGAGCGCCCCGACGCCGGCGTCCTCCCCGACCCCTCCGCGCCTCCTAGCGCGCGAGCGCCCCAGCGGCCGGCCTCCTCCCCGACCCCTCCGCGCCTCCTAGCGCGCGAGCGTCCCGGCGGTCGGCCTCCTCCCCGACCACTCCCCGCCTCCTAGCACGGGAGCGCCCCGGCGGCCGCCGGCGACACCCACCCTTCCGCGCCAGCGCCCCGTCGGCCGACGGCCACCCCCACCGCTCCCCGCCTTCTTCCGCGCCCAGAACTTTGCGAGAGCGCCCCGGCGGCCGGCGATGCAGTCTGTCGGCGACGATATTTCCGCGGCGGCATTTAGGAAGCGACGCCGCACCTCACCTCCGCATCCAGCCTCAGCCATGCATGACAGGGGGAAGCGAACTGCAAGGTTGACTACTCTGTCGCATTCGTCGTGGATGCGAACTGCAATGGTGCACGTCCAGCCTTCTCCCGCAACAATGGCGAAGGTGGAAAAGCGCATGATTTCCTGCAGTGGAGGTGGACTGCACGACAACAGCAGCAAGAGCTGCATCTGCAAAAGGAGGGGACTGCATATAAGGTAAGAAAATCACATACCAAGCCCCCACATCCAGTTTGCAGTGCCGTTTTTATACCCATGCAGTGCCCCATCTTGCGTCGACTGCAGTCACATGTGTCTCCAAGTAGAAAAACAGAAAAGGATACTTCGAAAAATAAAAAACGCTGTATGGATCAAAATTGCAGTCCACAATGACTTAAATATGTAGAGCGTTGTGCCTAGAACTGAAGTGCATTGTTTCTTCATGTTAACTAACAGTGCCCCTACTGTAGAATGACAAATTGAAGTGCAATTTCTTACCGTTGCAAAAATATAATGATATATAGTACGAAAGATGCAGTTCATTTCACTGTTGACGTGCATAAAAAAAGCTTTGGCTTAATAACCTGCAGGAATTTACTATGCCTCAAAAACAGAAGATGCCTCGAATCATTTACGACCCCGAGCCCCTGAACTGCCTTGGAAGAGAAGAGTGGGAGATGCCTGGATGGATAACACCTGAAATACCTAGGGGTTTCTTTAACACAACAAACAGAACTGCCTACTCTGTGGAGGAAGATGTAGAGGATAAAGATGAAAACAGTGAACCAAACATCATTTGAGATGGAGAAGGCAGTGAAACAAAAAACCCGCAGGATGAGGAGGAGGACGAAGACGATCTGGTCTTCATGGGGGAGCACGCGCAGAAAAATGATGAGGAGGAGGATGATGACGAAGAGCAGATCATAACAGTTATGCAGCCAAGGTACACGCGTGTCTTTGAAACATTTGGTCAGCAGATCAGAACGGATGATATAGCACCTCCAGAAGCCGATGTTGAAACCCAGCAAGTTCGGCAGGTCCATGAGCAAACGATTCGTCGACAAAGGGACAGTGGAATTCCACCAAGGCCGCCTACTGCCAACAAAAGAATCGGAAGCAGAATCAAGGAGGGGCGCAAGCAACCAAAAATTTAAAGTTCTCCACACTCCTGCCTCCTCGCGATCCTCAATTACACAGATCTGTTGTCACCCCTCCATGCCCAATAAACATCGGTGAGCTGCAAACACCGTTAGAAGAAAAACAGTACACGCACGTAAGCATTCCTTTGCCTAACTACTGCAGTTCACTTATTACGCATAGTTTCAGCTTGTGCATTCTCATTAACAAAAAAAGAAACATTCCATATTGTTTGTGTGTAGGATGAGAACATGCTCCAGGAACTTGTGCCTGTGAAAGGTATGCAGTTCACATCACAAGATGCGGCGCGAGAATTCTACAACACGTATGCAAGGCATGCAGGCTTCGGCACATGCAAAAACGGCGGATACAGAACAAACAGATACATCGTGTGCTCAAAGGAAGGCAGAAGCAAACAAACTGTCACTGATTATGACAGAAAGCGAGAAAAACATCAAAGAGGACTGGCTGCAAGGCGGGGATGAGATTGAAAAAAATAAAGGATGTGTTTGTGATAGCAGAGATTGAGCTCAATCACAACCACAGGATGATTGACAGCCCGGCTATGCTTCTGCACATGCACTCGCATAAGACGGATGACCCGTTGCTCGATAAACTAGTGAAGGACATGCAGATCGACAACCTCACGCACACGCAGATGATGTCAACCCTATCAAGGATGTCAGGAGGACTGCACTTTATGGGGCGCACCAGCCGTGACTGGGTGAACAGGTACGTTCACTAAAACAAAAAAACGATATATCGTCTATTTCATGCAGTACGCTTTGTGCATTTTTTGTATGTCCATAATACTGAAAGTATATTGTTAATTCGAATTGCAGAAAGCATCAATTCGCGAGGGAGGAAACAGAAGACGATGTGAAGAAACTCCTGGCTTTCTTTGAGAAGATGCAGCAAATAAACCCGGAGTTCTTCTATGATTACGACAAAGATGTCGATAACCGTGTGCGGAACATACTCTGGGCGAACGCGAGCTGCAGGGGATCGTACGAAGATTTTGGAGATTGTGTCACATTTGACACGACCTACAAGACCAACAAGTTACACATGCCTCTGGCCGTCTTCGTTGGAGTCAACCACCACCTCCAAAGTACAATATTCGTTGTGGCTCTCATCAGAGACGAAACAATACCGACTTTCGAGTGGGTGTTCCGGACGTTCTTGCATTGCATGAACAACAAGCGGCCAATCTGCATACTCACAGGTATGCTGAAAAAAAGAATGGGTTTAAATAACAATGCAGTTCACTGCCAAGTTTTGTAGTCCATTTCTTCCATTCAATGAAAAAATAAGAAAAAAGCAGAAAAAGGATATGCAGTTCTCTCAATAACTCACTGCTTGATTTTTTCAAAAACATGCAGATCAATGCCCCTCCATGGATGTCGCGATTAAAAGTACGCTAATAGGCACGCTGCACAAGTTATGCCGTTGGCATATACTGAAAAAATACAAGGATCACCTGTCCTTGCTGTACAAAGCGTATGAGAAATTCAAGGATGAGCTGACCTCCGTTCTCAACCACCCGCTGATGCCATCAGAGTTTGAACGCGCTTGGCATGAGCTCATGGAAAAGTATAACCTGCAAAATGATGAGATTATGAAGGCGCTCTGGACAGAGAGAAAAGTATGGATATCGGCTTACTACAAGGAGGTGTTCTGTCCACGGATGACGTCGACACAGAGAAGTGAAAGCATGAACCGGATCTTGAATAGGAACTTTGTCAAGGAAAGACACGACCTGCACATCTTTGCGTCGCAGGTGGACAGGTGCATCCAGACAAGGAAGGGCGTCGAGCACGCGGAGACCATAGCTAACGACGTATATAAACAGAGCAAAGTTTTTAAGATGGATGAGCAATTAATAAAAAACACTACTCGCTTTCTTGATTTTTGCTGCGAAAAGACAACTACTTAACTGGTTTTCTTTGTTTCACAGACGGAAATAAAGACTACTACTCAGTTTGGTTTCGAGGTTCAGCTCTCCAAGATTTACACCAGGGCGGTCTTTGCTGACTTCAAGCAAGCGCACTACCGCAGCACTGCATTCAGATCAGAGCAGCCCACTGACAACCCGACGAAATATTTGGTGCGCCACTACAATCGGTCTGATGATTTTGATTGGGCAAGACACGAGTTCCAGGTGGTTGCTGATGTGACGAACGGTATCTACGAATGCGAATGCAAGCTGTGGACACACACAGGTACGTGAGACAGGAAACCATAAAAATAAGCACACATAAAACATAATGAAGTTCACTTATTGCTGGTAGCAAAAAAGAGATTAAAAACAAAAAAAAATATAGTGAAGTTCACTATAGCAGCAGACCCATGACCTATTTATAATGCAGTTCACAAAACCAAAAAAATGAAAAAATGTTGCCTATTTATGTGAAGTTTGCTGGCACGAGTAACCCAAAAAATTTTTTTGCTGCAGGCCTGTTCTGCGTGCACATCATTTGCATGTTGGATCAGCTACGGGTGGACAAGATACATGAACAGTACATATTGAAGAGATACACACGGAACGCACGCCAAAATCCAACTTTTGACCGCAGAGACTATGAGCAAACTGCTCCGGATGGGAGTTCGATGTTCTGCCGTAGGAGACTACTTGCAGAAACTGCAATGGACCTGGCGAATAGAGGTGTCAAATCGGATAGAGGGTACAACAGAGCTTTAGCTGGGATGAGAGAACTCATACAAGAAGTGAACGTAATAAACGAAGAAGAAGAGGCAGAGAAGATCATGGATGCGCGGGGTGAAGAACAAGGAAAGGAGCGCGAGCATGCTGCTGATGGTGCAGTTCATAATATGGATGACACAATTCTTCCCCCGCATGTTTCAAACACAAAAGGGAGAAAGAAAGAGAGCAAATCAGCCAATAAAAAAGCTGCAGCAAATGAAAAAAGCCCTGAAAAAATAGCAGGCCTGAGCCAGAACTGGACAGCGAAGGAAGACCACTGGGGGTAAGGATGTGTAAATCATGCAATAAGATTGCGGGACACAACTCAAGAACATGTAAGGAAAGGCTGAAACAAATCCAGGCTGAAAATGCCACCACAAATCACCAAGCTGACCACAAGATGATACGACAAAGAGAAGACTATGTAGCGTCTGCAACAAGAGAGAGAAGCATAACACGAGAACTTGTCCAAATAGAACAGAGGAAAAAAATGAAGAAGATGACGAAGAAGATGCTGACAGAGAAGAGAGTGAGGAAGCGAGCGAAGCTGATGAAACCGAGGAGGAAGATGATGAAGAAGAAGAAGAAGATGAGGAAGAAGAAGAAGCAGATGAAGAAATCGAAGAACCATCATAAAAAATGGGTGGGAGAGACAGAACGCAGAATCTAGCGCGTAGGCAAGCATCACGGTCGCACGGTCCCATTACGAGGGGTAATGCGAACAACAAGAGCAAGACAGAAGCAGCAACAACCATTGAAACAAATGCAGTGCACAATCTGCGAAGAAGCACCAGGAAAAGGATGTAGATCAACACATATGCAGTTTTGCATTTTTAAAAACATATTAACTTCATCATTTATATATATCGTATCGTATATAATATATATAGCTTTTGTTCAGTGGACTGCAAAAAAAAGAAATTCAACATGTAATACTGAAGTTCAAAAATGAATAGATACAACATATGCCATACATGCTTTGTGACCAATGTGCTGCGGGGGGGTATGCTTTATAAAATGCAGTTCTCTTCTATATGAAAAGAAAATAAGATGAGAATGCCACTCTCAGAATGCGGTTCTCTTCTGTATGAAAAACCTGACATCGGAATGTCATTTTGAAAATGCAGTTCTCTTCGTCGTATAGAATCTGACATGAACGTGAATCAATACAGAATGCAGTTAGAAAAGAAAAAAATGTAGAGTCAGACTAGGATTCACGTACACTGCAGTGCGTGCGTGGTGCGTTTAAAGCTTGCAGTGTAGTAACCTTCGAGTACACAGTGCAGTGCGCTTAGTGCAAAAAAATGTAAAAAAAAAACTTGGTTGCGTATATTTAAACTTGTGGACGACAAACAAGTTGAATTCGTCTTTGCAGTCCCATGTGATAAGGTGAGATGCAGTGCGGATGCATATATTTAAAAAAAACTTGGATGCTACTCATATGAGAGAATGCAGTGCGCTGCGAACATGTTACAACTCACAAGGAGGAGTTGGTTGAAAGCTCCATTATGTACATATTTGACATTGTCACCATCTGCCACCAAAAAAAACACAAAAACTAACTAGACCGGTATATACAAAAGCACACAGCATGGTGTTTACAGCTTTGCACATCGAGAACTACACACAGCGACCATACATTATTGTTTACATAAAGTTCTGGAGCACACACGAAAAAGACATCAACACACATAGAAAAAAGATCTGCTATCATCCTGCTCCTGTGAATGCAGTCTTGGAGAGAAGCCTCGGCTCGGCTTCTGAAGCGTTGTAGTTCGTTTACGGGAAACGATTCCGCTTCTAAAGCGATGCAGTTCGCTTACGGGAAACGATTCCGCTTCTGAAGCGATGCAGTTCGCTTACGGCGGACGATTCGGTTCGCCTGCCCTAAAATAAATGCGCCCACTATCGCCCGAAGCGCCGCGCCCCGCCCCTCCTCTATCCCGCCGGTTGCACGCCGCACGAACGCCACGATCATCACGAACCCACGATCGCCAACACGGTTGCGCGACGAGATCGTGGCCTCGGCAGAAGTTGCTGTCGCTCCCATTTAAATCCCGCGCTCCATCAACCAGACCGTCCGCACAAAACACACGACGCTGCGCCTTCCTCCTCCTCTTCCTCCTCTTTGCAGCAATGGGGTTCAGCAGGACCTACGACGACGTGCATGCGCACGGGAACACGAAGCTGAAGGTGATCTACACCACCGACGTCGCCGCCATGGCGACGTACGTCGAAGAGTTCAAGACAGTTCTCCAGCGGCGCCGCCAGAAGATCGTCGGCATCGACGTGGAGTACACACCCGACCACGAGAGGGCGGCCCTGGTTCAACTATCCATCGGCAAGTACCACCCAGTGCTTCTTTTCCAGGTATGTGGTACATTGGGCAAGAGATGCATCCCCTTCGACAGGTTCCTCGGCGACCCAAGGTAAGCAATTCTCTCTGCCGAGTACGTGTTGCAGTTCTATATGCCCATGTATGCAGTTCCGAAAGGTATAACTTGCGGTTCACTTTCCTTAGGTTCGAGTTCGCTGGCTTCGCCATCAAGCAGGACAAGGAGAAGCTCGCACGCTGCGACCTCCACATCCCCAACTTCGTCGACATCCAGACGAACTAGATGGTGCCTGATGGAACGAAGCCACTGGACTCGCTTGGCGATGTAGCTGCTGCCATCATCGACGACTAGTACGCAGACATGAAGATCAAGATGACAGACCACGACCACAGCCTGTGGACTTCGATTCTCAGCACCAAGCACATCGAGTATGCTGCCAAGGACGCCTACGCTACGTTCGAGATATGGAACCGAATCACCACGATGAAGAAAGGCCTCGCGCGCGCTGAAACAGAGAAGACCAGGAAGCGCCCGAGGTCGTCCTGGAGGGGGTGGGGCAAGGGGGCATCAACTTCCACCTCCAACTCCAACGGGTGGAACTAGTGAAGCAGGACAGATGCTGAAAAGCCAATGATTCCTGTCGGAAGTGCTCGATTAGTTTCCCTCCGCGTATGTAGATTAGTTTGCTTTCGTTGTAGTTTGCTTTGGGACAATGTTTGCTTATGTTGCGTTAGTTTGCTTGATGATGTACTATGTTAATTATGAGCGCAGAACCGTGGTTTCTATCTATCAACTATATGCAGTTCTAAGTAGTCTGTTTTCAGTATGTATATTGCTTCAAAACTGCTGCTATAGCTAGGATACACATAAAAAACAAAACTATCAGAGCAGTTCACATAGAGAATTCTTTCACAAAACTGCTGCTATTAAGAAGGTTGATGCAGTCCTCTTTTATTAAAAAAACTCTGGTTCCGTATCTGGGTTAAAAAAAGGAAAAGCTCGGTGGGGGTTTCCAGTATGGATGTTCTTCAACTTCTGCTGCTGATAGGATGCACATGAAAAACTATATGTAAAAAAGTAGTTCACTTATACTCAGAATTCTCATAAGAAAATACACTAGAAGCCACGCAAAAAATGTCAAATTATTACAACAAAAATGTCTCATGCTGCTGCTGCTCAAGCAAGACTGATCTAATGCAAATTTAACTTGATTTCCAAACACTTTGCATGCCTATAAATCATAGCCATCACAACATCCCCAGCCTGAAGACCAGCTTCCTCCACAAATTCCTTCCAGCCATCTTTGAGAACCAAACAATCATCAGAGCCAACAGAATACATAACATCAACATCATGATATCCATTCTTGCTGACCAACACCAAATTAACACAGCGTTATGTTACCCTGACTAGACCAGAGGGAATTTCTGCAAGCAAAACAACAAGAACAGAAAAAAATAAGAACAAATAAGAAAAAGATTACAATCTTTCAGAAACTAAATTGCTGCTACAATCTTCATAAAAAAATATTGATGTCAACACATAATAATATTGACTAGACAAAATTGCTGCTGCTCCTACAATGTTCATAATAAAACTTTTGTGTGAAAAAGCAGTTCACTTATACTTAGTGAAAAAAATATTTCTTCAGAAACTAATACTACTACAAAAATTCAGATAGTGTTAACTACAAACAACACATGAAAAAGAATATGCGAGAAATACATACCCATGAAACACTGACATCATCGTCAGTCATCTGATAGACGAATGGAGCCCGAAATCCAATACCTGAAGAATATAGAAGGGAACAGAGCGCGCTGTGCCGCTGCCTCTGGTTCAGAACCAAACCTTCGGAAAAAACGCATGTCTCCAGCATCGGCTCCAACCTTGCCAGGTAGCCGCACGCGCAATCCATTGCCATGCGAATAACAGATCTGTTTGGGAGAAAAACAGATCGAGGAAGAGTGGCGCCGCAAGGGATAAGGTGAGATGGGAGCCGCCAGGGATAAGGTGGGAGGGGAGCCAATTGAACCACCAGCATATATATATGTAAAGGAAACAACATAAAAAACAACAAATAAAGCAGTGCGGTTACATAACAATGTGCATTTCGCATTGCGTATTACTGCAGTCCACCGCGCTTGACCAAGCAAAAAAACTTATCAAACTAGCCCCCCCCCCCACACCCTCGTGGCTGTAATGCAGTTTTTACAGGCTCGCATTGCATATTAATGCAGTTCGCCGCACTACAAAAATTCACCGCGCATTTGCATATTACTGCAGTCCACCGCTCTTGACCGCAATTCACAGACGAAAAACACAGCATGCAATGCAGTCCTAACAACTATATAATGCAAAAAAATCTCAAAAAACATCTCTGAGAAACGACCAGAGCCAGTGGCGCCGCAAAAAACATGGACAAAAAACTTAAATTCTTCAAAATTAACAACTTAATCCGCTCCAATTCATACGGATAGATCTAAAGGCAGTCAGTAATGGCCGAAAACAACAGAATATTACATACAAAACGCAACAATTTCGATCCGGACGGGGAAGAACAGAGAACAGACGTTTTTCCGCTAGAACAGAGAGATACTCGACAAATTATACTGAAATTTCAATCCTATTAGGAGATTAATCTGTCGCGGAATAACACAAACATCAACGCGATAATGGTAACACACTAGGACCACGCTACAAAATAGAAATACGAACATCGAGCAGCAGGATGCGAAACTCCTTCACCAGCGGGAAGAACGCACGCAGATCCGCCAAAAATCAAAGGATTTCCGTCGTTTTCTCGCTGAATTCAGTGCTTAACCACATATTAAATCAGCGCACATACAAAATAAACCAGTAGAAATCGATCAAACTAGCCAGAAAAGCTGCTCCATGCAGGTTTCCTGCTTCACCTCTATGTGGTTCGCAACAGAAGAAGGAAGCAGTGCGCATAGTTTTCCAATGCAGTTTTTCAATGCAGTTCAGAAGTGTTATGAGAATAGTATTCTCATAATGTTATGAGAATAGACCGGCTGTATATATATATATATATATATATATATATATATATATATATATATATATATATATATATATATATAGAGAGAGAGAGAGAGAGAGAGAGGGTGGGTCTATTCTCATAACACCCCTTAAGACCTTATTCTCATAACAAAAATCTTATTCTCATAACACCCCCCACTTAAATAGGTTTCTAGCGCGGAGCGCCCCGAGGACAGCAACCACTGCCCCGCCTCCTACCCCCGCGCTGCCGCCCCGACTCCTTCCCCCAGCACCGTCGCGCCGGCTCCTACCTTGATGCAGTGCGGTTTTCTTGTGCAGTTCGGAAGCGCAAAAAAACGCTCGCTGCCATTATTCGTCGGTCGCACCGTTTTCAAAACTGCTCTTAAACCGTACGGAATCTCGAAAAGTGTTCAACATGGCGAAGTTGCGTCTACTCCATAGTTTTTCAACGGTATATTACACGCATAATTTCGATAAACGGTTAAAAAAATAGAGCAAAAAAGGTACCGAAAAAACAACACATACAGTTTTTTCAAACATGCAGTTCACCGTTTTCAAAACTGCTCTTAAACCATGCGGAATCATGAAAAGTGTTTAATATGGCGAAGTTGCGTCTACCCCATAGATTTTCAACGATATATTACACGCATAATTCCGATAAACAGTTAAAAAATTATAGCAAAAAAGGTACCGAAAAAACAACACGTACAATTTTTTCAAACATGCAGTTCACCGTTTTCAAAACTGCTCTTAAACCGTGCGGAATCTCGAAAAGTGTTCAACATGGCGAAGTTGCGTCTAGTCCATAGCTTTTCAACGGTATATTACACGCATAATTCCGATAAACGGTTGAAAAACTAGAGCAAAAAGGTACCGAAAAAATAACACGTATAGTTTTTTCAAACATGCAGTTCACCGTTTTCAAAACTGCTCTTAAACCGTGCGGAATCTCGAAAAGTGTTCAATATGGCGAAGTTGCGTCTACTCCATAGCTTTCCAACGGTATATTACACGCATAATTCCGATAAACGGTTAAAAAACTAGAGCAAAAAAGTACCGAAAAAACAACACGTACAGTTTTTTCAAACATGTAGTTCACTGGTCTAAAAAACAAACAAATGCAGGGCACTTTGATAAAAAAAAGTCCATTGCAAAGGACTCTTTGAAGCTCACTTTGTTCTCTCACGAAGTTGGCCATAAAAAAACCTTTGTGGTTCACTTGGTGATCCAAAAACAAAAACACATCGGAAAGTAGCTCATTTCTCAACACTTCTCAACGCGCGTAAAAAATTAATTAGTACGAAAAAAGACAACAGCAAATCATGAGGTTTATTTTTCGTAGTGTTCCGCTTCACTTTCGGGAGTGTTGCGGTCCACTTTCCTTCGGAAAAAAAAATTTGGAAAAAAGACAACAAAACTCCTGTGAGAAAAATCTACGTCCAACAAAATAAATCATGAGGTTCGATTGACTGTCTGATGTAGTGCGTTTTTCAGTTTGAAGCAGTGCGCTTTTCTGTCCGATGCAGTGCACGCATCGATTTTGTTGTCGCGAAAAACAGAGTTTTCGCGTTTTTGTAATTTCAAAACTGCTCTTAAACTGTAATGAATTAGAGGGAGCGTTCTACATAAAAAAGTAGCGTCTCGACGATATCTTTTCAACGGTGTATCATTTGGATCATTTCGACAAACGTTTTGTAAAAATTTCACGAAAAAACGGCCGCTGCCCTTTGTAGTCAGCCGCACGATTTTCAAATTTAACTAAAAACCGTAAGGACTCTCAAAAACATTTCAACATATGAAAGTTGCGCCTCGTTCGTAGATTTCCAGCAGTATATTACACGCCTTGTTTCGACAAACGGTTAGAAAACTGGAGTGAAAACAGTACCGAAAATTTGAAAAAAAATGAAAAACACAATTCTGCGATTTAGTAAATTTAAAACTGCTCTTAAACCGTAGCGAATTAGAAAAAATAATAGTATGAAAAAGATGCGCGCTGACGATATCTTTCCAACGGTGTATCATATGTTTCATTCCAACGAGCGATTTAGAAAAAAAGACAAAAAACGCTCGCTGCCATTCGTTGTGAGCCGCACGATTTTCAAAACTGCTCTTAAACTATGATGAATTTTGAAAAGTGATCAACATGGAGAAGTTGCGTCTACTCCATAGCTTTTCAACGGTATATTACACGCATAATTGCGATAAACGGTTAAAAACTAGAGCACAAAAGGTATCGAAAAAACAACATGTACAGTTTTTTCAAACATGAAGTTCGCTGGTCTCTGTGGTACAGTGCGCATTTTTTCCAATTCAGTAACACAAAGCAGTTCGGAAGTGTTATGTGAACATTATGAGAATAATATTCTCATAACACTTCTGAACTGCATTGAAAAACTGCATTGGAAAGCTATGCACACTGCTTCCTTCTTCTGTTGCGAACCACATAGAGGTGCAGCAGGAAACCTCAGAAGCAAAAATTACAACACGTACATATCTCGACACGCATGCGTACATGTGTATGTCTCATTGACTCTCCTGATTGAGTTCTGAAAATATAAAGCATGTGTGCTCTCCCGATGAAAACCTCAGAAGAAGTTATCCGCAGGCTGCCGCAATAGCGCTCTTGAGTTCGGCGCTCCTGTCGACGGATCATCACCGATGGTCCCATACCGTCGTTGTTCCTCATCCGCCATCCAGCCGAGTTTTTGTTAAAGACGTGCATGCCTTCAGTGTTTCATCCACGACGAAATCAAACTAAAAAATTGGTCTACGATGCAATCCATCTCCTATCATGGTCATCCATCGATTAGAGGTTATAATTGTCGTTAATAACTCAGACATTGTATATGACTGAACATATGTCAGGAGTCACAGGTGATGATGTAATGCTCAGGATGGGACTATATCTCCTACGTGTCGAGGCACGACTTAAAGATATAAGCCCATAATGGAATGATCGCAAGTTTGGTATCTTTGCACAACTCATGTAAAAATGGGGATGGAAAACTGAAAAGATAGTTGGCTTACACTCGCCACGTCACACAAATTCATTACATGTTTCAATCATCATTCAAATGAACATCATAGCCCATCTAAGGGTAAAATCCAAATGTCAAGATACCAAACATAACATAAACCACAGGTCTAGATCGAATCCTAGTACAAGCTCTACTGATCAACCGGATAGTTCACATAGTAACGGCTACGCTCCTCGTCGTACTCCCAGTCTAGCTCAGTGCCATCACCAGTGTAGCTCACCATCGTACCTGCATCTGGGGTGTTGAAGTAACTGTGAGCCACAGAGGACTCAGCAATCCTGTTCCCGGGTAACACGACTATTTAAGCCTTCGGTGTGGAACAAGGCTGAAGAAAGAATAAGTGTCTGTAGCAGCAACTAGCACTAGCTTACGCAAAAGAGAGCGAGAAGAGAAGGTGCCTCGGTCGAGAGATGATCACTAAGTGATCCTAAACTAATCAAGTCAAGCATAACCCCACCGTGTTCACTTCCCGAATCCCTTTCGGAAAATGACCGTCACGGTTCACACGCTGGTAGTGTATTGGAACAAGGTGTCAAGTTTTCTACAACCGGATATTAACAAGCTCCCATCTGCCACATAACCGCGGGCACGGCTTTCGAAAGTTCATAACCCTGCAGGGGTGTTCCAACTTGGCCCATGACAAGCCCACGATCCGCGGAGTCGCAACTCCAAGGTGGGAAGGCCCGAGTATTCTCGGAATCCCGTGCTCAAGATACTCCGAACTAAGGTAAGGCTAATCCAGCAAATCCTCCCGGCATGCCGACACCCTGACAATAGCCGCGCGTATCTAGTCTCAGGCCACGACCGGATGGGCGAAGCTACGGGTTTTACCAAACCTCGAGTTTCCTCGTGGTGGCCCCGCAGGCTCCCCGTTTCGGACCAACACTCATGTGGAGCACTGGCCCGGGGTTGTTGATTAAGAAAGAGGGTTAATTACTCCCTATGCAAGTTTTTAGTTATTAGGCAAATAGTACCAAAGTTGGGACTTGCTGGAAAAGACTTAGCATTTAGCGGTTTATCGAGGGGGTCCCATAACCCCAACCGTGTGAGGAACGCGTAATCAAGGAACATAACACCGGTTTAAATGGTTCCTAACGGCATGAGTGGAACAAAACACCAAGCAAAAGGCTTGGCCTTCCACCCATTACCAATATATAGATGATTTCATTTTAAGCATTTATATAGTGTGATATAACCCAACAAACTTCAACATGAAGCAAGCATCTTCAATCTTCACCTGCAACTAGCAATGTTATAAGAGGGGCTAAGCGAAGCGTACTTATAGCCAATCAATGGTTTGCATAGGTAGGGTGGTTAGACATGATCATGGTTACAAATAGGAGGCTGACAGGAAAGACATGGGCATCGAGGCAAAACTATAGATCGAGACTTCTAGCAATAGGCAAAGATAGTAAAGTTATCGGGGTTCGGTCATCTTGCCTGAAGAGTTGTCGATGGGATCGTAAGAGAGCTCCTCGTTCTCAACCTCGGTAGTAACCTCGTTCTCGTACTCGTACTCAGCTTCCGGCTCTACTGAACACAAACACACAAGCCACGAAATCAACAAGATGCAATGCGCACACAAAATATGCTGGATGCATGACTGATGCACTATGGGAGCACACGGAGCATGACAAAATGCGATCAAGAAAAATGATTCAAAACATGTTATTAATAGGATATTATGAATCTACATGAAAAATCACACAAGTTTCATATAGGACTTGCTCCAATCGGAGCTACGGGCTAAAAGTTACACACAAAACAATAAACATGCGAAAGCTGAAAATTACAGCCACATATCAACTTCGGAGCAAGAAATAATTAAGCTACAGCACTCAAACATGATAGCAAAGAGCATGGACATGAACTAGACATATCCTACCGCAAATAAGTCCATTGGAGCATCCCCAAAGGAGCAACGGATCAATAGCAACAAGCTATGGCATTTTGAACTTGACAATAAAATCCTGACAGCAGTATTTTATTGCAACTTGGGAGCAAAAGTTAAATATGCTACAGCCACTCAAATAAGCATGTGAGAGCATGAATGGATAGCCAACAATATATACTACAAGGAATCATCAAGAATCACCCCAAAACTATCATGGATTAGCCTAGAACAACAAGCAAACATGGCATCTGGAAATTACAGATTCCAGACTTAGTGAAATTTCACTAAGTGTTAAAACAGCAGTTTCATCATGGCATCTTTGAGAGCAAGTTTAAGTTAACTCAAAGCATATCAATACAAGTGGTAAGAACCACAGCAAAGTACACATGATGGTGAATCCAAAACACCTAAGCATGCATCGTGGAGACAAACACAACGATAGAATTGAGCTCCTCAAAATGACATCTCATAACAAGTTTAACTACTTAACAGCCACATAGCACTTTGCAACGGAGATAAACATGGCAAGATTAATTCTATCATGCAAGCCTAAGCAATCAACATGTAGAGCATGACAAGACGAACACGTGGACATCTCATTTGCATCATTTGGATAAACATGCAAAAAGTTATCACATTGCAAAGGTGGCATGAAAACATCTACTAACAGCAGTTTTTAACAAGATGCACTCTTGCAACAGAATTTTAAGCATCTAGATGATCTCAAACGTGCATGGCATAATGGAACAAAATGTAGTACATGTCTCCACGAACAATTTGACATATCATTCACTCAAATCGGAGCTACGCACAAAAAGTTATCATCATTTGAAAACAGCATCACACACTAACATCTCAGGGACTTGGTGGAAAACGGGGCTACCTCCGGGTCAACAGAAAGTCAACGCGGGCTGGCGGTTCGCGGATCGGGCCGGTGGAGGCGGATCGGGCGCGACTCGAAGTGGAGCGGGTCGGATCTGGGCGCGGCCCACCTGGCGGCCTAGAGCGGAGCGGGCTCGCGGGCTCGGCCCGTTAAGCCTCCAGCCCCAGATCCAACTGGATCGGAAGCCTGGCAGCGGTGGCCTCAATCGACTGGCCTCGAGCGCTGGCTGCGGCTGGCCTCGAGCGCTGGCGACGGTTGGGCCTCGGCTCGCCCGAGAGGAGGCCTGGAGGGAGCGCTGAACGGGCCGGCCCAGCGCTAGGGTTCGGGATCCGGACGGGGAGATCCTCCCGATCTCTCTAAGGCGGCGGTGGCGGGTTTCGATGGCTGGGGCGCTAGCGGGCCCTAGGGTTTCGGCCCAGTAGGAGGAAGCCCGGAGGCGCTGGCTCCCGATAGGATCGGCACCTCGGCCCGATCCCGAACGGCGAGGGTGGCGGCTGGAGTCTCCCGATGCGGCGGCATCTGCTTCGATGGCAGCGACGGGAGGGCGGCGCCTGGCCGGGGCGACGGTGGTGCCCGGCCGGCGGGCTGCGGCGCCGGCGTGGAGGCGGTCCGGCGGCGGACGGGCGCGGCCTTGGGCGACGAGGAGGCCGGCGGTGAGGAGGAGGTGGCGGCGGTGAGGTACTCCGGTGGCGGCGGGGAACTCCAGCGAGCTCCTCCGGTGGGGCTCCGGCGAGCTCCGGCCGGAGTGGAGGGAGGAGGTTGGAGGTAGGGGATGAAGGGGGCTAGGGTTTCCTTATTTTGGGGAAAAATTTGAGGAAGGTGGACAAATATATAGGCACAAGGAACTAGGGTTATCCAAATGAGGTGTGGTTTTCGGCCACGCGATCAGAATTGGATGGCCTAGATGAAGGGAGGGGTTTGGGCTGGTTTGGTGGGCTGTTAAGAGGGGTGTCTTGGGCCTCAAAGTGGAGGCACTTTGAGCCCACGAGAATAAGTGTTAGGGCACCAAACAAACTCCAAACGCGACGAGATTTGACAGGCGGGTTACACACACCAAAACAACAACACACGACAAGTCTCGCGCCAAACCGGTAACGTTACACGGCCAAACACCAAAGTAGGCCTCAGAGACGCCACAGACACGTGAGGGAGCTCCGGAATGCGAAACGGACAACGGGAAGGAACGCGTGGAACCGGATGCAAATGACAACACCAATGCAATGCGATGCACATGACTACATGCTATGAATGAATGCCACACACGCACACAACAAAACAACGAAAATCCGAAAGATAAAGAACCCGGAATGGAATTGATGAAGCCAGAGATATTATATATTGCCCAAAAGGGGAAGTATTACATCCGGGGCATTACAAACTCTCCTCCACTACAAAAAGATCTCGTCCCGAGATCTAGGACTGGAAAAAGGAAGGGTACTCGGAACGAAGATGATCTTCTTGTTCCCACGTAGCTTCTCGGTCGGTATGGTGTGACCACTTGACTTTCAAGAATTTGATGGACTTGTTGCGGGTCTTGCGCTCGGTTTCTTCGAGAATAGCAATGGGATGCTCTCGGTAGGACAAGTCTTGTTGAAGATCAATCTCTTCAAACGGAATCATGCGTTCAGGAGTCTTGAAGCACTTGCGGAGTTGAGGCACATGAAACACATCATGAACATTAGCGAAGTTGGAAGGGAGCTCAAGTTGATAGGCTAGATCGCCTCTTTTGCCAAGGATCTTGAAAGGCCCGACGTATCTAGGAGCAAGCTTTCCTTTGATACCGAATCTTTGGGTTCCTTTCATCGGAGAAACACGGAGATAGACATGATCACCAATGTTGAAGGCCAAATCACGATGCTTGCCGTCATAGTAGCTCTTCTGTCGCGACTGAGCGGCCTTGAGATTCTCACGTATGACTTTGCACATTTCTTCGGCTTCTGAGATCAAGTCATTGCCAAGAAGTTGACGTTCGCCTGTTTCAGACCAGTTGAGAGGGGTACGACACTTTCTGCCATAGAGGATTTCAAACGAAGCTTTGCCTGCACTTGTTTGGAAGCTGTTGTTGTAAGAGAACTCGGCAAATGGAAGGCAATCTTCCCATTTCATGCCAAAACATATGACACAGGCTCTGAGCATGTCTTCTAGAATCTGATTCAATCGCTCGACTTGACCACTAGTCTGAGGGTGAAATGCAGTGCTGAACCTGATCTTAGTGCCCATGGCGGACTGAAAGGAGTCCCAGAACTTAGAAGTGAACAAACTTCCACGGTCCGAGGAGATAACTTGAGGGATGCCATGTAAGGACACAATTCTGGAAGTATACAATTCTGCCAATTGAGCTGCATTGATGGATTCTTTGACTGGAAGGAAGTGAGCGACTTTGGTAAGCTTGTCAATCACTACGAAGATAGAATCATTCCCTCTCTTGGACTTAGGAAAACCAGTGACAAAATCTATTTCAATGTGGTCGAATTTCCACTCGGGAATAGGAAGAGGTTGGAGAAGACCGGCTGGACGTTGATGCTCTGCCTTCACTCTTCTGCAGACATCACATTCATTCACGAATTGGGCAATCTCCCTTTTCATGCGTGTCCACCAGTAAGATTGCTTGAGGTCTTGGTACATCTTGGAACTGCCAGGATGAATGGAAAGGAGGGAATCATATGCTTCTTCCATTATGAGCTTCCTGAGATCACCTTTGGGAACCACGAGTCTGTCCTCAAAGAACAAGGTATCTCTCTCATCAACGCGATAGCACTTGTATTTAGGAGTACCCTTTGCAATACCATGTTTCACTTTCTGCGCCATGGCATCACTGAGTTGGGCCTCACGGACCTGATCTTCCAAGGTAGGAGCAACTTGAAGATTTGCAAGAAATTCTTGCGGAACAACTTGGAGGTTGAGCTTCCTGAATGCTTCACAAAGCTCAGGCTGGAATGGCTTGATAAGAAGGCTGTTGCAATATGCCTTTCTGCTCAAAGCATCTGCAATCACATTCGCCTTGCCAGGAGTGTATTCGATGCTGGGATCATACTCTTGGATCATTTCGACCCAACGAGTGTGGCGGAGGTTCAGATTCGGCTGTGTGAAGATGTACTTCAAGCTCTTGTGATCGGTGAAGATGTCGACTTTTCTGCCCAGCAGCAGGTGTCTCCACGTAATCAAAGCATGTACCACAGCTGCTAGTTCAAGATCATGTGTGGGGTAGTTCTTCTCACTTGGCTTCAGCTGACGAGAAGTGTATGCCACAATTCTCTTGTCCTGCATAATCACACCACCAAGTCCTTGAAGAGAAGCATCACAGAATACTTCGTAGGGCTTGGACTCATCTGGAGGAGTTAGAACTGGAGCAGAGACAAGCTTTTCTTTGAGAGTTCTGAATGCCACTTCACAATCTGGAGACCAGTAGTACTTGACATTCTTCTGTAGCAAGTTGGAGAGAGGCTTGGCAATCTTGGAGAAGTTCTCAACGAACCTTCTGCAATAGCTGGCAAGACCAAGAAAACTACGGAGTTGCTTGACGTTCTGAGGAGCTTCCCAGTTGACAATTGCTTCAACTTTCTCGGGGTTTACCGCAATACCGTCAGCAGAGATGATATGGCCCAGATACAAGACCTTATCGAGCCAAAATTCGCACTTGGAGAAATTGGCATAGAACTTATGTTCACGGAGTCTGTCGAGAACGAGACGGAGGTGCTTTTCGTGATCTTCTTCATTCTTGGAAAATACCAAAATGTCATCCAGAAACACAAGCACAGACTCGCCGGTGTAGGGGTTGAAAATGTAGTGCATCATTCTCGAGAAGGTAGGTGGAGCATTGGCAAGACCAAAGGACATGACTGTATACTCATATGAGCCGTAGCTCGTTCTGAAGGCAGTCTTGGGTATGTCTTCCTCGCGAATGCAAATTTGGTGATATCCCATTCGGAGATCGAGCTTAGAGAACACTTTAGCTCCTTTGAGCTGCTCGAACAGTTCGTTGATGTTGGGGAGCGGATACTTGTTCTTTATTGTCTTCTTGTTCAATGGCCGGTAATCAACGCAGAGGCGCTCCGTGCCATCCTTCTTCTTGACAAATAAGACACCACAGCCCCAAGGAGATGTACTAGGCCTGATGAGACCCATACGCTCCTGTTCATCAAGTTGTTTCTTCAATTCCTTAAATTCTTTAGGAGAGAGCTTGTACGGACGCCGGCATGCTGGCTCGGTACCCGGCTCGAGTTCAATGACGAATTCCACTTGCCGATGAGGAGGCATGCCTGGAAGTTCTTCAGGAAAGACGTCTTGGTATTCATTAAGCACCGGAATTTGAGATATGGCATTCATTTCGCCCTTGTCATTGAGAGAGAAAAGCCTGATAGTGTTATCCCTGGAGGCGAAGATAATCACATTATCATCGGAATGAGTAATCTTGACTTCCTTCTGTGCACAGTCAATTTGAGCATCATGCTGAGAAAGCCAGTCCATTCCGAGGATAAGGTCGATGTCGGAATTGCCAAGAACCACCGGTTTAGCCAGAAAGCGATAATCACCCATGCGAATAGAAACATCCGGAGCATACACACTAGAAGTCATACGTCTCCCCGAAGAAATAACTTGCAACCTCTGAGGCAAATTTTTGGTGACAATGTTGTGCTTGGATGCAAATGGATATGACATGAAGGAACATGAAGCACCCGAATCAAACAACACTTTAGCTGGAAAAGAGTTAACTGAAAGGTTACCCAAAATCACATCAGAAGAATTCTCCGCTTGCGCTGTATTCATCGGATTCACCCTTGCTTGCTTGGGAATATGCTTGACAATAGCTGTGCTGACAGGTGGTGGAGGTGGAAGTCGCTTTGGGTTTGGGCACTTGTTAGCATAGTGACCTTTCTAAGTGCACTTGTTGCAGACCACTTCTGAGAGAGGACGGTAATGAGAACCACTTGACTTGGAACCTTGAGACTGAAACTGATTCCTCGACTGGTTGCTCGGGTTGGGTGGGTGGGAGAAACCACGACCACTAGAGTTCTTGTTGTTGTTGGAGTTGTTGTAGGGAGCTCGGATCACATGAGGAGGAGGAAGCCAAAATTTCTGTTGTTTCGCGACGACTTGAGAAGATGAGGAGGAGTGAACGGCATCTTGAATCCTCTTTTTAGAAGCCTCCATCTTGAGCTGGGCTGCCTCTTGCTTAAGCGCCATGTTATAGAATTTGTCGAACTCGTCGGGCTCGAACAAGGTGAGAGCAAGTTGAAGTTCATCTTTGAGACCTCCACGGAACTGATAGATCTTGCTCTTGGCATCTGGTATGTCTTGCTTAGCATAGCGGGCGAGGTTTTGGAACTTGACATTATACTGGTAGACAGTCATAGAGCCTTGCTTCAGGTTGCGGAATTGCTCACGCATACCCTCGATGACACTTGTTGGAATGTGGTGAGAGCGAAAGTCCTTGCAGAAATCCTCCCAAGAGATCACACGCCCTGGCCTGGAGTCTTTGTACTGCTGCCACGAGTTAGCTGCTTGGTCCTTGAGTTGGAAGGCTACAAACTTCACATAGTCCTCTTCCCTCACGTTACTGCACTCAAAATGCTTCTTGATATCGGTTATCCAATCTTCAGCATCCAGAGGGTCGACACAGTAACTGAAAGCATTAGGTTGATTGGCCAAGAATTGGTTGAGAGTAGCATGGTGCTGTTGGTTGAAGAAATCGCCTTGGTTCCCTGGAGCACCCTGATTAGCTTGATTAGCTTGCATCTGCTGCATCATCTGCATCAACATCTGGGTGTTCTGATTTGTAGTTTGTATAATCACTCTCCAAGCCTCAGACGGAGGAGGAGGGGAAGGAGGATGATATGGAACCTCTTCACCCTCTGGGTTAGCGTTGGGAACTCGTTTTGGAGCCATCCTGAAAGAGATGACCACGAATCAGCAATTTGATTGAAAGAAGGTATAAGCTGAAACAACGGATTGAAATGCAACATAGCCTTCACAAGAATCATTCGAACAAGAGGAACGAATGAAATTCTCAGTTTAATGATAACAACAATCTTCACGAGAAGCCACATAGGGGACAAAAGGTAAATAAGAAAAAACAACAAGGTATAGACGGAAACAAACACAAGATAGGAGCTTCGTTCGACATCTTTGTGCTGTAAGCTTATGAATGCGTTACGAAAGGGTTTTGCAAACCCCGGATCAGCATAGCCAAGGACCCTTTAAGATGCAACTCCCGATCGAAACATCGGTCATAAAACCACTTCACTCAATGTAGAACCCCGAACTCGCTAACCTGCATTCGTTGGAAGAATGCCTACGATCTACTGGATAAACCCACCTATGAATTTCCGAAAGTTTCCAGTTATGCAATCAGGTGTTGGGGATACAGGGGAAGCACCGCGCAATCAACTCTAAACCTACATCCAGCTGTATCCATCCTTCAACACATAACCAGTTGTTCTCGGAGACCGTCTACCTCAGACCTTCAAAAAGCATCCACTATACCAAGCTATGGCAATACTCCCGAACTACCTCCCCAGTACTGGGTGATGTCGGGGTTATCATGCCACTAACCGTATAGGAGAGATTTTCGATGTCGGTCGTCTTAAGTATTTAGTACTGTCGCGATATGCTTGTGACGACAATACCCCGAAGCTCAACTCCCCGGGACACTGCCACAACCCCTAATGTCAGGAGGCATCGAGAACAATATTCTCGTCACAAGAACATCGAAACAATCCCACAATACTCGCGAGATTCCTAAAAAAAATTGGTGCAATTTTTGAAAGTAGAAGAGGCAAGAGTAGTCGTCAGGAGTCCTCACCAGAGTGGAAGGGGATGAGAAGCAAAGAAATCCTACTCTCCGATATAAATATAGGACTCAAAATGTTTTCCGTGTGTGCCTAGACTCGACCGTCAACGATTCGATCAATCAGTGGGGGCTTCTAGGTCGGAGAAGGCTCTGAATACCAACTTGTAATGCCCAGGATGGGACTATATCTCCTACGTGTCGAGGCACGACTTAAATATATAAGCCCATGCTGGAATGATCGCAAGTTTGGTATATTTACACAACTCATGTAAAAATGGGGATGGAAAACTGAAAAGATAGTTGGCTTACACTCGCCACGTCACACAAATTAATTACATGTTTCAATCATCATTCAAATGAACATCACAGCCATCTAAGGGTAAAATCAAAATGTCAAGATACCAAACATAACATAAACCACAGGTCTAGATCGAATCCAAGTAGAAGCTCTACTGATCAAGCGGATAGTTCACGTAGTAACGGCTACGCTCCTCGTCGTACTACCAGTCTAGCTCAGTGCCATCACCAGTATAGCTCACCATCGTACCTGCATCTGGGGTGTTGAAGTAACTGTGAGCCACAGAGGACTCAGCAATCCCGTTCCTGGGTAACACGACTATTTAAGCCTTGGGTGTGGAACAAGGCTGAAGAAAGAATAAGTGTCTGCAGCAGCAACTAGCACTAGCTTACACAAAAGAGAGCGAGAAGAGAAGGTGCCTCGGTCGAGAGATGATCACTAAGTGATCCTAAACTAATCAAGTCAAGCATAACCCCACCGTGTTCACTTCCCGAATCCCTTTCGGAAAATGACCGTCACGGTTCACACGCTGGTAGTGTATTGGAACAAGGTGTCAAGTTTTCTACAACCGGATATTAACAAGCTCCCATCTGCCACATAACCGCGGGAACGGCTTTCGAAAGTTCATAACCCTGCAGGGGTGTTCCAACTTGGCCCATGACAAGCCCACGATCCGCGGAGTCGCAACTCCAAGGTGGGAAGGCCCGAGTATTCTCAGAATCCCGTGCTCAAGATACTCCGAACTAAGGTAAGGCTAATCCAGCAAATCCTCCCGGCGTGCCGACACCCTGACAATAGCCGCGCGTATCTAGTCTCAGGCCATGACCGGATGGGCGAAGCTACGGGTTTTTACCAAACCTCGAGTTTCCTCGTGGTGGCCCCGCAGGCTCCCCATTTCGGACCAACACTCATGTGGAGCACTGGCCCGGGGTTGTTGATTAAGAAAGAGGGTTAATTACTCCCTATGCAAGTTTTTAGTTATTAGGAAAATAGTACCAAAGTTGGGACTTGTTGGAAAAGACTTAGCACTTAGCGGTTTATCGAGGGGGTCCCATAACCCCAACGGTGTGAGGAACGCGTAATCAAGGAACATAACACCGGTTTAAATGGTTCCTAACGGCATGAGTGGAACAAAACACCAAGCAAAAGGCTTGGCCTTCCACCCATTACCAATATATAGATGATTTCATTTTAAGCATTTATATAGTGTGATATAACCCAACAAACTTCAACATGAAGCAAGCATCTTCAATCTTCACCTGCAACTAGCAATGCTATAAGAGGGGCTAAGCGAAGCGTACTTATAGCCAATCAATGGTTTGCATAGGTAGGGTGGTTAGACATGAACATGGTTACAAATAGGAGGCTGACAGGAAAGACATGGGCATCGAGGCAAAACTATAGATCGAGACTTCTAGCAATAGGCAAAGATAGTAATGTTATCGGGGTTCGGTCATCTTGCCTGAAGAGTTGTCGATGGGATCGTAAGAGAGCTCCTCATTCTCAACCTCGGTAGTAACCTCGTTCTCGTACTCGTACTCAGCTTCCGGCTCTACTCAACACAAACACACAAGGCACGAAATCAACAAGATGCAATGCACACACAAAATATGTTGGATGCATGACTAATGCACTATGGGAGCACATGGAGCATGACAAAATACGATCAAGCAAAATGCTTCAAAACATGTTAACAATAGGATATTATGAATCTACATGAAAAATCACACAAGTTTCATATAGGACTTGTTCCAATCGGAGCTACGGGCTAAAAGTTACACACAAAACAATAAACATGCGAAAGCTGAAAATTACAGCCACATAGCAACTTCGGAGCAAGAAATAATTAAACTACAGCACTCAAACATGATGGAAAGAGCATGGAAATAAACTAGACATATCCTACCGCAAATAAGTCCATTGGAGCATCCCCAAAGGAGCCACGGATCAATAGCAACAAGCTATGACATTTTGAACTTGACAACAAAATCCTGACATCAATATTTTATTGCAACTTGGGAGCAAAAGTTAAATATGCTACAGCCAATCAAATAAGCATGTGAGAACATGAATGGATAGCCAACAATATATACTACAAGGAATCATCAAGAGTCACCCCAAAACTATCATGGATTGGCCTAGAACAACAAGCAAACATGGCATCTGGAAATTACAGATTCCAGACTTAGTGAAATTTCACTAAGTGTTAAAACAGCAGTTTCATCATGGCATCTTTGAGAGCAAGTTTAAGTTAACTCAAAGCACATCAATACAAGTGGTAAGAACCACAGCAAAGTACACATGATGGTGAATCCAAAACACCTAAGCATGCATCGTGGAGACAAACACAACAATAGCAATGAGCTCCTCAAAATGACATCTCATAACAAGTTTAACTACTTAACAGCCACATAGCACTTTGCAACGGAGATAAACATGGCAAGATTAATTCTATCATGCAAGCCTAAGCAATCAACATGTAGATCATGACAAGACGAACACGTTGACATCTCATTTGCATCATTTGGATAAACATGCAAAAAGTTATCACATTGCAAAGGTGGCATGAAAACATCTACTAACAGCAGTTCTTAACAAGATGCACTCTTGCAACAGAATTTTAATCATCTAGATGATCTCAAACGTGCATGGCATAATGGAACAAAATGTAGTACATGTCTCCACGAACAATTTGACATATCATTCACTCAAATCGGAGCTACGCACAAAAAGTTATCATCATTTGAAAACAGCATCAGACACTAACATCTCAGGGACTTAGTGGAAAACGGGGCAACCTCCGGGTCAACAGAAAGTCAACGCGGGCTGGCGGTTCACGGATCGGTCCGGTGGAGGCGGATCGGGCGCGACTCGAAGTGGAGCGGATCGGATCTGGGCGCGGCCCACCTGGCGGCCTGCAGTGGAGCGGGCTCGCGGGCTCGGCCCGTTAAGCCTCCAGCCCTAGATCCAACCGGATCGAAAGCCTGGCAGCGGTGGCCTCGATCGACTGGCCTCGAGCGCTGGCTGCGGCAGGCCTCGAGCGCTGGCGACGGTTGGGCCTCGGCTCGCCCGAGAGGAGGCCTAGAGGGAGCGCTGAACGGGCCGGCCCAGCGCTAGGGTTCGGGATCCGGACGGGGAGATCCTCCCGATCTCTCCCAGGCGGCGGTAGTGGGTTTCGATGGCTGGGGCGCTAGCGGGCCCTAGGGTTTCGGCCCAGTAGGAGGAAGCCCGGAGGCGCTGGCTCCCGATCGGATCGGCACCTCGGCCCGATCCCGAACGGCGAGGGTGGCGGCTGGAGTCTCCCGATGCGGCGGCGTCTGCTTCGATGGCAGCGACGGGAGGGCGCCGCCAGGCCGGGGCGGCGGTGGTGCCCGGCCGGCGGGCTGCGGCGCCGGTGTGGAGGCGGTCCGGCGGCGGACGGGCGCGGCCTCGGGCGACGGGGAGGCCGGCGGTGAGGAGGAGGTGGCGGCGGTGAGGTACTCCGATGGCGGCGGGGAACTCCACCGAGCTCCTCCGGCGGGGCTCCAGCGAGCTCCGGCCGGAGTGGAGGGAGGAGGCTGGAGGTAGGGGATGAAGGGGGCTAGGGTTTCCTTATTTTGGGGAAAATTTTGAGGAAGGTGGACAAATATATAGGCACAAGGAACTAGGGTTGTCCAAATGAGGTGTGGTTTCAGCCACGCGATCAGAATTGGATGGCCTAGATGAAGGGAGGGGTTTGGGCTGGTTTGGTGGGCTGTTGGAGGAGTGTCTTGGGCCTCAAAGTGGAGGCACTTTGAGCCCACGAGAATAACTGTTAGGGCACCAAACGAACTCCAAACGCGACGAGATTTGACAGGCGGGTTACACACACCAAAACAACAACACACGATAAGTCTCACGCCAAACCGGTAACGTTACACGGCCAAACACCAAAGTAGGCCTCGGCGACGCCACGGACACGTGAGGGAGCTCCGGAACGCGAAACGGACAACGGGAAGGAACGCGTGGAACCGGATGCAAATGACAACACCAATGCAATGTGATGCACATGACTACATGCTTTGAATGAATGCCACACACGCACACAACAAAACAACGAAAACCCAAAAGATAAAGAACCCGGAATGTAATTGATGAAGCCAGAGATATTATATATTGATTACATCCGGGGCATTACAAACTCTCCTCCACTACAAAAAGATCTCGTCCCGAGATCTAGGACTGGAAAAAGTAAGGGTACTCGGAACGAAGATGATCTTCTCGTTCCCACGTAGCTTCTTGGTCGGTATGGTGTGACCACTTGACTTTCAAGAATTTGATGGACTTGTTGCGGGTCTTGCGCTCGGTTTCTTCGAGAATAGCAACGGGATGCTCTCGGTAGGACAAGTCTTGTTGAAGATCAATCTCTTCAAACGGAATCATGCGTTCAGGAGTCTTGAAGCACTTGCGGAGTTGAGGCACATGAAACACATCATGAACATTGGCGAAGTTGGAAGGGAGCTCAAGTTGATAGGCTAGATCGCCTCTTTTGCCAAGGATCTTGAAAGGCCCGACGTATCTAGGAGCGAGCTTTCCTTTGATACCGAATCTTTGGGTTCCTTTCATCGGAGAAACACGGAGATAGACATGATCACCAATGTTGAAGGCCAAATCATGATGCTTGCCGTCATAGTAGCTCTTCTGACGTGACTGAGCGGCCTTGAGATTCTCACGTATGACTTTGCACATTTCTTCGGCTTCTGAGATCAAGTCATTGCCAAGAAGTTGACGTTCGCCTGTTTCAGACCAGTTGAGAGGGGTACGACACTTTCTGCCATAGAGGATTTCAAACGGAGCTTTGCTTGCACTTGCTTGGAAGCTGTTGTTGTAAGAGAACTCGGTAAATGGAAGGCAATCTTCCCATTTCATGCCAAAAGATATGACACAGGCTCTGAGCATGTCTTCTAGAATCTGATTCACTCGCTCGACTTGACCACTAGTCTGAGGGTGAAATGCAGTGTTGAACCTGATCTTAGTGCCCATGGTGGACTGAAAGGAGTCCCAGAACTTAGAAGTGAACAAACTTCCACGGTCCGAGGAGATAACTTGAGGGATGCCATGTAAGGACACAATTCTGGAAGTATACAATTCTGCCAATTGAGCTGCATTGATGGATTCTTTGACTGGAAGGAAGTGAGCGACTTTGGTAAGCTTGTCAATCACTACGAAGATAGAATCATTCCCTCTCTTGGACTTAGGAAAACCAGTGACGAATTCTATTTCAATGTGGTCGAATTTCCACTCAGGAATAGGAAGAGGTTGGAGAAGACCGGCTGGACGTTGATGCTCTGCCTTCACTCTTCTGCAGACATCACATTCATTCACGAATTGGGCAATCTCCCTTTTCATGCGTGTCCACCAGTAAGATTGCTTGAGGTCTTAGTACATCTTGGAACTGCCAGGATGAATGGAAAGGAGGGAATCATGTGCTTCTTCCATTATGAGCTTCCTGAGATCACCTTTGGGAACCACGAGTCTGTCCTCAAAGAACAAGGTATCTCTCTCATCAACGCGATAGCACTTGTATTTAGGAGTACCCTTTGCAATACCATGTTTCACTTTCTGCACCATGGCATCACTGAGTTGGGCCTCATGGACCTGATCTTCCAAGGTAGGAGCAAATTGAATATTTGCAAGAAAACCTTGCGGAACAACTTGGAGGTTGAGCTTCCTGAATGCTTCATAAAGCTCAGGCTGGAACGGCTTGATAAGAAGGTTGTTGCAATATGCCTTTCTACTCAAAGCATCTGCAATCACATTCGCCTTGCCAGGAGTGTATTCGATGTTGGGATCATACTCTTGGATCATTTCGACCCAACGAGTCTGGCGGAGGTTCAGATTCGGCTGTGTGAAGATGTACTTCAAGCTCTTGTGATCGGTGAAGATGTCGCCTTTTCTGCCCAGCAGCAGGTGTCTCCACGTAATCAAAGCATGTACCACAGCTGCTAGTTCAAGATCATGTGTGGGGTAGTTCTTCTCACTTGGCTTCAGCTGACGAGAAGTGTATGCCACAATTCTCTTGTCCTGCATAATCACACCACCAAGTCCTTGAAGAGAAGCATCACAGAATACTTCGTAGGGCTTGGACTCATCTGGAGGAGTTAGAACTGGAGCAGAGACGAGCTTTTCTTTGAGAGTTCTGAATGCCACTTCACAATCTGGAGACCAGTAGTACTTGACATTCTTCTGCAGCAAGTTGGAGAGAGGCTTGGCAATCTTGGAGAAGTTCTCAACGAACCTTCTGCAATAGCTGGCAAGACCAAGAAAACTACGGAGTTGCTTGACGTTCTGAGGAGCTTCCCAGTTGACAATTGCTTCAACTTTCTCGGGGTTTACCGCAATACCGTCAGCAGAGATGATATGGCCCAGATACAAGACCTTATCGAGCCAAAATTCGCACTTGGAGAACTTGGCATAGAACTTATGTTCACGGAGTCTGTCGAGAACGAGACGGAGGTGCTTTTCGTGATCTTCTTCATTCTTGGAAAATACCAAAATGTCATCCAGGTACAAAAGCACAAACTCGCCGGTGTAGGGGTTGAAAATGTAGTGCATCATTCTCAAGAAAGTAGGTGGAGCATTGGCAAGACCAAAGGACATGACTGTATACTCATATGAGCCGTAGCTCATTCTGAAGGCAGTCTTGGGTATGTCTTCCTCGCGAATGCGGATTTGGTGATATCACATTCGGAGATCGAGCTTAGAGAACACTTTAGCTCCTTTGAGCTGCTCGAACAGTTCGTTGATGTTGGGGAGCGGATACTTGTTCTTTATTGTCTTCTTGTTCAATGGCCGGTAATCAACGCAGAGGCGCTCCATGCCATCCTTCTTCTTGACAAATAAGACACCACAGCCCCAAGGAGACGTACTAGGCCTGATGAGACCCATACGCTCCTGTTCATCAAGGTGTTTCTTCAATTCCTTCAATTCTTTAGGAGAGAGCTTGTACGGACGCCGGCATGCTGGCTCGGTACCCGGCTCGAGTTCAATGACGAATTCCACTTGCCGATGAGGAGGCATGCCTGGAAGTTCTTCAGGAAAGACGTCTTGGTATTCGTTAACCACCGGAATTTGAGATATGGCATTCATTTCGCCCTTGTCATTGAGAGAGAAAAGCCTGATAGTGTTATCCCTGGAGGCGAAGATAATCACATCATCATCGGAATGAGTAATCTTGACTTCCTTCTGTGCACAGTCAATTTGAGCATCATGCTGAGAAAGCCAGTCCATTCCGAGGATAAGGTCGATGTCGGAATTGCCAAGAACCACCGGTTTAGCCAGAAAGCGATAATCACCCATGCGAATAGAAACATCCGGAGCATACACACTAGAAGTCATACGTCTCCCCGGAGAAATAACTTGCAACCTCTGAGGCAATTTTTTGGTGACAATGTTGTGCTTGGATGCAAATGGGTGTGACATGAAGGAACATGAAGCACCCGAATCAAACAACACTTTAGCTGGAAAAGAGTTAACTGAAATGTTACCCAAAATCACATCAGAAGAATTCTCCGCTTGCGCTGCATTCATCAGATTCACCCTTGCTTGCTTGGGAATATGCTTGACAATAGCTGTGCTGACAGCTGGAGGAGGTGGAAGTCACTTTGGGTTTGGGCACTTGTTAGCATAGTGACCTTTCTGAGTGCACTTGTTGCAGACCACTTCTGAGAGAGGACGGTAATGAGAACATCTTGACTTGGAACCTTGAGACTGAAACTGATTCCTCGACTGGTTGCTCAGGTTGGGTGGGTGGGAGAAACCACGACCACTAGAGTTCTTGTTGTTGTTGGAGTTGTTGTAGGAAGCTAGGATCACAGGAGGAGGAGGAAGCCAAAATTTCTGTTGTTTCGCGACGACTTGAGAAGATGAGGAGGAGTGAACGGCATCTCGAATCCTCTTTTTAGAAGCCTCCATCTTGAGCTGGGCTGCCTCTTGCTTAAGCGCCATGTTATAGAATTTGTCAAACTCGTCGGGCTCGAACAAGGTGAGAGCAAGTTGAAGTTCATCTTTGAGACCTCCACAGAACTGATAGATCTTCCTCTTGGCATCTGGTATGTCTTGCTTAGCATAGCGGGCGAGGTGGAACTTGACATTATACTGGTAGACAGTCATAGAGCCTTGCTTCAGGTTGCGGAATTGCTCACGCATACCCTCGATGACACTTGTTGGAATGTGGTGAGAGCGAAAGTCCTTGCAAAAATCCTCCCAAGAGATCACACGCCCTGGCCTGGAGTCTTTGTACTGCTGCCACCAGTCAGCTGCTTGGTCCTTGAGTTGGAAGGCTACAAACTTCACATAGTCCTCTTCCCTCACGTTACTGCACTCAAAATGCTTCTTGATATCGCTTATCCAATCTTCAGCATCAAGAGGGTCGACACAGTAACTGAAAGCATTTGGTTGATTGGCCAAGAACTGGTTGAGAGTAGCATGGTGCTGTTGGTTGAAGAAATTGCCTTGGTTCCCTGGAGCACCCTGATTAGCTTGATTAGCTTGCATCTGCTGCATCATCTGCATCAACATCTGGGTGTTCTGATTTGTAGTTTGCATAATCACTCTCCAAGCCTCAGACGGAGGAGGAGGGGAAGGAGGACGATCTGGAACCTCTTCACCCTCTGGGTTAGCGTTGGGAACTCGTTTCGGAGCCATCCTGAAAGAGATGACCACGAATCAGCAATTTGATTGAAAGAAGGTATAAGCTGAAACAACGGATTGAAATGCAACATAGACTTCACAAGAATCATTCGAACAAGAGGAACGAATGAAATTCTCAGTTTAATGATAACAACAATCTTCACGAGAAGCCACATAGGGGACAAAAGGTAAATAAGAAAAAACAACAAGGTACAGACGGAAACAAACACAAGATAGGAGCTTCGTTCGACATCTTTGTGCTGTAAGCTTATGAATGCGTTACGAAAGGGTTTTGCAATCCCCGGATCAGCATAGCCAAGGACCCTTTAAGATGCAACTCCTGATCGGAACATCGGTCATAAAACCACTTCACTCAATGTAGAACCCCGAACTCGCTAACCTGCATTCGTTGGAAGAATGCCTACGATCTACTGGATAAACCCACCTATGAATTTCCGAAAGTTTCCAGTTATGCAATCAGGTGTTGGGGATACAGGGGAAGCACCGCGCAATCAACTCTAAACCTACATCCAGTTGTATCCATCCTTCAACACATAACCAGTTGTTCTCGGAAACCATCTACCTCGGACCTTCGAAAAGCATCCACTATACCAAGCTATGGCAATACTCCCGAACTACCTCCCCAGTACTGGGTGATGTCGGGGTTATCTTGCCACTAACCGTATAGGAGAGATTTTCGATGTCGGCCGTCTTAAGTATTTAGTACTGTCGCGATATGCTTGTGACGACAATACCCCGAAGCTCAACTCCCTGGGACACTGCCACAACCCCTAATGTTAGGAGGCATCGAGAACAATATTCTCGTCACAAGAACATCGAAACAATCCCACAATACTCGCGAGATTCCTAAAAAAAATTGGTGCAATTTTTGAAAGTAGAAGAGGCAAGAGTAGTCGTCAGGAGTCCTCACCAGAGTGGAAGGGGATGAGAAGCAAAGAAATCCTACTCTCCGATATAAATATAGGACTCAAAATGTTTTCCGTGTGTGCCTAGACTCGACCGTCAACGATTCGATCAATCAGTGGGGGCTTCTAGGTCGGAGAAGGCTCTGAATACCAACTTGTAATGCCCAGGATGGGACTATATCTCCTACGTGTCGAGGCACGACTTAAAGATATAAGCCCATGCTGGAATGATCGCAAGTTTGGTATCTTTGCACAACTCATGTAAAAATGGGGATGGAAAACTGAAAAGATAGTTGGCTTACACTCGCCACGTCACACAAATTCATTACATGTTTCAATCATCATTCAAATGAACATCACAGCCATCTAAGGGTAAAATCCAAATGTCAAGATACCAAACATAACATAAACCACAGGTCTAGATCGAATCCTAGTAGAAGCTCTACTGATCAAGCGGATAGTTCACGTAGTAACGGCTACGCTCCTCGTCGTACTCCCAGTCTAGCTCAGTGCCATCACCAGTGTAGCTCACCATCATACCTGCATCTGGGGTGTTGAAGTAACTGTGAGCCACAGAGGACTCAGCAATCCCGTTCCCGGGTAACACGACTATTTAAGCCTTGGGTGTGGAACAAGGCTGAAGAAAGAATAAGTGTCTGCAGCAGCAACTAGCACTAGCTTACAGAAAAAGAGAGCGAGAAGAGAAGGTGCCTTGGTCGAGAGATGATCACTAAGTGATCCTAAACTAATCAAGTCAAGCATAACCCCACCGTGTTCACTTCCCGAATCCCTTTCGGAAAATGACCGTCACGGTTCACACGCTGGTAGTGTATTGGAACAAGGTGTCAAGTTTTCTACAACCGGATATTAACAAGCTCCCATCTGCCACATAACCGCGGGCACGGCTTTCGAAAGTTCATAACCCTGCAGGGGTGTTCCAACTTGGCCCATGACAAGCCCACGATCCGCGGAGTCGCAACTCCAAGGTGGGAAGGCCCGAGTATTCTCGGAATCCCGTGCTCAAGATACTCCGAACTAAGGTAAGGCTAATCCAGCAAATCCTCCCGGCGTGCCGACACCCTGACAATAGCCGCGCGTATCTAGTCTCAGGCCACGATCGGATGGGCGAAGCTACGGGTTTTTACCAAACCTCGAGTTTCCTCGTGGTGGCCGCGCAGGCTCCCCGTTTCGGACCAACACTCATGTGGAGCACTGGCCCGGGGTTGTTGATTAAGAAAGAGGGTTAATTACTCCCTATGCAAGTTTTTAGTTATTAGGCAAATAGTACCAAAGTTGGGACTTGCTGGAAAAGACTTAGCACTTAGCGGTTTATCGAGGGGGTCCCATAACCCCAACCGTGTGAGGAACGCGTAATCAAGGAACATAACACCGGTTTAAACGGATTCTAACGGCATGAGTGGAACAAAACACCAAGCAAAAGGCTTGGCCTTCCACCCATTACCAATATATAGATGATTTCATTTTAAGCATTTATATAGTGTGATATAACCCAACAAACTTCAACATGAAGCAAGCATCTTCAATCTTCACGTGCAACTAGCAATGCTATAAGAGGGGCTAAGCGAAGCGTACTTATAGCCAATCAATGGTTTGCATAGGTAGGGTGGTTAGACATGATCATGGTTACAAATAGGAGGCTGACAGGAAAGACATGGGCATCGAGGCAAAACTATAGATCGAGACTTCTAGCAATAGGCAAAGATACTAATGTTATCGGGGTTCGGTCATCTTGCCTGAAGAATTGTCGATGGGATCGTAAGAGAGCTCCTTGTTCTCAACCTCGGTAGTAACCTCGTTCTCGTACTCGTACTCAGCTTCCGGCTCTACTCAACACAAACACACAAGGCACGAAATCAACAAGATGCAATGCGCACACAAAATATGCAGGATGCATGACTGATGCACTATGGGAGCACACGGAGCATGACAAAATGCGATCAAGCAAAATGCTTCAAAACATGTTAACAATAGGATATTATGAATCTACATAAAAAATCACACAAGTTTCATATAGGACTTGCTCCAATCGGAGCTACGGGTTAAAAGTTACACACAAAACAATAAACATGTGAAAACTGAAAATTACAGCCACATAGCTACTTCGGAGCAAGAAATAATTAAGCTATAGCACTCAAACATGATGGCAAAGAGCATGGACATAAATTAGACATATCCTACCGCAAATAAGTCCATTGGAGCATCCCCAAAGGAGCCACGGATCAATAGCAACAAGCTATGACATTTTGAACTTGACAACAAAATCCTGACAGCAGTATTTTATTGCAACTTGGGAGCAAAAGTTAAATATGCTACAGCCACTCAAATAAGCATGTGAGAGCATGAATAGATAGCCAACAATATATACTACAAGGAATCATCAAGAGTCACCCCAAAACTATCATGGATTGGCCTAGAACAACAAGCAAACATGGCATCTGGAAATTACAGATTCCAGACTTAGTGAAATTTCACTAAGTGTTAAAACAGCAGTTTCATCATGGCATCTTTGAGAGCAAGTTTAAGTTAACTCAAAGCATATCAATACAAGTGGTAAGAACCACAGCAAAGTACACATGATGGTGAATCCAAAACACCTAAGCATGCATCGTGGGGACAAACACAACGATAGCAATGAGCTCCTCAAAATGACATCTCATAACAAGTTTAACTACTTAACAGCCACATAGCACTTTGCAACAGAGATAAACATGGCAAGATTAATTCTATCATGCAAGCCTAAGCAATCAACATGTAGAGCATGACAAGACGAACACGTGGACATCTCATTTGCATCATTTGGATAAACATGCAAAAAGTTATCACATTGCAAAGGTGGCATGAAAACATCTACTAACAGTAGTTTTTAACAAGATGCACTCTTGCAACAGAATTTTAAGCATCTAGATGATTTCAAACGTGCATGGCATAATGGAACAAAATGTAGTACATGTCTCCACGAATAATTTGACATATCATTCACTCAAATCGGAGCTACGCACAAAAAGTTTTCATCATTTGAAAACAGCATCAGACACTAACATCTCAGGGACTTAGTGGAAAACGGAGCTACCTCCGGGTCAACAGAAAGTCAAAGCGGGCTGGCGGTTCGCGGATCGGGCCGGTGGAGGCGGATCGGGCGCGACTCGAAGTGGAGCGGAACGGATCTGGGCGCGGCCCACCTGGCGGCCTGGAGCGGAGCGGGCTCGCGGGCTCGGCCCGTTAAGCCTCCAGCCCCAGATCCAACCGGATCGGAAGCCTGGCAGCGGTGGCCTCGATCGACTGGCCTCGAGCGCTGGCTGCGGCTGGCCTCGAGCGCTGGCGACGGTTGGGCCTCGGCTCGCCCGAGAGGAGGCCTGGAGGGAGCGCTGAACGGGCTGGCCCAGCGCTAGGGTTCGGGATCCGGACGAGGAGATCCTCCCGATCTCTCCCAGGCGGCGGCGGCAGGTTTCGATGGCTGGGGCGCTAACGGGCCCTTGGGTTTCGGCCCTGTAGGAGGAAGCCCGGAGGCGCTGGCTCCCGATCGGATCGGCACCTCGGCCCGATCCCGAACGGCGAGGGTGGCAGCTGGAGTCTCCTGATGCGGCGATGTCTACTTCGATGGCAGCGACGGGAGGGCGGCGCCTGGACGGGGCGGCGGTGGTACCCGGCCGGCGGGCTGCGGCGCCGGCGTGGAGGCGGTCCGGCGGCGGAGGGGCGCGGCCTCGGGCGACGGGGAGGCCGGCGGTGAGGAGGAGGTGGCGGCGGTGAGGTACTCCGGTGGCGGCGGGGAACTCCGGCGAGCTCCTCCGGCGGGGCTCCGGCGAGCTCCGGCCAGAGTGGAGGGAGGAGGCTGGAGGTAGGGGATGAAGGGGGCTAGGGTTTCCTTATTTTGGGGCAAAATTTGAGGAAGGTGGACAAATATATAGGCACAAGGAACTAGGGTTGTCCAAATGAGGTGTGGTTTTCGGCCACGTGATCAGAATTGGATGGCCCAGATGAAGGGAGGGGTTTGGGCTGGTTTGATGGGCTGTTGGAGGGGTGTCTTGGGCATCAAAGTGGAGGCACTTTGAGCCCACGAGAATAACTGTTGGGGCACCAAATGAACTCCAAACGCGACGAGATTTGACAGGCGGGTTACACACACCAAAACATCAACACACGACAAGTCTCACGCCAAACCGGTAACGTTACACGGCCAAACACCAAAGTAGGCCTCGGGGACGCCACAGACACGTGAGGGAGCTCCGGAACGCGAAACGGACGACGGGAAGGAACGCGTGGAACCGGATGCAAATGACAACACCAATGCAATGCGATGCACATGACTACATGCTATGAATGAATGCCACACACGCACACAACAAAACGACGAAAACCCGAAAGACAAAGAACCCGGAATGGAATTGATGAAGCCAGAGATATTATATATTGCCCAAAAGGGAAAGTATTACATCCGGAGCATTACAGATGACTCCGAGCATGAAAAGATAGGCATCAATTATAAAGCCATAAAAGATGAGGCTACGTCGATCAACTGTGCCACACAAAACATCCTCCTATCCGGCGCCAGGTGCAGGCCAGACATAATGTCTTCGGATGCGATGCGTGGATTACATGGGAAGTCTACCGATGCAAAGTAAAGACATAATATTGTTTGATGGACAAGTGTGCTACTACAAGACTAGACCGAAGGGTTCCATTGTTGTTCTCCAATCCACATGTATATATATGGTTTCTTACAAAATGCGGTAATAATGTATACATGCTACGAAACTTTTTATTTAATTTACTATGTACTTCTGCATGATGTATGGATGATTCCGAAATTACATTATTTGCTCGGAGCTTGGGTTTGTATGGTACCTGCAAGTATTGCTATTTTTAATAATAATTACAGTTATTCCTTATACATATAGGCAAGGTCGATTTAGTTGTCTTTGTACATTATATTATTCTCGTAGATAATCATAATTTTTACAAAGCGATGCTAAAATTAGTTTCTGGCGTAAAATTGTGGATCTAAATTCTCTAAAAAATTATCCTAATTTTCATCATGAGATTTTTTAAAATGGGTTCTAGATTAATTATTTTACTCTATGAAGTGAAATAGCGCCACTAATATGTCTATATCTGTATGTGGGAGTAGTAACTAGGAGAAAACAAACTTTTGGTAGTATATATAAATGTGAATGTGATTATTATATGAGTATTATTCGTCACAAAGATCTCATGTGCTTGCACGATTATAGATGCCATATACAAATATGTGTTAGACATCACATAATTAACTTTTGTGTTATTTTTTATTAAAGTCCCGACGATAATCTTAAAACAAAATATGTTTTGTGGCAGGCGAGACGTGTGTGTACCGTTCATGACGAGCAAAATACAGCCTCGAAGCATCAAAGTCATGCAGATTTCTTATGTGGGTAACCGAGGCGGTGGGTGCAGGTTCAGCGGAAACTAGATCCTACGTTGCGGATTCTACTACAGGGGACGTCCAACTCACATCGGCTTTCGTGCTCCATCCGAGATGTCATTCAACCCCAAGCTTCTGTTATTTTCAGACACAATTTTTAGAGAATGTACAATTAGACAAGTTTAAATAATTAATTATCAGTGTACATTATTGTGTATTTGTTGCAAACATCTCATCTAGCCAACCCATATACAACTCTTATCATCAACCAGTAACTATATGTTTCACTTTCTTTTCACACGAACACCCAACCATGGCCACACTAAGAAACTTTATATTATATCTTCTATGAAATATTCCCTCTCAGGCGTAGTTTTTACAAGGCATGATTTTTCTCATCAAATTTAACATGATATCGAAATTTTCAACATGACAAGATTGGTTAGGTAGAATGATCCTTTCATAGCATTTATAATGATATTTCAACATTTGATCCTACATAGCGATCTAAGTGACAGTGAATGTGGAGGTCGACATTGTATCTTCGTACTAGTTTCCAGACTCGATTGCCTTTCAAAATCTAAATATATTATTTATCTTTTCAGTTTACTAAATGTGTGAAGCGCTTTTTTCTTAGTATGAAAACCTTAGATTTTCTAATGAATTTTAGTGGATGCAATTACCCACATTTGTATAAAAACCTTAAAATTATAGTTGATGCCATTACCCACATTTGTACAAGCTTGCAAGTTTCTCCTTTACAAATATTATGTCAGGTTTCTAATGAATTTGAAAGATTGTATGTGAACCCCATTTTTCCAGGATTACAGATTGTTTTTTGAACCAAGTTACGGTATGTTCAAGAATGACACTGATAGTTTTATCTCCGTTTGCAATGGTCTATAAAACTCTTAAGATAATCTCTTAAAAGACTTATATCGTTGGAGATTACTTTGCTGTCACATTGTGCATATATGTAAGTTATGGCTTTATGGATGTCATGTGCTAATACATATGGTAGATACAGTGGTATAGGCCATATTATTATAGGCACATTACCCATTGGCTTGCTGACGTGCAGATCAGAATGGCCTGCTCGAGGGCTGTCAGATCCCTTGTGTGGCAGCTGTCTGATCTAGGCCATGTCTGCGCGCGTGTTTTGCAAAGGAATACATTTTTTCAAAAACTTCAAAGAAATATATAATGTGCACATAAAATAGCTCGCCCGTGCGAATGCATGGGTTGGCGACTAGTGTAATTAATTTGTCATGTTTTAATTGTATTAGGCTTTTACATGCACGGAAGAAGATTCCTTTTCCTTTCGAAGAAAACTTTTGTTTGTTTGAAAACAATATACTCACCACCATGGTAACCATTCTATGTTTTAGTGGAAGCAAAATTAATTGTTATTCATTGATGCAAACTTAACTTTGGGCGGAAGCAAATTTTCTAGTCACCGGAAACAAATTATTTCTTCATTGGACGCAAAATAAACATTTATAATGGGCATGGATTTCCTAATGAACTTTTGTTAGATCGAAACAACTTTAGCTACTGTTGACGAAAATTATTGATTTGATGGAAGCACACATCTGAGAAATATATCATGTGAAGAAAACAAAGTATCAATCCTGGAGGATCTAAAAAAATGGAAGCACTCTTTTTTTTTTCTTGAATTAAAATCGTAGATATTTTTAGATTGAATTGGAATCAAACTTTGATAGCATAGTCTAAGGGCCTAACGTTTAAGGTAAGCCTAACTCCAGGAGAGACATCAAGAAGGGTGCAGTGCGTCATTACCGGAAGCAGTTATTAGGAAGCAATTGAACAACCCATGCATGGCCTAGTAGCAGATCCAACGACCATTTTAATTCGAGGTAAATACACTAGAAGTCTTACAACTTGCGCGCGACGGTCAGTTTGATGCACAAACTTGCAAAAATACGTGTTTCTGATCATCAAACTTGTGCGGGCGTGCAAATACGGTCACATTTCTCGTACGTGGGTGTATATGCTGCCTACGTGGCATGGCAGTGTGGCCAGGACCCATTATCAGTGGCTAGTGCACGTGATGTTTTTTCTACAGAAACACCCTTGGTTTTTTTTTACTTTGTACAAAAGCACTTCAACAATAGTTGCCCGCTAGGTCCCACCCGTCAGTAATCGCTGTAAATATATTGGGCTAGAAAAAATAGGACGGAGCGAGTTCGTAAAAGCGAACCGTTGTAATGGCGCTAGCGACCTAACCACCACAACTGGTTATGCATCCTGTTTCATTTGGACTACTAAGGTGTATCACCTCTTGGATAAAAGTACCATTCTGAATATGTTTTCTTTTCTCTAGGTTTTCAAATTTAAAATTATTCAGATTCAAACAAAATTTCAGCTAATTTGTTCGAAAAGAAATTACGTACATTCCTTCTTCAATACATTTTATTTTACCTATATTTTAATTTAAAATTACTCGAATTAAAAAAATGATTTTCCAGAAATTTTGTATGTAAATTCATTCGGACCTATATTTTCTTTTATCTAGATTTTCCGATTTAAAAATATTCGAATTCAAACAAAATTTCCACTGATTTGTTTGAAAGAAATTTACGTACATTCGATATGAACTATATCTCTTTTATATAGATTATTCAATTTAAAAAAATTGATTTGTTCAAAAAAAATACGTACATTCATTCTGACCCATATTTCCTTTTCTCTAGATTTTAAAATTTCAAATTATTCAAATTCGAACAAAATTTTATTGATTTGTACCCAGAAAATATGTATAATCATTGTGCACTATATTAACTTTTATCCATATTTTTAAATTTTAAATTATTTTAATTCAAACAAGAATTTATTTGATTTCTCCAAAAAATATGTATTTTTTTTACATATAACTTTTTATCTATATTTTTGAATTTATAATAAATCATGTTGATTTGTCCTAAAGAAATGGATGTATATTCATTATGAACTATATTTTATTTTATCTAGATTAATCAAACTCAATCATAAAATTAGTTCAGTTGTCCAAAAATAATTGCGTATATTAATTCTGACCTATAATTTCTTTTATCTAGAATTTTGAATTTAAAATTATTTGAATTCAAACAATTTTTTTGTTGATTTGTCAAAAGGAATTTACGTGCATCCAATCTGCATTATATTTATTATCTACATTTTTTGATTCAAAATTGTTTGAATTCATACAAGAATTTAGTTGATTTATCGAAAAAAAATACGTACACTCATTATGCACTCTATTTGGTTTTGTCTAGATTTTTAAATTTAAAATTACATGAATTCAAACAAAATCCAGTTGATTTGTCCAAAATGTTTATCTAGAATATAAGTAATTTTCTTAAATAGAATGAATGAAAGAAGAATACATAAGATAAATTGTGTTTATCTATTTAGATGTCATTGTGGCTGATGTTTTCTATTGAAACTGTGAGAACCCGGAATTAGCTTCCAGACCCTCCTGTGTATATTTGTCAACCCCAGGATCATTGTTGACAACACAGCGAAATGATATCATTGCACAATACGTAAAAGTATTACAAGTAGTATATTTGTCACAAGACATACCTAGCGAATTGTCTCATGATATTTACAATCAGAAAAACAGCGGAAAGTACAATGCGTAGCGACTCCATCTCAGCCACAGGCAGTCGATGTAGTCCACGAGACCTCACTCCTACGGGTCGCCATTGTTGTCGTAGTCATCACCTTTGTCTTCATGAAACTCTGTTGTCAACAAAATTATTGCCATGAGTACATTACGTACTCAACATGCCTCCCACGGGGAAGGACCTAATAGCTACATGTGGCTTCAAAGGATGGCTGTATGGCTCATTTGCATAAAATCTAATTTTGTTTGAAAAAAAATATAGCAGTTCGATAATAGCAGTTTTAGATGAAAACATGTTTTGTCTCCAGAATAACTTTCATCAAAGTGAGGATCCTCGATCAACTCACACACTTCATAGGTTCCAAGAATAGGGAAAAAGAGGGAATAAGAAAGACAGGTCCTGTATGTCAAGAAAGATTCATGTGCCGTCCATGACCGTGGACACGGCTATTCGAATAGTTTTACACTCTGCAGAGGTTGTACACTTTACCCACACGACACAATCCCGACTTGTTGCCACTAGCCGTCGCTAGCGTAGTACACCATTTGGTATACCGGCAGGGAGATTGTGACGAGGTCTTTCATTAGACCAAACTTACTGTGCCAAGCCCACTAGGTTTCAACACGGAAGTAACCGCAGTTCACAGTCCGAGCCCCCTTTTGTGCCGAGGACACTCCTCGCAAGGCAGCTATCCCATCTGCGGTACGGCGATGACGATAATAGGAGTGAGCTAACTAATTAACCAAGCCAGTGCCCATATAGCATGTGGCTGTACTGTTATCACAATCTTCAAATCCAAGACTTATTAGGCCTCATGCGGCACGGACGACTGATTGCCCCCTTCAACTCGTGAAGGGCGGCCAATCGCTCCTTCAATCCTTGATTCAGCTATCGCCCGCGCCAGTATTCAGATGGTAAGTTTCACCCAGAGTAGAAGAGAGTAGAGAAGGTCAACAAGGTCAACCGACCTAGCTCAGCGAGCTCAGCAACAAGTTCCAAGTGTCAATGATCCGAAGATCATTCAAATAAGGACCTATAGAATAATAAGCATGGCTAAGCATTTCTACTCTACCGGAATAATATATAATTCTACTCAGGTGTCAAGTGAATAGGCGACAAGCGGATCAAGGCATGTGTCAATCGACACGCTAGCTACGAGATTAAAATAGCATGCATATAGTAACTATAAAACTCAATGCAATTTTGTAAAACATAGGATAAGTATGATCAAAGAAGGAGGCATGCCTTCGTTGTTGAGTCCTTCTTCAGTAACCTGTTTCTGTCCATGTCCAACATCGTCGTCACTCCCTACTCGTCGTAACGATAGCAAATGAACATCAAATAAATACCAAAGCAATAGTAAATCCAAATAGCATCCAAAAAAATTAAGAGAGGATGGATAGCAAGATATTGATCAGATGGAAATTCAAAATGAGGTAGCATGATCGGGTGGTGAGGGAGATGATTCAATGAAATGACATGGTTCGGTTGACATGACTAAAGAAGGCTTAGCGATCAAGACTAACGTTCTAGTATGAATTGTTCTACTAAGCAGTAGTAGTGGCCTCTACACATCTGAGCTAAGGTACTGGAAACTACTACATAACAAAGGCAATTGCATCAACACATATGAAAAGAAACCATCCTATGCATTTAACTACGCAATCACAACAGGACATGATAAAGGTAAAAGTTAACCACAAGTAAATATTTGAATATAATCCAAATATTTATAATGGTCAATAGTAGTCAAACATATACATCAACTATAATAACTTAAAAGACAATAGTTCATAAGGCAAACAAACAACCATTAGAAATCATACTAGTAAGCAATGAAACATCATACAACAACATGAATTGAGTTGGATCTAGATTCTATCCTAAAGCAAAACTAAAGAAAATAGGATCAACTTCATTATATCAAACCAATACTATGGCCACACAATTTAACAAGAGGACACATATTACACATGGTATGTGAATGATAAGTTATAAATATGTATTGACTAATATCACAAGCATCAAGCATAAAGTGACCATGGCAATATACTACACTAGGACATGCTCTTTATGATAATAAATAACAAATGTCTAATTAACCACTACCAACAACATTATCAGCACATGATTGTAACAACATGGCAAACTATGCACACTTGGCGTATGAGAAAGACACAACTCAACTAACGAATGGTAAACTATCCAAACCATGTGATGAACTAATGAAACAAGTATTAAACACTCATAATACTAACATGATACAGAGGTAACATCTATAAGAAAGAACTGAACTAGGCAACTGTAATACACCAAACAGCATAAAGCATGAAAGATGTCAAAGCATAGAACGCATTAGCGAGGTAAACAATGTAATGTCTAAACATGGATGATCGAGATACCACACTAGGCTACCAATAGAATACCGTAACTATGAGATAACTAACATCGCGATCAAGTAGGGTAGTAGCACGCAACCCTGCACACTATTTATGACATGTAAGAACATGGAAGCATGTCATTATCACACAACACTATCATGCTTGCTATAAAATATAACCACACCGAGAAAGCAAAATGAGCATGTAGGCATGTAATACTAGATAATGGCATCAACCAATGAACATGTATTCTACCAGAACGATTAGCAAGATGATATGCATTTCTATCTAGTATAACTTACTATTGTAATGACAAATGATACACAACTAGAAATGATCTATAACATGAACTGATACAACACACTATGTTATCTAGTTATACAAGCATAACAACATGGCATATTGATTAATCAACAACCTACTACGATATATATCTACCAAGTAAAGTCTAATCACATGTATGAACATAAGGTACAAACTACCAATGATACAACACATTATAGGCGTACAACCAAATATGTATTTTACTTTGAGTAAGTACTAACATGGCTCGTCAATCAACTAAGCATGCATAGGTACCATCCTAGGTGAATGAAACAACTTGGATAAATAACAAGAAGCAATAGACTAGGTTATATGCAACAAGCATGACCTATATGTAGCAATAAAAAGAACATGCGACATGGGCGAAAATAAATATGTAAACCATATCTAAGATGTCACCATGCTAAACAAAAATAAAAATAAGACATGAAATATTCCATGCTTCGATAAATAAATGAAAGCCTAGAATAATCCTACAAAATTATAAACATGGCGAACGTTCACCAAATATTGTACATGCATAAGATAGGGAAACATGCTACACACAAAAATCACACAAGACAACATACAAGACTACAATCAACTAATAAAAAAATCCTTACAATAAACATACACATGGCAATAATTCACAAAACTTGTACGGGGCATATACTATGACTACATACCGCACCCAAAAAAAATATCATCGTGAGACAACATGTTAAACAATTTTAAATAACTAATATTCATAAATAAATCAAGCAAGTGGCATGACACACAAAAATTACGAGGCGAATACCATGCACTCCTAGGCATATAGAACATATGAACAATAACACATTAATGTAAAATTTAACCGATGAATAAATCCCATTCAATCTTGGGCGAAACGACTATTACAAAATTTATACTAAAATCCTATGGTAAAACTAGTGATCTAACTCCACCATGGGGCTACTATGGGCATGACAAACAAATCATATATTGAACACAAGATCATCCTAGGTACTAAAAAAAGTACGCAGACATGTCGACTGAATCCGTTCATGCATCGGCGCGAGCAACGACAGAGATAGGTTGAATAATGATGTCTACGGGATACACTGGATGATGGCGAGTACGTGTGCAAAAGGAATTTGGTAGAGGCTCACCGAGTTGGACGGGGCGGTGTGGTGAACTTGACGAACAGTGTACACGCACATGTCAAATTCTTTGTGTGTGGTCCACGGAACGCTTTCCTTCTTCTCTGAATGGAGTTGTGGCATGGAGGAGTATCATGTGGCGCAAGGACATGGATGGAGATGGTCCGAGTCACCGGGAACGAGCACCGGCGTCCATGGAGCTTCACAAGTTCATGGAGTTGTCTTGTAGATAGGAGGAAGGGAGAGGGCAGGACAAGTGGTGGGATTGAAAGAGGAGATCAAGACGCACTTCTACATGTAGTCAAAATCCGAAACGGTTGAGAGTTGAAGGAATTGGAGGAGGGGTGTGTGGTGGCTGTATGTTTTTCTCTTCTGTTCTGTAAGTTGAGAATGAATGTAGAAGAGGTAGGAGAGGAGGTTTCCCTCGATGGGAGATGGGATAGTGGAAAGAAATATGCGGGAGAAGTCAAAGGGATGGAATTAAAGGAGAAGGGCAGGAGGTAGCTTCATGCGTGAGTGCTTGGCAGTTTCTCTTTGTGTACGTTTATCTTCCTGTAGGTGCTGGCGTACACAGAGGAAGGAGAGGCGTTGCTTGGTTGGGAGAGGTGGGCCAGTTTGCCAGCCCATGAGGAAGAAAGCGAGCAGCAAAAAATAAAGAGAAGGAGAAGTTGGGCTGCAGCCCAAGAGAAAGAAAAAAAACAATTAAAAGAAAATAGAGAGATGGTTGTCCATAAAACAATAGTGAGAATACAGAGAAGATATGCAACTATGCATGTTGCATAGTTGTGAGAGATAGCTAGGTAGGAACGCATGTATTGGTGAGAGAGAAAGAAATTGATTTTCTCTTAGGAATATCTAGAAAAGTAAAAGAAGCTCAAACAAATATCGAATGAATATTAGAATGAAACAATCAAAGAAAATTCAAAGGTGCGTATTTTAATATGCAGAAGAAGAGAAAATAAAGCCCGACTAAAAGAAAGAAGCACACTCAAATTTTAATTTAGTTTTCATTAGTTCAAATTAAATCCAAAACTTTTTTTTAAAACATTCCGAGAATCGGGATGTTACAGATCTACCCCCCTTAAAAGAAATCTCGTCCCCGAGATTCAGGCTGACTAAAGAGAATGGGTTTAGGTTAGCTTCGTCCTCGACACAGTTCTTCTGAGAAACTTGTGAAATCACGGTTGATTATGTATATGATGATAGGTGGCCCTGGGTCTTGATTGGAGATACTTTGATTGTTGAAACTGTCTCCAGCTTTCTCAAGGCTTGGAAGCACTCCTTCGTTCTTGGCGATGGTAATCTGATAACTTCTCTAAGTGTTTGAACATTCTTCTGTCTTTCCCTTCTTTTGTAGGTCAAGCTTTGGTACGGATAAACTCGTTGATCCTTCCTTCAGGTTGAACTTTATGGTAGGTGTACTGAGGTACTGAAGTCTTCATCTTCTTTGATCTTGACATGGGTCATCGTCTACTACCCCCCTTAAAATAGGTTTTCCATGGGGTTCACATTGATAATAAATCTCAAAGGATGATGTTGCAACTTCTTTCCTCTCAAAGTGTTCTTCGGGGTTTATAGAGAAGAGGGAAAGGGCAAAAGATGAGTAGAAGAATCCTACACAAGACAGAGATACCCCAGAAGATAAACAAAAGATAACACCGATAACCATGAAGCTATCCAAATATAACTCAAAAGCAACTCATTTTGGCAAATAGGGTTTTAGTATGACTGCATAGGAAAACACCAAAAATATGCAGACAATACTCACACAAGAAAGGTTTTGCGTCTACAAGCTACGAGTTCTATCACTACAAGGGTGTTAACCAACCTAATCCTATATGGCATGTCTCATCATAACTTGGTGCAGATCTTCAACCTTGACAATTGAAGCATCATCATCAGTTGTTGAATTCTTGAGTTCACGAGGTGTCTTGTTCAAGAAAATGTTGCTACTCGAAGATTCAGGGGTTGAAGCTATCTTGAAACTCTTGGCACATCTTCTGAAGCTTCCGATTTTTAAACACCATGGGTAAGGGGAAGGGTTTCACAACTATGAAGAAGAAGGTAAGAAAGTAGAGTTTAAACCATATTTGAATAAGATGAGACAAGGAGAGCAATGGTGAAGAAGAAGACTACGAGAATGATCCTTTTCAAAATAGTTTTATTTTGAAATTAGTCCCAAGGCTTTCCATTCTAACTAAGGCCACGTGACTAGGTCGACATCGGCTCTGATACCACTTCTGTGAGAAACCGGAATTAGCTTCCAGACCCTCCTGTGTATATTTGTCAACCCCAGGATCATTGTTGACAACACAGCGAAATGATATCATTGCACAATACGTAAAAGTATTACAAGTAGTATATTTGTCACAAGACATACCTAGCGAATTGTCTCATGATATTTACAATCAGAAAAACAGCGGAAAGTACAATGTGTAGCGACTCCATCTCAGCCACAGGCAGTCGATGTAGTCCACGAGACCTCACTCCTACGGGTCGCCATTGTTGTCGTAGTCATCACCTTTGTCTTCATGAAACTTTGTTGTCAACAAAATTATTGCCATGAGTACATTACGTACTCAACATGCCTCCCACGGGGAAGGACCTAATAGCTACATGTGGCTTCAAAGGATGGTTGTATGGCTCATTTGCATAAAAGCTAATTTTGTTTGAAAAAAAATATAGCAGTTCGATAATAGTAGTTTTAGATGAAAACATGTTTTGTCTCCAGAATAACTTTCATCAAAGTGAGGATCCTCGATCAACTCACACACTTCATAGGTTCCAAGAATAGGGAAAAAGAGGGAATAAGAAAGACAGGTCCTGTATGTCAAGAAAGATTCATGTGCCGTCCATGACCGTGGACACGGCTATTCGAATAGTTTTACACTCTGCAGAGGTTGTACACTTTACCCACACGACACAATCCCGACTTGTTGCCACTAGCCGTCGCTAGCGTAGTACACCATTTGGTATACCGGCAGAGAGATTGTGACGAGGTCTTTCATTAGACCAAACTTACTGTGCCAAGCCCACTAGGTTTCAACACGGAAGTAACCGCAGTTCACAGTCCGAGCCCCCTTTTGTGCCGAGGACACTCCTCGCAAGGCAGCTATCCCATCTGCGGTACGGCGATGACGACAATAGGAGTGAGCTAACTAATTAACCAAGCTAGTGCCCATATAGCATGTGGCTGTACTGTTATCACAATCTTCAAATCCAAGACTTATTAGGCCTCATGCGGCACGAACGACTGATTGCCCCCTTCAACTCGTGAAGGGCGGCCAATCGCTCCTTCAATCCTTGATTCAGCTATCGCCCGCGCCAGTATTCAGATGGTAAGTTTCACCCAGAGTAGAAGAGAGTAGAGAAGGTCAACAAGGTCAACCGACCTAGCTCAGCGAGCTCAGCAACAAGTTCCAAGTGTCAATGATCCGAAGATCATTCAAATAAGGACCTATAGAATAATAAGCATGGCTAAGCATTTCTACTCTACCGGAATAATATATAATTCTACTCAGGTGTCAAGTGAATAGGCGACAAGCGGATCAAGGCATGTGTCAATCGACACGCTAGCTACGAGATTAAAATAGCATGCATATAGTAACTATAAAACTCAATGCAATTTTGTAAAACATAGGATAAGTATGATCAAAGAAGGAGGCATGCCTTCGTTGTTGAGTCCTTCTTCAGTAACCTGTTTCTGTCCATGTCCAACATCGTCGTCACTCCCTACTCGTCGTAACGATAGCAAATGAACATCAAATAAATACCAAAGCAATAGTAAATCCAAATAGCATCCAAAAAAATTAAGAGAGGATGGATAGCAAGATATTGATCAGATGGAAATTCAAAATGAGGTAGCATGATCGGGTGGTGAGGGAGATGATTCAATGAAATGACATGGTTCGGTTGACATGACTAAAGAAGGCTTAGCGATCAAGACTAACGTTCTAGTATGAATTGTTCTACTAAGCAGTAGTAGTGGCCTCTACACATCTGAGCTAAGGTATAGGAAACTACTACATAACAAAGGCAATTGCATCAACACATATGAAAAGAAACCATCCTATGCATTTAACTACGCAATCACAACAGGACATGATAAAGGTAAAAGTTAACCACAAGTAAATATTTGAATATAATCCAAATATTTATAATGGTCAATAGTAGTCAAACATATACATCAACTATAATAACTTAAAAGACAATAGTTCATAAGGCAAACAAACAACCATTAGAAATCATACTAGTAAGCAATGAAACATCATACAACAACATGAATTGAGTTGGATCTAGATTCTATCCTAAAGCAAAACTAAAGAAAATAGGATCAACTTCATTATATCAAACCAATACTATGGCCACACAATTTAACAAGAGGACACATATTACACATGGTATGTGAATGATAAGTTATAAATATGTATTGACTAATATCACAAGCATCAAGCATAAAGTGACCATGGCAATATACTACACTAGGACATGCTCTTTATGATAATAAATAACAAATATCTAATTAACCACTACCAACAACATTATCGGCACATGATTGTAACAACATGGCAAACTATGCACACTTGGCATATGAGAAAGACACAACTCAACTAACGAATGGTAAACTATCCAAACCATGTGATGAACTAATGAAACAAGTATTAAACACTCATAATACTAACATGATACAGAGGTAACATCTATAAGAAAGAACTGAACTAGGCAACTGTAATACACCAAACAACATAAAGCATGAAAGATGTCAAAGCATAGAATAACGCATTAGCGAGGTAAACAATGTAATGTCTAAACATGGATGATCGAGATACCACACTAGGCTACCAATAGAATACCGTAACTATGAGATAACTAACATCGCGATCAAGTAGGGTAGTAGCACGCAACCCTGCACACTATTTATGACATGTAAGAACATGGAAGCATGTCATTATCACACAACACTATCATGCTTGTTATAAAATATAACCACACCGAGAAAGCAAAATGAGCATGTAGGCATGTAATACTAGATAATGGCATCAACCAATGAACATGTATTCTACCAGAACGATTAGCAAGATGATATGCATTTCTATCTAGTATAACTTACTATTGTAATGACAAATGATACACAACTAGAAATGATCTATAACATGAACTGATACAACACACTATGTTATCTAGTTATACAAGCATAACAACATAGCATATTGATTAATCAACAACCTACTACGATATATATCTACCAAGTAAAGTCTAATCACATGTATGAACATAAGGTACAAACTACCAATGATACAACACATTATAGGCATACAACCAAATATGTATTTTACTTTGAGTAAGTACTAACATGGCTCGTCAATCAACTAAGCATGCATAGGTACCATCCTAGGTGAATGAAACAACTTGGATAAATAACAAGAAGCAATAGACTAGGTTATATGCAACAAGCATGACCTATATGTAGCAATAAAAAGAACATGCGACATGGGCGAAAATAAATATGTAAACCATATCTAAGATGTCACCATGCTAAACAAAAATAAAAATAAGACATGAAATATCCCATGCTTCGATAAATAAATGAAAGCCTAGAATAATCCTACAAAATTATAAACATGGCGAACGTTCACCAAATATTGTACATGCATAAGATAGGGAAACATGCTACACACAAAAATCACACAAGACAACATACAAGACTACAATCAACTAATAAAAAAATCCTTACAATAAACATACACATGGCAATAATTCACAAAACTTGTACGGGTCATATACTATGACTACATACCGCACCCAAAAAAAATATCATCGTGAGACAACATGTTAAACAATTTTAAATAACTAATATTCATAAATAAATCAAGCAAGTGGCATGACACACAAAAATTACGAGGCGAATACCATGCACTCCTAGGCATATAGAACATATGAACAATAACACATTAATGCAAAATTTAACCGATGAATAAATCCCATTCAATCTTGGGCGAAACGACTATTACAAAATTTATACTAAAATCCTTTGGTAAAACTAGCGATCTAACTCCACCATGGGGCTACTATGGGCATGACAAACAAATCATATATTGAACACAAGATCATCCTAGGTACTAAAAAAAAGTACGCAGACATGTCGACTGAATCCGTTCATGCATCGGCGCGAGCAACGACAGAGATAGGTTGAATAATGATGTCTACGGGATACACTGGATGATGGCGAGTACGTGTGCAAAAGGAATTTGGTAGAGGCTCACCGAGTTGGACGGAGCGGTGTGGTGAACTTGACGAACAGTGTACACGCACATGTCAAATTCTTTGTGTGTGGTCCACGGAACGCTTTCCTTATTCTCTGAATGGAGTTGTGGCATGGAGGAGTATCATGTGGCGCAAGGACATGGATGGAGATGGTCCGAGTCACCGGGAACGAGCACCGGCGTCCATGGAGCTTCACAAGTTCATGGAGTTGTCTTGTAGATAGGAGGAAGGGAGAGGGCAGGACAAGTGGTGGGATTGAAAGAGGAGATCAAGACGCACTTCTACATGTAGTCAAAATCCGAAACGGTTGAGAGTTGAAGGAATTGGAGGAGGGGTGTGTGGTGGCTGTATGTTTTTCTCTTCTGTTCTATAAGTTGAGAATGAATGTAGAAGAGGTAGGAGAGGAGGTTTCCCTCGATGGGAGATGGGATAGTGGAAAGAAATATGCGGGAGAAGTCAAAGGGATGGAATTAAAGGAGAAGGGCAGGAGGTAGCTTCATGCGTGAGTGCTTGGCAGTTTCTCTTTGTGTACGTTTATCTTCCTGTAGGTGCTGGCGTACACAGAGGAAGAAGAGGCGTTGCTTGGTTGGGAGAGGTGGGCCAGTTTGCCAGCCCATGAGGAAGAAGGCGAGCAGCAAAAAATAAAGAGAAGGAGAAGTTGGGCTGCAGCCCAAGAGAAAGAAAAAAACAATTAAAAGAAAATAGAGAGATGGTTGTCCATAAAACAATAGTGAGAATACAGAGAAGATATGCAACTATGCATGTTGCATAGTTGTGAGAGATAGCTAGGTAGGAACGCATGTATTGGTGAGAGAGAAATAAATTGATTTTCTCTTAGGAATATCTAGAAAAGTAAAAGAAGCTCAAACAAATATCGAATGAATATTAGAATGAAACAATCAAAGAAAATTCAAAGGTGCGTATTTTAATATGCAGAAGAAGAGAAAATAAAGCCCGACTAAAAGAAAGAAGCACACTCAAATTTTAATTTAGTTTTCATTAGTTCAAATTAAATCCTTCAATTTTAAAAACACAATTTAAGATTTGTTAACAAATGAAACAAACGAAATTTTCTTGCCCTGATTTTTAGAAAACTTTTTTTTAAAACATTCCGAGAATCGGGATGTTACAGAAACTCATTGTGGCCGGATGGTTGGTGCTTGCATACGCGGCGAGCTTACGTGGTCATAGGTTCGAACTGGTGACTTCCCCTTTTCTCGTTTTGGTTTCTGTTTTAACTCGTACAATCTATCTTATATAAAGCGAATTATGCTCCATAAGTGTGAACAATATGTAGGTCAAGTGGTTATCAAAGAGAGGCGGATCGTAGCAGGTCTTTTGCTTGAATCCCACTGTAGGTTCAGCATTTTTCCTATTATGTGAGGATTTTTTGCATAAATAAATAAAATGCAAGGGTGCTTTCTGAAGAAGAAAAATAGTGCAGGCGGGTGACCTACCGATGATGGTGGGCTCCTGCCACGTTGGCACACCATGTGTGCACATGATACGGCTGAATACGATAGAAAGCACCGTATATGAACGGATGGACAAGTTAGATGACCAGGAACGCGTATTTTACAAGTTTATGCACCAAACTGACCGTCACGTACAAGTTCTATAACTTGCGGTGTATTTACCTCTTTTAATTCACATACTATGGCTTAGGACTAGTCTGAAAGGATGCAAGGGATCGGTAGTTTGATCCCTAGCATCTCCCTTTAACCACACTGCACATGTTATTGTCAAAACCAAAAACCAAAATAGAATGATACTCATCATAATTAAATTGATCCTTCCATCCAACGGTAGATGATATTTTTCAATAAATTAATAGAAGTTATTTTTGTTTTAAGGGAATGAGTAGGAAAAAGGAATGAAAAGCATCGATTTGGTTCAGATTATTTCAAAGTACTATATGTACGGTTTTTTGTGTGTTATCTGTTCAAATAACCAACTTTTTCGGAAAACCAAGCATGGATGGGGATGTGGTGAGAAAAAAAACGAGGATGGGGTGAGTTGACCTATGAACTCCACTTGTAGAGATTTTGCTACCAACTGTTGCTCGTGCAATCCATGACATGCCAAACATTTTTTTTCTCTCTTCCAACCGAAGAAAGAAGAAAAATCGATCTCCCAAGCCCGTCACAGGGGACTCCGTTCGCCGTTGTTCTTCTAGGGGCTCCCTTCTGCCGGCAATCTAGGTCGTCGGTGGTGAGGGGGGCCGCTGGATCCATACGTGTGGATCGTTTTAGGTCCTCGTAGTCTAGCTTTTTAGCTTGTTCATCGTCTTGTCTTTAACGGCGGCGATAGCGGCGCTGAATAAAGATTCTTCAGATCCTTCCTTGATGAGGCGATCATCCTATGATCGGGGATGGATTTGGAAACCAGTCTATTCAGAAAATGATGGCGTGGCAGTGAAGGCATCCTCGTGGTGGACCTATATCCTCGGGCACCGCCGTTGCGATGGCGTTTGTTCCTGCGTCGGTGCGGAGCTTTGGAGGTAGTCCAGGAGCGGATGCATATTGTAGTATGCATCAACGACATCTGGAAGATGGTGGATCGTATGTTGAGTTCGTGGAACATTAATGACAGTTATGGTTTCCTACTCCGATGGCTTAGTCGTGCGGGACTGCCAGATCTGGAGTTCGATGGCGTGTCCGGGTTGCCGCCTCGGTCTGATTCGTTCAACGGTAATGGTGAGCCATCTTGAAGGTCCGCAAAACTGCATATCAGCGATGGAGCCGCGTCGAGCTTGGGTGAGGAGGTGGTCAATCATTTTTTTCCTTCGGTGGCTGCTGCAGTGGCACCAGAGGCAGGTGATGGACGTCAGTGTCAAGTTCAGAGCATTCTTCTGTGTTGATTGTATTTTCTTTCTTGCTTGGTGTTCTTTGTGCAAAGGTTAGCGGTTTGCTGTAATTTTAGTTTTTTCATACCAAGGTTGGTGTGTATGTACTATGATTTCTATGATATAAATTGTTGAACATATGGTTTGTGCATGTATATTGTATACCTCGGCCCACCTCTTAGTTATTGTATAGTTGAGGGTGACTCAATTTGTACTCCATATATACGTGCGCTATGCACCGATCAATACATCGAGTTGCATTGCCAAAACTCTCGTTCTCAACATGATATCATACCTCTGATCCTAAACCCTACCCTGTGTCGCCGCCGTCGCGACCTCCATCGCCGCCGTTGCCGCCGCACCCCGCCGCCTCTGTCACAACGCGCCGCCATCGCATCTCCACGCGGCATGTGTCCAGCTGCCATCCCCCACACGCTTCCGCCTTCCCTCCCAAACCCTACCCGCGCTGCCGCCCAAGTAGCGCCCCTCCCCCCCTCACCACGCCGCCTCTCCCTCACCGCGCCGCCCTCCCCGCGCGCCGCACCACCACCTCCCCTCCCGGCCCCATGGCTTCCCTCGGTTCCTCCTGCACCACTCGCACCCAACGCACCAACCCGTTCGCCGACCCCGATCCCGCCATCATCCACGATCTCAACATCCTCGGTCGGGTTCCGGTCGTCCTCGATCTTCTCACCTCCACCTACCATGCCTAGAAGACGTACTTCTCCCTTGTGTTTTGTGAGTACAATCTCCGGGATCACGTTGATGGCTTCGTGGATTCTCGGTTCATGGTGGACGATGAGGAGTGGACGACCATTGATGCCACTCTCATCCATTGGTTCTACACCACCATCTCGAAGGACCTCTTCCACACTGTGGTCTCTACCAAGGATGACGCTCATGCCGTCTGGACCAAGCTCAACGGCCTCTTCACCGACAACGCGCTCCAGCACAAGGTTTTCTTGCATGGTGAGTTTTTTGGGTGCCAGCAGCTCGACTCGTCCATCCACAATTATTGCATGCGCCTAAAGAAGCTTGTTGATGAGCTCCGTGACCTCGGTGAGACGGTCTCCGATGAGCTTCTTCTCAACACACACATCGCAGGCCTAAACAGCGACCGAGGGAGTCCTGTATTTAGGGGTTCTTAGGCGTCTGGGCCATTGATGTTGGGCCGGATTTATGGGCCATGAAGATGGAAGCAGAAGGCCATCCCCCCGTATTCGGTTAAGACTCCTATGTATGTAGTAAGGCAAGAAGGTTGTTCGGATGTAATGATTCCTTCCTCCCCAAGTCACCTTTGTAACCCTAGGCCCCCTCCGGCATGTATATAAGCCGAGGGGTTAGGTCCGTAGACACAACAGAATCATATCACATAGTCTAGGCTTTTAGGGTTTAGCCATTATGATCTCGATGTAGATCAACTCTTGTAACCCCATATTCATCAAGATCAATCAAGCAGGAAGTAGGGTATTACCTCGATCGAGAGAGCCTGAACCTGGGTAAATATTGTGTCCCCAGTCTCCTGTTACCATCGATCCTTATACGCACGGCTTGGGCACCCCTACCCGAGATCTGCTGGTTTTGACACCGACAATGGTGCTTTCATTGAGAGCTCCGTTGTGCGCCCGCGAAAGGCGATCGATGGCTCGTCTCATCATTAACGACAAGATCACCCTCGGAAACAACCTGGCTATGGGCCAGATCCTCCAGCTCGGCGGGTTTGTTGTATGCGCCCGCGTGGCCGCCAGGCCGGCCTCACTCCCTGCGGTCATCGAGCACCACTCCTATATTGGATCCAACCACTTCGATGATGCGACTTTGGCGGATTCCTCGTCTTTAAACGAGTTGCTGGACTGCATCGCCGCCTTGGGGTTTTCATCGTCAGATGATCAGATCGGACCTAAATCCGGTCAGGATGAAATCAATTCCACCCCGATCACTCATCTGGTGGCGGCAAACGAGGAGCGAGCCGAAGATACTTCTCCTCTTAAAACTAAGACCGGCGCTATTCGGATCTCTGAACCCATCGAGCCGAACATACCTCTAACAGGTGGCACTTTGCGCCTTTCGAGCTCTGGAACAGACATCAGGCCCGCGGAATATTTAGATCCCGCTGGGTCCAGATTGTCCACATCGGAGGTTGTACAAACCCCGGAGACTACGCTGGGTCGGGACTCAAATTTATCCACGCCCACCCACCACAGTACACACTCTCCGTGTAACTCGTGATTACCGGACATATGTGATCTCACGTATATATGACAGCGGCCCTAAGAGACAGTTCGTCACTTCTGGGCCAGATTCCTACTTGTTAACAACAAGATTAAGGACTGCTGTGATGACCACATGGTGTCCATATTTAACCGCAATTGCATGGACGAGGGAATCTTGAACGCCCTCAACCGTCGTCGAATACGGAGCTTTGCAGAATTATCACACTTGATACGAAAGTACTGTGCTATGGAAAACACTTGGAAAGCCCAAAATACACCTCTAGAATAGTCCATCTTCGGACGATACGCCGCTAAAGCGAAACGGAAATACCCTGGCAGGGCGTCCAATATCATACACAATGGCAAGAAAAACAGACCTTTCACAGGACACAGGTCTGTTCTGGGCAAATTGTTGGATAAACCTTGCCAAATACATGCCGCCCCAGACAATATCCCTACCCACTGCCTTAGAGCATGTTGGGTACTCCGGCAAGTAGCAAAGAGCGGTGAAGCGATCCTCGCCACCGCAACGCCAGGGGAGAATGACCTCGATGTCTTCACCGTCTTTGAGACGTTCTCATCAAACAACCGACCCAAGAGAGCGAATCACGAACTTGTCGAGGTCCATCAAATCAGCACTGCAAGCCTATGGAACGACACGGCAATCACCTTTTCTGCCGAAGACGAACCACGAGTCCGGCCGGTCTGAGCCACAGCCGCTCTTGTACTAAACCCAATAGTAGATGGCTTCCGCCTCACTAAAGTACTCATGGACGGGGGCAGCGGACTCAACCTCATGTATGAGGACACGCTTGCAAAAATGCAGGTCGATAAATCCCGCATTGAACAAAGTAATACAACCTTTCGAGGAATTATTCCCAGCCGGGAAGCCCGGTGTTCGGGAAGCATTAAGTTCGACGTAGTATTCGGTACACCCGAGAACTACAGGTCGGAGGAACTACTCTTCCACATTGTCCCCTTCAACAGCGGATACCACGCCCTTCTAGGGCGGGACGCTTTCTCACGCTTTCAAGCTATACCCCATTATGGGTAAATGAAGCTCAAAATGCCAGGGGCCAATGGAATAATCACAGTTGCAAGTGATCTGGATAGAGCACTCCGTGCCGAGAACAAAACCGCATCCTTAGCCATAGAGGCACTATCCGAAGCCCTCGTGACTAAAGAATTAACCACCTTACGATCTACGGTGAACAAGGACGACGTAGTCCTTGACAAAAGATTGAAATCTACCTCTTTTAAGCCAGCAGATGAAATTGTAAAATTCCAAGTGCACCCAATGGATACTAATAAGACGGCATCCATTGGGGCACAGCTGGACATATTCGTTTGGCATCCTTAGATATGTCAGGAATCCTACGCAGGGTGGCCGAACACAGCCTCAACATCATCAAAGGGTTCAAGCCAGTCAAGTAGTCATTACGACGATTTTCCGAACCCAAAAGATAGGCTATGGGGGAAGAGTTGCCAAGTTACTGGAAGCCGGATTCATAAGAGAAATCAATCACCCGGACTGGCTAGCCAACTTAGTCATGGTGCCAAAGAAGGACAAATTCTGGCGCCTTTGTGTCGACTTCACAGACTTAAACAAGGCTTGCCCAAAGGATCCCTTTCCATTGCCCCGCATTGATCAAATTATCGATGCAGCCGCAGGACATGACTCATTTTGTTTCCTCGATGCCTACTCCGGTTACCATCAAATAAAAATGAAGGAATCCGATCAGTCTGCTACGGCATTCATCACCCTATACGGCCCCTTTTGCTTCAACAATGTGCCATTTGGACTAAAAAAACGCTGGTGTCATGTATCAACGCATGATTCAAATGAAGGAAATGTGCCCTAGAGGCAATAATAAAGATGTTATTTGTATTTCCTTATATCATGATAAATGTCTTTTATTCATGCTAGAATTGTATTAACCGGAAACCTAGTACATGTGTGGATACATAGACAAAACAGTATGTCCCTAGTATGCCTCTACTAGACTAGCTCATTGATCAAAGATGGCTATGTTTCCTAGCCATAGACATGAGTTGTCATTTGATCAACGGGATCACATCATTAGGAGAATGATGTGATGGACTAGACCCATCCGTTAGCATAGCACTATGATCGTTTAGTTTTACTGCTATTGCTTTCTTCATGACTTATACATGTTCCTATGGCTATGAGATTATGCAACTCCCGAATGCCGTAGGAACACCTTGTGTGCTATCAAACGTCACAACATAACTGGGTGATCATAAAGATGCTCTACAGGTGTCTCCAAAAGTATTCGTGGTGTTGGCATAGATCAAGATTAGGATTTGTCACTCCGAATGTCGGAGAGGTATCTCTGGGCCCTCTCGGTAACACACATCACAATAAGCCTTGCAAGAAAAAGACTAATGAGTTAGTCATGAGATGATGTGTTACGGAACGAGTAAAGAGACTTGCCGGTAACGAGATTGAACTAGGTATAGAGATACCGACGATCGAATCTCGGGCAAGTAACATACCGATGACAAAAGGAACAACGTATGTTGTTATGCGGTTTGACCGATAAAGATCTTCGTAGAATATGTAGGAGCCAATATGAGCATCCAGGTTCCGCTATTGGTTATTGATCGGAGATGAGTCTCGGTCATGTCTACATAGTTCTCGAACCTGTAGGGTCCGCACGCTTAACGTTTGATGACGATCGGTATTATGAGTTTATGAGTTTTGATGTACCGAAGGTAGTTCGGAGTCCCGGATGAGATCACGGACATAACGAGGAGTCTCGGAATGTCCGAGACATAAAGATTTATATACTGGACGACTATATTCGGACACCGGAAGTGTTCTGGAAAGTTTCGGAATTTACCGGAGTGCCGGGGGGGTTACCGGAACCCCCCGGGGGAATGGTGGGCCCTGGTGGGCCATAGGGGAGAGAGAGGGCAGCAGCCAGGAGGTGGCGCGCCCCCTCCCTAGGAGGAGTCCTAATAGGACAAGGGGAGGGGGGCGCGGCCCCTCTTTCCCTCTCCCTCTCCCTCTCTTTCCTTCCCCCTTCTTCCTTCTTTGGTAGGTTCCTACTAGGAATAGGATTGCAATCCTATTCCTAGTAGGATTGCAGCCCTAGCCGCACCATAGGAGGGCCGGCCGGCCTCCCCCCTTGCTCCTTTATATACGGGGGCAGGGGGGCACCCAAACACACACAAGTTTAATTGTTCTAACCGTGTGCGGTGCCCCCCTCCACAGAAACACACCTCGGTCATACCGTCGCAGTGCTTAGGCGAAGCCCTGCGCCGGTAGATACATCATATCCGTCACCACGCCGTCGTGCTGACGAAACTCTCCCGTGAAGCTCAAATGGATCAAGAGCTCGTGGGACGTCATCAAGTTGAACGTGTGCTGAACGCGGAGGTGCCGTACGTTCGGTGCTTGATCGGTTGGATCGCAAAGAAGTTCGACTACATCAACCGTGTCACTTGACGCTTCCGTTCCCGGTCTACGAGAGTACATAGACACACTCTTCCCTCTCGTTGCTATGCATCTAGTAGATAGATCTTGCGTGATCGTAGGAAACTTTTAAAATACTACGTTCCCCAACACCAAACATGCTTAGAGAAACAAATTGGCAATAGAGTGGAGGCATATGTTGACGACGTAGTCATCAAGACTAAACACGTCGAAACATTGGTGGATGATCTACGCCTTAAGTTTGATAACCTATGAACATCTGACATACGGCTTAATCCAGAAAAATGCGTCTTCGGCGTTCCAGACGGAAAGCTATTAGGGTTCATTGTATCCAATAGAGGAATTGAAGCGAACCCAGCTAAAATCCGGGCCCTGTCACAGCTAACTACTCCAACCGATCTAAAACAAGTGCAAAAGCTAGCAGGTAGCGTAGTGGCCTTGAGCCGCTTTATCTCCAGATTAGGAGAGAAAGCTCTACCACTTTATAGACTGCTGAGGCGCACATACAACTTTGAATGGACGAATGCAGCCACGGCCGGACTGGAGGAAATAAAAACCCTATTAGCAGGTAACCCAATCCTAGTCGCTCCAGGTGTTGGCGAGCCAATGCTGCTTTATATCTCAGCCACTCATCAGGTAGTGAGTTCGGTGCTGGTCGTCGAACGAGACGAAGAGGGACATAAATTTCCCATTCAAAAACCCGTATACTATGTATCCGAGGTTCTCACACCATGCAAATCACGATACCCTCATTACCAGAAAATTGCATGTGCGGTATTCATGGCATCTCGGAAACTCCGACACTACTTTAAAGAGTGTTCGATTACAGTGGCATCTGAAGTACCACTCAACGATATCATAAACAAGAAAGACACCACTGGACGCATAGCCAAATGGGCCATCGAGCTCTTACCGTTCAAAATAACATACAAACCACGCCGGACTATTAAGTCCCAGGTGTTGGCCGACTTCGTCGCGGAGTGGACTGAAGCCGAAATCCCTAAAGAGTATGGATCATAATCCTACTGGACCATGTACTTCGACGGTTCCAAAATGCTAGCCGGACTGGGGCCGGTGTCATCTTGATATCCCCGACAGGAGATACAATCTGCTACGTACTGCAGATCATGTACACGGACTCAAACAAAGCGGCCGAATACGAGGCACTACTGCACAGTAGCCGCATGGCCATATCCATGGGTATACAATGCCTCGGGGTGCGTGGAGACTCAAACCTTGCCATATCTCTGGTAAACCGAGAATTTGATGCAAAGGATTCAAAGATGGTAGCTTACCGAAACACCATATTAAAAATATCGGCTCGATTTGAGGGGCTGGAATTTCACCATGTAGCTCGGGATAGTAACCAGGCAGCAGATATACTTGCTCGTATGGGCGCTAAATGCGACCCAGTCTCGCCTAACACCTTCGTGGAAAGGTTGTTCAAGCCATCAGTAACATGGCAGGACGAGAGCAGAGACGCTAATCCGGACCCGAACACGCCCCCAGCCGAACTCAATACAGATGTCATCAGGGACCCTGACATGGAAATAACATATTCGGCTCACGAGATCATGGTTGTTATAGCCCCCTGGACCGAGCCTTTCCTAGCTTACCTTAATAGGCAAGGGCTCCCCGATGACCAAAATGAGGCCCGTCACATAATTCGGCGTTCTAAAGCTTATAAGGTTCACGAAGGTGAACTATACAAGAAAAGCACTACTGGTATTCTCCAATGGTGCATCTCTCAAGAGGAGGGACGACAACTTCTAGCCGAAATACACGCTGGCATGGGCGGCCATCATGTCAGGGCCCGAGCTCTTGTAAGCAAGGCTTTCCGAACTGGTTTCTTCTGGCCCACTGCGCGTGCAGACGCACAGACCCTAGTCCAACATTACGTTGGCTGCCAGCTTTTCGCAAATCAAAGTCATATGCCTCTGGCCGCTCTGAGAGCCATCCCCATTACCTAGCCCTTTGCGGTCTAGGGGCTGGATATGGTCGGGCCTCTTAAAGGGGGAAGCCATAAAAAGAAATATTTACTGGTCATGGTGGACAAACTCACTAAATGGTTAGAATCCAAGCCAGTCCGAACAGCTGAGGCAGGGCCAGTGATAGATTTTATATCCGGCATAGTACACCGTTATGGTGTCCCGCGCAGCATTATCACAGATAACGGCTCCAACTTCACATCTGACAAGGGGAAAATTTGGTGCGCTAAGTTAGGCATTAAACTTGATTATGCCTCTGTGTACCATCGTCAAACGAACGGTCAGGTAGAAAGAGCCAATGGCTTGATACTGAGTGGCATTAAACCCCGAGTAGTGCACTCCCTACAGGAGTCAGATAAACACTGGGTGGGGAGCTCGACTTCGTACTCTGGGGGCTACGAACTATACCTAACCGGACAACTGGATACACACCTTTTTTCATGGTGTACGGCGCAGAGGCTGTTTTGCCCTATGATATTATTGATGACTCGCCTCGAGTGCGCATGTATGAAGAGAGAGAGGCCGAGCTCGATCGGCAAGATGACCTAGACGGCCTTGAAGGAGAGCGCGATATCGCGCAGGCCCGTTCCACATTTATCAACAACAGGCCAGGCGATACCAAAGCTGAGAAGTGCGGGCCAAGACATACAATGTTGGTAAACTCGCCTTACGCCTCCCGGAGAAGAAAAAAGTACAAGATCAAACTAAGACGGGAGGGCCCCTTCATTATTGATGAAGTACTCACCGGTGGAGCCTATCACCTTCGAAACGCATCAGACAATCACCTTGAGCCGAACCCATGGAACGCTGCCAGGCTCCGACGATTCTATGGATAGTTCGGTAGCACATGTTTTCTTTTCAGTCTAGGTCTTATTCCCTGTTTTTATTTTTAAAGTTCTCCTCTTCTTTTTCTAATTTTTCTCATCGCTAAGTATTTGGCTCAACCGAACTAACACAGGGTAGAACATCCTCAAATATATATACCTCAAAAATACTTGGGGGCTTCTATAACGAAGCCCATTATTAAAAAGCATATTGCTCGAAATATTAATGTCATCTATTTCATACAGTCTCCTTGCCATTATATGCATCTTTATGACTTAACCTTTTGCCAAGCTGGGTTTCCTGGCTCCTGTGTTTATACCCTACGTTCCCGATTGTTCGGCTAGGGTGTAAAGGGAGCACCTCTACGATTGTTACAACCGGGTAATCCAAACCTGTACCTCAGACGGGTGAAGCCGAAACCTAGCATTCTTAAGGGAATAATTGGTTTGCGGATACACGATGTGTTGCTTTTAAAGCACATAAACTTTAAAATTTCATAGGATAAGGCCTCCTACAATCCTTTTTAAGGATCAAAGCCTAAACACACATACATACGCATGCTGACCCAGGGAAAGCAACCCTTAACGGTACTCTTCTATTTGGAAGATGTTTCTTACGTTAAATAGTAATATAACATAACTCCCCGAACATAGTTTGTCTATTCAAGCAATTATGACTGGATTGCTGGGTTACCGAACATACCACGTGCTTACCACAGGTATAGTATTTGGAAACACTCCAGCCCTTGGGTTTCTGGAGGTTAGAGCGGAAGGTCTGCCATAACAATCTTTTAAGTAAATTCGGCAGGAGATAAGTTTGATGATAAAGTACATTGTTACATAGAATCAAACGCCTATTCTTCATCTATACCATCTATAAGACTGTCTAATTTACAGTCTTGTTGAGAATACTTGGCGGCAGTCTTTACTTGGTCGTATACCAAGCTTACAGGAATTTCTAGTCCGCCAGGCCCTCAAGGTCCAACCCGGCCATATGGTTCGGTTCTAGCCCGGTGTAGCGTGTCTTCACCATAGCCCAGGCTTCTCGGGCACCTTCTTGACACGTTGATGCTTTCCATAATTCAAAGCAGCGTCGAGCCCCTTTGAATAAACTCGCCAGTTCCTTCATAATTTCTGGAGGGGAATCGGCTGGCCATAAAGCCTTGGCCATATTCTTCATGGCTTTCCGAGCTCGCTCGTGTACCCTGGAGAGCTCTTGTAGTAGGTCACCTTGAAATCCAGACACCTCCCCTTTGGGCCGCCCAGTTAACAAACCTGCAGGAACAAGTTTTCGTAAAAAAAACTTTGAATCAAGGGGCTATAGTGAAAGATAGGTTCAAGGTCATACTGAATATGTCGCTTTTAAGCTTCTTGTTCTCCTTCAAGGCATCCGAGAGTTGGGCTCGTACGTCCTTTAGCTCCTCGGCTAGCTTGATATTTGTATCATGCAGCTTGTTTTTCTCATTTATGGTCCGTGTTAGTACACATTGACCAGTAGCTGTTTGCCCTTCGGCTTATTCCTTTTCCGCCAGAGCAGCGCTTAGCTTTTCATCTAGCTAATATGTTGGTCCTGTTGCTGCAGTTCAAACAATGTATACTTAAAGATCATTGATCGGTACAGGACCATACTGTCCGAACACTATTGTTCTTACCATCAGAGCCATTCTTGGACTTCTTTGAATCTTCTAATTTGGTGGTGACAGTAGTTGTTGGCGTCCTGGGAACCAGGGTACCCAGACTTGCCTGTCTGCAGGCCGCGACGCGCTCCTACCACGGCCTGGTATGGCCCAGCTGATGGACCAGTGATGTCTACACACGCTTCTACTCTTGTAGACTATGTTGGGCCTCCAAGCGCAGAGGTTTGTAGGACAGCAGCAATTTCCCTCAAGTGGATGACCTAAGGTTTATCGAACTCAGAGAAGTAGAGGTTGAAGATGGTCTCTCTCAAGCAACCCTGCAACTAAGATACAAGAAGTCACTTGTGTCCCCAACACACCTAATACAACTAGGAGTTGTATAGGTGCACTAGTTCGGCGAAGAGATGGTAAAATATGGATGATAAGAGTGGCAAAGCAAAGTAATATAAATCTGTAATAAAAAGTGCAGCAAGCAAACAAGTGGTAAACGTGAGCACAAATGGTATTGCAATGGTGGAAACAAGGCCTAGGCTTCATACTTTCACTAGTGGCAACTCCCAACAACATTAACATAATCGAATCACATGATATTTCCCATAAAACATGCAACGGAGACGCACCCGGAGGTCATTCCTTTGTGGTCAAGAGAGGACGAGAATTATGTAGGGCTACAAAAGCACACCTCTAAGTCCGTAGTTCTCTATCTATGGATTTCCCAATGTCACCGCGGCCATCCAAAGAGAGTACCACAATCACCACAACATATCTCAAGGATAGTCAAAGACAAGCACCAAGAGACTCTCAATCTTCAATCCACACACAAAAGAGGAAATCATTCATGAAAATATTCTTCTAATCCATGTCCAATAGACCGCTGTCACCTTGGTCTCGGAGATTATACTAGATAAAGACAAGTGGGTGCATCAATCAAATACATAGAGGAAGGGGAAATATCATGGGATCACCCTAGATTAACATAGCCTATGATCACAACGAAGATCACATCATGGGAGAGAGAATTGACCACATAGCTACTGGTAGAAACCTCAGCCCCGAGGAGGAACTACTCCCGCATCATGGAGGGAGGAAGCAATGTCGATGGAGATGAATCCGGGGGCACTTCCCCGTCCCGGCAGGATGCCGGCACAGGAATTCTGGTCCCCCGAAACTTTGTGGCGATGGCGGCGGAGATCGGGATAGCTTCTGGAGAAAAGGGGTCTGGAATCAGGGTTTCCGCGATGCGGTGTAAATATATGCCAAAGGGGGGCATCAGCGGAGGTCAGGGGGGCCCAGGCACCCCCCCCCCCCCGGCGCGGCCAGGAGGGGGGCCGCGCCCCCAGGGTGCCTGGAGCCCTGGTGGCCCCCCTCTGGCCCTACTTTGGCCGCACGAAAGCTTCTGGAGCGCTGATTTTTTATATATTTTTCCCCGAATTTTTCTGGCAATTTAAGTAATGGGAAACCTGAAATACAAAAACAGCAGAAAACAGAAACTGAAACATCAAATATATTTGTAGTGAGCATGGTGTGCAAATATGATAAGGTGGTACCTCGCTTGCCCCCTTTAGTGAAGCAAAACATAAATGCAGGGGCACCTCCAAAGTTTAAGTGACGACTAGATACAATGATTTCAGAATAAACGATATCATAATCATGCAAAAGACAATGGTACTTTGGGACAATGCACATTACACTCAGAATGACAATCATGCTCTCAATAGCTGGTGCTTTAAAGAAGGTGGAGACTCTCGAACCGTGGCTTTTGATGGCAAGGTTGAAAACCCGTGGTCGGAAACAAAAACTAAACATGTACCAGAGCTCTTGGTTTTTAAAAACAGAGGTAAAAATTATTTTTGGGATATGCATATTTCGTCAACGAATTCTAGCAGATAACTCAATTACTTCTTGAGCTGGACAAGTTTCGAGGAACGGCTCCCGCACGAGGATGATCACATCCTCTTAATCTCCTTTGTTTATCACTGCCAAAGTTTTCTGATTTCTCATGAACAAAGCGTGAAGGAGGGTTTGTTTGTTGTATATTTTTTAATGAGTCGGGCGCACTCTATGCCAGTTCCTTCTCGTATTAGGGGTTTGCACATTAGACATGCAATCCCGGGGTGAAGCTTGTTCAACTTAAAAAGATCATGAATTAACTACTACTTCCTCGTGAGCTAAAACAGAGGCACAAAATAGAAATGCTTTTTTGAATAATTTCGAGATTGTACATGAAAGTCTTCGTTAGGAATGGCAGGTAAATACCATGTATAGGAAGGTATGGTGGACTCATATGGCATAACTAGTTTAAAGGATTTTGGATTTACAAGCAGTCAGTCCGCTTAGTACATCCGAAGGTTAGCAAAAGGCTGGGAGCAACCAACTAAGAGAGCAATGACGGTCATAATCATGCAGAGCGACAAAGCAACATTGAATCGGGCATGGAAATTATATCGCTACTCAGAAATTAAAGATCATCAAGGCTTGATAGACTTTCTTTACAATCTTAAATATGCGTGAGCATATGCCAAGTCAATCAAAATAAATTCTTGGAGGAAGATATCACTGAACCATACCACATCATAGGCAAATAAATCATGTTGGTACTTCAATAACACATTAAGAACCCCCCAGCTATTTGAGACTAACCATAAGAAAACATGAACTACTAAGCACCATTATGCACATAGCATTTTTATCATAGACATATCAACCAGTGCAACAGAAGCCAACTCTCTTAACAAGATAAGTATGATAACTCAAGAGAGTTCCAGCGACCAACTAAATAAAAGCTCTTTAAAAAGTAAAGCATGAAAACTAAGAGCTAAGCATGACAGTAGCTATTGAAAGACAAAGAACACACACAGCAAAGATAGACATGAAAATTCTATGTTGTGTTCTAGGTTGAAGTGGAGCGTGTTTCTCTTCCACACAAAGAAAGATGGGTTCCAACTCGTTATGAACAGCAAGCAAAGCTAAAGAAAACTAAAAAGGAAACTAAAAGCAAGACGCTCCAAGCATAGCACATAACACATGAAGTGATAAAAATATAGTGGAACGAAAGACGAACTGATAATTGTTGATGGAGAAGGGGATGCATGGGGGCATCCCCAAGCTTAGACGCTTGAGTCTTCTTGAATATTTCTTGGGGGTGCACGGGGGCATCCCCAAGCTTGAGCGTTTGACACTCCTGAATCTTTTTATCATCTTCCCTCGCACACTTGAAAACTCCCTTAATACATAACTCATCATAATCTGATTAGCGAGGTTAGTACCCTTAATAAAATAATTTTTCCTTGCTGGAAATAAGGATATTCTTGAAGGTCTACTGTTTCTCAAGATTTCCAAAAGGTTTTTGCAAAGAAAAAGCAAGCTCAAGGTTTGCAAAACGAAGGAAAGACAAAACAGGACAGAATCTGTGAAAAACAGACCAGCAGGTAGTAAATAATGTTTTCGGGGCACTTCTGCAACTCAAATCAAAAAACTCAGAACAGACGCCCGAAAGCCAATTGTATAGAGCACGCTGTCGAAAAAATTCAGACCAAAAAGATGATCTGGTGATTTTATACGAATTTTTCTGTCCAAGGACAGAATCTGTTTCCTGGACAGCACGTCACAACTTTTGAACTTTCTTGCAATCAGAGGCTAAACTTGGCACAAAGCTGAAAAATAAAGATACAATGATGTTGCTACAGTAGTAACAAACATCAAGACCACTAAAAACTGAAAGCAAAGATAACAAGGGTTGTCTCCCTAGAGCTCTTTCTTTATAGCCATAAAGATAGGCTTAAGACTTTAATGATGCTCTTGTAGGAATAAGAGCTGAAGAACAAAAGAGAGCATCAAGAAGCAAATACCAAACACATTTAAGCCTAACATGCTTCCTATGCATAGGAATATTGCAATAGAATAATTCATTGAAGCACAAAGCAATAAGCATAGGAAGACAAAACAAGTGCAGCTTCAAAACCTTCAACATAAAGAGAGGGAACTTGATATTATTGAAATGTCTATAAGCATATGTTCCCTTCTCATAATAATTTTCAGTGGGATCACGAATAAACTCAACAATATAAGCATCACATAAAGCATTGTTACCATGATCCACATGCAAAAAGGTACTCTTACTCTCCACATAAGCATAATCTTTCTCATTGGTAATAGTGGGAGTAGGACTATCATAAACAACTTGAACACTATAGATTAATTGTGTATTAGGAAGATGGTGTTCAACAAGGGAGTAATTCCCTCCATGATTATGACAAGTTTCATAAGGGTAATTTCTCCTTATGTCATAGGTACCTTTATAATCACTATAGATTGGAGTTATAACATCATCATAGTAGAGAAGAGCATTATCATTGCTAGCAACTATATTTGTAAACATGTTGTCTTTATTCTTACTAGCAAAAGAATTATCAATTATCACATCACTAGTGGGTAAAGGATTTGCAATCCTATCATCCCCAAGCTTAGAGCTTTCCATATCATCACTTTCAGAGTTGGTACCAAAAAGATTTTCAAGATCATAAGTAGCATTATCATCATTTTCCCAATCACAATAAGTAACATGCATATCATAATCAAAATCATCTTCAATAGTACCTACGGACGTATCATCAAGATGATAATTAAGGCAATAAACTTCACCTTCTTCTTTAAACTTACAACCGTTAGGATAAAAGTTGATGGGAGGAATATGCTCAGGACAGGTTGATACCCATTCTTCTTCCTTCTTGCTCCTCTTCCTCCTCCTCTTCTTTTTCTTCTTCTTCATCTTAGGAGGGAGTGGTTGGAGATGAAGCTTCTCCACATATCCTGGTTCATCGTTAGAAACAATAGGGGAAACTTGGGAGAAACTCTCCTTTTTATTAGCAGAAATATAAGAGACATTTTTATACTTTGGTAAGGTTCCCTCCTTTCTAATCTTACTTATGTAATCATTTTCATGGAAATTAACAACACAATAGAGATGGCAATTTTGCAAAGTGTTTTTTATTCCTATGGCATTAACATCCAGCCAAGAAGTCTTTTCTGATAACTCTTCACACATCAAAAATAACATAAGCTCATCATAAAGATCAGAGGTGATCATGTTATCACACAACTGGTTAACAATTATGTTTTGAAAGTGCATGCATTGAAAATTAAAGTGACCCTTTATACAGCAAAGTTCACAAGTAAAAGGATAAAGGTCACACAATTCTCTAGCAACTTCATTTAAATCTCTGACCCAAGTGATTGTTCTTTCATGCTTATGTTGCTTACAATACTTCTCTTCTTCAATCATAGGCCTTTCACAAGGTCTATCCACTCCACAAAAATTGACATGCTTATATAAAACTTCATTTTTAGGAATTAGATCATGCATGTTGTAATCATCATGAACAATTTCATTTTCTTTGCAAATCTCTTTAAAAGGTTTATGATGCTTGATCCAATCCTCCTTAGGCATATTAAGATGTGAAGCAAAAGATTTGAGGAAATCAACAAGGAGTTGAGAATCAAGCCCAAACTTAGCACTAAACTTATTAAAACTTGTAGTTTCAACAAAGGACTTAATGCAATCATACTCATAAATTATACCTGACTCTTTACCTTTGTCGATCTCCCAATTTTCAGTGTTGCGTTGAATTCTTTCAAGGAGTTCCCATTTAGCATCAATCTTTTCGTTTGTGAAAGAACCCATAGAGGAAGCATCGAGCAAATCTTTATCCTGTCGAGAAAGCCTCGCATAGAAATTAGTAATAATCATATCTTTGGGGAGCCCATGGTTAGGACATTTTAGCATTAACGTTTTCAGTCTCCCCCAAGCTTGAGCGCTACTCTCTCCATCATGAGGATAGAAATTATAAACATAATTCCTATTCTCATGGACTTCATGAAGAGGATAAAACTTGGAGTAAAAGAGAGACTGGATCTCTTCCCAATCCAGCAGGTGAGAGTCATCTAGTAGCCTATACCATTCCAATGCTTTTCCTTTCAGGGACAAGGCAAATAATTTCCTCATGACTCCATCTCTTGTCAAACCTGAAATCTTAAACAACTCACAAAGTTCTGTAAGTTTCAACAAATGAATACTAGGATTGACTGTCCCATCATAACGATCATTCATAATTATTTCAATTATCTCAAGTGGTATTTTGAATGGGATACATTCAGTAGGTGGAGGGGACTTCTCTACCATGGGTGTGGTAAAGCGGCCTTCCCCAAGCAGCGAACTAAGATTGCGGTTTTCCATAAACATAACTAGTGAAATAAAAACAAGAAACAAAAAGATTTAATTGCAAGATCTGAAGATATACCTTCAAGCACTCACCTCCCCAGCAACGGCGCCAGAAATAGCTTGATGTCTACACACGCTTCTACTCTTGTAGACTATGTTGGGCCTCCAAGCGCAGAGGTTTGTAGGACAGCAGCAATTTCCCTCAAGTGGATGACCTAAGGTTTATCGAACTCAGGGAAGTAGAGGTTGAAGATGGTCTCTCTCAAGCAACCCTGCAACTAAGATACAAGAAGTCTCTTGTGTCCCCAACACACCTAATACAACTAGGAGTTGCATAGGTGCACTAGTTCGGCGAAGAGGTGGTAAAATATGGATGATAGGAGTGGCAAAGCAAAGTAATATAAATCTGTAATAAAAAGTGCAGCAAGCAAACAAGTGGTAAACGTGAGCACAAATGGTATTGCAATGGTGGAAACAAGGCCTAGGCTTCATACTTTCACTAGTGGCAACTCCCAACAACATTAACATAATCGAATCACATGATATTTCCCATAAAACATGCAACGGAGACGCACCCGGAGGTCATTCCTTTGTGGTCAAGAGAGGACAAGAATTATGTAGGGCTACAAAAGCACACCTCTAAGTTCGTAGTTCTCTATCTATGGATTTCCCAATGTCACCACGGCCATCCAATGAGAGTACCACAATCACCACAACATATCTCAAGGATAGTCAAAGACAAGCACCAAGAGACTCTCAATCTTCAATCCACACACAAAAGAGGAAATCACTCATGAAAATATTCTTCTAATCCATGTCCAATAGACCGCTGTCACCTTGGTCTCGGAGATTATACTAGATAAAGACAAGTGGGTACATCAATCAAATACATAGAGGAAGGGGAAATATCATGGGATCACCCTAGATTAACATAGCCTATGATCACAACGAAGATCACATCATGGGAGAGAGAATTGACCACATAGCTACTGGTAGAAACCTCAGCCCCGAGGAGGAACTACTCCCGCATCATGGAGGGAGGAAGCAACGTCGATGGAGATGAATCCGGGGGCACTTCCCCGTCCCGGCAGGATGCCGGCACAGGAATTCTGGTCCCCGAAACTTGGTGGCGATGGCGGCGGAGATCGGGATAGCTTCTGGAGAAAAGGGGTCTGGAATCAGGGTTTCCGCGACGCGGTGTAAATATATGCCAAAGGGGGGCATTAGCGGAGGTCCGGGGAGCCCAGGCGCCCCCCCGGCGCGGCCAGGAGGGGGGCCGCGCCCCCAGGGCGCATGGAGCCCTGGTGGCCCCCCTCTGGCCCTACTTTGGCCGCACGAAAGCTTCTGGAGCGCTGATTTTTCATATATTTTTCCCGGAATTTTTCTGGCAATTTAAGTAATGGGAAAACCTGAAATACAAAAACAGCAGAAAACAGAAACTGGCACTGGGGTGCACTGAGTTAATAGGTTAGTCCAAATATGATCAAAAGTGTATGGAAGTGCATAAATATCATAGCGATATCACACAAAAGAGGCATGGAGCAAGAAGAAATAATAGATACATTTTGGACGTATCAACCAGCTGCCCAAGACCCTCGCGAGGGGGCTAGACCTCGCGAGGAGAACGACGTCAAGACCCCCTCCGGAGCGGCCTCGGCTAGGTTGCTCCGGAGGGGCGGAGAATCCAAGGCCAAGCCTGCCTCAGGAGGAGGCAGTGACGTAAGCAATGACGCACCGCGCCAGCGGGTGACAGCGCGCGCCAGCGGCGCAGTTGCCATTTTGGTGCAAAGGAGACAGCGCAGGTGCAGGTTCCCGAGGAGCGGGACAAAGGTCTCCCCTTTGGTGCAACAAGACCGAAGACCGCAATGACAACAGAGAGGATGTCACCACCGAGCCCACCACCGCGTCACCGCCTAATCCTTTTGCAGGAGAAGACCGCTTTTGTCAGGATAGGAACATCCTTGTGTTCCCGCTCAAAATGGTCGTTGTGGTATTCCTTCCCGCCTAAACATTTCGGGGGAAGAGGACCCTGGCCGCCTATATATGTAGCTAGGATCCCAACTATGGAGGACGAATTCGGGGCATATCCATAAACTCGGCCCTCACGCAAAGAAGCAATAACTCTTGCCTCTTGACCCTCCTGAGCTCTCCTCCTAAGCTCAAGAACCACTGTACTAGTCCATATTCAAGCCCTCCCGGGGCCAAACCACCAAAGCAGGAAGTAGGGTTTTACACCACAAGGTGGCCTGAACCTAGGTAAACTCTTGTGTGCTTTACTTGTTGTTCACTTGAATCTCTTCACCGGACGAGGGCGAGACGCTGGGTAGGCGCGAGCGCGAGAGATCTTCGTTCACGCCCCTATATTCGAACTTCTTGGGTTTGCGGAGCCCATAAATCCAACATTTGGCGCGCCTGGTAGGGGGCGTGTCGAGATCTCGCCTCTCCGACGACCTCGTCCTGCTCTCGTCGTCGACTTCGCTCCACAGCCATGGTGGACACACGCCGAGCATGCACCGCCTGCCACACCGCGAACGTCGCTCAGACGGCGCCCGCGGGCAACGGTGCGCCGCCCCGTCCCAACTCGTCGGTCGCCAACGCCGCCACCAACCCGGTCGTCCACGAGCAGCAGGACTCGTCGCTGCCGCTGTCCGTGCGGTGTGATGGCCGCATGGCGATGCCGTCACCCTCACCGGCCGCGGCGTCGTCCTCGCTAGTCCACCGCGGGCCGGTTTACCAGCAGCCTGCGTTGTTGATGGCGCGGGAGCTCCTGCCCTACCACCCGGCGGACGACCTCTACGACGAGTGGCTCCATCGCATCACTGAGCTCGTGAACGCCGTCAGGGAGGTACCTGCACCAACTCACTCCTCCTGTCCCCTGTCGCCCATGGCGGGAAACGAGGGCCACGGTGTCCCGGCTCCACCTCCACTCTAAAGCGTCGGCCAGGAGGTCCGGCGCGAGGCTCCACGGCGTGAGCCGCCCCGCAGGGCCCACGCGCGTGACGAGGAGAGCTGCCAGGTGATCCCGCATCCCCAAGAAGGAGCTCACGGGCCCCCTATCCCGCAGCGCCAAGACCGCACACCACAGGAGGTGGTGGCGCCAGCACCCCAAGAACCAGCACCGCAGGCGCAGGGGGTGCATGCAATCATGAGCGTGGCCGGATGCCGCGCCTTAGCTCCTGAGCTATGGCGCCTCGTCTGGCCCGGCATGTTCAAGCCGGATCTGCCTCCGTGGTACGACGGTACCACCGACCCCATGGAGTTCCTCCAACTCTACGAGCTGAGCATCGAGGCGTCCAACGGCACCAAGCAGGTCATGGCGAACTGGTTCCCCATGGCTCTCAAGGATGGCGCACGCTAATGGCTCCTGAACCTCCCCGTGGGATCCATCTCCTCCTGGGGGGAGCTTCGTGAGCGTTTGATCGCCAACTTCCAAGGCACCCGTGACCGAGCCCCGACGGCCGCGGATCTGCGCCGCGTGAGGCAGCAGCCGGGAGAAACCCTGCAAAAGTACATCCAACGCTTCAACACCATGCACCTCCGGATACCTAGGGTCTTGGACGAGGCCATCATCTCGGTGTTCTCCGACGGCGTCCGCGACGTCAGGATGAGGGAGGAGCTCGCCATCCACGAGGACATGTGCACAGCCCTCGAGATGTTCAAGCTCGCTGCAAAGTGCGCCACGGCGGAGGAAGGACACCTCTCCGTGCAAGAGCTGCCTGAGGCGGAGGTGGATGACAAGAAGATCAAGGCCAAAGAAGCAAAGTGCAAGGGGCCCGCCGTGTTGGTTGCAGAGCCAAAAGTGAACTGATACGGCTACGACAACCCCCCCCCCCCCAGAGACAACCATCCCTACTGCGTCTTCCACATTGTTGACAGCAACAACACCAACGACTATCAGGAGCTCAGGGCGACGTGCGGCGGGCGCGTCGGCCAGCGCCCTGAGCGCGACAACCGCGGCTACGACCGCGAGGGAGGCCGAGGTGGAGGACGTTGGGACGGCAGGAACTCGCGCCAAGGGTAGCGTGAACAGCCTCGTGAAGACCACTGGCAGGAGCAGCCTCGTGGCAGCCCATGGCGCAACCAGCCTCGTGATGGTCGCCCTTAGGGCAACGGAGGTCTGCCTCCGCTGCCACCACCGCCAAGAAGGAACGACGATGACCGCCAGGAAGATGGAGCAGGGGGCTTTCAGGAGCCGCGTGCGGTTGCATGCATCTTGGGAGGAGCCCATGCTCCGGATTCCCATCGCATCTTCAAGTAGTTCGCTCATGAGGTGAACACGGCGCTTCCCAGGCCTGACGCCGCACGCAACCTCAGGTGGACCAAGCAGGTCATCGCCTTCGACCCCAAGGACCAGCTCAAGTGCACCGCGGCCCCAGGCGCTCTCCCGATGCTCTGCACCCCGACCATCAGCAACATCCTCGTGACAAAGACCCTCATCGACGACGGAGCAGGGCTCAACGTCCTCTCCGTCCAGACTTTCGAGACACTCCAGGTCCCCTTCGATCAGCTCCACCCAACCAAGCCATTCTATAGAGTCACGGATGGCTCCACACTCCCGATGGGGCAAGTCCACCTCCCCGTCACCTTTGCCGACCGCGAAAACTATCACACCGAGCTCATCGACTTCGACATCGCCAACATCCACCTCCCATACAATGCCATCCTTGGGTATCCTGCCCTTGCCAAGTTCATGGCAGCGACCCATCACGGCTACAACGTCCTCAAAATGCCCGGGAGTGGCGGAGTCATCACAATCGCCTTCGATGAGAAGGAAGCGCTGCGTTCCCTGGAGTGCGCCTACCAGACCGCGGCGGTCGAGAGCTCCCACGAGGATGGAGCCATCCAGGCCCTGCAGACCGCCCCCAAGAAGAAGAAGAACCTGCCCGCCAACAGACCTCAGGACGTAGGGGCTCCTGACGGTTCCACCTCTGGACTCACACCTGCCGACGAGGCGACCTCCACCCTCGCATAGGGAGGCGCGCCCGACGCCCCTCTCAGGACGGGCTCGGGGCTCTCCTCTGGAGTGTCTCCGGCCTAATCAGCGTCTCGAGGGAGGTGTCCGGGCACCACCTGCAGGCGTGTATCGACGCGCGTTTTTGTGAGCCCAGCGTGAGCGGTACAGCGCTGGGGGCTCAGGACTTCATCGACCAGGTTACCGAGGAACTTCAGTACGCAAGGCTCATACGCGATGGGCGTAACCGCACGGCGCCAAGCTCACCTACCCGCAACCCGAGCGACCACTTTCGCGTTTGCATCGATGTCGCGGGTATCAACCGAGCCGCTTCTTTGGAGCCCTTCTGGCCGACGACGGTCGGCCGGAGGAGGGGCCTCCCCTGCAGCTACGTCTGCACGCTCTTCGGCTTCCGCAACGCAGCTGCCACGTTCTAGCACCTCGCGCAGCAGGCTTTGGGGGCTCGGGAGGCTCAGTGGCAGGCGGTCCAGACAAAGCGAGAACCGGGCCCCCGCGACCACTGAGGGCCTCTGGAGCCCCTGGGCCTCAGGAGCCCGATGATCCTCAGGAGCAACTCGCAGGGCTTGCGTCTACAGCTACCCCAACTCTTCTTAGACAAGTGTCAGGTGACGTTTCAGGTATTCAACCGAGGGCGCCCCCCGGGCTGCATCATCCTCGAGCTGCTGGGGGATATCCCCCCGTAGCTGTCTCTTTTTGCGCATGGATTAAGGCTAGTTGCTTCTTCCTATTTGCATTATCCATATGCTTTGCGCTCTCACCGCCACTAAGGTCATGAGGCCTTGTGATCCCACACGCGACCGCCCCATGATTAAGGACTGGCACGGCATTTGTGCTCGGGTCCGTCCCTGCAGCGTCGCTAAACCCAAGGGCTGAGCTCTGTGTCGCGAGCCATTCCCGTGACGTCACCTCCTGCGGTCCTTGCTGCCTTCTTCTCGCATGGGCTAATCGTGGATGGGTAAGTAGGGGCCCGTGGCAGGTGCCTCGCTCACGCGGGAACCGCGCGCCGGTTGTTTTTCTTTTGGGTTGTTGCATGAGAAGACTCGGCACGGCATCTGTGCTCGGGTTCGTCCCTGCAGTGTCGATAAATCCAGCGGTTGAGCTCTGTCTTACGGGCCGGTCCCGCTAACGTCACCTCCTAGGGTCGTTGGTGCTGTGGCCTTCTCATACGATGCCCTCTAGAGATGCACTCAGCGCAGGTCGACACAACACCTCTCTTTTCACATTTTGCAGAAGAAGACTCAGGCGCAACCTGCCTCAGGGTAGGGTCTCGTGAGTGATGCGTAAGCTCATGAGAACTTCCTCAGAGTCGTTTAGCTCGTCCTGAGGAGGGCCCATATACACCTTGGCTGTCCTGCTGTGCAAGCCATGTGTCAGGACGGGGTTGTACACGCCCCGGAGTCTCTCCCGGTGGGAGGCTCCCTCCCACGGTCCAGTGGAAGTGCCATGCTCCGCGCTGGCAGAACCAACCGAGGAGCGATTATGCCCACGAACCAGTGGAAGCACCAAGCTCCGCGCTGGCCTCTACGACCGAGGTGCGGTTATGCCCACACTCCGCGCAAGTGTGGTAGCTCTATGCTCCGCGCTAGTTATAAACAACTGAGGGCGGCCCCCAGCGGTCGCACCAACCTCAGGGAGCTTTTTAGCTCACGACGCTCACAGCTTCTCCTTGGATGGGTGTCGCGAGGGGGGCTAGGCACGGGGGCTATGCTCATGTCACGCCTGGCATACGTCACCCTACCAGGTGCCCAGACACCTGGCCTTCTCGTGCCCCCATCCTAGGCGAAGGCTCGTGAGCAAGGTATGGTGCTCGTTCTCCCTCATGAGAGCCGTTCGTACGTCAAGGGGGACTGATGGCTTCTCGCCCCTCGTTGGTTACCCCAAGTGGAAGGTTGAGATGTAGCGTAGCGGCAAATTTCCCTTGGCAAAGGTACCAAGGATCGAATCCCGTGAGACTCCGAGGGTCGACAAGTAGGTGTCAACGGCGCCAGAAACTTAGCGGTTGACGGGACCTGCACACAGATACAGATAACTTTGCTCCCAACGAGTACAGAGAGGTTGTCAATCCCTCCGGCCTTGTTGTTTACAAAGGATCAAACACAAGAGATAATAATGATAGCTATGACTGCAACTAGGAAATAAAAACAGGAAGTAAATAGAAGGTGTGATCAGCGGTGGTAATATGGACCGGGGTCCCATGATGTTCACTAGTGATGTCTCTCTCCCAAAAGACGATAAAACAGCAAAGCGAGGTAAACAAATTACAGCTGGGCAATTGACGGGATTATGTGCGCAAACCAATGCTAACTATGCTGCAAAGAAAGGTAGAGGCTCAAAAGCATGGGCGGTACGCCAAGGCAAGTAGACCGAAATCCATCTGCATCTACTACTAATCATCCACCTTGAGATATCTATCCAGAACATCTCGCTGGTATTAAGTTGCGAATCCCACCCAAAGTGTAAACTCAAAGCAACAGACAACTGCATTAAAAGAACTTTGCGTAAAGTAAACAATCCTTCCACCCGCAAGTACAAGCACCGTTGTTTTCTCCCTTGTGGCAACAACACATCCCCTAGACTCGTGTTTCTGTCACTCAAGCTAGTCATCAGGGGGCATGAACCCACAATCAAGCATAACGCTCCCTCTTGGAGTTACTACCTACTACTTGGCCAAAGCAATAAACAGCAACGGAGAACATGCAAGAATTACTCAAGAACAAAGATATAAAAGAGGTGAATCAAATATATTACTCAAACACAATCTGAACATAGTCTCATAATCCATCAGATCCCAGCAAACTCAGCAAAGCAACAGCAGAAAGATTACATATGTGGCTCGATCATGTAGGGCAGCTCACGAGGTCTAAACCATGAAGAGCAAAGAGGGGAGGAGAACATCACATAGCTACTGATCATGGACCCATGGTCCAAGGTGGACTACTCACGACTCATCCGGGAAGCGTCCATGGTGGTGGAGAAGCTCCCGGTGGTGGTTCTCCCCTCCGGCAGGGTGTCGGGAAGAGTTCTCCTGATGCTCCCGATCTTGGAAGCGCTGCGGCGGCGGAACAGAGGCGAGATCGCGAAAAAGGGTTCTATCCTCGAGGGTTTTGGGACGAGAGGGATATATATGCGAAGGGGGGCAGCCAGAGGCGGAGCAGGGGCCCCAAGCGCCCCCCTGGCGCGGCCAGGGGTGGGGCCGCGCCAGGTGGCCGCCTGGGCCTCCCCTAGCTCCCCTCTGGCCCATCTTTGGTTCTTCGCGAAGCTTCCTGTTCGCTGATTTTTCCTGGAATTTTTGGAGCACTTTTAATATGGGGGAAACCTGAAATAGAAAAACAGCAGAAAACAGGAACTGGCACTATGGTGCACTGAGTTAGTAGGTTAGTCCAAATATGATCAAAAGTGTATGGAAGTGCATCAATATCATAGCAATATCACACAAAAGAAGCATGGAGCAAGCAGAAATTATAGATACGTTTTGGACGTATCAGGGACCCTCTGGGCATCGCGACCCAAGGGCCTCACTAGTCACGTAGCCCCTCACTCCTTGAGCCCAGTGCTCAACGGTGGTCGAGGTATGCGCGGGGATGGGCCCTGCGGACGCAGAATGCAAACGGGATCGCTTGAACGTCAAGGGGGACCCCTGGGTATCGCGACCCAGGGGCCTCACTAGTCACGTAGCCCCTCGTCCCTTGAGTCTAGTTATTACGATAACCCCGGTCACCCGGAGGGCTCAATGGCGATCGAGGTATGTGCAGCCCTGCCAACGCAGAGCACCTAAGCAAACATGAAAGGAAGCAAGCACGGAAATCATCAAGTTCAATCTAGCTATTACAATAATATCAAGTCCTTCAAATTCAAACGAGTTCTTACGCCTCAACGAGGCACTTGCACTTCTTTCATCTGGACAGGAACAGGTCAGGCATCGCCAAGCGCGTCATCACCAGTCTCCGCCTCTTCGGCTGCGGTAGCAGCGTCCTGGAGGAACGCCTCCATCAGTTCCGTGACCTTCGCCTCCAGGACCTTAGCAACCGCGCTCTCTATGCTCGCGGTCACGGGCCCGGACAGCGAGGCCAGGTCAAGAGCGGGGTCACGGAGACTTAGGTGGCCGCACACCTGCGTCAGGGCCAAGGTAAGGAGCGTGCGACTTTCCACGTCACCTAATTGGCCAATCGCGGCTGTAACCCCGCGCAGGGACTTCACAAGCGCGGCGAGGAGCCCGGCGGGGCCTTCCACCGGGGAGGCCAGCGGCTTCTTGAACCCTTCCCCGTAAGCAGCCCGCAGCACCGTACGGGCCTCGAGCTCAAAGGCGGTGAGGGCCTCACGACTCACCGCTGCCAAGGCCACAAGGGCGTCTTCCTTGTCGTGCGCAGCTTGGGTCCCTTGGCCTGCTCAGCCTCGGCCTTCAGCTTCTCCAAGCTCACGATCAGCGAGCTGCTCCTGCTATAGCTGGGACATCTCAGCCTTTTGCGCCTTGAGCTCTTTCTCCAACCTCTCGAGCTCCATGGCGCACCTGGTGCCTTCCGCGCGAAGGGCCTCCACCTCGCTCTCCGCCTTGTGACAGCGCTTCTCGGAGGACGCCGCGTCGGCCCGCGTGGTGTCGCGTGCCCGTGTGGCTGCCGCGGCCTCCTCTTGACCCATGGCGACTACTGCTGAGGCTTGGCTCCATGAGACCCGCGCAGACTCATCTGCCAGGAGCAACCCAGAGATCAAGCCCAGGCGTCCTTCCATCGCACAGCCATCACCACCCTAAAGTTCGGCACGGAGCCGACCCAACGCAGCGGAGGAGGCCTCCAAAGTCTCAGGGCCAAGCTGCATCGGCTGGCGGATGGGCGCCGACGAGACCGGCTGCTCGACCAGGGGCTCGGGGGCTCCTTCCCCCCTCGCTGGAGCAGCCAGAGCGGGAGCGACCGCGGCCTCGCAAATAGCAAGGACGCCATCAAGCGACGCCGCCGCCGTGTGCTTGGTGGCCCAGCTGGCCGAGGCGCCCAAAGCCGTGGCACCCTTCTCCACGGCCGCAGCAGCAGGAGGAGGAGCAGGGCACTGCGACGTGACATCCCCTTTCACCTTCTTCATCACGCCACCCAGGCTGCTGCGCCAAGAAAAGTACGTCAGAAACACAGCGACTAAGGGACAACAAGAGATTGCACACTTACTCATCGGAGGCGAGGCGCGCCCTCCTCTTCAGCAGCAGGCCGGCCGCGGTCGCTGGCGTTACGGCTATGCCGACAGTCTGGATCTTGGCAAGGCACGAGGCCACGGACTTGGGCGCAGCCGTGGTCACCAGTTTCGCTGGCACGGCGCTCCTCGGTGGGGTCGCCGCATTGCTTCTCCCGGACGCGGCGCGTCCGGACCGACGCGGAGTGGTCGCCTGGGACCGTCCGGCAGCACCCGCACCCGATTCCACTTCTTCAGCGAACGCCTTGGAGGAGTCCCCCTCGTCAACCCGGTCCTTGTCGCCTGAGGTCTCCTCCGAGTCCTCCTCGTCGCTCCCATCGTCGGCACCGGAGGACACGTCAACCGTGGGCACCCCGAAACCTGAGACGGCCTTCAGCAGCTCGGCCTTGTCAGGACGGCTGTACAGCGGCAGGTGGGCCCCTAAGAGGTCCTCAGGAACCATCCCTAGGAGAGTGACCGAGGCAAAGTCCAGGTCGGTCTCGGCCAGCACCCCCGAGCGCAGCCGGAGCCTGACGTCATCTCCCATCAGGTCCCACATGGGGCGCGAGTGTGCCTGCAGCGGCGTCAGACCCTGCCTTGGGAACTCCTTCACGATCTGGGCCCTTTCAAGCCTCGAGCCCAGGTCGGCTTCAATCCTTGCCAGGACAGGCTCGGCAAGGGGGTCGGTGAGCTTCGCGTAGCTCCAGCCGACGCGTTTCGTCGGACGGGCGGTAGGCAGCACCAGCAACGGATGAACGCGCTGGGCATCCAGATAGACCCACCTCTTCCGGTGGGACTCTATCTTCTTCCCGGCTGTCATCAGCCGGCAGCCCTGGCGCTGGAAGACGAAGGAGACACAGCCCGAGCACGGACCCTCGTCGTACCGCCGCATGGAGAAGAACTGGCGGAAGAGGGCGACAGTCGGTCTCACCCCCACAAGCGCCTCGCAATAAAAGGCGAAGAGCGACAGGACGAAGATGGAGCGAGGCTGGATGTGGAGAGCATGCACCTGGTAATGGTCCAGGATGGCGTAGAAGAACTCTGAGAAGGGCGGCACGAGCCCGACGGAGATGCTGTGGAGGAAGAAGGGGTAGCAGGACTTCGGCAAGATCCACGCCGCGGTAGATCCAACCCAAATCCTAGTCAGGCCATGCTCGTTGTGGACGCTCGACAAGAAAGGCTGGACCTCCGACTAGTCCTCCTCCGTGGTGATGGTGGACTCCTCGAGCGCCGCCTCAAGGGGAGGAGCAGATCCAGACGCCTGCGCGGCACCCTTGCTTTTCTTCACCATTGCTGAGGTGTCGGAGGGTGCAGGCAATTTAGGAAGGCCGGAGGCGAAGGAGAAGGAGATCTAAGCAGGAAGGAAGGGAGGTGATAACTCCTCTGTAGCAAGACGGACCCTCTTTTGTCAAGCTACACAGTTGCCGAGACTGCGTGGGGAGCGGAGTCGCCCACGCCCCATCCAACCGTCACGAGCCAGACTGGCCCGCAGCCTTTTTGGGGCCCGCGGCGCTCCGTCCTCGGCTAAGGCTTCGCCCCGAAGCCAACTCCGCGCGCGCCTTGGGCCCAGGGGCTACTATCGGCGTCCTGGGAACCAGGGTACCCAGACTTTCCTGTCTGCGGGCCGCGACGCGCTCCTACCACGGCCTGGTACGGCCCAGCTGATAGACCAGCTGCCCAAGACACTCGCGAGGGGGCTAGACCTCGCAAGGAGAACGACGTCAAGACCCCCTCAGGAGCGGCCTTGGCTAGGTTGCTCCGGAGGGGCGGAGAATCCAAGGCCAAGCCTGCCTCAGGAGGAGGCAGTGACATAAGCAGTGACGCACCGCGCTAGCGGGTGACAGCGCGCGCGAGCGGCGCAGTTGCCATTTTGGTGCAAAAGAGACAGCACAGGTGCAGGTTCCCGAGGAGCGGGACAAAGGTTTCCCCTTCGGTGCAACAAGACCGAAGACCGCAAGGACGACACGGAGGATGTCACCACCGAGCCCACCACCGCGTCATCGCCTGATCCTTTTGCAGGCGAAGACCGCTTTTGTCAGGATAGAAACGTCCTTGTGTTCCCGCTCAAAATGGCCGTTGTGGGATTCGTTCCCGCCTAAACATTTCGGGGGAAGAGGACCCTGGCAGCCTATATAAGTAGCTAGGATCCCAACTATGGAGGACGAATTCGGGGCTAATCCATAAACTCGGCCCTCACGCAAAGGAGCAAGAACGCTTGCCTCCTGACCCTCCTGAGCTCTCCTCCTGAGCTCAGGAACCATTGTACTAGTCCATATTCAAACCCTCCCGAGGCCAATCCACCAAAGCAGGAAGTAGGGTTTTACACCACATGGTGGCCTGAACCTAGGTAAACTCTTGTGTGCTTTACTTGTTGTTCACTTGAATCTCTTCACTGGACGAGGGCGAGACGCTAGGTAGACGCGAGCGGGAGAGATCTTCGTTCACGCCCCTGTGTTCGAACTTCTTGGGTTTGCAGCCCGTAAATCTGACAGTAGTAAGCTTGGTCTGGCATTCTTCCAGCGCCTTGGATAATGCGTTATTCTTTTCCTTGAGTACCTAAAAACACAACGATCCTCAAATCAATTGGGCCAACTGCTTTAAGTCTCGAGGGCTACTGGCATATGAACATTGAATTAAACACTCACCTGCATATCCTTGGAAAGCTGGTGAGTGGCTCTGGCGAGTCTGTCTCGAGCGGCTCAGATATATGCATCCGCAGAACTGAGGGAGTTAAACGCCTCCTCAGTAAAAGCTGGGTCACGCATGGTTGCTTTTCCCCGCCGATGATTCATTGCGCTTTCCACTTCGGAATTGGTAACAGATACCTCATCTGAATCCTCTTGAAGAGGACAATCCGGTGTTACACCTTCATCAGCCCTAGTCCTTGTGGATGGGTCTGGAGCCGGATTCGTTGGAGTATGACCAGCAGGATCCCCGGACACAGTCCGGCGTATGCTCTTCCGAAAAAAGAAAAGAAAAACGGGTAATTATGATCCAGCTCTGCCGCCAGACATATGTTAAGAAGTCATACCTCTTCGATAAAGGAGGATGTTTGGTGGTGTCTTCGGTCCCCTTTCGCTTCAGAGACCCGCCCTGTGCAGGCATCGCCTTTCGGGAAGACGCTCTTGATGCAGTACGACGGGATGGGCGCCGCCCCTTTTGAGCATGAGATAGTGCGGTGGGTGAGGCGCGCTAGGAATACTCTCTTTGAAGAGGTGTTTCCAGGATACTTACATGGGAGTAAGGGAGAAGGCCAGGATAGTCGGCTATAATAGCCACTTTGGTACCGTCATGGTTGGCTTGATAAAAAAACTCCATCTTTGAGATCTATGCCTATGTCCGGATCTTCCATAAATCTGGGATCCATGTCTCGAATGTGGTCCTCCAGTTGTGGGATGGGACTGTTAATCCCCTCGACCACCTTCCTCCACTCCTATTGGAAATAACCGAATTCAATTCGGTTAATATATCTCAAAATAAAAATGGAGTGAAACTAGCAATCAGAGAAAGGCTTACCCAGTCGATGGGGTTATACATAGAGAAACCCTCCCGACACTTCAAGTGAAAAAAAATCCTCCTTCTCCCCTTTGTAGAGATCAGCTAGGATGGCGGCCAAAACGGCGGGGTTGTCCGGACCCTGGCGTAGACAGCGTGAGGCATCATCGTGGCCATTATAGTGCCACATAGGAAACCCTGTGGCCTGAAGCAGTTGCATGCATCGCGTTATTGAGATCGACATCACTTAATCATTGTTAGCTCGAGTGGGCAAGTAATCAGATCTTGCTCATAAGTCTTTTGACCTCTGCACTGTCTTCCTCCTTGAGACTGCGGGGACACCAATTGAAACGCTTCCTCAAAGGAGCACTGGAGTATTCGGGAAGGCCTTGCTGATTTGGGTCCGGCAGGACAATGTCCTCGATATAAAACCACTCCGAGTGCCACTCTTCAGATGCCCTCTTCGGAGTACCGGACAGATAGCCTGTCTTGGCTATACGCCATACTTCGGCACCGCCTACCTCGACTATAGATCCCTTCTGGGAGTGAGGGACAAGGCAGAAGAACTTTCTCCATAGCTCGAAATGAGCCTCGCAGCCCAGAAATAGCCCACAAAGAGCGACGACGCCCGTAATGTGCAGGATAGACCCCGGGGTAAGGTCGTGCAGTTGGAGGCCATAGAACTCCAAAAACCCCCTGAGGAAACAGTGGATAGGAAATCCTATGCCTCTTAGGAGGAAGGAGACAAAGCACACCCGCTCTTCTTTGGAAGGATTGGAGATGCCCATCAATAGATATCAATGTGAGTGAGTAGGGATTGCCATGCAATGGATGCACTAGAGCTATAAGTGTATGAAAGCTCAACAAAAAAAACTAAGTGGGTGTGCATCCAGCTTGCTTGCTCACGAAGACTTAGGGCATTTGAGGAAGCCCATCGTTGGAATATACAAGCCAAGTTCTATAATGAAAAATTCCCACTAGCGTATGAAAGTAACTAAACATGAGATTCTCTATTATGAAGAGTGACATGTATGAAAAATTATGCATGGTGGATTTGCCACAAATACTATGTCAACTACATGATCATGCATGGCAATATGACAATATGAAGCGCGTCATATGAACAGAACGGTGGAAAGTTGCATGGCAATATATCTCGGAATGGCTATGGAAATGCCATGATAGGCAGATATGGTGGCTGTTTTGAGGATGGTATATGGTGGCTGTTTTGCGGAAGATATATAGTGGGTGTATGGTACTGGCAAAAGTTGCGTGGTACAAGAGAGGCTAGCAATGGTGGAAGGGTGCGAGTGCGTATAATCCATGGACTCAACATTAGTCATAAAGAACTCATATACTTATTGCAAAAATTTACGAGTCATCAAAACAAAGCAATCAACACATGCTCTAGGGGGGAGGTTGGTAGGACTTAACCATCGTGCGCCCCCGACCTCCACACAAAGGATGACACTTTACAAATACCTCATGCTCTAACTTCATCACATAGCGGTTCACCATCCGTGCATGCTACGGGAATCACAAACTTTAACACAAGTATTTCTCAAATTCATAATAACTCCACTAGCATGACTCTAATATCACTATCCTCATATCTCAAAACAATCATCAAGTATCAAACTTCTCATCATATTCAATGCACTTTGTATGAAAGTTTTTACTACATTCATCTTGGATGTCTATCATATTAGGACTAGTTTTATAACCAAAGCACATTAACATGCTGTTCTAAAAGACTCTCAAAAGGATATAAGTGAAGCATGAGAGATCAATAATTTCTACAAAATAAAATCACCACCGTGCTCTAAAAGATATAAGTGAAGCACTAGAGCAAAACTATTTAGCTCAAAAGATATAAGTGAAGCACATAGAGTGTTCTAACAAATTCTAGACCATATTTATCTCTCTTAAAAAGGTGTGTCCAGCAAGGTTGATTGTGGTAAACTAAAAATCAAAGACTCAAATCATACATGACGCTCCAAGCAAAACACATATCATGTGGTGAATAAAAATATAGTCCCGAGTATAGTTACCGATAGATGAAGACGAAAGAGGGATGCCTTCCCGGGGCATCCCCAAGCTTAGGCTTTTTGTTATCCTTGAATTTTACCTTGGGGTGCCTTGGTCACCCCCAAGCTTAGGCTCTTGCCACTCTTTGTTCCATAGTCCATCAAAGCCATACTCAAAACTTGAAAACTTCACAACACAAAACTTAGCCAAAAATCTCGTGAGCTCCGTTAGTATAAGAAAACAAACCACCACTCAAAGGTACTGTAATGAACTCATTCTTTGTTTATATTGGGGTTAAACCTACTGTATTCCAACTTCTGTATGATTCATATCCTCCAATACTACTCATAGATTCATCAAAATAAGCAAACAACACACGAAAAACAGAATCTGTCAAAAACAGAATAGTCTGTAGTAATCTGTAACTTTCGCATACTTCTGTAACTCAAACAAAATTGAAATAATTTGGTAAACGTGAGGAATTTGTCTATTAATCGTCTTCAAAAAGAATCAACTAAATAGCACTCTCCAGTAAAATCTGGTGACTATTCTCGTGAGCGCTAATGTTTCAGTTTTTTACAGCAAGATCATATAAACTTCACACAAGTCTTCCCAAAGATTCTACTTGGCACAAACACTAATTAAAACACAAAACCACATCCAAACAGAAGCTATATGCAATATTTATTCCTAAATAGAAGCAAAAACAAATAAAATAAAATTGGATTGCCTCCCAACAAGCGCTATCATTTTACGCCCCTAGCTAGGCACGATACAAGGATAGATCTAGGTATTGCCATCTTTGGAAGGCAATCCATAAGTGGCTCTCATAATAGATTCATATGGTAATTTAATTTTCTTTCTAGGAAAGTGTTTCATGCCTTTCCTTAACGGAAATTGGAATCTAATATTTCCTTCCTTCATATCAATAATTGCACCAATCGTTCTAAGGAAAGGTCTACCAAAAATAATATGACATGAAGGATTGCAATCTATATCAAGAACAATGAAATCTGCGGGCACATAATTCCTATTGGCAACAATAAAAACATCATTAATCCTTCCCATAGGTTTCTTAATAGTAGAATCCGCAAGATGCAAATTTAAAGAATAATCATCAAGATTCATACTAGAAAACAAGGATCTAATAGGAGATACATCTTTATTTTCATACTCTTTCGGTTTAGCAGTCATCTTATTAACTAAGGTGGAATGTTTATCCGAAATTTGGGCTATTAAGTTCTCAAGATGAGCAAACTGAGATTTCAAACCATAAAATTCTTTAGACATATCATCAAGTTCTTTATTCATGTGCTCCATAAAGCTTTTCTGTTCTTTAAGCTCGTTTCTGAAGAAATCATTGTGCTCAAATTGCACAGACATAAAATGTTTAACATTGTTCTCAATCTCCTGCAACCTCTCGAGCTAGGGGTCAAAACTGATAGGGGAAGCCATAGTGACAAGCAAGCAATCCAAGACACAAGCAAACAAGAAGCAAGCGAACGATAAACACACGGCAAAAAGAAGGGCAAATAAAATGGCAAAGGTGAAGTGGGGGAGAGGAAAACGAGAGGCAAATAAATGTAATGCGAAGGATAAGGGTTTGTGATAGGTACTTAGTATATGACTTTTGTGTAAGCCTCCCCGGCAACGGCGCCAGAAATTCTTCTTGCTACTTCTCGAGCTTGCGTTGTATTCCCTCGAAGAGGAAAGGGTGATGCAGCACAATAGCGTAAGTATTTCCCTCAGTTTTTTAGAACCAAGGTATCAATCCAGTAGGAGACCACGCGCGAGTCCCTCGCACCTGCACAAACAAATAAGAAATTCGCAGCCAACGCAATAAGGGGTTGTCAATCCCTTTACGGTCACTTACGAAAGTGAGATCTGATAGATAGGATAGTTTGATATTTTTGGTATTTTTGGATATAAAAACAGCAAAGTAAAGTAGATTGTAGATTGATATGTTGAGAATAGACCCGGGGGCCATAGGTTTCACTAGTGGCTTCTCACATGATAGCAGAATTCTACGGTGGGTGAACAAATTACTGTCGAGCAATTAATAGAAAAGAGGATAATTATGAGAATATCTAGGCATGATCATTATATATAGGCATCACGTCCATGACAAGTAGACCGAAACGATTCTACATCTACTACTATTACTCCACATATCGACCGCTATCCAGCATGCATCTAGAGTATTAAGTTCATAAGAAAAGAGTAATGCTTTAAGCAAGATGACATGATGTAGAGGGATAAACTCAAGCAATATGATATAAACCCCATCTTTTTATCCTTGATGGCAACAATACAATACGTGCCTTGCTACCCCTGCTGTCACTAGGAAAGGACACCGCGACATTGAACCCAAAGCCAAGCACTTCTCCCATTGCAAGAACTATAGATCTAGTAGGCCAAACCAAACCGATAATTCGACGAGACTTGCAACGATATTATAATCATATATAAAAGAATTCAGAAAAGAACCAAATATTTCTCGTAGATAATCTTAATCATAAACCCACAATTTGTCGGATCTCGACAAACACACCGCAAAAAGATTACATCGAATAGATCTCCTCGAAGACCGAGGAGAACTTGGTATTGAGATCCAAAAAGAGAGAAGAAGCCTTCTAGGTACTAACTATGGACCCGAAGGTCTGTGGTAAACTACTCACAACTCATTGTGAGGCGATGGTGTTGATGTAGAAGCACTCCGTGGAAGATCCACCCCTCCGGCGGAGCTCCGGAACAGACCCCAAGATGGGATCTCACGGGAACAGAAGGTTGCGGCAGTGGAATTAGGGTTTTCTCTGTTGCTTCGATATTTTCAGGGTACATGGGTATATATAGGAGGAAAGAGTACGTCGGTGGAGGAACATGGGACCCACGAAGCAGGGGGCGCGCCCAGGGGAGGGGACGTGCCCCCCACCCTTGTGGGCACCACGTGTCCCCTCTACCTTGCTTCTCAAGTCTCTCGTGAAGATATCATTCCAAAAATAACTCTCTCGAAGATTTTATTCCGTTTGGAATCCGTTTGATATTCTTTTTTTATGAAACCCTGAAATAGGCAAAAAACAACAATCTGGACTGGGCCTTTGGGTTAATAGGTTAGTCCCAAAAATAATATAAAAGTGTATAATAAAGCCCATTAAACATCCAAAACATCATATATAATAGCATGGAACAATAAAAAATTATAGATACATTGGAGACGTATCACTCCACCGCCGTCGGTCGCCTCCATCACCGCCACCGGCCGCACCCCGACCCCCGCGTGCCTCCCTGCTCCTCCCAAGCTCCGTCGCCGCCCTGGATTTCCGCTGTCACCGCCAAGGCCTCGCCCCGCCCAGACCCGGCGAGGAGCCGCCGGATCCGGTCGGCCCCGGTCTTCTCCGACCTCCCCGCCATCCTGGGCACCTCGCCGGAGTCCCAGCGGCGCCGCCGCCGCCCTACCTCCCACGATCCAGGCGGGATCAAGGAGGAGGAGTACCTGTTCGCTGCCGTCGACGCTCGTGGGCCCCGTGCCGGCCACATGGGCCACGAGGCCCAGCCATCGAGCCCCACGGCCCAAGCCGCCTCGGCCTGCTGCTTCTTCTTCTTCTCTTGGGCCGAGCCCACCTGGTGAGCGCCCCCACCAACCCAATCCTTCGCCGCGTGCATTGTTTAACTAAATCCCGCCCGCTCATTTTTTTCCAGAAATTTGGCTAAGTCCGAGAGAAATTATTACATGATGCATTATTGTATTGGCCCTATCTTTGTGCTCGGTGATCCAAATTGTGCATATGATATATCAAAGTATTCATCTCGAAGTGCTCTACATGTTTGTTGCATTTGCATGCATGTTACTGTTCATTTTGATGCCTTAATATTTGTTGCAAACCGGCTATGTGATGTTACTGCTCAGCTCTAGTTGTCTGTCAATAATATGTTAGCATGTTTGTGAGGTTGTAACTTTGTGCATGTTGGTCCAAATGGAGTGTATGATATGTCCAAATGTTCATTGTGAAGTGCTCTACATGATGGTGGCTGTTGCATTCATGTTAGGTGCCATATTGTCATGTTTATCTCTGTTGCAAAAGTGCATGTGGTTGTTAAGTGCTGAAACTTGTTATAAGATGCTGATTTGTCTTTTTCATATATTTATGTGTGATTTTTGTTTGAGCTACATGTCAATATGTTTTAGAAGCACAATCATGTCATCTTTTCTCTGGTGCAATCCACTTTTTATGATATGCCTTGTGGTGAGTGCAACAAGCTTGTAAAGTGACCTACTCGATGTTGCTGATTTCTATACTTGTTGAAAACTGCTAAGTCTGAAACTGTTATATCGTGATGCCATGTTTGCTTGATGCCCTACTCAAATCCATGCATGTTTTGGGATGTCCAATGACTATTCCTTGATGTCCATGTTATGCTCTATCCATTCATGCTCTTGTTTGCATTTATGACATGTTGTATCTTGTTGTTTTCATGCTCTCAAGTTGCTATAAAATATTTCTGTCAGCATGTTAACAGTAGGCTCAGTTTTGCCATGTGAATAGCTAGTGTTCTATGCAACCTATGACCATGTTTTTGCCATGAGTAGCTTCATAAATATATCTTCTTGCTGTTGGTTATATTCACATGCCATGATATGCTTCGAGATGAGTTGCACAAGCTTGCAAACATGCCTACTTGTCGTTGTTGCTGCCATGTTTAGTTTATTTCACTAAGTCCGAGAAACTGTTATCTTTTGCAACCTTGCCATGATGTTTTGAGCATGTTCTAGTGGTGTTTGGTAGTAATTCAGTGGTCATGCTTGTAGTGCTCAACATGTACATGCTTGCCATGCCCTTTGATGCCATGAAGTGTTCGTGTATCATGTTGTTTTGATGTCAACAATATGTCTACTTGCTGTTTTGGGTTGATTTTGTTTCAAACTTGCTTCGCGTGTATGTGATGAACTGTTGCTCCGTTTTGAGCGTGTCCTATATGAAACTTGTGTGTTTTTGCATGTAGATGCATAATATCATGTTGAATACATGTTTGGAGTGGTTTGCTTGATGTTTGAATGCAACTTGCATCTTTGCCATGTTCATCTTGTTTTGCTCATATCTTGTAGGCCGTAGCTCTGAATTAAATGAACTTTATATGTAACTTGACTAGAATTTAGAGTAGATCATCATGGTGCATGTTAATTTGCTGTTTAACAACTTTAACATAAGGTTTGTTCAGTTCTGGAGCAATTTCAAAATTTGCATATGAGGACTTACCGGAATTGTTATATGTTGTTTCCGGCCTCATTTAAACTTGCTTGGTTGTGTTGTTCTTGTATGCTTAATCTCTAGCCATGATTTGCATCATGTAGCCTTGACATGCATCATACTTCGTTGAGCATCATGTCTTGTTATGTGTTGGGTGTTTATCGTGTTGCTTGCTTCTTCTCGTTAGTGCTTATTTCATTGAGATCGTGAGGATTCGTTCGACTACGCTGGTTCGTCTTGGTGTATTCTTCTTCGTCTCCTTCATGGATTCATTCTTCTTCTTTGCGGGATCTCAGGCAAGATGACCGTCACCTTGGATTTCATTACTATCATTGCCATGCTAGTTTGTCTCGATGCTATCGCTATATGTCGCGCTACCTATCTTTTGTTGTCAGCCTCTCCTTGTTTTCATGAAACCTCTAACCTTTGACACCTTCCCAGCAAACCGTTGTTTGGCTATGTTACCCGCTTGCTTAGCCCCTCTTATAGCGTTGTTAGTTGCAGGTGAAGATGAAGATTGCTCCATGTTGGAACTTTGATATGTTGGAATATCACAATATCTATTACTATAATTAACACACCTATATACTTGGCAATGGGTGGAAGGCTTGGCCTTTTGCTCGGTGTTTTGTTCCACTCATGCCGCCTTAAGAACCGATAAACCGACGTTATGTTCCTTGATTTTGCGTTCCTAACGCGGTTGGGTATATGGGGACCCCTTGACTGTTCGTCTTTGAATAAAACTCCTCCAGCAAGGCCCAACTTTGGTTTTAATTTGTAACATAATAAAAACTTAATTAATTAATTGAATTGCATAGGGAGTTAGCGCTACCCGAGGATTCTTCTACATACAAGGGGCAGTGCTGATGGTGTTGGTCCCAAACGGGCGGACTGCGGGGCCGCCTCGGGGAAACTTGAGGTATCTGGTATTACCCGTAGGCTTACCTATCCGGACGTGGCGTGACACGAGATACGCGCAGCTACTAGCAGGGTGTCGGCACGCCGGGAGGTCTTGCTGGACTTGTTTTACCATTGTCGAAATGTCTTGTACACCGGGATTCCGAGTCTGATCGGGTTGTCCCTAAGATATGGGGTATTTTTACCTCTGTTGATCGTGAGAGCTTGTGATGGGCTAAGTTGGGACACCCCTGCAGGGTTATGATCTTTCGAAAGTCATGCCCGCGGTTATGTGGCAGATTGGAATTTGTTAATGTCCGGTTGTAGAAAACTTGACAGAGGATCCGAAACAAAACACACGAACCGCGTGAGTAACCATGATCGTCTCTTTTCATTTTGAGAAGAGAACACGCTGCAACCTCACCATTTAACATCTCCATACCCATTAAGCTTTGCTAGTCTTCATACAACAACATACCGCGGTTATGGGATTGTTGAGTTCTCGTGGCTCACAGTTACTACAACAACAGTTGGAGGTGCAGGTTTCCGATGACTTGACGTGAGAGCGATGTTAATTGTGTTGGAGTTCTTCCTCTTCTTCATCGTCAGTCTTGGGATAGGTTCCTGATCGGCAGCCTGGGATAGCAGGATGGATGTCGTTGTGTTTTTCATGTTTGCATCTGTAGTTGGATGTCTTGTATTGATGTTGGTGTATTCATGTGATTTGTATGAATTGTTGTATCCCCATGTATTTATGTAATGGTACGATGTAATGATATCCATCTTGCTAAGCGCCCGAAATGCGGTTGTGCCCCAATCACGGGTGTATCACGTGATCGGGATAGAATCGCATCTTGGGCGTGATAAGCGGTATGCTCATGAGCTGCTTGATCACGCTGGTATGCTTAACTGCAAGCCCGCTCTCACGCCCGTCGACACCAAGGCCAAGGTTTCCGCTCTAGAGGGTTCTCCCGCATCCGATGCGGCCTTCTATCGCTCCATCGTAGGCGCTCTTCAGTACCTGACTCTGACGTGACCCGATTTGCAGTATGCCGTTCAGCAGGTATGCCTTCACATGCATGCTCCGCGTGACTCTCATTGGATCCTGGTGAAGCGTATCCTCCGTTACATACGCGGCACCCCATTCATGGGACTTACGCTGACGGCCTCCGCCTCCACCGACCTCGTCGCCTACTCTGATGCGGACTGGGTTGGTTGTCCGGACACACGGCGCTCCGCCTCGGGGTACTGTGTCTACCTTGGGCCATCGCTGATCTCGTGGTCATCCAAGCAACAGCCCACCGTCTCCCGCTCGAGTGCCGAGGCAGACTATAGGGCAGTGGCTAACGTCGTTGCTGAATGCTCGTGGCTTCGTCAGCTGCTACAGGAGTTGCTTTGTGATGTTCACAAGGCCACGCTCGTCTACTGCGACAACGTCTCCGCCGTGTACCTCTCCGCCAACCCGGTCCACCATCATCGAACAAAGCACATTGACATGAATAAAGCAATCAACCAATAAGAGATGTGTGGCGTGTGTGCTTTCAATGACTTGAGACTATCAGACACGACATGCAATGGTCAATTAATTACATGCAATGCTATTATTAATAAATAAATATTAAGGTTTTTTGTTTTTCCCCTCGCTTTTGGTTGGGATGCATAACTTACGATGACTTATTCACATGGACTAAGAATAAGGGAGTAGGATGGATCGACATGATACGTACGGTGCCATGAAGACAGACTTGGGTGCTACTCCAGCCCAGGTTCCAACGCCGGCACCATTCCCATTTTCGCGAACCCAACAACGGCCTCGTTTGCGGAACAGATCCAGCAATCCAAATCCACATGCGTGGCAGTGGCACCAGAAGAAGTGTAGAACACTCACACTGGTTCAAATTTGCGTGTGGCCTCTTGGACGCAAACCAGGGAAAACCAACCCAAACCCCAACACTGTGGCAACCCTCAGGCGAGGACGACGCAGTGACCAACACTGTGACTACGTGCCGCTGTCGTCTCCAGTGCACAACCGACAGCACGCGAAATCAGTCGAGCGCTTTCATCGCAGCATTTTTTTTTTTCGAAATGGAGGCAAAACATTTACCTCACCTATTAATTAAGTAGAAGAGAGTTGTCCAGTTAATTATGAAAAACCGGGTGAAATCATCACAAACCGTTGAGCAGCACACACATGATACTCCACGCACACCACTCTAAAGAGGTCCTTGTCGAGACAACAGACAGATGTCATCGACATCACTCCTCCCCTAGAGGCGTCATCGCCATATCCCTAAACCATGAGCAAGCGACTCCGACTTCGCCGATGGCGATCATAGACCCAATCCACACAGTAGAGGTCACGTGGAGTTATATGAAGATCTGCACCAGAACTCAGCCATCTATGAGTCTACGACCAGACAACGCAGCTCCGACTCTGACAAAGAACTAAGAAGGAGAACTAGGCACGGCCGGCACCGCAAAGATCACCGAACGAACCACGTGTTGCTCGTCATCGTATGCCACCGGGACGCCGCCACTGTAGCTTCGACATCACAGCAACAACAAGTCGAGGTAATCTGGCGGACACGCTGAAGAAGAACCGACTACCGCAACCAACGCCGCGTCTCCGCCGTTCCGTTTGATGCGTCTAGCATCGTCGGTGAATGTATGGAGATGTGTCTTTGGTGGATTTGTCTTTGTTGAATTTGCTCGGATCTGTTCGTCGTTCGTCTTTATTCTTGTGTCCTTAGATTAGATCCTTCAAATCTACACTCTCCATCGGCGACGGTTGCTGTCCTAGTGCGTTGATTATATGAAGTCTTAGCACGACAACTTCCCGACTGTTCACTGCAACAAGTTTTGTCTGCCTCCGACAAGGAAGAGTCTATGACAGCGACGCGCCTTCGGCCCGCTTCAGTGCTTGTAGGCGTCGCTAGCTAGGTGATCTATGAATCTGGATGTTATTTCTAATGTTCGTTGTACAATTATTATTAAAGATGAATAGATTGAAATTTTTTCCAAAAAAATAAAAAACTTTGCCGACTGAAACTGTAGAAAATACAGCGAAATTCAGAGGCAGACGCCACTGCAGATAATTCAATACTCCAGCACTCCAACATAGTGCAGGTGCTGTTGAAGGGTGTCTTCATTCAGCACCCTCCACCAGACCACCACCCCATGATGCACGCAACTAAATTCAGGTGCACGTAGCAAATGTATGATCATTGCAATCATTTGCGATGGATGACCGAGAATACAGGGCCAACAAAATTATACACAGTATAGTAGGAGTACTATACTGGTATTCCATTTGAACCCATCTCTGTTCTGAGCTTGACTAAATAAATAGCTGGACCCCGGAAAACCAAGTTAAATTGCCGGAGATACAACAACCACCTAGAGCATGGAGCAATCATTTCATTTCATTTCATCGACAGAAAGCGAAAGCAACATACTACTAGTACTAATTACACGCCTACATTTGGATTCCTTCCGTTGGCAAACTTTTCTTCAAGGCCATACAGACCATCTACCCTACCGGAATCAATGGCACGGCCCACAGACAGCTAGTACTACAACCAAGAACACCGCCGCGCTATAGATAGTATGCCCTAACTCCCACTTGTCCTTCATTGCCGACTGACCGGAGAACACAGCAACTCCAGATCACAGTGGCGCTGGAGACGCCGGCAACAAGCGGTTCAGCGGTCAAAATCAGCACTCCAGATTTACCAGATTAGCTTAGCTGTGGCAACTTGTGGCGTAAACGGGCCATGATTCTAATTAGGACCTTCCCTGCCTAGAGCTCGGCGAGTCATGGAAGGGGGCCAACGTGTTATGCTCTGTGGTTTACCTCACCTAGACACTGCTCCCCTGATCGGAGGTGTCGTCGTAGTAGTACGGCGACAGCTTGCCGTCCTTGTCCAGCCTCGGCCTCGCGTCGGCGCGCACCTCTTGCAGCATCTTCACCACCCTCCGCATCGCCGGGCGGTTGATCGGCAGCGAGCTCGCGCAGATGAGGCCGATGTTCAGGACCCTGCTGATCTCCTCCTTGAAGGCCATGTCGAGCCGGCTGTCCAGGACGGGCTCTACTCCTTTCTGATCAATGGTGCTGCACACCCACTTCACCAGGTCTTTCTCGCCGAACTCGGGGTCGACCGGCGGCTTCCCAGTCACGAGCTCCAGGAGCACCACGCCGAAGCTGTATATGTCGCTCTTCTCGTTTACACGGAGCGTGTACGCGTACTCTGCACACAGAAGAAGAACTAGGATCAGACTTACATGTTCGTACATCATCAAAAGGACTCATAACTGAACTTGTGAAACATTCAGAAAATCTTACCAGGAGCAATGTAACCACAGGAGCCAGCTATCACCGACATGGACTTGGGCGCCCGGCCAGCCATCTCCACCACCTTGGCAACACCGAAATCTGCAACGCAAGCGCTGAACTCTGCATCCAAGAGGATGTTGTTGGACTTGACATCCCTATGGACGATCGCCGGCACGCAGTCCTGGTGCAGGTAGGACAGCCCCTCAGCGGCATCCAGCGCAATCTTGTACCGCGTAGGCCAATCCAGCAGACCGGCCTTGCTGCTATGCAGCACGTCCCCGAGGCTGCCGTTGGGCATGTACTCGTACACCAGCATCTTGGAGTCATTGTGCGTGCAGCAGCACAAGAGCTTGACGATGTTCTTGTGCCGAATCTTGCCAAGCGTCCTCACCTCGGCCTCGAAGCTGTTGTCGGCCGCCGATCCCTCGCCGGCGTTCTCGATGTCCTTCTTCGCCGCGCCGCCCCACAGCTTCTTGACGGCGACCACCTCACCGTTGCCGAGAACCGCCTTGTAAACCTTCCCAGATGCTCCACTGCCAATGACATTGTCCTCGTCAAGGCAGTCCAGGATATCATGCTCGCTGAACGACACCTTGTGGAAGGATGTCAGTGTCCATTTCGAGCGCTCAGCCTTCAGTTTCGCTTTGTTGAAGCTCCGGTACCTCCAGTAGAACCATGCGACGCCGGCAACCAAGACAACAGCCGCAAATATGAATATCGAGCGCATCATCCAGACGATGCCAGAATTGTTCCCTGAACTTCCTTGCGAGGCAGAGCACAAACCGGCAATGTCTCCACACAGCCCCGGGTTACCCAGGAAGCTGCTGCGGTATGCTTCCGTTGCATACTGGGGTGGAAGCTGGCCACTGAGCTGGTTGTTGGATACGTTGAACTGGTTCAGCTTCAGGTTCTCCAGTTGAGCTGGTACTTGGCCTGTGAGACGGTTGCCGGAAAGGTCAAGGTAGTTGAGCACCGGCAAGTCACCCAGCTCCGGTGGTATGGCTCCGGTGAAGCCATTGTCGGCGAGGTTGAGCTCGCTAAGCTGCTTCCAAGAACGGATTCCCCGGAGCAACTGACCAGATAGCGAGTTGTTGTGGAGCACGAGCCGGCCGAGCTCTGCTAGGCTGCCAAGGGAGGAGGGAAGAGGCCCAGAGAGCATGTTGCCGTCTGCCGATAGCTCGTACAGCTTGGAGACGGATCCAATTTCCGAGGGGATGCTCCCGGTCAGCCGGTTGTTGGAGATAACCAGCTTGGACAGGTTGGCCGCGCCGGCGATGACCGGGGAGATCTCCCCGGCGAGCTGGTTGTCGTTGAGCTCGAGAAGCGCCAAGTGCGGCAGGCCCCAGACCGCGCCGGGCACGTCCCCGTCGAGCCTGTTCTTGGACAGCCGCACCCGTCGCAGCCTATGGCACCGCCCGAGCCCCTCGGGGATGCGCCCGGTGAGCGCATTATTGAGCATCAACAGCTCCTCCAGCTCGCCGCGGTCGCATATGCCCCTTGGGATCTCGCCGGAGATGGAGTTGTCGGACACGTCCAGGCACACCAGTGGCGTGTTCTTACCGAGGTCGGCCGGCAGCGTGCCGTTCAGCTGGTTCGAGAAAAGGCGCAGCTCAACGAGCGACGACGCCTTCGCCGCGGACTCCGGCACGGGCCCTGTGAGCGAGTTCATGTACAGGTGCAGGCTCTCCAGCTTTGGCGCCTCGAACAGGTCATCCGGGATGGCGCCGACGAGGCGGTTCATGGAGATATCTACGCTCCTGAGCTCCGCGAGCTTGCCGAATCCCTTCGGGATTGAGCCGGAGAGCGAGTTGTTGTACAGCTCGATCTGAACGGCACTTGTCAGACCGGCAAGCTCCGGTGGTATCGGGCCGGTGAGCGCGTTGAGAGACAGGTCGAGGTCGGTGAGGTTGGCGAGCCGGCCGAGAGACGCCGGGATGGAGCCGGCGAGGTTGCAGCTCGCGAGCCAGAGCACGCGCAGCGCGGTGAGGTCGCCGAGCTCGGCCGGCACTGGGCCCGGAGCGAACGTGTTGTAGGACATGTTGAGCTCCCGGAGCGTGGCGACGCCGCCGAGGAACGCCGGCACCTTGCCGCCGAGCAGGTTGTTGACGAGCGAGAGCGACTGGAGCTTCTGGAACGTGCCGAAGGACTCCGGGATGGCCCCGGAGAAGTTGTTGCCCTCGAGGCTGAGGTAGACGAGCTCCGGGAGCGCGGCCAGCGCTTCGGGGAGCGGCCCGACAAGCAAGTTCATGGATAGGTCGAGGCGCACCAGCGCCTTGCACCCGGCGACGGCCTTGGGGATGTCGGGGCCGATGTAGTTCCCGTTGAGGTCGATGACCTGGAGCCGCGGGAGGCGGCAGAGCGCGGCGGGGAAGGAGCCGCTGAGGTTGGCGTTGGGGAGCGAGACCTCCGTGACGGCGCCGTCGACGCAGGAGACGCCCGTCCAGCCGCAGGGCGTGGCGTCGCGGGGGTTCCAGTCCGCGAGCGCGGAGGCGGTGAGCGCGCGCTTGGCGTCGAGCAGGTATAGGCCGTCCTGGTTGAGCCCGAGCGACGGGGCCACCAGCGAGGCGGCATTGGCCGCGACGGCGAGCAGCAGGAGGGGGAGGAAGGCGGCCATGGTGGGCGATGGGACGGTTCTTTGGCTGGGCGTGCTGGAGGCGTGTCGGGGTCAGACGAAGGACGGCGACATGGGCGTCGGCATTGGCGACGGCGAGTGTGTGGGGAGCGAGCTGGTGGGTGCTCTTATTGAGATGGGGATGGATGGGGGAGACGACAAGGGAGTGGGGGTAGCTGAGCTGAGCTGAGCAGAGCAGAGCAGAAGCGAGCTGAGCACGCACAGTTTACTAGGAGGAGACCCGGTATCGAGTAGAGTGGGGGGAGTGGATGGAAGCTGTCCATTTTTTAAACGTTTTCTTGGGGAGGGAATTCCTCGGCGAGGAGAAGCGGATGGAGGCCCGGTAAAAAAGACACCGGGGAGACTGCCGTTTGACCTGTTTTGTTGGGGTCCGGCTCGGCGCGTTTCTACTGTGGCGTCGAGATGCGGCTGTGTTTTGTCTCGGTTTCGGCCTCTGAGAAGTGGGGCCGGCTGCTGCCGAACAGGAGATTTGATCCGTCCCAGCTGGTCCCGTCGATGAGAAATTTAGGGCCTGTTTGGGACTGCTCTACTCCTTAAAATTCAGCTCTGCTTCGGAAAACACAAGCCAAACAGGGGTAGCTCCACGATATGCTGCTTCGCAAAAAATTAGAATCTGTGGTACAACTTCTAGTTTTTTATGAAGCTCTTGAAGGGGTGCTCCAAAAAACTCTAGAAGTTGGAGTTGGCTGGAAATTACCCACCACTGCCACCAGTAAGTGGATACCCCTTCGTTTCTTCGCCCTCAACCAATCAAATAGATTCTTTTCACCAAATTCTCATTCGTGAAGCTGGAGCTAGATGGATGCCAAACATTCTCTTTGGTAGTGCTACAACTCCTAGTTGAAACTGCTCCAAAGTGAATTTAGTGGAGCGAAACTGATTTTTGTGAAGCGGAGCAGTCCCAAACAAGCCCTTAGGCTGTTTACCATTTTTTTCAAAAACGATCAAATCTGTTATAATACAAAACATCTCAAACATAATAATATTACATCGAGATTTCCAGATCATCAAACGACCACCGCTACCTCCCCCAAAGTATTGTCAAGTGTTGGAATTAGGGCACCAACCATGAATAGGAGCTGTATAGAACTCGTGAGTCGCCGACGCGTTGTTGTCGCCGCTCCGCTATCGGGCCGGACACATTCTTATTGGTGGTCTTGTGACTCACCTCGCTAAGCACTTCGGCTAAACTCGGAGGGAATTGAGCACGTTGAAGGGTACACTCACCTCAACGGGAAGGTTATGATTAGCTATCAGTTCATAGGACCCGACGGGGAGCACGGAGGGGATCACTCTTACAAGTGCCCCATCCCAACTCCAATGTTCTGCTCTTTCGCTTGCCCCTCCCGTAAGCCTTTTCTGTGCCTGAGCGCCAAATGTGGGTTGCTCTCGGTTGGGATGCGTGGGGAAATGCAACCCAGTGTATTCCACCACCATAGCAACACTATGGCCACGGTGGTGGGTGGGTGTCTAGGATTGGGTTTTAGCGCTTGTGGCGGCAGGTTGGAGGGATTCGTACGGATGTCTATGTGACCAACAACAATATCCACCTGCTCAATGGGAATATGCAGGTCCTGATTGGTTTTTGGCAACCTGGCACAACACCACCGTCATCTAGTGGAGCACCACAGATGCATTGGCCTCATACTGCATTGGGTAGGCACGAAGACGAGAACATGGACTAGAGAGAGTAGGATAAGACTAAACATGGGGAAGCTCATCCCCCAGTTATCCATGCATCCATATTTTATTTATATTTATTTTCTATAATTTCTCATCATGTTTATTTTCATATTTGCATTATAATTTTTTTGATTGAACTTTGTTCTTATTTGTTGGAATCCACTTTGTTGTGCCTTCATTGTTCGAGCCCACAGATTTGTTCACTTCTAGCAAATTGGAAATAAAGAGAAAGAAGCGAAGAAGCGACTTGAGGAAAGAAGCAAACAAGCATGAGAAGGTATAACATATTATACTCATAACTCATAAGAGGGTTATGCGTAATTTACTTTTCTTACTCTTGATCATTATTAGTTTGCGACCGTTACGCGTAGTTTACGACGGGGGTAATCATAAGAGGGTTGCCTGTTCATGTAAGAACAACGCCCTAACACCGGTCCACCCACATATCAAATTATCAAAGTAGCGAACACGGATCAACTAAACATGATTAACGTGACCTGAAGAGAATTCACATGTGTCATCGAGAACGCTTTTGCTTCATATAAGAGAGACTTCCGGCTTGTTCCTTGCTATAAAAAGGATTAGGCCACCTTCCTGCACCTTTGTTACTATTGTTACTTATCACTTGTTACAAATTACCTTGCTACAAAACTATGTTGTACCGCTACTTTCTAGACTTGCAGAGAATACCTTGCTGAAAACCGCTTATCATTTCCTTCTACTCCTCGTTAGGTTTGACACTCTTACTTATCAAAAAGACTATGATTGAATACTCATGGGTCATCATTCATCACCCTCCATTGTTTCTTCTAAAGCGACGATATTCTCAGTTTGGCGTTATAGAATTCACCACAGTAACTTTGTTGGACCAATTCCATCTTACCATACCACCATAAATCATTTAATTTGAAATCTTAAAATCGCTTGGAGCACGGATGAAGATTTTATTGATGTGTTACTTAAAACGAGCATGTAGTGATGTAACACCTTACAATAATCTCTTCATTTTATTCATATGCAAGAAACATGTCTTCAGTACTTAACAACATTTTCAATGTTGGCCTATGATCAACAATTTGACCATTCTGATAACTTTACTCACAACTAACTTGGAGTACTAGACATATTTGGTTGTTTACATACCATGGGATACAAGTGTGACTGAAATTATATTTTCCTCATCAGTATTTCATGATATTGATTCTTGCTTAAAAACTTATTCCATGTGACTTTTGACAAGAAACTTTCTTGGCGTTTCATACTAAACTATTTTAGTATCTTGTCGATATTTTATTTTGGCTAAGCTTGATTACACATTATTATCTCCATAAATCATTATGCCTAATACAAAAACTATATAGCCTAAGTACTTTATTAAACCTAGTTTCAATAAAGTGTTAATTCATGTCAAGAAATTTATATAATTTCTAATCAACAATCACTACTAGAAACAGTATATTCGCCGTCTGTTGGCTCTTTGCCCTCTGCCAGCGGACGGCAAAGACTATCTTTGCCGTCAGCTTAGCATAAACGTACGACAAAGATTGTCTTTGTCGTCAGCTTAGCATAAGCAGACGACAAAGGAATGACCCATGGCAAAGACAATTGTTGACATCAGTCCTTTCTTTGTCGTCTGCCAGCAGAGGGCAAAGAGCAAACGACAGACGGCAAAGAAGGAGGTGGGCCTCACCAAAGAGCTGCATTGGCTAACCCCAACGGCCCCCTAGCAGACGGCAAAGAAGAGGCAGACGGCAAAGAAAAGACTTAACTAATGGCCGCGCCCCCACCCCGGTCTCTCTCTCTTTGTTCTCTTCCTCGCCGACTACCACTCGACGCCGCCCCCCCAACCGCCGCCCCACCACCCCGGCGCCCTGCGGCTCTCGTCGCCCCCTTCGCCTCGTCCCACCGGGAGCCGCCCCGTCGCCCCCTGCCGCTCCACCGCCATCCGGCGAGCTAATTTTTTCTGTTTTTCTTCTTCTTCTTTTTTGCTACTTAATTGTTAGATTAGATTAGACATGTAGTGTAGTGCTAGATTAGAATATATTAGACTAATGCTAGATTTTAGTTAACTAGTCATAACTAAAAAGTTGAAAAAGGAAGAAGAATTAGAAGAAGGAGCTGGAGGAGGAGGACGAGGAAGAAGAAGAAGAAGAAGAAGAAGAAGAAGAAGAAGA
>LR738711.1:241468629-241618791 GCA_902687465.1 Secale cereale | reverse complement strand
GGAAGAAGAAGAAGAAGGAGGAGGAGAAGAAGGAGGAGAAGTAGAAGAAGCAGAAGCAGAAGGAGAAGAAAAAGCAAAAGAAGAAGAAGCAGAAGGAGAAGAAGAGGAAGAAGAAGAAGAAGAAGAAGAAGAAGAAGAAGAAGAAGAAGAAGAAGAAGAAGAAGAAGAAGAAGAAGAAGAAGAAGAAGAATAAGAAGAGGAAGAAGAAGAGAGAGAAAAAAAAGTTCATCTAGTTGCCACATCCAGGCCCTGTGCTAGGATACGAGACTTGTTCTCTGGGCATCCTGTTTCATCTTTTCGTAGTAGGGGTCGATGATGGCCGAGGCGAGTTCAACCAGGGAGTCCTTCTTCATGCTGCCCCGGAACCTGTAGTGCTCACGGATTTCAACAAGGTTCTGGCAGGCCAAGCCCGTAACCCTGAGCGCTTTTACATCGTCGGTGGTTTCCACCGTGGCGAACTTGTAGTCGATGTTGTTGACAAACCTATTGAAACGGTTGAACACGCAAGGAAAAGCTTCCACAAGCCGAGCGCGCCGATGGACGCGAGCAGAGCGCGTCGCGGCGCCTAACGTTGAGGAGAGCTTGCCGAGGGACGCGAGCAGAGGCCAGCACAGTGATACGTGGCAAATAAGATGAATTGTGCAAGCGATGTGCATTCGTATTTTATTAGTTAAATCATACTTATAAACCAGGACGGGGGTATAGTAGGTAATTAAATCGCAAACATTTTATTGTATTAACCGTATGTGTATGTGTTCTTTCGTCCTCCTCTCGCATGTCTCGTCACCCCGCTGTTATAGACGGCTTACAACGCAAGCTTGCACAGCGCGAGGGGGTGTTCTTTTGGCCAAACGGTGGCGCCAATGAATCATCGGTGAGCCTATTCCCGCGCAGCCTCGCAGGTTCCCGTGCGAGCTTTCCGCCCGACTCGGTGAAGTCCCCCAAAATCCCAATGCTTACCGGCCTGCTATATAAACCCTCACGGTCGGCGAGTCCTGCGTCGCATTTTCCCTCCCTCCCTGTAGCTTATCTCGTCTGCTTCTCCCACAATCGCCAATGGCACCGGTCCGTCGTTGTCGTGGAATTGTCACGACAGATGTCCTAGGGTAAGGACTTAGTCGTGAGGCCAACGCATCTATGTAGTAGGTTGAGAGGGGTTGAGCGAAATCGAGAGACGCAATGCAAGACAAGGATTTAGACAGCTTCGAGCCCCGGGAAACATCATCCGTTAATAACCCTACATGTTGTTTGTGGCTAGATCTCATTAACCCTCATGGAGTTGCCGCATAAGCCGGCTCTCCTTATTGTGTCTAACCCTAGAGATTTCTTTCTTACTTGTGAAAACCTGTCCCTCTTGGGGTGCCCTGCCCCTCCTTATATAAGTTGAAGGGGCGGGTTACATGTAGAGTCCAATTCGTACTTAAGACTTAACTATTCTGACTTCTCTTCACGGGCTTCTCTCCATGGGCTTCTTAACGTCTTGGGCTTCTTAACGTAAGACGGTTTACAATCCAGCTTACAATCTGGTTTAAAATGTGGCTTAACTGTCTGGCTTAACTGTCCGGCTTAACTGTCCGTCTTACATGACTGTGTATGCCGGCTTACAATGCTTGACTGTGTCTGCCGGCTTACATGACTGTGTCTGTCGGCTTAACCTACTTAACTGTTCGTGCCGGCTTAACATGCTTAACTGTTCCTGCTGGCTTATAGTCTGCCGAGTCACCAATGAAACATCAAGTCCCAGCCGGGTCATTTCTCCGGCCGGGTCACACCGCGGGGTACATCCCCGACATTAACCACCAGTTTAATTTGGATTTATCCATGTTAAACTTGATCCTTCCTGCATACATAAAAACGAGAACAAATTTCATAGATTGTGCTCCGGGTTAAAATATTTTCCTGAACCAGCACCTGATCATCCTTAAATCCTTGTCATTTCCTCCTTGACATGTATCTGTGATCTCATAGCAAATCTCCTTATCATATATGTTCAAACATTACCAATGCAAAAAATCCGGGCACTTCTTGTGAAAAATCCGGGTCAATAGACCAGCTTCATAATCAATTTTGCTGACGTTGGTTTCTCGTAGAGAAATATTATACGAAAAAATCCACCAAAATTGCCAGGTCATAAAAACTGATGATTCCGGGTTATAACTGTTATACACACCGGGTGGTGATTATTACCACCACCGGGTCACACAACTGATCCTCCTAGTTTGCTCAAGATTGAGACTTTGAAGATGTTTCTCCCTTATATTCATATTACCTGTAGCCCCCAAGTCTTGAGCAGAGCAAAGCGATTACTTAAGACTTCCTTCAATATGAATAGTACCACTTCGAAGAAATCCAGGTTGTTCATCTCAGTCACTAGTCAAAACTGAATATTCCACATATGTTATGTAGCCCCCAAGTGCCGGGTTGTCATGCTTGCAGCAACCTGGGACTTGTAACTGCCTTATGCTGATAAAAACTTCTACCAGTGTAGCCCCCAAGGGCCGGGTCATTATGCAATAATGAGAAGGGACTTTGCAGATATGATCATGTAGATTTGAACAGCAACGTGTAGCCCCCAAGGGCCGGCTCGGTAAGATAATACTGAGCTCGGACTTCATCAAAAACAACATCATATAATGTAACCCCCATCATGGGGCTTGAACACACGTCCACAAGGTTAAGAGCTTTGTGCCTTACCAACTGAGCAGTGGACCTTCAATATAATGGATTAAGACTTGTGTACCTTGAATTGTTGACATGAGCAATTGGTAGCCCCCAAGGGCCGGCTCATTACGATGTCATGAGTCGGGTCTTCAATAAGGTGAGCCAAAAATGACTTTGCATTAGCCCCCAAGTGCCATGGTACATGCTGGCAGTGACATGGGACTTGTATATTTGATGTAATCTCAATTTGAATAATGTAGCCCCCAAGTGCCGGGTCGTAAGCCTGCAACGACTTGGGACTATTTCTTCCATTGTAGAATAAATCATATCCATTGATAAGATAATAGCCATTGCGCTAAGGCGACTTTGAAAACCTCAATCATAATATTGGTTATTGATAACCGTAATAAAAATCCAACCATGTCGGCTATTGAAGATTTGAATAACCTAATTTAAAAACCGGTTCCTGCAATATAAAAAGAAAACAAATGCCCTGGCGGTTTACCGCCGGGCGGGTCATTGTGCCCAACCGGTGCCACTGGGGACAGATGTCCATAACCAGGGCCGGTTTAATCGTTATAAAAATAGTCATACCTGAATACACGATTTGGACTGCCAACTTGATCAGTCTTTAGATAGTCATAGCCTTATAAAGGTATAATTCCAGAAATAAGATCGTTATTATCTGGCGGCTTAGAGTCGTTCATTAGATTGGGTTGCAGAGACCCGGGGAGTCTTCAAGTATGAGCCCTGAAGGGAGGCAGCTAGGCCGAACTTGCAAAGAACGCAAACCAAAAATGAAAACTCATAAGAGAATTAGAAAAAACGATCGAAAAACACTCGAGGCTTTTGCAGGCCGCTGTCGGCGTCCTGGGAACCAGGGTACCCAGACTTGCCTGTCTGCAGGCCGCGACGCGCTCCTACTACGGCCTGGTACGGCCCAGCTGATCGGCCAGCTGTCCAAGACCCTCGCGAGGGGGCTAAGCCTCGCGAGGAGAACAACGTCGAAACCCCCTCAGGAGCGGCCTCGTCAAGGTGCTCCGGAGGGGCGGAGAATCTTAGGCCAAGCTTGCCTCAGGAGGAGGCAGTGATGTCAGTAGTGACGCACCGCGCCAGCGGGTGCCAGTGCCCGCCAGCGGCGCAGTTGCCGTTTCGGTGCAAGGGGGACAACGCAGCCGCAGGTTCCCGAGGAGCGGGACAAAGGTTTCCCCTTTGGTGCAACAAGACCGAAGACCGCAAGGACGACAAGGAGGATGTCACCATCGAGCCCACCACCGTGTCACCGCCTGATCCTTTTGCAGGCGAAGACCGCTTTTGTCAGGATAGGAACGTCCTTATGTTCCCGCCAAAAAATGGCCGTTGTGGGATCCCTTCCCGCCTAAACATTTCGGGGGAAGAGGACCCTGGCCGCCTATATAAGTAGCTAGGACCCCCACTGTGGAGGGACGAGTCGAACCAAGCCCAGCCAAGTAGAGCAGACCCATAAACTCTGCCACCAGGCAAGGAGCAAGAACACTTGCTTCCTGACCCTCCCGAGCCCACCTCCTGAGCTCAGGAACCACTTTACTAGTTCATATTCTAGCCCTCTCGAGGCTAATCCACCAAAGTAGGAAGTAGGGTTTTACACCACACGGTGGCCCGAACCTGGGTAAACTCTTGTGTGCTCTATCTGTTGTTTTCTTGAATCTCTTCACCAAGACGAGAGCGAGACGCTAGGTAGGCGCGAGTGGGAGAGATCTTCGTTCACGCCCCTGTGTTCGAACTTCTTCTGTTTTGCGGAGCCCTAAATCCGACATTTGGCGCGCCAGGTAGGAGGCGTGTCGAGATCTCGCATCTCCGACGACCTCGTCCCGCTCTCGTCGTCGACTTCGCTCCGCAGCCATGGTGGACACATACCGAGCTCGCGCCGACCGCCGTGCCGTGAACATTGCTCAGACGGCGCCCGCGGGCAACGGTGCACCGCTCCGCCCCAACTCGCCGATCGCCAACGCCGCCACCGACCCGGCCGTCCACGAATAGCAGGACTCGTCTCTGCCATCGTCTGTGTGGCGCGATGGCCACACGGCGATGCCTTCACCCTCACCAGCCGCGGTGTTGTCCTCGCTGGTCCGTCGCGGACCGGTCTACCAGTAGCCTGCACTACTGATGGCGCAAGAGCTCTTGCGCTACCGCTCGGCAGATGACCTCTACGACGAGTGGCTCCACCGCATCACCGAGCTCATCAACGCCACTGGAGAAGCACCTGCACCAATGCACACCTCCCGTCCCCCGTCGCCCCCGGCGGGGAACGAAGGCCACTGAGTCCCGGCTCCGCCTCCACTCTACGATGCCGGCCAGGAGGTCCGGCGCGAGGCTCGGCGGCGTGAGCCACCCCGCAGAGCCCATGCGCATGACGAGGAGAGCTGCCAGGTGATTCCACATCCCCAGGCGGGGGCTCGCGGGCCCCCTGGCCCGCAACGCCAAGACCGCGCGCCACATGAGGTGGTGGCGCCAGCACCCCAAGAACTAGCACCGTAGGGGCAGGGGGCGCCTGCGATCAAGAGCGTGGTCGGATGTCGCGCCCTAGCTCCTGAGCTACGACGCCTTGTCTGGCCCGGCAAGTTCAAGCCGGACCTGCCTCCGCGCTACGACGACACCACCGACCCCACGGAGTTCCTCCAACTCTACGAGCTGAACCTCGAGGCATCCAACGGCACCGAGCAGGTCATGGCGAACTGGTTCCCCATGGTTCTCAAAGATGGTGCACGCTGCTGGCTCCTGAACCTCCCCGTGGGATCCATCTCCTCCTGGGAAGAGCTTCGTGAGCGTTTCATCGCCAACTTCCAAGGCACCCGCGACCGAGCCCCGGCAGCTGCTGATCTACGCCGCGTGAGGCAGCAGCCGGGAGAGACCCTGCAAAAGTACATCCAACGCTTCAACACCATGCGCCTCCGGATCCCTAGGGTCTCGGATGAGGCCATCATCTCGACGTTCTCCGACGGCGTCCGTGACGTTAGGATGAGGGAGGAGCTCGCCATCCACGAGGACCTGTGCACAGCCCTCGAGATGTTCAAGCTCGCGGCAAAGTGCGCCAGGGCGGAGGAAGGATGCCTCTCCCTCCAGGAGCTGCCTGAGGCGGAGGTGGACGACAAGAGGGCCAAGGCCAAAGAAGCAAAGCGCAAGGGACCCGCCGTGCTGGCTGCGGAGCCAGAAGTGAAGCGTGGCTGCGGCTACGATGACCTTCCCAGAGACAACCGACCATACTGCGTCTTCCACAACGTCCACATCCACAACACTAACGGCTGCCAGGAGCTCAGGGCGATGCGCCATGGGTGCGTCGGGCAGCGCCCTGAGCGCGACAACCGCGGCTACGGCCGTGGAGGAGGCCGAGGTGGAGGACGTTGGGATGGCAGGAACTCGCGCCAAGGGTGGCACGAACAACCTCGTGAAGACCACTGGCAGGAGCAGCCTCGTGACGCCCCCTGGCGCGACCAGCCTGGCGAGGGTCGCCCTCAGGGCAATGGAGGCCTGCCTCCGCTGCCGCCACCACCAAGAAAGAATGACGACGACCGCCAGGGAGACGGAGCAGGGGGCTTCCAGGAGCCACATGCAGTTGCATGCATCTTGGGAGGATCCCATGCTCCGGCTTCCCATTGCATCTTCAAGCAGTTCACCCGTGAGGTGAACGTGGTGCTTCCCAGGCCTGATGCCGCGCGCAACCTCAGGTGGACCAAGCAAGTCATCACCTTCGACCCCAAGGACCAGCTCAAGTGCACCGCGACCCCAGGCGCTCTCCCGATGCTCTGCACCCCGACCATCAGCAACGTCCTTGTGACCAAGACCCTCATCGACGGTGGAGCAGGACTCAACGTCCTCTCTGTCCAGACCTTCGAGACGTTCCAGGTTCCCTATGATCAGCTCCACCCGACCAAGCCATTCTACGGAGTCACGGATGGCTCCACACTCCCGATGGGGCAGGTCCGCCTTCCCGTCACCTTTTGTGACCGTGACAACTACCACACCGAGCTCATCGACTTCGACGTCGCCAACATCCACCTCCCGTAGAACACCATCCGCGGGTATCCTGCCCTCGCCAAGTTCATTGCGGTGACCCATCACGGCTACAACATCCTCAAGATGCCAGGGAGCGGCGGAGTCATCACGATCACCTTCGACAAGAAGGAAGCGGTGCGTTCCCTGGAGCGCGCCTACCAGACTGCGGCGGTCGAATGCTCCGATGAGGATGGAGCCGTCCTCGCCCTGCAGACCGCCCCCAAGAAGAAGAAGAACCTGCCCGTCAACGGACCTCAGGACGCATGGGCTCCCGACGGGCCGGCCTCAGGACTCGCGCCTACTGACGAGGCGCCCTCCACCCTCGCATAGGGAGGCGCGCCCGATGCCCCTCTCGTGACGGGCTGTGGGGCTCTCCTCTGGAGTGTCTCCGGACTCACCAGCATCTTGAGGGAGGTGTTCGGGCACCATCTGCAAGCGTGTCTTGACGCACGTTTTTGTGAGCCCAGCGTGAACCGCCCAGCGCTGGGGGCTCAGGACTTCATCAACCAAGTTACCGAGGAACTTCAGTACGCAAGACTCATCTGCGGTGGGCATAACCACACAACCCCAAGCTCACCTGCTCGTAGCCCGAGCGACCGTTTCCGCATCTGCGTTGACATCGCAGGTCTCAACCGAGCCGCCTCTCAGGAGCCCTTCTGGCCGACGGCGGTCGGTCAGAGGAGGGCCCTCCCCTGCAGCTACGTCCGCACACTCTTCGGCTTCCGTAACACAACTGCCATGTTCCAGCGTCTTGCGCATCAGGCCTTGGGGGCTCGGGAGGCTCAGTGGCACGCGGTCCGGACAGAGCAAGAACCGGACCCGCGCGACCACTGAGAGCCTTCGGAGCCCCTGGGCCTCAGGAGCCCGACGATCCTCAGGAGCAACCCGCATGGCTCGCATCTTCAACTACCCCAACTCTTCTTCGACAAGTATCAGGTGACGTTTCAGGTATCCGATCAAGGGAGCCCCCCGGGCTGCATCATCCTCGGCCTGCTGGGGGCTGTTCCCCCATAGTTGTCTCCCCTTTTTTGCATGATCAAGGCTAGTTGTTTCTTTCCATTCGCATTATCTGCATGCTTGGCATCCTCACCGCCACTAAGGTCATGAGCCCTTGTGAGCCCATTCGTGACCGCCCCATGATTAAGGACTGGCACGGCGTCTGTGCTCGGGTCCGTCCCTGCAGCATCGCTAAACCCAAGGGCTGAGCTCTCTCGCGAGCCATTCCCATGACGTCACCTCCCGTGGTCCTTGGTGCCTTGTTCTTGCATGGGCTAATCATGGATGGGTAAGTAGGGGCCCGTGGCAGGTGCCTCGCTCACGCGGGAACCGCACGCCGGTTGTTTTTCTTTTGGATCATTGCATGAGAAGACTGGGCACGACGTCTGTGCTCGGGTCCGTCCCTGCAGCGTCGACAAATCCAGCGGCTGAGCTCTGTCTCGCGAGCCATTCCCGTGACATCACCTCCTGGGGTTGCAACCCGCCTCAGGGTAGGGTCTCGTGAGTGATGCGTAAGCTCACGAGAACTTCCTCAGAGTCGTTCAGCTCATCCTGAGGAGGGCCCATATACACCTTGGATGTGCTACCGTGCAAGCCACGTGTTAGGACGGGGTTGTACATGCCCCGGAGTCTCTCTCGATGGGAGGCTCCCTCCCACGGTCCAGTAGAAGTACCATGCTCCGTGCTGGCAGATCCAACCGAGGAGAGGTTATGCCCACGAACCAGTGGAAGCACCAAGCTCCGCGCTGGCCGCTACGACCGAGGCGCGGTTATGCCCACACTCCGCACAAGTGTGGTAGCTCTATGCTCCGCGCTAGTTATAAACAACTGAGGACGGCCCCTAGTGGTCGCACCAACCTCAGGGAGCTTTTCAGCTCACGACGCTCACAGCTTCTCCTTGGATGGGTGTCGCGAGGGGGGCTAGGCACGGGGGCTATGCTCAGGTCACGCCTGGCAGACGCCGCCCTACCAGGTGCCCAGACACCTGGCCTTCTCGCACCCCCATCCCAGGCGAAGGCTCGTGAGCAAGGTATGGTGCTCGTTCTCCTTCATGAGATCTGTTCATACGTCAAAGGGGACCCATGGGCATCACGACCCAGGGGCCTAACTAGCCACATAGCCCCTCATCCCTTGAGTCTAGTTATGACGATAACCTCGGTCACCCGGAGGGCTCAATGGCGATCCAGGTATGCGCGGGGTTGGGCCCTGCCGATGCAGAACGCAAACGGGATCGCTTGAACGTCAAGGGGGCCCCTAGGCATCGCGACCCAGGGGCCTCACTAGCCACGTAGCCCCTCATCCCTTGAGTCTAGTTATCGCGATAACCCCGGTCACCCGGAGGGCTCAATGGCGATCGAGGTATGCGCGGGGTTGGGCCCTGTCGACGCAGAGCACCTAAGCAAACATGAAAGGAAGCAAGCACGGAAATCACCTAGCTATTACAATAAATACCAAGTTTTTCAAATTCAAACAAAGTTCTCACGCCTCCCCGAGGCACTCGCACTTTCCTCTCTGGACAGGAACAGATCGGGCATCACCAAGCACGTCATCACCGGTCTCCTCCTCTCCGGCTATGGTAGCAGCGGCCTGGAGGAACGCCTCCACCAGCTCCGTGACCTTTGTCCCCAGGGCCTCGGAGCGACTACTGTCACATCCTCGTGAAGACAGTCCGGACACAGAATCTCGCCCCGAGAGAAGGGTAATAGAAAATCAAGTGCCACCGCCACCTGACCACACGGGATCGCTAAGATAAGTTTTCAACGCCGCATCTACTCGCGTACCTACACCTCCATCCACTATAATCACGAATCCGCTGGGACATGAAAAGCCTTCCCGGCGGACCGGTGGGCGGTTGCCTGCACGCTAGGAGGGACTTCCTGAGCATCGCGCCTCGGGGGCTCCTACCGGACCCTGGATCACTCACCTCCTGGCCTTGACCATAGCATCGCGACCTGGCATACCAGCGCAGGCTGAGGCTTGTCTGGGGACTGGGCCTCGCAGGCGTAGGGCCCTAAATTACTGCGGGTACAGAAGGAAGGGAAAGTCATGCTCTAATAAAGGGTCTCATGAAGGACATAAGTTTTATAACACCAGGCAATAGCAAAAGTATTACAAGAATTTACACGCCTTCATGAAGCCTTCCATGATGTCTCGCAGGAACTAAGCTAAGAAGTTCGCTCTCAAGGAATACGGCTTGAACTCCTTCAACAACGACGGCGCCGGGAGGACACCGTTTCCCTCCGGCAATAGGAGCGGTGACTTGGCGGCTCGTAGCTCTCGTCGGAGCTCGAGGCCGTCTCAGGGGTAGCGTAACTGCTACCAGAGGAGTCGGAGGCGCAACCAAAGGGGAGCGCCTCGCTGCCCTGACGACATGGGGAATGGTCGCCGGCGAGCCCGTCCCCCGTGCCACACGACAGCCGGCGGCCATCCACCCCGAAGACCTTGAAGGTCATCGTGCCCATCCTATCCAATGTGAAATGAAGAATGCGCGGCACACCACACCCCAACTCCAGGTCATGAAGACCTGTCCAGAGGAGATCCCTTCCACGTCGGCATACAAAGGTGGAAGGCGACACCCCTCGTGCCTCAGCTGCATCGTCACCCGGCCGCGAGCCGGGAGCACCTCCTTCAGGAATGGAGGAAGAAGGATCCATGAATTCGGAGGGCCCCCCGCCCATACGATGAACTCGCGGGCATCATCCTCAGAATGGGACGATAGCAGGGCGCGAGGAGTCGCCCGTCTCTCCGGGCAGCTGATGGCGCCACCCCTGTCGCCATCCCCGCTTCGTCCGCCTGCCGCTGGAGCATACAAGGGAAGCGGAAATCCTGGCGCCGCCCGCGTGCACCATGTGCGGGCGTCCGCCGGCCTCAGGGACACACTCGGAGAACCATGGCGCCTCTTCTTTGGGGGGAGCCGCTCAGGCTCTACCACCGGGCTCTTCCCCTTCTCCGCGGCCGAGAACCTGCGTATCGACGCCATGGAAGCCCACAGAGTAGTGGGAACAGCAGGGATCGATCTGCAACAGTCGAGTGGGAGGCGTGGTGCCTCACCCCTTGTTTATAGACCAAGAAGATCAACCGGCGGCCACTCACGCGCGGCCATAATGGCCCCGCCGCCCGCGCCAAGGAGTTGTCAAGTCGCACGATTGATAAGACTGCGTGGGAAACAGAGTCGCCCACGTCCCATCCAACTGTCACGCGCCAGCCTGGCCCGCAACCTTTTTGGGGCTCGCGGCGCTTCGTCCTCGGCTAAGGCTTTGCCCTGAAGCCAACTCCGCGCGCGCCTTGGGCTCGGGGGCTACTGTCGGGGTCCTGGGAACCAGTTTACCCAGACTTGCCTGTCTGCGAGCCACGACGCGCTCCTACTATGGCCTGGTACGGCCTAGCTGATCGGCCAGCTGTCCAAGACCGTCGCGAGGGGACTAAGCCTCACGAGGAGAACAATGTCGAGACCCCCTCAGGAGCGGCCTCGGCAAGGTGCTCCGGAGGGGCGGAGAATCCAAGGCCAAGCTTGCCTCACGAGGAGGCAGTGATGTCAGCAGTGATGCACCGCGCCAGCGGGTGCCAGTGCCCGCCAGCGGCGCAGTTGCCGTTTCGGTGCTAGGGGGACAGCGCAACCGCAGGTTCCCGAGGAGCGGGACAAAGGTTTCCCCTTTGGTGCAACAAGACCGAAGACCGCAAGGACGACAAGGAGGATGTCACCGTCGAGCCCACCACCGCGTCACCGCCTGATCCTTTTGCAGACGAAGACCGCTTTTGTCAGGATAGGAACGTCCTTGTGTTCCCGCTCAAAAATGGCCGTCGTGGGATCCCTTCCCACCTAAACATTTCGGGGTAAGAGGACCCTGGCCACCTATATAAGTAGCTAGGACCCCCACTATGGAGGGACGAGTCGAACCAAGCCCAGCCAAGTAGAGCAGACCCATAAACTCTGCCACCACACAAGGAGCAAGAACACTTGCTTCCTGACCCTCCTGAGCTCGCCTCCTGAGCTCAGGAACCACTATACTAGTTCATATTCCAGCCCTCCCGAGGCTAATCCACCAAAGCAGGAAGTAGGGTTTTACACCACACGGTGGCCCGAACCTGGGTAAACTCTTGCGTGCTCTATCTGTTGTTTTCTTGAATCTCTTCACCAAGATGAGAGCGAGACGCTAGGTAGGCGCGAGTGGGAGAGATCTTCATTCACGCCCATGTGTTCGAACTTCTTGGGTTTTGCGGAGCTCTAAATCCGACAGCCGCCAAGCCAAAGGTTCTTCTTCAATGAAACTAGCCTTGGTGGCCCTTGGAAGGTACGTGTGTGCTAGGAGCCGGCTCTCACAGTACCCAATCTACATTTGAACCTAGACAAGTGCATGTCTTTGTTTTTAAAGATAGACCTTCCTAGAGTACGCGGGGTCACAGTTGCATCTTGCATCATAGGCTGAGTTATCCAAGTTTCAAGGAAGGCGGCATTTTGAGCCTGGATCTATCCTGACTATCTGTAGCACCGTGCTCTCGCAGTGACAGCCGGCGTTTGAACCTTAGCAAGCTCAGGTCTTGGTCGAATACGCCATTAAGACTGATTGCCAAGAGTTCGCCGGGTCAATCAGGATGACCTGATGGAGTTGAAGCAGCTGGGTACAGGTAGGATGACCCACATGTTATGTCCTCTTTGGTCGAATACGCCTATGTTTGAACATAACTCGGCCAAATGGGTAGTAACGCTGTGCTCTCTTTGGTCGAATACGCTTATGTTTGAACAGGAATCCCCCAAGTGACATACTTGCGAGAGATGGATATTCTTCTTGAGCCAGAATTTTAAACCGGATTTGAGAGCTTCAATGCTTTGTTGAAAAGGCAGTTTTTCCTTGAGCCGGATTTGGACACCGGGTATTCATTGTGAGCCGGAATTTTGCTGACGACCCTTAAATTTTCATCGATATAGCAGTAGTCTCCGGGGCCGGGTTATTTTTCCCAATGTCCTGGGGTTCTTGAATTTGCTGAAATTGGCAAAACTTGCTGAGTCATATCATTGTAGCCCTCGAGTCTTGAAACTACTCGAGGAGTTGGCTTGAGACTCTTCATATTTGACCATGGCATAAGGTGTCCATCAGTGTTGTTGACAGCGCGATACGAATCCATAAAAAGTTGAGATGACTGCGGCGGGTTATAAATGAACCTGTATGTGCCGTGTCAGCAACTCGGCCAATGGTTCCTTCCAACTGGCTGATTTGAAGTTAACCAAGCTGTAGTGATGGCGGCTTGTGTGCCTGCCCATTGAGCCATCTAGTGCAGACGGCGGCTGATAATACATGATAATTTGCTCTAGAATTGTCGGAAGAAAACTGGGCTACCCAAGCAGTGACTGGCTTCATACTCAATAAACAGCTCATGCAGACATGTGCGGCCCGGTGTGTTGATGTAGACTCGGCCGTGAGAGACGGACGAAAAGGACGACCGCAATATCAGAGGCAACACAGACAGATGAGTCGGCCACGGTATTGCAAACCGATGCGGACGGGCGAGTCAATCGCAGGTGCGGTAAAACCGCACGGACGGGCGGGTCAACGACTGTCCTGTTGATGTAAACTGGGCCGCAGAGGCGGCGGCTTGCACATATATTCATTGATTGCTATGGCAGGTCAAATGCTGACGCATGATATCGATGACATGACCATCGCTCTTTATAGTGAACAAACTATCTGATGTCTTGGAACAATAAATGATCTGTGCTAATGGTAGTACTCCATATTGTTTTTTTACTGATATAGTACTTGTAGTAGTACATTGCTTGAACTCCTACACTTTGAATGTGGGACGAAATATAGCACACTGAAAAGCACAGTCCCGGGCAAACACATTCCCTTGTAATAAGATAGTCCTCCGAGGCTCATTTTGTTGTCAATTTAGCTTTTGCCAAGGCCTTATCCAATGGCCCTTTCACACATTCTAGTAGCGGGGCACTGATCTGTTCAACCTCATCTCTTTTGATTATGCTTCGCAATAAAATACCCAATATTCACCAGTGCCTTTGGGTTGGTGCCCAACCAAGCAGAGACCGCGACAACTTGGCACTGCTGCAGCTGAAGAGGCTCCGGTGACTCACCGAGGATAAACTACAGAAGCGGTTCAGGCAGGCCACAACGACGGCTGGTAAATATCCACAGCGGCATGCGAACAGGAAGCCAGCAGATGACATAAACTGATGGATCTGATGCATCAACTGATTCAACCGTCACCAGTAAAAACCACAAAAACTCCCTTCGCTTAATAGATAAACACGTATTGGGAGAGCCGAATTATCCACCACTCATGAACCCCACGGCAAAATAAAGATGAGCCATCCTCGTGACAGGTAGTGACAATGACAGAAGCAAGGCTGGCTAAGGTGGCTTGAGGCCAAGGCCATCGGAGGAGGGCGGCTTGAGGCCGAAACGACGGTGGCTCGAAGGGCCGGCGCGCCCGCAGCAGGCCCGCAGCTAGTAGCAGAAGCAGTCGCGGTGGTTTCGCGGCAGAAGCTTGCAGACAGCCACTGTAGGAGCAGCGGGTCATCAAGTCAAGGCCGTGGGAGCGACGATTTAAAGTGCAGGCGGAGGCGGCTCAAGGCACACAACGACGAGTGGCTGAGCCCGTGGTTGAGCGGAGGCCGCGGCATGGTGCTACTTCTCGAGCTTGCGTTGTATTTCCTTAAAGAGAAAATGGTGATGCAACACAGTAGCGTAAGTATTTCCCTCAGTTTATCAATCCAGTAGGAGACCACGCGCCAGTCCCTCGCACCTGCACAAACAAATAAGAACTTCGCAGCCAACGCGATAAGGGGTTGTCAATCCCTTTACGGTCACTTACGAAAGTGAGATCTGATAGAGATGATAGTTTATATTTTTGGTATTTTTGGTTTATAAGAACAGCAAATAAGCGATAAAAGTAAAGTAGATGTAGATTGATATGTTGAGAATAGACCCGGGGGCCATAGTGTTCTATAGTGGCTTCTCTCATGATAGCGATATTCTATGGTGGGTAAACAAATTACTGTCGTGCAATTGATAGAAAAGCGAATAATGATGAAACTATCTAGGCATGATCATTGTATATAGGCATCACGTCCAAGACAAGTAGACCGACTCCTGCCTGCATCTACTACTATTACTCCACACATCGACCGCTATCCAGCATGCATCTAGTGTATTGAGTTCATAAGAACAGAGTAACGCCTTAAGCAAGATGACATGATGTAGAGGGATAAACTCAAGCAATATGATATAAACCACATCTTTTTATCCTCGATTGCAACAATACAATACGTGCCTCGCTGTCCCTACTGTCACTGTGAAAGGACACAGCAAGATTGAACCCAAAGCCAAGCACTTCTCCCATTGCAAGAACTATAGATCTAGTAGGCCAAACCAAACCAATAATTCGAAGAGACTTGCAAGGATATTTTGAGCACACATAAAAAGTACAGAGAAGAACCAAATATCTTTCATAGATAACCTTGATCATAAACTCACAATTCATTGGATCTCGACAAACACACCACAAAAAGAGATTACATCGAATAGATCTCCTCAAAGACCGAGGAGAACTTTGTATTGAGATCCAGAGAGAGAGAGAGAAGAAGCCATCTAGATACTAGCTATGGACCCGAAGGTTTGTGGTAAACTACTCACAACTCATGGTGAGGGCGATGATGATGATGATGAAGACCTCCGTGATGGATCCCCCTCCGATGGAGCTCCGGAACAGGCTCCAAGATGGGATCTCACGGGAACAGAAGGTTGCGGCGGTGGAATTAGGGTTTTCTCTCTATCCACAAAGGTTTTGCGGTACGTAGACTTATATAGGAAGAAGGAGGACATCGGGGGAGTCACGGGGGCCCCACGAGGTAGGGGGGCGCGCCCTGGGAAGGGGGGGTGCGCCCCCCACCCTCGTGGGTCCCTCGTGGCTCTTCTGACGTGGTTCTCAAGTTCTTCGTGCGTGATTTTCTCCGAAAATATCTCTCGTGAAGGTTTCATTCCGTTTGGACTCCGTTTGATATTCTTTTTCTGCAAAACCCTGAAACAAGCAAAAAACAACAATCTGGACTGGGCCCTTGGGTTAGTAGGTTAGTCCCAAAAATGATATAAAAGTGTATGATAAAGCCAACTAAACATCCAAGACTTCATAAATAATAGCATGGAACAATAAAAAATTATAGATATGTTCGAGACGTATCAAGCATCCTCAAGCTTAATTCCTGCTCGTCCTCGAGTAGGTAAATGATAAAGAAAGAATTTTTGATGTGGAATGCTAACTAACATAGTTTTTCAATGTAATTCTCTTAATTGTGGCATGAATGTTCAGATCTGAAATATTCAAGATAAAAGTCTATATTGACATAAGAAATAACAATACTTCAAGCATACTAACAAAGCAATCATGTCTTCTCAAAATACTATGGCTAAAGAAAGTTATCCCTAAAAAATCATATAGTCTGGCTATGCTCCCTCTTCATCACACAGAATATTCATATCATGCACAACCCTGATTTCAGCCAGGCACTTGTTTTCATACTCTATCTTTTCAAACCTTTCAACTTTCACACAATACATGAGCGTGAGCCATGGACATAGCACTATGGGTGGAATAGAGGTGGTTGTGGAGAAGACAAAAAGGAGGGAGATAGTCTCACATCGACTAGGCGTATCAACGGGCTAAGGAGATGCCCATCGATAGATATCAATGTGAGTGAGTAGGGATTGCCATGCAACAGATGCACTAGAGCTAAATATGAATGAAAGCTCAACAAAACAAACTAGTGGGTGTGCATCCTACTTTCTTGCTCACGAAGAACAAGGGCATTTGAGGAAGCCCATCATTGGAATATACAAGCCAAGTTCTATAATGAAAATTCCCACTAGTATATGAAAGTGCCTAAACATGAGACTCTCTACAATGAAGAACATGGTGCTACTTTGAAGCACAAGTGTGGAAAAAAAGATAGTAGCAATTGCCCTTTTTTTCTTTTTTCTTTTCTTTTTTGGGCCTTTTTTTTTGCGGAAGGGCTTTATAGATTTAGCCTTTCCTTCCATGGGACAATGCTCTAATAATGATGATCATCACACTTTCATTACAACTCGATATTACAACTGGATACTACAACAACAAAGTATGACTCTATATGAATGCCTCTGGTGGTGTACCGGGATGTGCAATGAAACAAGAGTGACATGTATAAAAAATTATGCATGGTGGCCTTGCCACGAATACGACGTCAACTACATGATCATGCAATGGCAATATGACAGTATGATGCGTGTCATATGAACGGAACAGTGGAAAGTTGCATGGCAATATATCTCGGAATGGCTATGGAAATGCCATGATAGGTAGGTATGGTGGCAGTTTTGAGGAATGATATGGTGGTTGTTTTGAGGAAGGATATATAGTGGGTTTATGGCACCGACGAAAGTTGCACGGTACAAGAGAAGCTAGCAATGGTGGAAGGGTGAGAGTGCGTATAATCCATTGACTCAACATTAGTCATAAGAACTCATATACTTATTGCAAAAGTCTACGAGTCATCAAAACAAAGCAATCAACGCATGCTCCTAGGGGGGAGGTTGGTAGGAGTTAACCATCGCGCGCCCCCGACCTCCACACAAAGGTTGACACTTTACAAATACCTCATGCTCTAACTTCGTCACATAGCGGTTCACCATGCGTGCATGCTACGGGAATAACTAACCTTAACACACTCAATTTCATAATAACTCCACTAGCATGACTCTAATATCATTATCCTCAAATCTCAAAACAATTATCAAGCATCCAACATCTCATTCTATTCAATGCATTTGGAGTGAATTTTTTTACTACATTGACATTGGATGTTTATCATGTGAAGACTAGTTTCTTTAGCCTAAACACATTACCATGCTGTTTTAATAGACTCTCAAAAGGATATAAGTGAAGCATGAGAGTTCAACAATTTCTACAAAATATTACCACCACCGTGCTCTAAAAGATATAAGTGAAGCACTAGAGCAAAAACTATTCAACTCAAAAGATATAAGTGAAGCACATAGAGTGTTCTAACAATTTTAGGCCATATTTAACTCTCTCAAATAGGTGTGTCCAGCAAGTATAGTTGTGACAAACTAACAAGTAAAGACTCAAATTATACAAGGCGCGTGAAACAAAACATATATCATGTTGCGAATGAAAATATAGCTCCAAATATAGTTACCGATGGATGAAGACGAAAGAGGGGATGTCTTCCCGGGGCATCCCCAAGCTTAGGCTTTTGATTATCTTGAATTTAATTGGGGTTCCATGGGCATCCCCAAGCTTAGGCCTTTGCTACTCCTTGTTCCATGGTCCATCAAAGCAATACTCAAAACTTGAAAACTTCACAACACAAAACTTAGACAAAAATTCTCGTGAGCTCCGTTAGTATAAGAAAGCAAACCACTACTCAAAGGTGCAGCAATGAATTCATTCTTTGTTTATATTGATGTTAAACCTACTGTATTCCAACTTCTCTATGGTTCATATCCTCCAATACTACTCATAGATGCATTGAAATAAGCAAACAACACACGAAAAACAAAGTCTGTCAAAAACAGAACAGTCTGTAGTAATCTGCAGGTTTAGCATACTTCTGGAACTCCAAAAAATTCAAACTAAATTGGTAAATTTGCGGAATTTGTCTACCAATCATCTGCAAAAATAATCAACTAAATATCACTCTCCAGTAAAATCTGAAGACCACTTTAGCCAGCGCTAACGATTCTGTTTTTCACAGCAAGATCACATAAACTTCACACAAGTCTTCCCAAAGGTTCTACTTGGCACAAACACTAAACAAAACATGAAACCACATCTAATCAGAGTCTAGATGCAATATTTATTCTCTAACAGCAACAAAAACACCCAACAAGCGCTATCATTTTACGTCCCTAGCTAGGCACGATACAAGATAAATCTAGGTATTGCCATCTTTGGAAGGCAATCCATAAGTGGCTCTCATGATAGATTCATATGGTAATTTGATTTTATTTCTAGGAAAGTGTTCCATGCCTTTCCTTAACGGAAATTGGAATCTAATATTTCCTTCCTTCATATCAAAAATTGCACCAATCGTTCTAAGGAAAGGTCTACCAAGAATAATGGGACATGAAGGATTGCAATCTATATCAAGAACAATGAAATCTACGGGCACATAATTCCTACTGGCAACAATAAGAACATCATTAATTCTTCCCATTGTTTTCTTAATAGTGGAATCCGCAAGATGCAAATTTAAAGAATAATCATCAAGTTCATGGAACCCTAGCAAATCACACAAAGTTTTTGGGATAGTGGAGACACTTGCACCCAAATCACACAAAGCATAGCATTCATGATCTTTTATTTTTATTTTGATAATAGGTTCCCACTCATCATAAAGCTTTCTAGGGATAGAAACTTCCAACTCAAGTTTTTCTTCATAAGATTGCATCAAAGCATCAACTATGTGTTTGGTGAAAGCTTTATTTTGACTATAATCATGTGGAGAATTTAGCACGAATTGCAACAAGGAAATACAATCAATCAAAGAGCAATTGTCATAATTGAATCCCTTGAAATCCAAAGTAGTGGGTTTATCACTATGCAAAGTTTTAATCTCTTCACTCCCACTTTTAGCAATTTTAGCATCAAGATCTAAAAACTCCGAATCATTGGGACACCTTAAAGCAAAATCATCTCCAATCCTATTTTCATCAAGATTTATACTAGAAAACAAGGATCTAATAGGAGACACATTAATAACTTTCAGATCTTCATATTTATTTTCATGATAACTAGAAGAACATGCTTTAATATAATCTTCTCTTTTAGCACGCATCCTAGCAGTTCTTTCTTTGCATTCATCAATGTAAATTCTCATGGCTTTGAGAGACTCATTGTTATCATGCTTAGGTGGGATAGATCTAAGTTTCAAAGAATCAACATCAAGAGTAATTCTATCCACACTTCTAGCCCATTCATCAACTTTAAGAAATTTCTCTTCAAGCATACCATTGAAATTCTTTTGCGAGATCATAAACTCTTTAACACTAGTTTCAAATTCAGAAGGCATCTTTCCATAAGAGTTGTTATAGGAATTACCATAATTATTAGAGGAATTACTAGGAAAAGACCTAGGATTAAAAATTACCTCTATAAGCATTGTTACCAAAATTATTCCTACCAACAAAATTCACATCCAAAGATTCATTGTCATTCTCAATCAAAGTGGACAAAGGAATATCGTTAGGATCAGAAGAAGCACTCTTAGCAGCAAAATTGTTTCATAAGTTCATCCATCTTTCCACTCAAAACACTAATTTCTTCGATAGCAGGCACTTTTTTACTAGTAGATCTTTCGGTGTGCCATTGAGAATAATTAACCATAATATTATCTAGGAGTTTGGTAGCTTCTCCTAAGGTGGTTTCCATGAAAGTGCCTCCCGCGACCGAGTCTAAAAGATTTCTAGAAGTAAAATTCAAGCCAGCATAAAAGTTCTGAATAGTCATCCATAGATTCAAACCATGTGTAGGGCAATTACGTATCATCAAATTCATTCTATCCCAAGCTTGTGCAACATGCTCATGATCTAGTTGCTTAAAATTCACAATATCGTTTCTAAGAGAGATGATCTTAGCAGGAGGGAAATACTTAGAGATAAAAGCATCTTTGCACTTATTCCACGAATCAATACTATTTCTAGGCAAAGAGGAAAACCAAGTTTTAGCACGATCTCTAAGTGAAAATGGAAATAACTTCAATTTAACAATATCGTTATCCGTATCCCTTTTCTTTTGCATATCACACAAATCAACAAAGTTGTTTAGATGGGTAGCGGCATCTTCACTAGGAAGGCCGGAGAATTGATCTTTCATGACAAGATTCAACAAAGTAGCATTGATCTCACAAGACTCAGCATCGTTAATAGGAGCAATCGGAGTGCTAATAAAATCATTGTTGTTGGTATTGGAGAAGTCAGACAATTTGGTATTGTTCTGAGCCATAGTGACGAGCAAGCAATCCAACACACACAAGCAAACAAGAAGCAAGCGAACGATAAACACACGTCGAAAGAAGGGCAAATAAAACGGCAAGGGTGAAGTAGGGGAGAGGAAAACGAGAGGCAATTAAATGTAATGCGAAGGATAAGGGTTTGTGATAGGTACTTGGTATATGAATTTTGCGTAAGCCTCCCCGGCAACGGCGCCAGAAATTCTTCTTGCTACTTCTCGAGCTTGCGTTGTATTCCCTCGCAGAGGAAAGGGAGATGCAACACAGTAGCGTAAGTATTTCCCTCAGTTTTTGAGAACCAGGTATCAATCCAGTAGGAGACCATGCGCCAGTCCCATGCACCTGCACAAACAAATAAGAACTTCGCAGCCAATGCGATAAGGGGTTGTCAACCCCTTTACAGTCACTTACGAAAGTGAGATCTGATAGAGATGATAGTTTATATTTTTGGTATTTTTAGTTTATAAGAACAACAAATAAAAGCGATAAAAGTAAAGTAGATGTAGATTGATATGTTGAGAATAGACCCGCGGGCCATAGTGTTCTCTAGTGGCTTCTCTCATAATAGCCATATTCTACGGCGGGTAAACAAATTACTGTCGAGCAATTGCTAGAAAAGTGAATAATTATGAGACTATCTAGGCATGATCATTGCATATAGGCATCACGTCCGAGACAAGTAGACCGACTCATGCCTGCATCTACTACTACTACTCCACACATCAACCGCTATTCAGCATGCATCTAGTGTATTGAGTTCATAAGAACAGAGTAACGCCTTAAACAAGATGACATGATGTAGAGGGATAAACTCAAGCAATATGATATAAACCCCATATTTTTATCCTCAATGGAAACAATACTGTCGGTGTAGAAAAAGAGGGGTACACTTTTTGTACCCGTATGACTGTGCACGGGCAGTCTGAGCCACGGGCACCACCACACCAAGCGCAGCAGGGGAGGTGAGCCAAGGCAAGACCGAAGCTCGATGGAACTGGAGCAACGCCAAGAACAAGACCACAAAGAGCAAAGGGACGAAGCTGCTTCCCCCGGCAAGACCCTTGCCGGGAACCAGTTTCAGCATCCCTGGCAAGATCCTTGCCGGGGCCGGCACTGGCAGCCCCTGCAAGACCCTTGCCGCGGCAGCTCGCCCCACGCCCACGGAGTGGATCACCCTTGAGTCCACTGCCCCCATGGGGCAAGGATTCGGGATATATCCTCGTGGTGGCATGCAGATCTTTGTGAAGACATTCAAGGACATATACACACACTAAGAAGACGACGACCCTTGGTGGGATCCCAGCCAAGGAGGACCACAAGGCCTCCGGCAAGCACCTTGCCGGGGATGACAGCAGGCGCCACGGCAAGACCCTTGCTGGGGGCCCCGGCAAGGCCCTTGCCAAGGACACTCGTATGGCCACCGTCAGGCCCGCGCCAACCGAGTTTCCATCGCCCCATGCAGCTGCCAACCCAACCAGCTGGGCAGGCTCCCGCGTGGCAACATGCAGATCTTCGTGGAGACCCGCCGTTGCGCCACCTCAGCTGCCTGCCTGCCTACATGGCACCTCAGGCACCGCTGGCCAGGGCGCGTGTCAATACAAGGAGGAGCGGCGACGGACAAGACAGACGTCTCCCCTCGTCCCCGATAAAGCGAGGACACCTAAGCTAGGCGCATTAAATGCACCTTGTCCTGTAATGCGAGGGATAACCTCGCATCACTGTACCCTTTCCACCTCGTGTGTGCCACTGTGGCAACCCCTTTTTCCTATAAAAGGAGGCCCGAGGCGACCAGGAGAAGGATTCGGCTTTTTAGAACTCCTCACGACTCTTTTGAAGCTCCTGACTAGCGGAAGAACACAAACATATAATCCACCAAAGCAGGAGTAGGGTTTTACGCATCTTTGCGGCCCGAACCTGGGTAAAGGAACCGTGTGCTAACTGTTGGATCCGCTCTTCTCTCAACCCCGCGCCCCGCAACCGTAGTAGGGATTCTTGTGATCCCATAGGTGTCGATCCAAATACACCGACATCTTGTTGAGCTTGCGGATTGTTGGTGCAACCAACAATGGCAAGCACCCGACCGCAGTAGTGTGATCAGGGTGATCCTCAGCGTCAAAGATGATAGGTGTGCTGGACCATTTCAACGGCTTTGGGGTGCCGGACGACGGCTCCGCCGCTGTAATCTCACGCGCCCACTATTTAAGTTGGCGGTGAGAAGTATGCAGCGAGGCGCCGCCGTCGATGCACATGGCCTCCGTAGCTTTCTAAAATTCTTAGTCGCCGGACTCGTCGTCCTCCTCGTGATCGAGAAGCTGCAAGTTCCTGATGGAGACCTTGAAGAGATGGGCATGTTTCAGGGGGTCAACCCGGGGAGAAGCCAACCAAAGGGGAAGGTCACGCTGCCCGTGACTTTTGGAAGTGATCTGAACTATAGGACGGAGAGGATTGTGTTCGATGTTGCCAGGATCCCCTTGCCCTACAACGGGATCCTTGGCCACCCAGCGCTGGCCAAGTTCATGGCAGCATCGCACTACGCCTACAACACCCTAAAGATGCCAGGACCTGTGACGATCATCACCATCCCCTCCGATAAGAAAGATGCACTAATATGCGCTGACCAACTTTACCAGCAAGCGGTTGCGGCAGCTGCCGCTACGAGGGCACTTGCTCCTGCCACTGGAGCCCCGGTAGGGAAGAAGAAGAAGCCGGTGAGACCTCAGTCACCCACTCCGGCAAGCGCACCTCTTCGGAGTGCTGTGCTCCCGTCGAGGACGTGCCAGAGAGCTCCACCGGAAAGAAGAAGGCCGGTGAGACCTCGGACACCCACTCCGGCAAGCGCACCTCTTCGGAGTGTCGCGCTCCCGTCGAGGACGTGCCAGAGAGCTACACTGGCAGGAAAAAGAGGTCCAGGGCCACGTCGCCGGGAACCAAGAGGGTTTCCGTCAAGGAGGATGGCACAAGAGGGGCTTTCACCATAAGCTCCTCCCTTGATGACAAATAGGAAGACGCGCTCGTCACCTTCCTGCGGGCGAATGTCGACGTGTTTGCATGGCAAGCGTCCGACATCCTCGGCATTCCTAGGGAGGTGATTGAGCACCACCTTGATGTCTGTCCTCATGCGTGGCCCGTCAAGCAGAAGGTCAGAAAGCAAGCTTTGGAACGGAAAGAGTTCATCATAGAGGAGATGCGGAAATTGGAAGCTGCGGGTTTGGTAAGAGGAGTGCTCCATCCAACGTGGTTGGCCAATCCAGTGGTTGTGCGCAAGGCAAATGGGAAGTGGAGGCTGTGTATTGATTACACAGATATCAATAAAGCTTGTCCCAAGGACCCCTTCCCGTTGCCGCGCATCGACCACATTGTTGACTCCACGGCTGGGTGTGACCTGCTGTCATTCCTCGATGCCTACTCCGGCTACCACCAGATCTTCATGGCAAGAGAAGACGAAGAGAAGACAGCATTCATCACTCCATGTGGTACGTACTGTTTCGTACGAATGCCTTTCGGGTTGAAGAGTGCTGGCTCAACGTTCGCAAGGGCAGTCCAGATTGGTTTTGAACCCCAGCTCCATAGAAATATGGATGCTTATATGGATGATATAGTGGTCAAAACCAAGAACAAGGCAACCCTTTTACCGGATTTACAAGAAACATTTGTCAACCTACGCAAGATCAACCTCAAGCTGAACCCTGAGAAGTGTGTCTTTGGCATCCCGTCCGGCAAGCTTCTCGGGTTCTTTGTGTCGCAGCGTGGGATAGAGGCCAATCCGGACAAGATCAAAGCTATAGAGCAGATTGAAGCACCCAAACGGGTCAAGAACGTGCGTCGGCTTGATGGATGCATTGCCGCCATGGGCAGATTCATTTCCAAGTCTGCCGAGCGCGCCCTCCCCTTCTTGAAGATTTTGAAAAAGGCAGGGCCGATGGAGTGGACGGCAGAAGCTGAAGCAGCGTTACAAGATTTGAAGAGGTATCTTTCCTCCACGCCAATACTAGTTGCGCCTAGGACACAAGAACCGTTGTTGCTATACTTGGCGGCGACGAACCAGGTGGTCAGCACCGCACTAGTGGCGTTGAGAGAAATTGATGACGGGGTCATAGCAGCGACAGAGCCTGGTGCCACTGGCGCGGAGACGACACGCCCGGTTGGAGTGCAGCCAAGGAAGAAAATGATGTAGCACCCGGTCTACTTTGTTAGCTCCCTCTTGCAGGGGGCTAGATCAAGGTACTCCGGTGTGCAGAAATTGCTCTTCGGCCTTCTCATGGCCTCGAGGAAGCTGCGTCACTACTTCCAGGCGCAAGAGATCACTGTCGTCACTCGCCTCCCTCTACAATGGATATTGCACAATCCAGATGCAACGGGAAGTATTGTAGAGTGGGCATTGGAGCTGTCCAGCTTTGGCCTCAAGTTTGAAAGTACCTCGACGATTCAGAGCCGAGTCCTGGCAGAGTTCGTCGCAGAATGGACCGCAACGCCTGATGAAGAAGTCCAGGAAACTGGTCTCCCCGGCAAAGAGGCGAGTTGCAACTGGATCATGTACTTTGATGGAGCTTTCTCCTTGCAGGGCGCCGGGGCTGGCGTACTGTTGGTCACGCCCACTTGAGAGCACCTCAAGTACGTGGTCCAGATGCACTTCCCCAGGGAGGTATCAATGAACAACACTGCTGAGTACAAGGGGCTGCTTGCTGGTCTTAGGATCGCGACAGACCTCGGAATCAAGAAGCTCATTGTCAGGGGCGACTCGCAGCTTGTCGTCAAACAAGTCAACAAGGATTACCAGAGCCCGTTGATGAAGGCCTACGTCGATGAAGTGAGAAAGTTGGAAGAGCGCTTTGATGGTATACAGGCGGAGCACGTTCCCTGAGCGGAGAACGACATCGCCGATTACCTATCAAAGCGCGCTGCCCTCAAGCTACCCGTGGAACCAGGTACCTTTGTGCTTCAGCTTTCTCAGCCATCCGTTGATCCATCAATAGAGCAGAACAAGAGGAGGAAATCAGGGTCCGTCAAGTACTTTCCCGCCGAGCTCCCCGGAGCCGCCGGCAAGGATGTTGCCGGAGACACTGAGCCCACCACAAGACGGCCAGCTCCGGCGGAGCGTCAAGCTTTTGCCGTCGAGACAGTCGCTCCCTTGGCGGAGGAAATAACTTTGGTCCTCGCCGTCGAGCCCCAGGCTCCAGCGTGGGCGCAGCATACCGTCCAATTCCTCCAGACTGGGGAACTTCCTGAGGAGCAGGAAGAAGCGGAGAAAGTAACCCGTCGGTCTACTATGTACCAGTTCGTCGATGACGTCCTGTACAAAAAGAGACCGAACGGCGTGAAATTGAAGTGCATCCCTCGAGAGGAAGGACTGGAGCTGTTGGCAGAGATACATGGAGGCATATGTGGATCCCACATAGGGTGAAGAGCCCTTGCCGGCAAGGCATTCCGGCAAGGCTTCTTTTGGCCCACTACCCTCCAGGATGCGACGGCACTGGTCACCAGGTGTGAAGCGTGCCAGTTCCATTCAAAGGAACTTCATCAACCAGCTCAAGACCTTCAAACCATTCCTCTCTCCTGGCCCTTCTTGGTCTGGGGGCTCGATATACAGGGCCCTTTCCCCTGCGCTGTCGGGGGCTTTGAGTACTTGTACGTTAAAATCGATAAGTTCACAAAGTGGCCAGAGGTGGAGGCAGTGAGGAAGGTCACAGCTTAGTCAGCCGTCAAGTTCTTCAAGGGACTAGTGTGCCGTTTTGGTGTACCCAACAGGATCATCACCGACAACGGCACACAGTTCACAAGCCGCACCTTCATGCAATATACCCAAGACCTCGGCAGCAAAGTCTGTTTCGCTTCCGTTGCTCACCCCCGAAGCAATGGTCAAGCTGAGAGGGCAAACGCTGAAGTGATGCGAGGGTTAAGGACAAAGACCTTTGACAGGCTGCACAAGAGCGGGAGGCGCTGGATTGATGAGTTGCTGGCGGTTCTTTGGTCGATCAGAACGACGCCAAATCGAGCCACCGGCCAGACACCCTTCGCCCTGATATACGGGGCGGAAGCAGTTCTCCCCACTGAACTCATATATGGGTCACCTCGAGTGCTCGCTTATGATGAGCTTGAGCAAGAGCAACTGCGGCAAGAGGATGCAACGCTCCTTGAGGAAGATCGTCTTTGGGAGGCTGTGAGAGCAGCACGCTACCAGCAAGCCTTGCGCCGCTACCATAGCCGCAAGGTCCGTGCCCAAAGCTTTGAGGAAGGCGACCTTATTCTCCGGCGTGTTCAATCGGCCAGGAATACGAACAAGTTGATGCCGAAGTGGGAAGGCCCTTATCGGGTAATATGAGTCACCAGGCCTGACGCAGTCCGCCTGGAGACCGAAAATGCCATTCCGGTGAGCAATTCCTGGAACATTGAGCATCTTCGCATGTTTTACCCATAAGGCGCGGCTTGCCGGGCCCCCCAGCAAGCCACCCTTTTCTACAAGCCTTGCCGGCAAGGCATGTAACCCTTTGTACAAAGCCAGGCGCAGACCCTGAGCGTAAATAAATGAAGCGCTGGCACCCTAAGTTATAGCATGCATGCTGAGTCGAGTCTCATCCTTGGTTAGGGTTGATAGTGCTTAGCGGCGGCTAACCCCTAGCTTAGAGGTCGAGTTTGTGTCTATTTGTCTTTCCTCTATCTCCTTTGGTTCACAGGATGCACAGACATCCTTGCCGAGGCCACTTGGGGAGAAGAAAGAGGAACAAATCAGCATCAAGGCCCCGACAAGCCAGTGTTGCCGGGGGCTACAAGAGCAAAGATTCGCCCACGGCGTACCAGGGTTGCTGGGGGCTGCGGCTTCAGATAAGTTCTTCGTCCCCTATCATGCATTCCATTATGGACTGAGGTATGTGAAATCTCGTTCTTTTCCTTAAGCTACCGTGCTCCCATAACTCTAGGTCCTAGGGCTCGTTCCTGGGACTAAGTTTGGTCGTGGTCGCGACAGCGAAAAGGTGAGACGAGGAGCCTAAGACCACTTCATCCCTGCCTCCGCCAAGGGCGTGAGAAAGGTCGAGCGAAGTAGGGAGACGGCAAGGCCTGTTGCCGGGCAAGAAAATGTTTATCTTAGAGATATCAGGGATTTATTCCCTGTTGTGGGTTCTACCTGCGAACAAATGACCCGACAAACATTCCTTTTTCATTAAAAACATTCCACTCAGGTTCAGTCCATAGGGGATGAAAAACATGAACAAGGAGATTACAAGTTTTAAACTTAACAGATGCCCGAAGGCTTACAAACTAAAAAGAGATAAGATGCCCGTAATGCCTTTCTTGTCCCTCTCCTCAGGAGGTAGGTTAAGGAGGCGAGAAGGGCAAAAGGGGCGCCTAGGCGAGCTACGGGTGGCAGAAGACACCAAGAGGACATCTCGGTGGCCGCCCAAGGGCTGGGCGGTGATGACGGCACCGGAGGCAGAGCTCGAAGACGAGGCGGCAGGACGTCAGTACGCGTCGAAGGGGTCGGTGCCCGCGTACTCCGACATGACGACCTTGCCGCCCGCCTTCTTCCTCTTCCTCTTCCGCAGCCTCCCTACGCCAGCCGCCAAGGAGGCGGCCCCGAGAAGTTCAAGGAGCCGGTGACGCGGATGATGGGGTCGCCGGTGCCACCAGAAGCAGCGCCCGACACCTAGTCAGACCCGTCATCCTGCCGTCCACCGCCCTCGTCGTCGCTGCCGCTGTCCTCCTCGCCACCCTCGTTCGAGGAGGAGTCTTCGTCATCGGAGGAGCTCTCCATGCAGCACCTCGCACGAGTCCCGAAGTGCCCGAAGACCTTGACGGAGAGATGGCCATCCTCCATCAACTTGAAATGGAGGGTGAGCCCATCCGTCAGGCTGTGGATGCGAGCGAACGTCTTCCATCCTTGACGAAGATACATCACATGAGGGGCAGGGAAGTCGACGCGGACCCGCGTGCCACTGATCCCGCAGCCCCTCATGTGCAGGCGCAGCGACTCCGGCGGATCCACCTCCATCTTCCGCGCAAATGGGGTCGGGAGACGAAGGCGACGGCGCGGCGGCCGCCGCAACCTGACGAAGAACTCGCAAGGGTCATCCCCAATATGGCCTTCCATTGGAGGAGGGGTTGCTGGCGGGGGCGAGGCCGGCGGGCCGCCCCGCCCTCCTCTTCCCTGAGCACCCCAGCCTCGCCCACGGCCTCGCCCCCTCCCTCTTCCCCTCGTGGCCGGTTCTGCCATCGCAGGTGCAGGAGAAGGAGGGACGCGTTGTCGAGCAGCGACCCTCGCCGCCACCGTTGAAGAGCCGGGATTTCCTCTCTCCATGGCGAACAGAAGAGAGGAGCAGAAGTTGAAGGAGAAAGAAGATGGAGGACTGCGGGGCTCCGTCCCTTCCCTCCCGCTCTATATAAAGGGGCGGGGCTGGGGCTCGACCGCCCCGCTCGGCTAATCAAGACGCAGAAGGCGATGGAGCCAGGACCGACCCGCCGCCCCAACCAGTGACGGCTCGGTTTCCCGCCTCCACCGTTCGCCACCTCAACCGCATGGAGGGCACGTGGCGGACGTGCAGAACCGAGGGGACGGGTGAGGCGACCTCTCCCCACCCCGTGATCGTGGGGAGTGGACGCCTTGACGACCGCGCCTCGGCCCCATTCAGTAAATGGGCCGCGCCTCCACGCCTCCCCCCATTTACGGGGAAGGCGCGAAGCCGCCTCCTTTCGCATTTACTGCAACGTGACGCATTCCTGCGGAAATCGCGCCACGCATGCCGCCCACGTCACGCATGCCCCTCCACCACGCGCCATGCGCGCGGGTCGTGGGAGGCGCAGCGCGCGGAAAATCTTACCACGGTGATAACCGCCCCGCCTGCCCGCGCACCGTTCTGGGCCTAGCCCAACAACGCGTCGCGCTCATGTGTAGCCCAGGCCCGGGGGCTCCTATCGGTGTACAAAAAGAGGGGTACACTTTTTGTACCCCTATGACTGTGCACGGGCAGTCTGAGCCACGGGCACCACCACACCAAGCGCAACAGGGGAGGTGAGCCAAGGTAAGACCGAAGCTCGATGGAACTGGAGCAATGCCAAGAACAAGACCACAAAGAGCAATGGGACGAAGCGGCTTCCCCCGGCAAGACCCTTGCCGGGAACTAGTTTCAGCAGCCCTGGCAAGATCCTTGCCGGGGTCGGCTCTGGCAGCCCCGGCAAGACCCTTGCCGCGGCAGCTCGCCCCACGTCCACGGAGCGGATCACCCTTGAGTCCACTGCCCCCATGGGGCAAGGATTCGGGAGATATCCCCGTGGTGGCATGCAGATCTTTGTGAAGACATTCAAGGACAGATACACACACTAAGAAGACGACGACCCTTGGCGGGATCCCAGCCAAGGAGGAACACAAGGCCTTGGGCAAGCACTTTGCCGGGGATGACAGCAGGCGCCACGGCAAGACCCTTGCCGGGGGCCCCGGCAAGGCCCTTGCCGAGGACACCCGCAGGGCCACCGTCAGGCCCGCGCAAACCGAGTTTCCACCGCCCCATGCAGCTACCAACCCAACCAGCTGGGCAGGCTCCTGCGTGGCAACATGCAGATCTTCGTGGAGACCCGCCGTTGTGCCACCTCAGCTGCCTGCCTGCCTACATGGCACCTCAGGCACCGCTGACCAGGGCACGTGTCAACACAAGGAGGAGCGGCGACGGACAAGACGGACGTCTCCCCTCGTCCTCGATAAAGCGAGGACACCTAATCTAGGCGCATTAAATGCGCCTTGTCCTGTAATGCGAGGGATAACCTCGCATCACTGTACCCTTTCCACCTCCTGTGTGCCACTGTGGCAACCCCTTTTTCCTATAAAAGGAGGCCCGAGGCGACCAGGAGAAGGATTCGGCTTTTTAGAACTCCTCACGACTCTTTTGGAGCTCTTGACTAGCGGAAGAACACAGACATATAATCCACCAAAGCAGGAGTAGGGTTTTACGCATCTTTGCGGCCCGAACCTGGGTAAAGGAACCGTGTGCTAACTGTTGGATCCGCTCTTCTCTCAACCCCGCGCCCCGCAACCGTAGCAGGGATTCTTGTGATCCCATAGGTGTCGATCCAAATACACCGAAAAATACAATACGTGCCTTGCTGCCCCTACTGTCACTGGGATAGGACACCACAAGATTGGACCCAAAGCCAAGCACTTCTCCCATTGCGAGAACTATAGATCTAGTAGGCCAAACCAAACCAATAATTCGAAGAGACTTGCAAGGATATTATGAGCACACATAAAATGTTCAGAGAAGAACCAAATATCTTTCATAGATAACCTTGATCATAAACTCACAATTCATCGGATCTCGACAAACACACCACAAAAATAGATTACATCGAATAGATCTCCTCGAAGACCGAGGAGAACTTTGTATTGAGATCCAGAGAGAGAGAGAGAGAGAGAGAGAGAGAGAGAGAGAGAGAGAGAAGAAGCCATATAGATACTAGATATGGACCAGAAGGTCTGTGGTAAACTACTCACAACTCATGGTGAGGGCGATGATGATGATGATGATGACCTCCGTGATGGATCCCCCTCCGGTGGAGCTCCGAAACAGGCTCCAAGATGGGATCTCACGGGAATAGAAGGTTGCGGCGGTGGAATTAGGGTTTTCTCTCTGTCCACGGAGGTTTTGGGGTACGTAGACTTATATAGGAAGAAGGAGGACATCGGGGGAGTCACGGGGGCCCCACGAGGCAGGGAGCGCGCCCTGAGAAGGGGGGCGCGCCCCCACCCTCATGGGACCCTCGTGGCTCTTCTGATGTGGTTCTCAAGTTCTTTGTGCATGATTTTCTCCAAAAATATCTCTCGCGAAGGTTTCATTCCGTTTGGACTCTGTTTGATATTCTTTTTCTGCAAAACCCTGAAACAGGAAAAAAACAACAATCTGGACTGGGCCCTTGGGTTAGTAGGTTAGTCTCAAAAATGATATAAAAGTGTATGATAAGGCCCATTAAACATCCAAGACTTCATAAATAATAGCATGGAACAATAAAAAATTATAGATACGTTGGAGACGTATCACATGGTGGTGAGCGGCCACTACGGAGGTGCCTCAGGTAGGCGGCGGCTTGTCGGAAGCGCGGGGTGAGGCAGTGCCGGCTTTGAGCGCATCGAGGTAGCTCGGCACAAAAGCAGTGGTTCGCCCCTGCTGAGATTGAGGCGGCGCACGGAACAACGACTTGGAGGTGGCACCGGAGAAACGGAGGCGGCTTGCGGCAACAAACTCCATCGGGCTGAAGCCGTAGTAGAGACCCGGAGCAGCAGAGGCGAGTGAGGCCATGGTGGACCGCTGGCGGCTCATGGCGCAGGTGGAGAGCGGCGGCTTGGCGGAGGTGGCCGGCCGACAAATTGCAGCCATAACCACGACGCGGCGGCTCTTGGTAATCTTGCTATGGCAGTTGCGAACACCATGGCAGTAGTAGTGGCTCAAGGCCAAGGCGGGTGCAGCGATAGAGGGCGGACGGAGGCGATCCGCCGCGATGAAAGGCGTGAGTGGGTCCGGCGGCTTGATCAGGCCGCGGGCACTCGCATCGGACACATAATCTGGATTCAGACCGCAGGGACGGAGTACAGCCGGGTCGACTCGGTAATGGCCCGAGAAAACCGGCTCGGTTTAGACCGCGATAGAGATGGCGGCCTGGCCACTGCGCAAGGGCATGGCAGTGACGACTCACAGGTGAGGCCGGGCACTTGGCAGCTCATAGCGGTAGTTGGAGTGGCGACTCGCGGGCATGGGTGAAAACAGAGATGCGGTCGCAGAGACGCTCGATAATACATGCAAGGTGGCCCCAAGGCTGGAGTGAAGCGCGGCGACGACGGCTCACAGTGGACGGCTCAAGATGTAGCAACGGCAGCTCGCAAGTGGCTTCTCGGAGGTGGAGCGAAGTGACGGTCACCCGGTGGGGTCGGCTCTGATGGCTGGGCGGCTCGCAGACAGCCAGGGGCGGGTCTCGGCCGTGGAGGCAGTAGGCGGGGCCACGGTGGCTTAGAGCTCGGCCGTGCGTGGGTGGCTTGGCGCAACAGGAAACCTGCAGTTTGGAACTGCACTGCGACGGCTCGAATGGCATGAAGCGGCTTGAAGGCGCGGCTGCTCGAAGGCGACAGTGGTCCGAAAGCAGAGGAGGACCGAGACCAGTGGCGATTTGGCCAGAGCAGCTCGGCGGTGACTGCGCAGAGGTGGAGTGCAGCGACGACTTCGAAACAGAGGCGGGAACCGAGTCCTGGCTTATCCTCTTCTCGAAACTGCCGCAAGTAGTGCACATACCTTTCCTTGCATGTATGTGCACCAATTTTGGGTCTTGCCCTCGATGATGTCGACTTGGTTCGGTTGCTTTTTCTCTTTGATAGATAATCGACTCGGCCAGCAAACCAACATAATTAATTGATGCTTATCATGTAGCCTCTGCAAATTTCACTTTTGTGTGACTCAAGTCACGAAATAACCCGTTGACTATTTTCAGTTGATCTGACTGGAGTACGATGGAAAAATCATACGGGTCTATGATGATTGCTCCAAGTTAACGGCAACAAAGATTGTTGTTGGTTTCGGCGGAATACACGGTGAGCCGGATTGGTCGAATCTTACCCCGTCAACCTTTGGTAGTTTTTCGAGGCTGTTAAAAAAATCACCGTGCGAATCCGGGTCATAACAACAAACAGTCTTTGTAGCCTGCAGCGTAACCCTAATTCCTCTCAAACCTTAGATCTCACATGTTATGAATCTGTATCAATGAATTTGAAGCTGATCTTCATCCGGAATAACGATGTACTTCTCGATCCTTGAGAGAGATCCCTCCAAGAACTCGACACCACTGTGCGCGAGCCCCACGGTGGGCGCCAACTGTCGTGGAATTGTCACGGCAGATGTCCTAGGGTAAGGACTTAGTCGTGAGGCCAACACATCTATGTAGTAGATTGAGAGGGGTTGAGCGGAATCGAGAGACGCAACGCAAGACAAGGATTTAGACAGCTTCGGGGCCCGGGAAACATCATCCGGTAATAACCCTACATGCTGTTTGTGGCTAGATCTCATTATCACCCTCATGGAGTCGCCGCATAAGCCAGCTCTCCTTGTTGTGTCTAACCCTAGAGATTTCTTTCTTACTTGTGAAAACCTGTCCCTCTTGGGGTGCCCTGCCCCTCCTTATATAAGTTGAAGGGGCGGGTTACATGTAGAGTCCAATTTGGACTTAAGACTTAACTATTCTGACTTCTATTCATGGGATTATCTCCATGGGCATCTTAACGTCTTGGGCTTCTTAACATACGCCGGTTTACAATCCGGCTTACAATCTGGTTAACAATCTGGCTTAACTCTCTGGCTTAACTGTCCCGCTTACATGGTTGTGTATGCCAGCTTACAATGCTTGACTGTGTCTGCCGGCTTACATGACTCTGTCTGCCGGCTTAACCTGCTTAACTCTTTGTGCCGGCTTAACATGCTTAACTATTCCCGCCATCTTATAGTCTGCCGGGTCACCAATGAAACATCAAGTCCCAGCCGGGTCATATCTCCGACTGGATCACACCGCGGGGTATATCCACGACAATCATCATCGCTCAGCCACTCCAGCGTCATCAGAGACAACTCCAGCTGGGAGGCTACAGCGCGGCGGCGGCGCAGTCCCCGGCGTAGTGTAGTGCGCGTGGCGTCCCTGTTGGGTGTGCGCAGAACACCCACCACACGCTCCGCCGCCGCTGCCCGTCGGCAGCTATTGCCGGCCGCCGTTGCCGCCACACCATCGTCGAAAGCAAGGGCCATCGCCCGCTCCATCGCCGCGGCCCGAAGGTGGGAGCTGGTCGTCATGGCCTCCACCCCACTGCCGGCCATCACCCGCTCCGCCATCATGGCCCGAAGGCGGGAGGTGGCTGTCGTGGCCACCACCCCATCGTTAGCCGCCGTGGCCGCCAGCCCACCGTCGACCGCCGGGATCATCACCCGCTCCGCCACCACCGCCCGAAGGAGGGAGGCGGAGGTGGAGGCGTGCACATGCATCAGCGACCTTGCGCGCTACATGGAGTTCCTGCAGGAGGAGGAGGAGCGCCTCGTTAAGCATGCAAAGAGCCTTACCGCAGCCGTGGCCGTAGCACACACACCGATGCAGAGGCGAGGAATCAGGAGATCTACGAGCAGTCTGGCCGCTTCGAGAGGGGTCGTCTGGAGCGGCAGTGGGTTTTTGAGCTGGCGAGCGTCGTTGAACGTGCAACATCGACAGGCACCGTATTGCAGTTGTCCCGCTCATCGGTAGGCTCCTGCTCCTCCTCTGCCTCTTAATGAGCGTGCTCGGCAGAGGAGAGGCTGTCGGAAGTAGCACAAAGACCGTCCTTAGTAGTAGTAGTATTTAGGGGCTATTTTGTTTAGTTCATCTGACTATAGATGTGGTGGAACTATACAACGTACTTAAAATTAGCTACTATATATAGTTGAACTAGCTATGTCAGTACGAGGTTGACAACAATTGGGTAAAAGTTTGGTCGGTTCAGCTATCGAGTTGAACTGTTTGTATAAATTAAGAACGAGTGCTTAATCTATAAATGAAATCTATGCTTAATTACTGAATTTTAGTTGCAAAATTAGATAGTGCTAGTGATTTTTAGCTGCATATTTTGAAAAATCGTAGTGTTACAAGGATTGACAAATGGCAATGTTACTAGATCAACAAATGTCAATCGTTCCGGTTTGACAAATGGCAACATACCTAATATGACAGATGCAAATCTTACCAAATTGTTTGTACGTGGTTGCACACGGGTCATCCAAAACAACCGTTTGCATTGAAGGGATGCACAAATCCCGCGCTGCGGATTTTCCCTTGACTTAAGGGGGAAGAACTTAGCGCCCACTTTGCATACAGGTGTTCTACCTAAAACGTTTGCGGTCAAGAGATGCTGAAATACTGCTCGACACATTTTCTCTCGGCTTCTTGGGGAAGCTGTCGGTTTGCATACGGGTGTTCTAACTAAAACGTTTGCGATCAAGAGCTGCACAAATCCTGCATTGGAGAAGAGTTTTGGATTTACTAGAATTTAAAAAGAAAGTATCTCAAAGTTTTGCCGGCAATCAACAATGCCCTGGTGTTTTAAATTCATTCCCATTTCTTGCATGGGACCTAAGAATGCACCAAAGGACACATATTTGATTTTTCAACCAATTTATATGCACCGGAGCATGGGCATGTAGTTCAAATTTGAATTATGCACATAAATGCCTAGAAAACACACTTAATGTATAAAAATGTCCAAACGAACCCCGAAATTTTCCAAAATTAAACACAACACTCCTGTTGTTCTATGTTGACGCTAGAAATTTTTTGAAAGCAATAAGAGGCAGTGGATATCGTTTCGTCCCCCAAGGTGGCACGTTCCCTACCGAAACCATCACGCTTGTTGTGAGAAGCTTATACCCAAACCTGCCCCAAATGGTACAAAAAATTTACCATGACATGTTGATGCCACTCCATGATAGGATGCCAAGTTTCATGGATTTCATATGAGTTTTGGATTTACTAAAATTTAAAAACCAGGTATCTCAATGATTTCGACCGAGTGACGGTGCCCTGGTGTTTGAAATTCAATTCCATTTCTTGCATGGGACCTAAGCATGCACCGAAGGACACAAATTTGATTTTTCAACCCGTTTATATGCACTAGAGCATGTGAATGTTGTTCAAATTCGAGTCATGCACATAAAATGCCTAGAAAACCCACTTAATGTATAAAAATGTCCAAACGAACCCCGAAAATTTCCAAAATTAAACACAAAACTCATGTTGTTCTATGTTGACACTAGAAATTTTTTGAAAGCAATAAGAGGCAACAGATATCGTTTTGTCCCCCAAGGTGGCACATTCCCTACCGAAACCATCACGCTTGTTGGGAGAAGCTCCGGTTTGTGAGAAGCTTGTACCCAAACCTGCCCCAAATGGGACAAACAAATTACCACGGTGTCGGTGAAACTGATCCACCCACGAACACCTATGGGGACGGAGCCCCTTTTGGTACGGCAGGGGGCGGAGATTGCACAAAGAGCGGATCGAGGCGAGGCACACGAGCAGTTTACCCAGGTTCGGGCCGCACGGATGCGTAAAACCCTACTCCTGCTTTGGTTTGTATTGAGTTCTTCGCTCGGGAGCGCTGGAACCTACAGTACTCTTCGAGACCGAGCGTGAGAGTGTTCGAATGTCTAACCCCGGAATCGGAACCCCCTCTACGTTGCGCATGGGCCTCCTTTTATAGGCTCAAGGAGTCGCCGACAGGTGGCAACGCAGATGAGGGTAAAAGTGTAAAAAGAGTGGTAGGTGGTACAATGTTCCATACCTAACCCTGACGGTAGGGGACAAGGGCATTAAATGCCCATCGCCGTCGCCCAAACAGTGCAAAAAGTGACCGTCAGGGGCGCCACCGTCCGCCACGACAGTAGCCTTGTCATCGCCGCTTGCCACCGTGTACCCCTGGCTGCACAGCCTTCCGCCACGTGCGCTTGGAAGGGTCACAGAGCAACACGTGGGTGGATGCGCTGGAGCGCGGGTACGGAGTGGAAGCTTGCGGCGGCAAGCGCTTTGCCGCGGTCGCTATCTTGTCGCTTCTGGGAGCTTGTCGCTCGCCGGGCCTTGCCGGGACGCGCGGCGCGTCGCGGCAAGTTTCTTGAGATGCCTTGGTTGGCCTTCCCGGCAAGCTCCTCTTGCCAGGGTCTTGTGCTTTGAGTGGCTTCGTGCCTTGAGCGGCCTTCCCGGCAAGCTCCTCTTGCCGGGGCCTTGTCTCCTTGGCTTGGATACTTTGTTCTTGAATGGCTCCAAAGGAGCCACGGAGGACCTTGACGATCGCCCGACAAACCTTGCCGCGGGGCGCTGCGACTGCCAATGCACAAGTTCGGGATACTAAGGGTACCCCTACTTTAGTAGACCGACAGGAGCCCCCGGGCCTGGGCCATACACGGTGCCGAGCGCTGTTGGGCCAGGCCCAAAACAGTGCACGGGCACGCGCGGCCTGGTTCTCGCCATATCTTACTCCGTATCCGCCGCGCCCTCCCCTAACGGCACGCGTCGATCGCGGCGTCGTGGGAGAGATCGTGGGCGGTTTCTTTAATCGGAAATGCGGAACGTCCGCCCCTCCCCCTTTATAAGCAGGGGGAACAGGGGCAGTTCGTCCATCCGCCCGTTGCTTCTTCAATCTCCGCCGCTCCCCTTCTTCCCAAAGCTTGAAAGAGAGCAGCACTCTTCCCCCCGCCGCCACCAGTACCACCAGCGCCGTCGACCTCCCTCACCGCTTCCGCCATGGCTCCGAAGGGCGAGAAGGGGAAGACCGTGAAGTCGGCCGAGGCGCTGCGGCTCGCGGCGATGCGAAAGAAGAGGGCGGTCTTCCCCCCCAAGCTTGCCACGAAGGAGCTGAGGGAGGCCTTCTACCTTTTCTGGTCGGGGGAGACGCGGGCGCATCCGCGCACCAAGGTATTCTCGGCCATTGCTTGCGAAATGTTTCCGAGCGGATATGCATTCTTCGCCCTGTTCTTCTACTGCGGGCTCTGCCCGCCCTTCTCTGAGTTCTTCTGCGACATCATGAACACCTACGGGTTCCACCTCCTTGACTTCACCCCCAACGCCGTTCTGACCATGGCAGTTTTCGCACATCTCTACGAAAACTTTGTCGGAGTCTATCCCAATGTCGCTCTTTTCCGCCACTACTTTACGCCCCGAGTTGAGAGAGGAGAGCCTCTGTCTGGCGGAATCTCTTGGATCTCGAGGACCCACAAGAAGGAAGCTTATCTGTTGGGAGAGCTCCGCGGCAAGTGGGATGAATGGAGAGCCAATTGGTGTTGGATTGTAGAGGAGAACCCGCAGCCGTTCACCGCCCGGCGCCAAGCCCCAGTAGTACGCGGCAACGACTGGAGTGACTTGGCCCCGGAAGATAGCAAACTGAAGATCGCCACTGCCCGGATTCTTCGCCTCAGGCTTGCCGGGCTGACTGTAGGAGCAGTTGGCGCGGACTTTCTCCGCCGTCGCATCGCCCCCCTGCAGGAGAGGAAGAGGCCTGCCTGGGAGTTCGAGAACGCGACAGATATTATGAGGCTGCGCCCGGGCCTCAATTATAACTTCACTGTCCTGGAGCTCAACGGGATGCTGCAGGAGCTGTTCAAGTACGACCCCGACCATCCCGAATGGTTCATGTTGCCGAGGGGCGTAGTTCCGCTGTGCAACAACTCTGCGCTCAGCCACATCCGCGCAATGATGCCGCTGTGCGATTCTCACGGGATTGACCCCACTTGGCAAGAGCCTACCGATGAAGCCGTGCAGCAGTTCTTCGACAATGTAGAAGAAACACCGATCTGCTTCAATGAGAAGAAGGGCCTCACCCGCGACACCACCGACCAGGAGATGGCGTATATCGCTACCAGGCTGGAAGAGGCGGCGGCAGCCAGGGCCGCGGGCGAGTTCGGTTACACCGTGGAAGAGGCGAAGGCAGCGGAAGCGGCAAGCCTTGCCGAGCGAGAAGCGTTTCTCAACGCGGGGAAGCCTGCCGGGCAAGACGCCGAGCCAAACGAGCCCGCCGAGTAGGGCGTCGAGTCGAGCGGGCCCGCCGAGCAGGGCGCCGAGTCGAGCGGGCCCGTTGGGGACACGAGTGGCTCACTGGAGATCAGCTCCTCTTCTTCCTCGTCCTCAGGCAGCTCGCCACCACCAGCAGAGCCTCCAGTTCCGCCAAGGAGGCGTCTCCGCAAGTCCGGGGACGTGACGGGGCGGCAGACGGGTCAACAGCCGCCGCGCCGCACGACACGCGCCACCGCGGCAAGCACGGTTGCCGCGGGAGCGCCTCGTGCTTATGCAGCAACTGGAGCGGGGTCTTCTCGGACCACTGCTTCTACCCCAGCCGCTCCCCACGCCTCGGCGGCAGCCGGAGCGGGGTCGTCTCAGACCACCGCCCCTGCTCCCGCCAAGCGGCCAAGGGAGCCTACTCCTCCGCCTCCTCGCACCGGGGCGCGCGAGCCAGACTTTGACTTCTCCGCGCTCAGCTCCGACGAGGAAGAAGAAGAGTAAGTTCTTGTATTTCTTCAATTTTCGCTGTTTAGTCTTGTGTCTCTTTTGCCTCACTCTGAACCTGTTCCTTTTTTTAGAACTCTGGCCTAGAGGGCGGCAACGAGAGAGCCAAGGCCCCGGTGATTGTCATCGAGGACGAGCCTGCCGCGACAGCAGGGTGTGTGCCTGCGACAAACTTGCCGGACCCGGCAACTGTTCTTCAGAGCAGCCCCCAGCGCAGCCCCCAACGTAAGTTCTTGGTTCTCTTTCCGTTGTTAGGTGCGCCTGGGAGCTCTACTTTTGCTAACGTCTTGTTCGTTGATTCGTGTAGGAGCAGAGCAGCAGCATCAGGAGCGCCAGGAGACTGCCCCTGACGATCCGCACACTTTGACCACACCGCCAAGGGGAAGCTCTCCGGCAAGGGAGAGTCCTCCGCCAAGGACGAATTATCCGCCAAGGGAGAATACTCCGCCAAGGGCGAGTACTCCGGCGAGGGATAGCACTAGCGGCCTTCCGCAGGCGGGAGTTACAACCACGCCGCCGAGGGAGAGCTTCCCGGCAAGGAACCTCACCGAGGAGCCGGCCCGCGCAGGTAATCCCTTTGCTTCAAGCTTCCCTTGGCTTTTCTTCTTTCGATTCTTCTTTTTTTTGGATATTTGCTTGACTGTTTGTGTTTTCTTTTCTTCCGTCAGACCCATCCGCAGCTGAGCCAATGGAGACGGAGGTCGTTGCTGACGACGCCGCCGTTGCCGAAGAAACGGTTGGCGCAGACGATCCCGCCGGTGCAGAGGCCGCCGAGGCTACCGCCGCAGCAGCCGGCGAAGGGGCTGGCGATCATACTGATGGCCCTGAGGCCGCAGGAGCGCCAGGCACTACATCGACCGCCGAGCCCTCCGCCGCCGCCGCAGCCCCCAGCTCCGACGAGCCCGAGCCAGGAGCCTACTTAAAGGCCGGCGACGACGTCTTCATCAAGCTCCCCTGGGCGTCCATGTCCAGGGCGCCGGTCGAGGGAGAGGTCTTCGACGGAGAGGTGCTCGCCTCCGCCGGGCTAAAGCTCGTCGATGCGCCGAGCAGCAGCAATGAGCCTGAGGAGGAGCGGCTACTGCGCAAGCTGCTGTCGCTTTACCGCGCCCGACAGGCCAAGCTGGAGTCCCGAGAGGCTCTGGCCGCCAAGGCGGGAGTTGATATGGAGAAGCGTGCAGAGGAGCTCCGGGCCATCAACCAAGCAGCTCTCCGATCCTTGGCAGAGGAGCCGGAGCAACTTGCCGAGGAGCAGCAGGCCTTCATCCTCGAGAAGGCTGAAGTGGAGGAACAGCAGCGGCTTGCCGCTGAGAAGCTGTCCACGCTGGAGGGTGAGCTGGCGCAGCGGAAGGTCAACCTCGACAGTCACGAGGAGGAACTCGCCGCGCGCGAGCAATCACTTGGCGGAGCTCTCCAGGAAGCAAAGGATGCTGCCGCAGCTGCTGAGACCGCCAAGAAGGAGTTGGAGACGAGGGTGGCGCAGCTGGAGGCCGACCTCAAGGCGAGCGGCGAGGAGGTTGCCGCGCTCAAGCTTGAGCGAGAGAAGGACGCCCACAGCCACTCGGAGCTGCAGGTTCGCCTCGCCGAGAAGGGCAAGGAGCTCACCGCCGCCAAGGACTCCAACGCCGACCTCGAGCTGAAGCTGGCCACTTTGGCCGAGACGCTGGACGGCGCCAAGAAGCGGGAGGCGGCCCTGAAGGAGGAGGTCAGGGCCGAGAAGGCGCTGCTGGAGAGTGCTGCCGTCACCCAGAACAACTTCAAGGTGACCGTCGAGCACTCGACGGAAGGTCTTGTGAACACCGCCGTGGATATTGACAAGGAGCTGGCGCAGCTGGGGGCGGAGTATCTCGGGTACTCCACCGACGAGAACCTCCACCCCAGCGCCAAGCTCACTCTATTCTTCAGAGGCGTGGCGACGGCCCTCCAGCAACTCCGGGAAAGGATCCCCAAGCAGCTGGCGGACGAGTCGCGCAAGCTCTGCGCGGGCGCTCTTCAAAAGGTGCTGATGAAGGTGGCTTTCCGCAATCCAGGCCTCAACCTCACCAACGACCTGAGGAGCTTGCCGTCGGACGTTGATATGGAGGCGCTCAAGGCCCTTGTCGCACCCATTGTGGACAAGGTGAGCGGCATCAAGAGGGTCGAGGGCGACCGCGCGGACTAGGCTTGCCCATTTTTTTCTTTTCTTGTCACTGCCAATCATGTTAGGCGAACAATCTACTAGGTCCGCGACAAGCTATTTGTAATATAACTCTATTTTGGGTAGTAATCGCAATGTTATTTCCTTTACTTGACTCCTTTGCTTTGTATGTTTTCGCCCTATGCTTTTAGGGAACTTGCCGGTGCAGGTACCTTAGCCGCGAGTGCTGAGTGCGGAACTTCAGCAGCCTGCTGGCGATGTCGCTACCGGCAAGAAACCTTGTCGCAACTAGTTGCAGCGCACTTAAGTTGTTGAGCGTGCTCGAAAACAAAGTAAGGGCGCGACACTAGTCGCAGCACACTTAAGTTGTTGGGCGGACTCGAAACAAAGTAAGGGCGCAACTAGCTACGAGTAGGTTCCTTCGCGCACAGGTTTTCCATACAAAGCACGGCCGTTCAAGGAAGATAACTTAAAAATTTAAAAATATGATTGCTGAAACTTTGGCAACTTAGCTTTTGTGTCGTCTGCTTCCCGGCAAGGCGAAACTTTCTTGAACAGCGCTTGGTCCATACCACTATCTTCTCCTCCCCCCGGCAAACTTGTGGGCGAGGGAACCTTCCTTTACTTGAGAAAAAAGAAAGAAGAGAAAATACAGATATGGAGCCTTTGGGCTCGTCATGGCTTACCGGGGGTAGGCGCTGCACAAAGTGTCAGATAATACATGCATAAAATAAAAAGCATGAAATGACAAGATGTGTGGGGCACATGAGTTTTACTAATGCACGGGGTCTGCGCCCGACTTTGTACAAAGGATTACATGCAACAGCGGCAAGACTTGTACAAAAGGTGGTTGCCGGAGCGGGTCACGGCAACCGCGCCTTATGGGTAAAACTTACAAAGATGCTCGATGTTCCAGGAGTTGTTCACCGGAAATCCATCTTCGGTCTCAAGGCGGACAGCGCCAGGCCTAGTGACTCGTTTCACCCGATAAGGGCCTTGCCACTTTGGCGTCAACTTGTTGGAATTCTTGGCGGACTGAACGCGCCGAAGAACAAGGTCGCCTTCCTCGAGACTTCTGGCATTAACTTTGCGGCTATGGTAGCGACGGAAAGCTTGCTGGTAGCAAGCAGCTCGTACAGCAGCCTGAAGACGGTCTTCCTCAAGGAGCAGCGCGTCATCTTGTCGCAACTGCTCTTGCTCGAGCTCATCATAAGCGAGCACTCGAGGTGACCCGTATACGAGTTCCGTGGGGAGAACTGCCTCTGCTCCATAGACTAGAGCGAAAGGTGTTTGTCCAGTGGCTCGATTTGGTGTCGTCCTGATCGACCAAAGAACCACTGGCAGCTCCTCGATCCAGTTTCTTCCGTACTTGTGCATCCTGTCGAAAGTTCTGGTCTTGAGGCCACGCAGCACTTCAGCATTTGCCCTCTCCGCTTGACCGTTGCTTCTCGGGTGAGCAACAGAAGCGAAGCAGACCTTGGCGCCAAGATCTTGGACGTACTGCATGAAGGTGCGGCTCGTGAATTGCGTACCGTTGTCGGTGATGATCCTGTCAGGGATCCCGAAGCGGCAAACAATCGACCTGAAGAACTTGACTGCTGACTGTGCGGTCACCTTTCTCACTGGTTCCACTTCCGGCCACTTTGTGAACTTGTCGATCGCAATGTAGAAGTACTCAAAGCCCCCGGCTGCGCGGGGAAAGGGGCCGAGGATGTCGAGCCCCCAGACCAAAAATGGCCAGGATAAAGGGATCGTCTGGAGAGCTTGAGCTGGCTGGTGTATCTGCTTGGAATGGAACTGGCACGCTTCACACGTGGTTACTTGTGCAGTTGCATCCTGGAGGGCTTCTGGCCAAAAGAAACCTTGCCGGAATGCTTTGCCGGCAAGTGCTCTTGCGCCAATGTGGTGACCACATATGCCTCCATGTATCTCTGCCAACAGCTTTTGTCCATCTTCCCGGGGAATGCACTTCAATTTCACACCGTTGAGTCTTCTTCTGTACAGTGTGTTGTCGACAAACTGGTACATACTTGACTGCCGGGCTACTCTTTCCGCTTCTTCTTGCTCTTCGGGAAGTTCTCCTGTCTGAAGGAAACGGACAATCTGCTGTGCCCATGTTGGAGCCTGTGGCTCGACAACAAGGACTAAAGGCACATCCGTCGCTGCGGGAACAACCGCTTCTACGGCGAGGACCTGCGGCTCAGCCGGAGCTTGATGTTCCCAGGCAAGCTTGCCGGAGCAAAACTTGTCGGGAGCATCTGCTTCAACGGAACAAACCCTGGGGCTTGCCGGAGCAGACTGCTCCTCAACGCTCTTGGTGCTGATCTTGGGGACCTTGTTGGCGGTGGCTTCGGGAAGCTCCGCCGGAAGATAGTCACCAGAAATCAACTTCCTCTTCTTGCTTTGTCCAGTTGATGAAGTTACGGATGGTTGAGTCAGCTTGAGCACAAAGATCCCTGGTTCCACAGGTAACTTAAGTGTGGCACACTTTGACAGGCCATCGGCGATGTCGTTCTGAGCTCTTGGTACATGCTCCATCTGCAGGCCGTCAAAGTGTTCTTCAAGCTTTCTCACTTCATCGATGTAAGCTTCCATCAATGGACTCTGATAGTTCTTGTTTACTTGGCGGACGACGAGTTGCGAGTCACCCCTGACGATGAGCTTCTTGATCCTAAGGTCTGTCGCGATCCTGAGACCGGCAAGCAAACCCTCATACTCTGCAGTATTGTTTGTCGCTTGCTCCTTGGGAAAGTGCATCTGGACCACGTACTTGAGGTGCTCTCCGGTGGGTGCGACAAGCAGCACGCCAGCACCGGCGCCTTGCAGCGAGAAAGCACCATCAAAGTACATCAGCCACTCTTTGCTTGCTTCTTTGACTGGGATGCTCGTTTCTGGAATCTCTTCATCTGGTGTTGGCGTCCACTCTGCTATGAATTCTGCCAATGCTCTGCTTTGGATGGTTGAAGTGCTTTCAAACTTGAGGCCAAAGCTTGACAGTTCCAGTGCCCACTCAACAATCCTGCCTGTTGCTTCTGGATTCTGCAGTATCCTCTTCAGCGGAAAGCGAGTGACAACTGTTATCTCATGTGCCTGGAAGTAATGGCGCAGCTTTCTCGAGGCCATGAGGAGGCCGAAAACCAACTTCTGCACACCAGAGTACCTTGACCTAGCCCCCTGCAGAAGGGAGCTGACAAAGTAAACTGGGCGCTGCACCATCTTCTTCCGCATCTCCTCTTGCGTCTGCCCAGAACCATCCTTGTCGGGACCAGAGCTTGTCGGGGAAGCCCCCTGCTTGTCGCTGGACGTGCTTGCCGCGGTTGCTGGCTCATCATCTGCCTCCCTCTCCGCTACTAACGCAGCACTAACCACTTGATTGGTTGCCGCTAGGTACAACAACAACTTCTCTTGTGGTTTAGGTGCGACGAGTATTGGAGTGGAGGACATGTACCTCTTCAAGTCTTGCAGCGCGGCCTCCGCTTCCGGAGTCCATTTCATTGGACCTGCCTTTTTCAAAATTTTGAAAAACGGCAGGGCGCGCTCAGCTGACTTAGAGATAAACCTACTGAGAGCAGCCACACAACCGGCAAGTCTTCGTACATCCTTGACGCGCTTCGGTGCTTCAATCTGCTCAATGTCCTTGATCTTGTCGGGATTGGCTTCAATCCCTCTCTGAGACATGAAGAACCCGAGAAGCTTGCCGGAAGGGACTCCAAATACGCACTTCTCGGGATTGAGCTTGAGCTGGATCTTGCGCAGATTTGCAAAGGTTTCTTCCAAATCTTGAATCAGAGTAGCCCTGTTCTTGCTCTTGACCACTATGTCATCCATGTATGCTTCTACATTTTTGTGAATTTGTGGCTCAAAAGCTGTATGGACCACCCTTGCAAATGTTGAACCAGCATTCTTCAAACCAAAAGGCATCCGTATGAAACAGTACATGCCACATGGAGTGATGAATGCGGTCTTCTCCTCATCCTCTTCAGCCATGAAGATTTGATGGTATCCTGAGTATGCGTCAAGAAATGAAAGCAAATCACATCTAGCCGTGGAGTCAACAATCTGGTTGATGCGCGGCAAGGGAAATGGGTCTTTGGGAAAAGCTTTATTCACATCGATGAAGTCAATACAAAGCCTCCATTTCCCGTTTGCCTTGCGCACGACTACTGGATTGGCCAACCACGTAGGATGGAGCACTCCTCTGACGAGGCCTGCTGCTTCCAACTTCTTGATTTCTTCTGCTATGAATTCTTGGCGCTCCACTGCTTGTTTCCTGACTTTTTGCTTGACGGGCCGCGCATGAGGATAGACGGCAAGCTTGTGCTCAATCACTTTCCTGGGAACACCGGGGATGTCAGACGGTTGCCATGCAAACACGTCGACGTTCGCCCGCAGGAAAGCAACGAGCGCGCTTTCCTATTTAGGGTCAAGCGTGGCACTGATGGTGAAGGTACCACCAGTGCCGTCCTCCTTGGCGGGCACCTTCTTGGTCTCTAGCGGAGCTGCCATCGTCTTCTTACACTTGCCGGTGGAGCTCAATGGTGCGTCCTCGACGGTAGCGCAGCACTCCGAAGAGGTGCGTTTGCCGGAGTGGGCCCCAGAGCTCTTGCCGGACTTGGTCTTCTTCTTCGCCCCGGGAGCTTCAGCGGCAAGTGTCTTGCGATCCGTTGCGGCTGCTGCTTCTCGGTAGATCTTGTCGGCACAGATAAGGGCATCCTTCTTGTCGCCAGGGACAGAGATGATGCTTATCGGGCCTGGCATCTTCAGCATGTTGTAGGCGTAATGAGAGGCCGCCATGAAGTTGGCGAGCGCTGGACGGCCGAGGATTCCATTGTAAGGCAATGGAAAATCGGCAACGTCAAAAGTGACCCTCTCAGTCCTGAAGTTCAGCTCGCCGCCAAACGTCAGTGGCAGCGTGATCTTCCCCTTCGGCTTGCTCCTTCCCGGATTTATTCCTTGGAATGTGCCGGTCTCTTCGAGCTCGCTATCAGGGATCTGGAGCTTGTGGAGAACAGTGGAGGAGATCAAGTTCAAGCCGGCCCCGCGGTCAACTAACATCTTAGTGACCTTGAGGTTGCGGATAGTTGGTGAAACCAACATCGGCAAGCACCCGACCGCAGTTGTGCGATCACGGTGGTCCTCAATATCAAAGATGATAGGCGTGCTCGACCACTTCAGAAGCTTGCGCGATTCGACCGGTGGTTCTGCTGCATTAACTTCCCGCACCCACTGTTTAAGTTGGCGGTGGGAAGTATGCAGAGAGGCACCGCCGTCAACGCACAAAACCTCTGTGGCTTTCTGGAACTCCTGCTCACTGGTCTCAGCATCCTCCATGTCTTCGTCGTCTTCGTCGTCTTCATCCTTGTCGCGGCCGCGGGGAGGTCTGTCTCCTTGCCGCTGCTTAGCCTTGCCGCGGCGTCCTCCCCGGCCGTTGAATGGCCGCTTCTTGCCGGATCCTCCATCACCTCCTTGGGCCTTCTCCTTGCCGCGCCGCTCGTACTCAGCCTTTTGCTGCTCGACGAGGTACTCGACTCTCTTGCAATTCTGGAGATCATGGCCCTTGGTGCGGTGGATCTTGCAGTACTGATTGTCGGTGCCGTCCTGCTTGTCGGCGGCCGCCATAGCCTGGCAGTTGGTGCATGCGGCAGTCTCCTTGCCGGAGCTACCAACTTGGGCTTTTTTGGTGCCACCTTCCTTGCCGGACTGCTCAACGACCAGCACCTCTTTGCTTTTCTTCTTCCTGTTATTGCGCCGCCGGTTTTTCTTTGCCGGGGCAGCATCCTCACTCTCAGACCCTCCTGCGCCTGTATCCTCTCCGGGGAGTTTCCTCCCTTCTTCAGCGCGTGCACACTTGTCGGCCAGGGCATAAAGCTCACTGACGTCTCTAATCTTGCACATCGCCATCTCCTCCCTCATCATGCGGTTACGCACGTTCTGATGGAACGCGCTGATGATCGCGGCAGGGTGGACGTCTGGGATGTTGTGTTGAACACGGCTGAATCTCTGGATGTATTTGCGCAGGGGTTCTCCTTCCTTCTGGGCGAGCAGGTGAAGGTCACTCTCTTGGCCATGGGGTTTGTGGCCGCCCGTAAAGGCGCCGACAAACTGATGGCAGAGATCTGCCCAAGAAGAAATGGAGTTGTCCGGCAAGTGCATGAGCCAGAACCTGACGTTGGGTTTGAGTACCAGAGGAAAGTAGTTGGCAAGTATCTTGTCATCCCGCCCCCCAGCAGCTTGCACCGCGATGGTGTAGATGCCGAGGAACTCCGACGGGTATGTTTTGCCGTCGTACTTCTCCGGTACGTCTGGCTTGAAATTCTTCATGATGGGCCACTGGACTTGCCGCAGCTCACGAGTGAATGCAGGGCAACCTACCGCGTACGGCAAGTCACCTGGTCCCCCTGGCGCATGCATGTCGACAGCGGGCCCAGCGCGCTGGTTTGATTGACGCCGCGCTTCTCTTCGGCGCTCGATGCGGGTACGAGCGTCTTCTTGTTGTCGATCTTGAAGGACTTGGCGCTGATCGCGACGAGCTTGCGGATCTGACGACGCGGTGGAGTCGCTTTCGAGGTTAATCCGACGAGTCGGCGATCTTGGCCTTCGGGGCGGAGAGTGCACGGTGGTTGCACCCCCGCCAGTCTTGTCGCCATCGGCCCACGCCTGGCTGACTTGCCGCGGCTGCGATGTGCTCGGCTGCCGCGGAGTGTCGCCGTTGGCGAAGGCGATGAGACTCTGAATGGTGGCCCTCCGGTTGTCGGCCTTGTCTGCCGCTGGAGGGAAGTCTAAAAGCAGTTGAGCTCGTGCCAGAGCTTCTGCTGGAGTGGCGGGCAGCGGTGGCGAACGGTGCGAGGAGCGGGATATGCTCGGACTTCTAACTACGTTAGAAGGAGCAGTATCCCGTCCAGGCGACCGTGCCTTGCTCGTGCCAGCATGTTGGCACGCATGCTGGTCCTGAGCGTCCCGGGACCCGCCAGCTTGTCCTTAGCCCAGCAAGCGTATGGTACCGTGAGTACCATGATGCTGCCGGTCCCGCGCCTCCTGAGATGGGCGCGGTGCATGCACGGACGCCGAGGTCTTGGAGTGCGCCCGGTGGTCGTGGGAGCCGGCTACGCCGCCGATGGGCAGCGCAGCCTTGTCCTTGGACCTAGCAGCACCGTGGGCTCCCTCGTCGGCGCCCGCCCTTCCGCCGGCGCCTACTCCACTAGCCATTGGCTCCGGCGGTGGTGGGTTTGACGCGGACGGAACAACTGCCTCCGAAGCCTTCTTCTTCGGCGGCATGTTGATGAAGATGATGGAGATCTAGCTCGTGTGGACGCCGGATCAGGTTCACACAACCTCGACGCACCCCCTACCTGGCGCGCCAAAGATGTCGGGGAAACTGGTCCACCCACGAACACCTATGGGGACGGAGCCCCTTTTCGGTACGGCAGGGGGCGGAGATTGCACAAAGAGCGGATCGAGGCAAGGCACACGAGTAGTTTACCCAGGTTCGGGCCGCACGGATGCGTAAAACCCTGCTCCTGCTTTGGTTTGTATTGAGTTCTTGGCTCGGGAGCGCTGGAAGCTACAATACTCTTCGAGACCGAGCGTGAGAGTGTTCGAATGTCTACCCCGAAATCGGAACCCCCTCTACGTTGCGCATGGGCCTCCTTTTATAGGCTCAAGGGGTCACCGACAGGTGGCAACGCAGATGAGGGTAAAAGTGTAAAAAGAGTCGTAGGTGGTACAGTGTTCCATACCTAACCCTGACAGCAGGGGACAAGGGCATTAAATGCCCATCGCCGTCGCCCAAACAGTGCAAAAAGTGACCGTCAGGGGCGCCACCGTCCGCCTCGACGGTAGCCTTGTCATCGCCGCTTGCCACCGTGTACCCCTGGCTGCACAGCCTTCTGCCACGTGTGCTTGGAAGGGTCCCAGAGCGACACGTAGGTGGATGCGCTGGAGCGCGGGTATGGAGTGGAAGCTTGCCGCGGCAAGCGCTTTGCCGCGGTCGCTATCTTGTCGCTTCCGGGAGCTTGTCGCTCGCCGAGACTTGCCGGGACGCGCGGCGCGTCGCGGCAAGTTTTTTGAGATGCCTTGGTTGGCCTTCCCGGCAAGCTCCTCTTGCCAGGGTCTTGTGCTTTGAGTGGCTTCGTGCCTTGAGCGGCCTTCCCGGCAAGCTCCTCTTGCCGGGGCCTTGTCTCCTTGGCTTGGATACTTTGTTCTTGAATGGCTCCAAAGGAGCCACGGAGGACCTTGACGATCGCCCAACAAACCTTGCCGCGGGGCGCTGCGACTGCCCGTGCACAAGTTCGGGATACTAAGGGTACCCCTACTTTAGTACAATTGAGGGTAAAAGTGTAAAAAGGGTGGTAGATGGAACAGTGTTCCATACCTAACCCTGACGGCAGGGGACAAGGGCATTAAATGCCCGTCGCCGTCGCCCAAACAGTGCAAAAAGTGGCCGTCAGGGGCGCCACCGTTCGCCACGACGGTAGCCTTGTCATCGCCGCTTGCCACCGCGTACCCCTGGCTGCACAGCCTCCCACCACGTACGCCTGAGAGGATCCCAGAGCGACACATGGGTGGATGTGCTGGAGCGTAGGTACCGAGTGGAAGCTTGCCGCGGTCGCTATCTTGTCGCTCATCGGGCCTTGCCGGGACGCGTGGCGCGTCGCGGCAAGTTTCTTGAGATGCCTTGGTTGGCCTTCCCGGCAAGCTCCTCTTGCCAGGGTCTTGTGCCTTGAGTGGCCTTCCCGGCAAGCTCCTCTTGCCGGGGCCTTGTCTCCTTGGCTTGGATACTTTGTTCTTGAATGGCTCCAAAGGAGCCACGAAGGACCTTGACGATCGCCCGACAAACCTTGCCGCGGGGCGCTGCGACTGCCCGTGCACAAGTTCGGGATACTAAGGGTACCCCTACTTTAGTACACCAACACACGACATGTTGATGCCGCTCCATGATAGAATACTAAGTTTCATAAATTTCAGGCGAGTTTTGGATTTACCAGAATTTGAAAACCAGATATCTCAATGTTTGCGGTCGAGTGACGGTAGCAGGGTGTTTGAAATTCATTCTCATTTCTGGCATGGGACCTAAGAATGCACCGAAGGACACAAATTTGATTTTTCAACCCGTTTATATGCACTCGAGCATGTGCATGCAGTTCAAAGTTGAATTATGCACATAAAATGCATAGAAAATCCAGTTAATTTAAAAAAAATGTCCAAACGAACCCCGAAAAAATCCAAATTAGACACAACACTCCTGTTGTTCTATGTTCACACTAGAATTTTTTTGAAAGCAATAAGAGGCAACGGATATCGTTTCGTCCCCGAAGGTGGCACGTTCCCTACCAAAACCATCACGATTGTTGTGAGAAGCTCTGGTTTGTGAGAAGCTTATACCCAAACCTACCCAAAAAATGGACAATTTTTTTTACCACGACATGTTGATGCCGCTCCATGATAGCATGCCAAGTTCCATGAATTTCAGACCTGTTTTGGATTTACCAGAATTTAAAAACCAGGTATCTCAATGTTTGCGGCCGAGTGACGGTGGCAAGGAGTTTGGCGTTCATTCCCATTTCTTGAATGGGACCTAAGCTTGCACCGAAGGACACATATTTGATTTTTCAGCCCGTTTATATGCACTGAAGCATGTGCATGTAGTTCAAATTTGAATTATGCACATAAAATGCCTAGAAAACCCAGTTAATGTATAAAAATGCCGAAATGAACCCAGAAAATTTCCATAATTAAACACAACAATCCTGTTGTTCTATGTTGACACTAGAACTTTTTGCAAGAATAAGAGGCAACAAATATCGTTTCGTCCCCAAAGGTGGCATGTTCCCTACCAAAACCATCACGCTTGTTGTGGGAAGCTCTGGTTTGTGAGAAGCTTATCCCAAACCTGCCCCAAATGTGACAAAAAATTTGCCACGACATGTTGATGCCGCTCCATGATAGGATGCCAAGTTTCATGAATTTCAGATGAGTTTTGGATTTACTAGAATTTAAAAACCAGGTATCTCAATGTTTTCGGCGGAGTGACGGTGCCCTGGTGTTTGAAATTCATTCCCAGTTCTTGAATGGGACCTAAGCATGCACCGAAGGACACAAATTTTATTTTTCAACCCGTTTATATGCACTAGAGCATGGGCATGTTGTTCAAATTTGAATTATGCACATAAAATGCCTAGAAAACCCACTTAATGTATAAAAATGTCCAAACGAACCCTGAAAAATTCCAAAATTAAACACAACACTCCTGTTGTTCTATGTTGACACTAGAATTTTTTTGAAAGCAATAAGAGGCAACGAATATCGTTTTGTCCCATAAGGTGGCACGTTGCCTACCCAAACCATCACGCTTGTTGTGAGAAGCTTATACCCAAACCTGCACCAAATGGGACAAAAAAATTACCACGACATGTTGATGCCGCTTCATGATAGTATGCGAAGTTTCATGAATTTCAGACGAGTTTTGGATTTACCAGGATTTAAAAACCAGATATCTCAATGTTTGCGGTCGAGTGACGGTGGCAGGGTGTTTGAAATTCATTCTCATTTCTTGCATGGGACCTAAGCATGCACCGAAGGACACATATTTGATTTTTAACCCGTTTATATGCACTCAAGCATGTGCATGTAGTTCAAATTTGAATTATGCACATTAAATGCAAAGAAAATCCAGTTAATGTATAAAAATGTCCAAATGAACCCCGAAAAATTCCAAAATCAGACACAGCACTCCTGTTGTTCTATGCTGACACTAGATTTTTTTTGAAAGCAGTAAGAGGCAATGGATATCGTTTCGTCCCCAAAGGTGGCACGTTCCCTACCGAAACCATCACGCTTGTTGTGAGAAGCTCTGGTTTGTGAGAAGTTTATACCAGAAACTGCCCCGAATGGGACACATTTTTTACCACGGCATGTTGATGCCGCTCCATGATAGTATGCCAAGTTCCATGAATTTCAGACAAGTTTTGGATTCACCAGAATTTAAAAACCAGGTATCTCAATGTTTGCGGCTGAGTGACGATGGCAGGGAGTTTGGCATTCATTCGCATTTCTTGTATGGGACCTAAGCATGCACCGAAGGACACATATTTGATTTTTCAACCCGTTTATATGCACTGGAGCATGTGCATGTAGTTCAATTTTGAATTATGCACATAAAATGTCTAGAGAACCCAGTTAATGTATAAAAATGTCCAAATGAACCCAGAAAATTTCCAAAGTTAAACACAACACTCCTGTTGTTCTATGTTGACACTAGATTTTTTTTGAAAACAATAAGAGGCAATGGATATCGTTTCGTCCCCAAAGGTGGCACGTTCCCTACCGAAACCATCACGCTTGTTGTGAGAAGTTCTAGTTTGTGAGAAGCTTATACCCAAACCTGCCCCAAATGGGACAATTTTTTTTACCACGGCATGTTGATGCCGCTCCACGATAGCATGCCAAGTTCCATGAATTTCAGACCAGTTTTGGATTTACTAGAATTTAAAAACCAGGTATCTCAATGTTTGCGGTCGAGTGACGATGCCCTGGTGTTTGAAATTCAATCCCATTTCTTGCATTGGACCTAAGCATGCACCGAAGGACACACATTTGATTTTTCAACCCGTTTATATGCACTAGAGCATGGGCATGTTGTTCAAATTTGAATTATGCACATAAAATGCCTAGAAAACCCACTTAACGAATAATAATATCCAAACGAACCCCGAAAAATTCCAAAATTAAGCACAACACTCCTATTGTTCTATGTTGACACTAGATTTTTTTGAAGCAGTAAGAGGCAACGGATATCATTTCGTCCCCCAAGGTGGCACGTTCCCTACCGAAACCATCACGCTTGTTGTGAGAAGCTTATACCCAAACCTGCCCCAAATGGGACAAAAATTTACCACGACATGTTGATGCCGCTTCATGATAGCATGCGAAGTTTCATGAATTTCAGACTACTTTTGGATTTACCAGGATTTAAAAACCAGATATCTCAATGATTGCGGTCGAGTGACGGTGGCAGGGTGTTTGAAATTCATTCTCATTTCTTGCATGGGACCTAAGCATGCACCGAAGGAAACATATTTGATTTAAACCCGTTTATATGCACTCAAGCATGTGCATGTAGTTCAAATTTGAATTATGCACATTAAATGCAAAGAAAATTCAGTTAATGTATAAAAATGTCCAAATGAACCCCGAAAAATTCCAAAATCAGACACAACACTCCTGTTGTTCTATGTTGACACTAGATTTTTTTTGAAAGCAGTAAGAGGCAATGGATATCGTTTCGTCCCCAAAGGTGGCACGTTCCCTACCGAAACCATCACGTTTGTTGTGAGAAGCTCTGGTTTGTGAGAAGTTTATACCAGAACCAGCCCCAAATGGGACTCATTTTTTACCACGGCATGTTGATGCCGCTCCATGATAGTATGCCAAGTTCCATGAATTTCAGACAAGTTTTGGATTCACCAGAATTTAAAAACCAGGTATCTCAATGTTTGCGGCTAACTGACGGTGGCAGCGAGTTTGGCAATCATTCGCATTTCTTGTATGGGACCTAAGCATGCACCGAAGGACACATATTTGATTTTTCAACCCGTTTATATGCACTGGAGCATGTGCATGTAGTTCAATTTTGAATTATGCACATAAAATGTCTAGAGAACCCAGTTAATGTATAAAAATGTCCAAATGAACCGAGAAAAATTCCAAAGTTAAACACAACACTCCTGTTGTTCTATGCTGACACTAGATTTTTTTTGAAAGCAATAAGAGGCAACGTATATCGTTTTGTCCCCAAAGGTGGCACGTTCCCTACTGAAACCATCACGCTTGTTGTGAGAAGTTCTAGTTTGTGAGAAGCTTATACCCAAACCTGCCCCAAATGGGACCATTTTTTTACCACGTCATGTTGATGCCGCTCCACGATAGCATGCCAAGTTCCATGAATTTCAGACCAGTTTTGGATTTACTAGAATTTAAAAACCAGGTATCTCAATGTTTGCGGTCGAGTGACGATGCCCTGGTGTTTGAAATTCATTCCCATTTCTTGCATTGGACCTAAGCATGCACCAAAGGACACAAATTTGATTTTTCAACCCGTTTATATGCACTAGAGCATGGGCATGTTGTTCAAATTTGAATTATTCACATAAAATGCCTAGAAAACCCACTTAATGAATAAAAATGTCCAAACGAACCCCGAAAATTTCCAAAATTAAACACAACACTCATGTTGTTCTATGTTGGCACTAGATTTTTATAAAGCAATAAGAGGCAACGAATATCATTTCGTCCCCCAAGGTGGCACGTTCCCTACCGAAACCATCACGCTTGTTGTGAGAAGCTTATACCCAAACCTGCCCCAAATGGGACAAAAAATTTACCACGACATGTTGATGCCGCTTCAAGATAGCATGCCAAGTTTCGTGAATTTAGACGAGTTTTGGATTTACGAGAATTTAAAAACCAGATATCTCAATGTTTGCGGTCGAGTGACGTTGGCAGGGTATTTGAAATTCATTCTCATTTCTTGCATGGCACCTAAGCATGCACCGAAGGACATAGATTTGATTGTTCAACCCGTTTATGTGCACTCGAGCATGTGCATGTAGTTCAAATTTGAATTATGCACATAAAATGCATAGAAAATCGAGCTAATGTATAAAAATGTGCAAACGAACCCCGAAAAATTCCAAAATTAGGCACAACACTCCTGTTGTTCTATGTTGACACTAATTTTTTTTGAAAGCAACTAGAGGCAACTGATATCATTTCGTCCCCAAAGGTAGCACGTTCCCTACCGAAAGCATCACGCTTGTTGTGAGAACCTCTGGTTTGTGAGAATATTATACCCAAACCTGTCTCAAATGGGACAATTTTTTTACCATGACATGTTGATACCGCTCCATGATAGCATGCAAAGTTCCATGAATTTCCGACAAACTTTGGATTTACCAGAATTTAAAAACCAGGTATCTCAATGTTTGCGGCCGAGTTACGGTGGCAGGGAGTTTGGCATTCATTTCCATTTCTTGCATGGGACCTAAGCATGCACCAAAGGACACATATTTGATTTTTCAACCCGTTTATATGCACTCGAGCATGTGAATGTAGTTCAAATTTGAATGATGCACATAAAATGCCTAGAAACCCAGTTAATGTATAAAAATGTCCAAATGAACCCTGAAAATTTAAAAATTAAACACAACACTCCTATTGTTCTATGTTGCCACTAGAATTTTTTTGAAAGCAATAAGAGGTAACATATATCATTTCGTCCCCAAAGGTGGCACGTTCCCTACCGAAACCATCACGCTTGTTGTGAGAAGCTCTGGTTTGTGAGAATCTTATACCCAAACCTGCCCCAAATGGGATAATTTTTTTTACCACAGCATGTTGATTCCATGATGTCTACTACACAACCTTCTTCTTGTAGACGTTGTTGGGCCTCCAAGTGCAGAGGTTTGTAGGACAGTAGCAAATTTCCCTCAAGTGGATGACCTAAGGTTTATCAATCCGTGGGAGGCGTAGGGTGAAGATGGTCTCTCTCAAGCAACCCTGCAACCAAATAACAAAGAGTCTCTTGTGTCCCCAACACACCCAATACAATGGTAAATTGTATATGTGCATTAGTTCGGCGAAGAGATGGTGATACAAGTGCAATATGGATGGTAGATATAAGTTTTGTGAACTGAAATATAAAAACAGCAAGGTAGCAAGTGGTAAACATGAGCATAAACGGTGTTGCAATGATAGGAGACAAGGCCTAGGGTTCATACTTTCACTAGTGCAAGTTCTCTCAATAAGGATAACATAATTGGATCATATTACTAGCCCTCAACATGCAACAAAGAGTCACTCCAAAGTAACTAATAGCGGAGAACAAACGAAGAGATTATGGTAGGGTACGAAACCACCTCAAATCTATTCTTTCTGATCGATCTATTCAAGAGTCCGTAGTAACGTTCAATCTATCATAGAGTTCGTACTAACACCTTAAGATACAAATCGACCAAAACCCTAATGTCACCTAGATACTCCATTGTCACCTCAAGTATTCGTGGGCATGATTATACGATATGCATCACACAATCTCAGAAACATCTATTCAACCAACACAAAGTACTTCAAAGAGTGCCCCAAAGTTTCTACCGGAAAGTCAAGACGAAAACGTGTGCCAACCCCTATGCATAGATTCCCAAGGTCACGGAACCCACAAGTTGATCACCAAACATACATCAAGTGGATCACGTGATATCCCATTGTCACCACAGATAAACACATGCAATACAGTATAGTAAAAAAACACATGCAAGACATACATCAAGTGTTCTCAAATCCTTAAAGACTCAATCTGATAAGATAACTTCAAAGGGAAAACTCAATCCATTACAAGAGAGTAGAGGGGGGAAGCATCATAAGATCCAACTATAATAGCAAAGCTTGCGATACATCAAGATCGTGCCATCTCAAGAACACGAGAGAGAGAGAGAGCTCAAACACATAGCTACTGGTACATACCTTCAGCCCCGAGGGTGGACTACTCCTTCCTCATCATGGAGAGCGTCGGGATGATGAAGATGGCCACCGGTGAGGGTTCCCCCCTCTGGTAGAGTGCCGAAACAGGGTCTAGATTGGTTTTCGGTGGCTACAGAGGCTTTCGGCGACGGAACTCCCGATCTAGTCTAATTCCCGAAGGTTTCAGTATTTATAGGATTTTTGGCGTAGGGCACAAGTCAGGGGGCCCTCCGGGCTGTCCACAAGATAGGGCGGCGCCACCACCTGCGAATGGCGCGCCCCCCACCCTCGTGGGCGGCCCATCGCTCTCCTGGCCCAATTCTTTTACTTTGGGGGCTTCTTTAGGTCCAGAAAAAATCATCAAAAATTGGCACGTCAATTGGACTCCGTTTGATAATCCTTTTCTGTAAAACTCAAAAACAAGAAAAAAACATAAACTGGCATTGGGCTCTAGGTTAATAGGTTAGTCCCAAAAATAATATAAAAGTATATAATAAAGCCCATAAAACATCCTAGAAGGATAATATAATAGCATGGAACAATAAAAAATTATAGATACGTTGGAGACGTATCAACATCCCCAAGCTTAATTCCTGCTCGTCCTCGAGTAGGTAAATGATAAAAACAGAATTTTTGATGTGGAATGCTAACCAACATAATTTTCAATGTAATTCTCTTAATTGTGGCATGAATGTTCAAATCTGAAAGATTCAAGACAAAAGTCTATATTGACATAAGAAATAATAATACTTCAAGCATAATAAGAAAGCAATCATGTCTTCTCAAAATACTATGGCTAAAGAAAGTTATCCCTACAAAATCATATAGTCTGGCTATGCTCCCTCTTCATCACACAAAATATTCATATCATGCACAACCCCGGTTTCAGCCAATCACTTGTTTTCACACTCTATTCTTTCAAACCTTTCAACTTTCATGCAATACATGAGCGTGAGCCATGGATATAGCACTATGGGTGGAATAGAGTGGTGGTTGTGGAGAAGACAAAAAGGAGGGAGATAGTCTCACATCGACTAGGCGTATCAACGGGCTATGGAGATGCCCATCAATAGATATCAATGTTAGTGAGGAGGGATTGCCATGCAACGGATGCACTAGAGCTAGATATGTATGAAAGCTCAATAAAAGAAACTAGTGGGTGAGCATCCAACTTGCTTACTCACGAAGACCTAGGGCATTTGAGGAAGCCCATCATTGGAATATACAAGCCAAGTACTATAATGAAAATTCCCACTAGTATATGAAAGTGACTAAACATGAGACTCTCTATCATGAAGAATGTGCTACTTTGAAGCACAAGTGTGGAAAAAAAGATACTAGCAATTGTCCCTTTTCTTTTCTTTTCCTTTTTTTTTCTTTTTTTTGGGCCTTTTTTTTCTTTGGCCTTTCTTTTTTTCTTTTTTTTTTCTGTCTTTTTTTGGAGGGGCTTTATTGATTTAGCCTTTCCTCACATGGGACAATGCTCTAATAATGATGATCATCACACTTTCATTGAATTACAACTCGATGCTAGAACAAAGTATGACTCTATATAAATGCCTTCGGCGGTGTACCGGGATGTGCAATGAATCAAGAGTGACATATATGAAAAATTATGCATGGTGGTTTTGCCACAAATACGATGTCAACTACATGATCATGCATGACAATATGGCAATATGAATCGTGTCATATGAACGGAACAGTGGAAAGCAGCATGGCAATATATCTCGGAATGGCTATGGAAATGTCATGATAGGTAGGTATGGTGGCTGTTTTGAGGAATATATATGGTGGTTGTTTTGAGGAAGGATATATAGTGGGTGTATGGTACCGGCGAAAGTTGCGCAGTACAAGAGAGGCTAGCAATGGTGGAAGGGTGAGAGTGCGTATAATCCATGGACTCAACATTAGTCATAAAGAACTCATATACTTATTGCAAAAATCTATGAGTCATCAAAACAAAGCAATCAACGCATGCTCCTAGGGGGGAGGTTGGTAGGAGTTAACCATCGCGCCCCCCGACCTCCACACAAAGGTGGACACTCTACAAATACCTCATGCTCTAACTTCGTCACATAGCGGTTCACCATACGTGCATGCTACGGGAATCACTAACCTTAACACAAGTATTTCTAAATTTCATAATAACTCCACTAGCATGACTCTAATATCACTATCCTCATATCTCAAAACAATTATCAAGCTTCCAACTTCTCATCATATTCAATGCACTTAGTATGAAAGTTTTTACTACATTGATCTTGGATGCCTATCATGCAAAGGCTAGTTTTATAACCAAAGCACATTACAATGCTGTTTTAATTGACTCTCAAAAGGATACAAGTGAAGCATGAGAGATCAACAATTTCTACAAAATATAACCACCACCGTGCTCTAAAAGATATAAGTGAAGCACTAGAGCAAATGACAAACTACTCCAATAGATACAAGTGAAGAACAACGAGTAGTTGTATAATTATGTAACTATGTGAAGACTCTCTAACATTTAAGAGGTTCAGATCTTGGGATATTATTCAAACAGCAAGCAAAACAAAATAAAATAGAATGACGCTCCAAGCAAAACACATATCATGTGGTGAATAAAAATATAGCTCCGAGTATAGTTACCGATAGATGAAGACGAAAGAGGGGATGCCTTCCCGGGGTATCCCCAAGCTTAGGCTTTTTGTTGTCCTTGAATTTTACCTTGGGGTTCCTTGGGCATCCCCAAGCTTAGGCTTTTGCCACTCTTTGTTCCATAGTCCCTCGAAGCAATACTCAAAACTTGAAAACTTCACAACACAAAACTTAGACAAAAATCTCGTGAGCTCTATTAGTATAAGAAAACAAACCACTGCTCAAAGGTACTGTAATGAATTCATTCTTTGTTTATATTGGTGTTAAACCTACTGTATTCCAACTTCTCTATGGTTCATACTTCGCAATATTACTCATAGATGCATTGAAATAAGCAAACAACACACGAAAAACAGAATCTGTCAAAAACAGAACAGTCTGTAGTAATCTGTAGGTTTCGCATACTTCTGTAACTCCGAAAAATTAAAACTAAATTGGTAAACGTGAGGAATTTGTATATTAATCATATGCAAAAAGAATCAACTAAATAGAACACTCCAGTAAAATCTGATGACCATTCTAGCGAGTGCTAACGATTCTGTTTTTCACAGCAAGATCATATAAACTTCACACAAGTCTTCCCAAAGGTTCTACTTGGCACAAACACTAATTAAAACATAAAACCACATCTAAACAGAAGCTAGATGCAATATTTATTCCTAAACAGAAGCAAAAAGCGAATAAAAAAAATAAAGTTGGGTTGCCTCCCAACAAGCACTATCGTTTAACGCCCCTAGCTAGGCATAATGATGCTCACATAAAAGATAAGAATTGAAACATGACGGGAACATCATGAAGCATATGAATAGCACATATAAGTCTAACCCACTTCCTATTCATAGGGATTTTGTGAGCAAACAACTTATGGGAACAATAATCAACTAGCATAGGAAGGCAAAACAAGCATAGCTTCAAAACTTCAAGCACATAGAGAGGAAACTTGATATTATTGCAATTCCTACAAACATATGTTACTCCCTCATAATAATTTGCAGTAGCATCATGAATGACTTCAACAATATAATCATCACATAAAGCATTCTTTTCATGACCCCCAAGCATATAAATTTTATTACTCTCCACATAAGCAAATTTCTTCTCATGAATAATAGTGGGAGCAAACTCAACAAAATAATTATCATGTGAGGCATAATCCAATTGAAAACTAAAATCATGATAACCAGATTCATGGTTATCATTATTCTTAATAGCATACAAGTCATCACAATAATCATCATAGATAGCAACTTTGTTCTCATAATCAATTGGAACCTCGTCCGAAATAGTGGATTCATCACTAAATAAAGTCAAGACGTCTCCAAATCCACTTTCATCAATATAATCATCATAAATACGAGGCATGCTTTCATCATAATAAATTTGCTCATCAAAACTTGGGGGACTAAAAATATCATCTTCATCAAACATAGCTTCCCCAAGCTTGTGGCTTTGCATATCATTAGCATCATGGATATTCAAAGGATTCACAGTGACAACATTGCAATCATGCTCATCATGCACATATTTTATGCCAAGCATTCTGTGTAATTCTTCTTCTACTACTTGAGCACAATTTTTCTTCCCATCATTTTCACGAAAGATATTAAAAAGATGAAGCATATGAGGTAACCTTAATTCCATTTATTTGTAGTTTTCTTTTATAAACTAAACTAGTGATAAAACAAGAAACTAAAAGATTCGATTGCAAGATCTAAAGATATACCTTCAAGCACTCACCTCCTCGGCAATGGCGCTAGAAAAGAGCTTCATGTTTACTACACAACCTTCTTCTTGTAGACGTTGTTGGGCCTCCAAGTGCAGAGGTTTGTAGGACAGTAGCAAATTTCCCTCAAGTGGATGACCTAAGGTTTATCAATCCATGGGAGGCGTATGATGAAGATGGTCTCTCTCAAGCAACCCTGCAACCAAATAACAAAGAGTCTCTTGTGTCCCCAACACACCCAATACAATGGTAAATAGTATAGGTGCACTAGTTCGGCGAAGAGATGGTGATACAAGTGCAATATGGATGGTAGATATAAGTTTTTGTAAACTGAAAATATAAAAACAACAAGGTAGCAAGTGGTAAACGTGAGCATATATGGTGTTGCAATGATAGGAGACAAGGCCTAGGGTTCATACTTTCACTAGTGCAAGTTCTCTCAACAAGGATACCATAATTGGATCATATTACTAGCCCTCAACATGCAACAAAGAGTCACTCCAAAGTAACTAATAGCGGAGAACAAACGAAGAGATTATGGTAGGGTACGAAACCAGCTCAAAGCTATTCTTTCTGATCGATCTATTCAAGAGTCTGTAGTAACGTTCAATCTATCATAGAGTTCATACTGGAATAACACCTTCAGATACAAATCAACCAAAACCCTAATGTCACCTAGATACTCCATTGTCACCTCAAGTATCCGTGGGCATAATTATACGATATGCATCACACAATCTCAGAAACATCTATTCAACCAACACAAAGTACTTCAAAGAGTGCCCCAAAGTTTCTACCGGAAAGTCAAGACGAAAACGTGTGCCAACCCTATGCACAGATTCCCAAGGTCACGGAACCCGCAAGTTGATCACCGAAACATACATCAAGTGGATCACGTGATATCCCATTGTCATCACAGATAAACACATGCAAGACATACATCAAGTGTTCTCAAATCCTTAAAGACTCAATCCGATAAGATAACTTGAAAGGGAAAACTCAATCCATTACAAGAGAGTAGAGGGGGAGAAGCATCATAAGATCCAACTATAATAGCAAAGCTCGCGATACATCACGATCGTGCCATCTCGAGAACAGGAGAGAGAGAGTGAGAGATCAAACACATAGCTACTGGTACATACCTCAGCCCCGAGGGTGGACTACGCCCTTCTCGTCATGGAGAGCGCCGGGATGATGAAGATGGCCATCGGTGAGGGTTCCCCCCTTCGGCAGGGTGCCGAAACAGGGTCTAGATTGGGTTTCGGTGGCTACAGAGGCTTTCGGCGGCGGAACTCCCGATCTAGGTTAATTTTCGAAGGTTTTAGTATTTATAGGATTTTTTTTGGCGTAGGGCACAAGTCAGGGGGCCCTCCGGGCCGTCCACGAGATAGGGCGGCACCACCACCTACCCAGGGCGCGCCCCCCACCCTCGTGGGCAGCCCGTGGCTCTCCTGGCACAACTCTTTTACTTCGGGGGCTTCTTTTGGTCCAGGAAAAATCATCAAAAATTGGCATGTCAATTGGACTCCGTTCGATATTCCTTTTTCGTAAAACTCAAAAACAAGAAAAAAGCAGAAACCGGCACTGGGCTCTAGGTTAATAGGTTAGTCCCAAAAATAATATAAAAGTGTATAATAAAGCCCATAAAACATCCTAGAAGGATAATATAATAGCATGGAACAATCAAAAATTATAGATACGTTGGAGACGTATCATTCCGCTCCAGGATAACATGCCAAGTTCCATGAATTTCAGACCAATTTTGGATTTACAAGAATTCAAAAACTAGGTATCTCAATGTTTTTGGCCGTGTGACGGTGCCTTGGTGTTTGAAATTAATTCCCATTCTTGCATGGGACCTAAGAATGCACCAAAGGACACAAATTTGATTTTGCAACCCGTTTATATGCACTAGAGCATGGGCATGTTGTCCAAATTTGAATTATACACATAAAATGCCTAGAAAACCCACTTAATGTATAAAAATGTCCAAACGAACCCCAAAAATTTCCAAAATTAGACACAACACTCCTGTTGTTCTACGTTGACAGTAGAAATTTTTGAAAGCAATAAAGGCAACGAATATCGTCTCGTCCCCCAAGGTGGCACGTTCCCTACCGAAACCATCACGCTTGTTGTGAGAAGCTCTGTTTGTGAGAAGCTTATACCCAAACCTGCCCCAAATGGGACAAAAATTTACCACGGCATGTTAATGCCGCTTCATGATAGCATGCCAAGTTTCATGAATTTCAGACGAGTTTTGGATTTACTAGAATTTAAAAACCAGATATCTCAATGTTTACGGTCGAGTGACGGTGGCACGGTGTTTGAAATTCATTCTCATTTCTTGCATGGGACCTAAGCATGCACCAAAGGACACATATTTGTTTTTTGAACCGTTTATATGCACTGGAGCATGTGCATGTAGTTCAAATTTGAATTATGCACATAAAATGCATAGAAAATCGAGTTAATGTATAAAAATGTCCAAACGAACCCCGAAAAATTCCAAAATTAGATACAACACTCCTGTTGTTCTATGTTTCACTAGATTTTTCTTGAAAGCAATAAGAGGCAACAGATATCATTTTGTCCCCAAAGGTGGCACGTTCCCTACCGAAACCATCACGCTTGTTGTGAGAAGCTCTGGTTTGTGAGAAGCTTATACCCAAACCTGCCCCAAATGGGACAAATTTTTTACCACGACATGTTGATGCCGCTCCATGATAGCATGCCAAGTTCCATGAATTTCAGACCAGTTTTGGATTGACCAAAATTTAAAAACCTGGTATCTCAATGTTTGCGGCCGAGTGACGATGGCAGGGAGTTTGGCATTCATTCCCATTTCTTGCGTGGGACCTAAGCATGCACCGAAGGACACATATTTGATTTTTCAACCCGTTTATTTGGACTGGAGCATGTGCATGTAGTTCAAATTTGAGTTATGCACATAAAATGCCTAGAAAACCCAGTTAATGTCTAAAAGTGTCCAAATGAACCCAGAAAAATTCCAAAATTAAACTCAACAGTCCTGTTGTTCTATGTTCACACCAGAATTTTGTTGAAAGCAATAAGAGGCAATGGATATCGTTTCGTCCCCAAAGGTGGCACGTTCCCTACCGAAACCATCACGCTTGTTGTGAGAAGCTCTGGTTTGTGAGAAGCTTATACCCAAACCTGCCCCAAATGGGACAAATTTTTTACCACGACATGTTGATTCCGCCCCATGATAACATGGCGAGTTCCATGAATTTCAGACCAGTTTTGTATTTACTAGAATTTAAAAACCACATATCTCAATGTTTTCGACCGTGTGACGATGCCCTGGTGTTTGAAATTCATTCCCATTTCTTGCATGGGACCTAAGCATGCACCGAAGGACACAAATTTGATTTTTCAACCCGTTTATATGCACTAGAGCATGGGCATGTTGTTCAAATTTTAATTATGCACATAAAATGCCTAGAAAACCCACTTAATGTATAAAAATGTCCAAACGAACCCCGAAAATTTCCAAAATTAAGCACAACACTCTTGTTGTTCTATGTTGATACTAGAAATTTTTGAAAGAAATAAGAGGCAACGAATATCGTTTCGTCCCCCAGGTTGCACGTTCCCTACCGAAACCATCACGTTTGTTGTGAGAAGCTCTGGTTTGTGAGTTGCTTATACCCAAACCTGCCCCAAATGGGACAAAAAATTTACCACGGCATGTTGATGCCACTTCATGATAGCATGCCAGGTTTCATGAATTTCAGATGAGTTTTTGATTTACCAGAATTTAAAAACCAGAATACTCAATGTTTGTGGTCGAGTGACGGTGGCAGGGTGTTTAAAATTCATTCTCATTTCTTGCATGGGACCAAAGCATGCGACGAAGGAGACATATTTGATTTTTCAACACATTTATATGCACTCGAGCATGTGCGTGTAGTTCAAATTTGAATTATGCACATAAAATGCATAGAAAATCAAGTTAATGTATAAATATGTCCAAACGAACCCCACAAAATTCCAAAATTAGACACAACACTCCTGTTGTTCTATGTTGACATTAGAATTTTTTTGAAAGCAATAAGAGGCAACGGATATCGTTTCGTCCCCAAAGGTGGCACGTTCCCTACCGAAACCATCACGCTTGTTGTTAGAAGCTCTTGTTTGTGAGAAGCTTATACCCAAACCTACCCCAAATGGGACAATTTATTCACCACAGCATGTTGATGCCACTCCATGATAGCATGCCAAGTTCCATCAATTTCAGACCAGTTTTGGATTTACCAGAATTTAAAAACCAGGCATCTCAAGGTTTGCGGCCGAGTGACGGTGGCAGGGAGTTTGGCATTCATTCCCATTTCTTGCATGGGACCTACGCATGCACCGAAGGACACATATTTGATTTTTCAACCCGTTAACATGCACTGGATCATATGTATGAAGTTCAAATTTGAATTACGCACATAAAATGCCTATAGAACCGAGTTAATGTATAAAAATGTCCAAATGAACCCAGAAAAATTCGAAAATTAAACACAACACTCCTGTTATTCTATGTTGACACTAGAATTTTTTTTGAAAGCAATAAGAGGCAACGGATATCGTTTCGTCCCCAAAGGTGGCACGTTCCCTACTGAAACCATCACGCTTATTGTGAGAAGCTCTGATTTGTGAGAAGCTTATACCAAACCTGCCCCAAATGGGACAATTTTTTTACCACGACATGTTGATGCCGCTCCATGATAGCATGCCAAGTTCCAAGAATTTCAGACCAGTTTTGGATTTACTAGAATTTAAGAACCATGTATCTCAATGTTTGCGGCCGAGTGACGGTGGCAGGGAGTTTGACATTCATTCCCATTTCTTGCATGTGGCCTAAGCATGCAACTAATAACCCACAAGTATAGGGGGTCAATTGTAGCCTCTTTTGATAAGTAAGAGTGTCGAACCCAACGAGTAGCTAAAGGTAGGACAAATATTCCCTCAAGTTCTATCGACCACCGATACAACTCTACGCAAGCTTGACGTTCGCTTTACCTAGAACAAGTATAAAACTAGAAGTACTTTGTAGGTGTAAAGGGATAGGTTTGGAAGAATATAAAGAGCACATAAATAAAAACTAGGGGCTGCCTAGATAAAGAAGCAATAACGTTAGTATAGCGAGTGTGGAGAAGTGGTGGTAGGAGTTGCGAAATTGTCCCTAAGTAATTGACTATGTTACTAGACCGATAGCAAATTTATGTGGGAGAGGCCACTGCTAGCATGTCATCCCTGACTTGGAATTCTATGCACTTATGATTGGAACTATTAGCAAGCATCCGCAACTACTAACGTTCATTAAGGTAAAACCCAACCATAGCATTAGGATATATTGGCCCCCCTTCAATCCCGTATGCATCAATTTCTATGCTAGGTTGAAGCTTCTGTCACTTTTTCCCTCCAATACATAGTCCTATCAACATACAACTAACCCTATGGTGTGATCCACGCGCGCGCTCATATGATGGGCACCAAAGGACAACAACATAACCACTAGCAAATTAAACCATTCATAGCAATTCACCAATTACCGATAGGATAACGAAAATCTACTCAGACATCATAGGATGGCAACACATCATTGGATAATAATATGAAGCATAAAGCACCATGTTCAAGTAGAGGGTACATCGGGTTGTAGGAGAGTGGACCACTATAGATAGATGGGGGAAGGTGATGAAGATGTTGGTGAACACGACGGAGGTGTTGGTGTAGATCGCCGTCACACGATGATGGCCTCGGCGGCGTTCCGGCGCCAGCGGGAGAGAGGGGGAGAGGGCCCCCCTTCCTTCTTCTTCTTCCATGACCTTGGTTTCCCCTCTGGTACATGGCCTCCATGGCATGGGAGGGGCGAGAGCCCCTCCGATATTGGATTTGTCTCTCTGTCTCTCTCTGTTCCCGCATTCCAGATTCTGACCCTTCAGCGTTTCTTATATTCCCGGAGATCCGTAATTCCGATTGGGCTGAAATTTTAACACAATTTGTATCCGGATATTGGATTTCTAGCGGCGAAAGAAGGGCACCAACCGCCTTATGGGGGGGGGGTAACGAGGGTCAGGGGTGCGCCCCCTACCTCGTGGCTCGCTCGGGCATCGTCTCGCGTTGATTCTTCTTCCCAAAAATCACATATATTCCAAAAAATATCTCCGTAAGTTTTTATCCCGTTTGGACTCTGTTTGATATGGATGTTTTGCGAAACAAAAAACATGCAACAAATAGGAACTGGCACTGGGCACTGGATCAATATGTTAGTCCCAAAAATAGTATAAAAAATTGCCAAAAGTATGTAAAAGTTGTATAATATTGGCATGGAACAATAAAAAATTATAGATACGACGGAGACATATCAACATCCCCAAGCTTAATTCATGGTCGTCCTAGAGTAAGTAAATGATAACAAAGATATTTTTTGATGTGGAATGCTACCTAGCATAATCTTTATCATGTAATCTAATCATGACATAAATATTAAAACACGAGTGATTCAAAGCAATAGTCTATCATTTAACATAAAAGAATTTAATACTCGGGCATTCCAACGAACAATCAAGTCTTTCAAAATACCAATGCTAAAGAATGTTATCCCTACGAAAACATATAGTCTTTTATGCTCCGTTTTCTTAACACAAGGTACCCCTCATTCCCATCCCAGTGTCCGCCAAGCAATTGTTTTCATACTTTACTTTTTAGAACCTTTTCAACTCTTCACGCAATACATGAGCTTGAGCCATGGACATAGCACTATGGGTGCAATAGAAGGTGGTAGTATACAAAAGTAGGGAGAAAGTCTCACATCGACTAGGCAAATCAATGGACTATGGAGATGTCCATCAATTAATATCAATGTGAGTGAGTAGGGATTGCCATGTAACGGATGCACTAGAGCTATAAGTGTATGAAAGCTCAAAAGAAAACTATTGGGTGTGCATAAACTTGCTTGCTAATGAAGACCTAGGTCATTTTGAGGAAGTCCATCGTTGGAATATACAAGCCAAGTTCTATAACGTAAAATTCCCACTAGTATATGAAAGTGACACTATAGGAGACTCTCTATATGGAGAACATGGTGCTACTCTGAAGCACAAGTGTGGTAAAAGGATAGTAACATTGCCCCTTCTCTCTTTTTTACTCTTTTTTTGTTTTCTTTTTTTCTTTTTTGGCGGGCTTATTTGGCCCCCCTTTTTTATTTAGGCTTCTTTGGCCTCTCCTTTTTTTTATTTCCTCACATGGGGCAATGCTCTAATAATTATGGTCATCACACTTTTATTTATTTACAACTCGATATTACAACTCGATACTAGAACAGAAATATGACTCTATATGAGTGCCTCCGGCGGTGTATCGGGATGTGCAATGATCTAGCGTAGCAATGACATAAAAAACGGATAAGCCATGCAAACATCATGCTAGCTGTCTTACGATCATGCAAAGCAATATGATAATGATGGTGCATGTCATAATAAACGGAACGGTCGAGTTACATGGCAATATATCTCGGAATGGCTATGGAAATGCCATAATAGGTAGGTATGGTGGCTGTTTTGAGGTAGGGTATAAGGTGGTTTGATGAACCGGCGAAAATTGCGCGGTACTAGAGTGGCTAGCAAGGTGCAAGGGTGAGAGTGCGTATAATCCATGGACTCAACATTAGTCGTAAATAACTCACATACTTATTGCAAAAAATCTATTAGCCCTCGAAGCAAAAATACTACGACACATGCTCCTAGGGGGGAGGTTGGTAGGATTTAACCATCGCGTGCCCCCGACCTTCACGCAAAGATAAACAATCAAAATACAATGCGCGCCAATTTGGTTACATAGTTAGGAGACCATACGTGCATGCTTCAGAAATCGCAAACCTTAACACCAATAGTTTTACTAAACCACAATCATTCACTAGTACCTCCCACATATTAGCATCTCTATATCGCAAAACTATTGCAAGGAATCAAACATATCATATTCAGTGATCTACAAGTTTATGTAGGATTTTATGACTAACCATGTCAATGACCAATTCCTGTCAACTCTCTAAATAGATATAAGTGAAGCTAGAGAGTTTAATTATTTCTACAAAAGATATGCCCTTGCTCTAACAAATATAACTGAAGCAAAAGGGCATTCTACAAATGACGGTTTTCTATGTGAGGAGAAACAGGCAATCCAAACTTCAAATGATATAAGTGAAGCTCATGAAGCATTCTATAAAGCCATACTCAAAAGATATAAGTGAAGTGCAAAGAGCATTCTATAAATCAACCAAGGACTATATCATACCAGCATGGTGCATTTATTAAAATAAAAATAAAAAGCACACGACGCTCCAAAAATTTACGCATGTCATGTGAACGAAATGAATTCGAAAACATACCGATACTTGTTGAAGAAAGATGGGATGCCTTCCGGGGCATCCCCAAGCTTAGACGCTTGAGTATCCTTGAATATTTACTTGGGGTTCCTTGGACATCCCCAAGCTTGATCTCTTGCCTCTCCTCCTTCTCCTCACATCGAGACCTCCTCGATCTTCGAACACTTCATCCACACAAAACTTAACCGAACTTTTAGTGGCGGGGTTAGTGCATATGATCAATGAAATCCCATCATATACTGCTCTAACATTATTGTATAATTATGAACAAACATTACCCATTGTATGCTATCACTATTCTATGGCCCCAAGTCAAGGAGGCTTCAACAAGAATTCAAACATATGCAAATAATGAAGCTATAACAGCAATCTGTGAAAACAGGATAGTCTGTAAAGATTTAAACATTCACCATACTTATGTAACTCTAAAAATTCTGGAACAATTAGGAAAAATAAAAAACTTGTATAGAGAGACTGTGCGAAAAGTTTCAGATCATTTTGACGTTCTTGTAAAACATGTAAAATCGCGCACTACAGCCAAAGTTTCTGTTTTTGCACCGCACAAACCAACAAGCAGTTTAATCATCCTAAAGGAAACTCTTGGCACATTATTTTTATAATACAATGGATTTGTACAAGGGGATAATTATTTTTGTTGAAAAGTTTCTATAATGAAGGTTCACAAAGTTTCCATGGGCATGAACAAAGTTCAAGGCTAGCTCCCACTTTAACAATGCTCGTCTTTCTCACTTTTGCTTTTCTTTTTGAAAAAGTTTTATGTCCTCCTCTTTATTTTTTTGTTTTTAAACTTTATAAAAGCACACAACAGAAATAAACGACTCTCTAAAACTTCCGGGTTGTCTCCCTGGCTGAGCTTTCTCTAAAGCCATTAAGCTAGGCATATAGTGCTCAAGTAATGGATCCACCCGGATCCCAAGGTATATCAAAGCCAATTTTAATTAACAATGATTTGTGATTTAGTAGTGAGCACAAAGTATCATATATCATGCAACAACAAAGTCTAACTCTCTTCCTATGCATCGGCATGTCATAAAAGAACAATTCATGCACACATAGTAAAGGCCAATGCATAGTATGAACAATTTTTGCAATTTTATCATATTGGAAACATAGAGAGGCGGAGATGTAGTTCCTCTCTCATAATAATTGCAAGTAGGAGCAGCAAGCACATGCATATTATATCTATTGAATTCATCATGTGTAGTAGTAGAACACAACCCATCAATATAATCCTTAATAAGAGCAAACTTCTCCGATATAGTGTAGTTGGGAGAATTCTAAAAGATAATAGGACTATCATGTGTGGGTGCAATAGCAACAATTTCATTCATAACATAAGGAACTATAGCAAGTTCATCTCCATAAGCATAATTCATATTGGCATCTTGGCCACAAGCATAGCAAGCATTAAGTTCATCAAAAAGGGATATTTCAAACGAATTCAAGGGATCATAACAATCATCATAGCATTCATCCTTCGGTAAGCACGAAGGGTAATTACACAATGTACGAGTTGAAGAGTTACTCTAATTAGAAGGTGGGCATGGGTAGCTAATCCGCTCTTCCTCCTGTTGTTCATCGCTCTCCTCATCATCTTTTTCATCTAATGAGCTCACAATATCATCAATTTCTTCTTCCATAGATTCCTGCAAAATATTAGTCTATTCTTGGACAGCGGAGGCCTTCTCAAGAAAGCATCAATATTGGCATTGTATTCATAATTCTCATAGCAATATTTCAATATAGCAAAATTTTCAGGCCTATAAACATCATCATCAAAAGCTTCATACCTTTTAAACAGAGATTCAATTCCATAAGCACCCTTAAAAGCAATGAATTATTCTATTTGTTCCACATCATAATAATCATATATACCATTAGCATAAGAAGCTAAGGTTTCATCATCATTAAATTTGCATGAAAAGGGAAGGTGTGGAGACTTCATCCTAGAGCAACAAGTATAATCATATCTCAAGCATAATTCCCGAGCATACCAACGCAACATATAAATTTGATCCCATACTAGTTTCCCTTTTTGTGTCAAGCAATAATCCCTAAAGTATTCACGTTGATCCAACGTGTCTCCCATTATATAGTTGGATGGGGTTTTCTCAGGATTATCAAAGTAGTACATAATATTTTTCACATAATGAGTATCGAGGGTTTTAGGAGGTTCCCCATCTCCATGAGTAGCAAGTACACCAATTTTTTTTGGTATTTTGTGTTCCATATCCATAACTAAATATAGAGAACAACTTAGAACAACAAATAAAATCTACTTAGTGATAAAGAAACAAGCACACACGAGAATATTCACGCCACGCTATTGCTCCTTGGCAACGGCGCCAGAAAAATGTCTTGATAACCCACAAGTATGGGGGGTCAATTGTAGCCAATTTCGATAAGTAAGATTGTCGAACCCAACGAGGAGCTAAAGGTAGAACAAATATCCCCTCAAGTTCTATCGACCACCGATACAACTCTACGCACGCTTGATGTTCGCTTTACCTAGAACAAGTATAAAACTAAAAGTACTTTGTAGGTGTAATGGGATAGGTTTGCAAGAATATAACGAGCACATAAATAAAAACTAGGGGTTTTCTAAATAAAGAAGCAATAAAGTTAGTATAGCGAGTGTGGAAAAGTGGTGGTAGGAGTTGCGAAATTGTCCCTAAGAAATTGACTATGTTACTAGACCGATAGCAAGTTTTATTTGGGAGAGGCCACTGCTAGCATGTCATCCCTGACTTGGAATTCTATGCACTTATGATTGGAACTATTAGCAAGCATCCGCAACTACTAACGTTCATTAAGGTAAAACCCAACCATAGCATTAAGATATATTGGTCCCCCTTCAATCCCGTATGCATCAATTTCTATGCTAGGTTGAAGCTTCTGTCACTCTTGCCCTCCAATACATAGTCCTATCAACATACAACTTACCCTGTGGTGTGATCCACACGCGCGCTCATATGATGGGCACCAAAGGACAACAACATAACCACAAGTAAATTAAACAAATCATAGCAATTCACCAATTACCGACAGGACAAAGAAAATTTACTCCGACATCATAGGATGGCAACACATCATTGGATAATAGTATGAAGCATAAAGCACCATGTTCAAGTAGAGGGTACATCGGGTTGCGGGAGAGTGGACCGCTGCAGATAGATGGGGGAAGGTGATGAAGATGTTGGTGAAGATGACGGAGGTGTTGGTGCAGATCGCCGTCACACGATGATGGCCCTAGTGGCGTTCCGTCGGCACTGTGAGAGAGGGGGAGAGGGCCCCACTTCCTTCTTCTTCTTCTTCGTTGACCTTCTTCCTAGATGGGAGAAGGCTTTCCCCTCTGGTCCATGGCCTCCATCGCATGGGAGGGGCGAGAGCCCCTTCGATAATGGACCTGTCTCTCTGTCTCTCTCTGTTTCCGCGTTCGAGATTCTGGCCCTTCACCGTTTCTTTTATTCCAGGAGATCCGTAACTCCGATTGGGCTGAAATTTTAACACGATTTGTATCCGGATATTGGATTTCTTGCGGCGAAATAAGGGCACCAACCGCCTTACAGGGTGGCCACGAGGGTCAGGGGCGCGCCCACCCCCCTGGGGTGCCCCCTGCCTCGTGGCCCCCTCGGACATCGTCTCGCGTTGATTTTTCTTCCCAAAAATCACATATATTCCAAAACAATCTCTGTAAGTGTTTATCCCATTTGGACTCCATTTGATATGGATTTTCTGCGAAACAAAAAACATGCAACAAACAGGAACTGGCACTGGGCACTGGATCAATATGTTAGTCCCAAAAATAGTATAAAATGTTGCCAAAAGTATGTAAAAGTTGTATATTATTGGCCTGGAACAATAAAAAAATTATAGATGCGGAGACGTATCAGCAACCAAGGACACATCTTTGATTTTTCAACCCATTTATATGCACTGGAGCATGTGCATGTAGTTCAAATTTGAATTATGCACCTGAAATGCCTACAAAACCAAGTTAATGTATAAAAATGTCCAAACAAACCCTGAATAATTCTAATTTTTTTGATGACGCACCTATATTTGCATTTTCACTGCAGATAAAAGTTCTAGCAATTCAAACACCATCCTTTGCAGCTGTGACCTCATTATGTAATTCAAATCAAGATGAAAAATCAAGTAGATCGCACACAATTTATTATCACCAACCGTGTGAGATGCAGCACAAAATATATTGGAGCATCATCGGAGTGTAAAGCACACTAGCCTGCTCCTCAAATATCATTTCATTGTTCAATCGTCGCCGGTGAAAGATGGGGACTTGGACCAAAAAAATTGACGTTCAAACTCATCACACACGGGTTAAGCTATCTGAATCATTTGTGATGTTCACATATCGTACACAGTTCTGAATAAGGGACCGTGTCTGATGACACTTTACGTGCTAGTTTTTTCGCTGAAGCGATTCCAAATTTTTCGGCTTCCGCGGAAGTATCTACCTCCCCGCCCCCTCCCCCTTACCAAAAGCCACATTTCCTCTGTTTCCGCCTTCCTTTCCAAGTTGTAACCTTCACTCCTTGCTTGTGAGTGCATTCTATTATTGTATATCATGTGAGAAGTAAATCGAATTTGGCTGTACTAAATACATGAGAAACAAATACAATTGTAATATTTCCAAGTTATTAAGCATACTTGGTTTGGTTAACTGTATGATCTTCTATTAGGAGTATGTTATATTGTGCAATGTGGTGCTCAGTTAACGTTTGGTTCATTTGTTGTGGTGTTTAGTTCACTGTTTGGTTCAATTCTGCAATGCGATGTTCAATAGTTGTGGGTGCATTCTGTTATTGTATACCATGTGAGGAATAAAGTGAATGTGGCTGTAGTAAATACATGAGAAGCAAATACAATTGCTATATTGCCAAGCTGTTAAGCATGGTTGGTTTGGTTAACTATCCGATCTTCTATTAGGAGTATGTTATATTATGCAATGTGGTGCTCAGTTAATGTTTGATTCATTTGTTGTGGTGTTTAGTTAACTGCTTGGTTCAATTCTGCAATGCGATGTCCAATTGTCGTGGGTAGAATTTTGTATTGTTTTGAATGTGAGGAATGAATCGAATTTGGCTGCACTTAATACATGAGAAACATATACAAGTGATATATTTCCTAGTTCTTAATCATGCTTGATTAGGATAAATGGGTTTTCCATGTGATTTGAATTAATCTGATGAATCTACAATGTGCTTATTTTTCATCAACATATTGTACTTATAGCATGCGAACCCTTACTTAACCTGATGACTCACTACCTTATATGTGTTGCAAGGAAACAATGGGAAGCACCGAGGTTTACAATCGAGGTTATCACATGCATGGTCCTTTGTCTAATAGCACATTATTGCGCAATTGCAGGGAACCATACTAATATTTAGTTTTTTAACAATTTGGTCTTGCACATGTAGGTCCTGCTGTCAGAGGTTTTGACCCACTGTTCGACCCTTTTTGCATATGGGGAAATGAGTTGTCCATGAATATCAATCAAGTCAAGAAACTCAGAAAGATTGTTAGGATAAAGAAATTAGCGACAAAAAAAAAGATCTTTGTCCGGACAATGAAGAAGACATCAGTTCACTTCAAGATGGTACTATCTATTCTTGCCTTTTTTATTCCTTTCCCCATTTCCAATATAGAGAAGATATTTATGCACATCCTTGTTTTCAGGCGTTTCCAAAGCAGTTCACTAATGATTACCTCTCAAACCACCTGTATGGTCAGGAGGCGAGGAATGTATTCATATAACACCCACGGTTCAACATTGAAGTGTTCTAGAAGAGGACGAAGGATGGACGATCAATCATCCACATGCACTGGCTTAATGTTGCAAAGACCTTTAACATCAATGAAGTCTCAATATTCGCCTTCTGCTTCAGCAGTTTTCCAGATGAGATACATATGTCTATGTACCATCTATGTTACTAATTTCGAAAGGTTATAGATGTTGCATGTGAAACTTGGTGCTGGTGTAGTTGTGTATTGGGGTAGCTAAGTGCTGAAGGTATATGATGTTGTACTCTGATGTATTTCAATTATGAAAATGAAATATATTATGTGCTTAATATGAAATGTAAATTAGATTAATAAATGGATTATTAATGATAGGATAATTAGCCTGCTAATTGGGTTTTTTCTATTGCAAACAATTATTGAGAAAACATCGTGTGTGATGCATTCAATAACGCACACAGTTCCTAGGAATAAACCGTGTTAGATTAATGAACAATCACACATGACATCCTCTTGAAAACTGTTTACGTTAGGCCACCTGGCGCAAACGTTTACCACATAAAAACTATGTGTGATGGACAATTTTTGCCACACAATTTCTTATACGCACCGTGTGTTATGCATTCAATAATGTAAACAATAAAATTGTTAATACCGTGTGCAATGGATAAGCTACCAGAAATGATTTAACGAGGAAAATTGTGTGATGTACCTGCGAACAGAAACGTTTTCCTTGGAGCGACTGTGTGGGATGTATATATGAACGGAAACGTTTAGCGGGGACTAACTGTGTGGGATGTACTGACGACCGGAAATTATTTTGCCTGTATAATTTTTTTAGTACTACTGTACGTATAACCGTATTTGGTCACTCATCGGTCGCACACGACCTCATTTTGCCGTGCATGTGTGCCAGGAGGGCATATCCCCGACGGTTTCTGGGTCGTGTGGGAAGGACCCCCTATCGCCCACACTCACTAGGCGACGGTTCCAAATGTCGTCGCGAAAAGGGGTTAAAACCGTTTTTATAGCACCTCGCTGTACTAGTGATACACATCACATGTTTAACATATATATGAAACTCATTTTGGTAAACCAATTCAGTAGTAAGGTGGACAAGATAACAGCATGAAACAAACATATATCCATGTACTATGGTCACTATATGGTCTATGTCATTCTAGTTTATGTTGCCAAATCAAGATAGAGACAATTCAAATCATATCTATTTAAGACAAAGCAACATAGACAGAATATAAGTGTGGAAAACTACACAACACTAACAACACTTGTAATGTGCATGGCATGAGAACATAACTGTTTATTCAATTGAAACTGAAACCAACATAGAGCAAGCTACAACAGCAAACCAGTTAAAGAAACAGGTTTAAAACATGCTTGTCACGCCATTGGAGTTTCAATTGCATCCTTCAAATTTTAAATTAGTTGGTATGAGTAAATACAGTGATGCAAGAGCAAAGGAGTATGAACCATAGCTATGGAACCTGACATGAGAATACTTTTTCTTCTGCTTTAAGCGTTGACTTGAGGTTTGGGTGCTCTGTGGTAGAGACAGTTATGTGTCAACTGGAACTGGGTTATTATCTGCTGGGGTTGGGGTTAGAAGGGGTGTAGCTGGTTCTCTGTCCAACTGGGTAGGGGTAGAATCCGCGTGAGTCTGGGCTATGTGTGGTAGGGCTGGTTCTTGAGCAAGTACAACTGTGGTTCTATCTGCATCAACGGGTAGCACTATCTTTTCTGAATACCATGTTTTTACTCCCATAGATACTGCCATCACCCCCTCTGTAGCGACCTGGTCCCAATGAATCGAAGTCTCTGTGCTTAAGTGTCATCCCTGGATCGGTATGCTGACACACACAATACTCGAGGAATTATAACAGAGTTTCAATCACACACTTATTACATCGAGGTCCTCATAAAGAGTATTTATTACACAATTATGGGTGATGGCCAACTAAAAGATATTGTGGAAGCTTCGAAGATAAATGAGTCCATCCAGCTCCACAACAAAACTGAGTGCAAGACAACGACCTATCACACCTTAATCCTCGTCTGAAAACTCTGCAACATGAGACGTTGCAGCCGTGTAGGTCAGCACATGGAATATGCTGGCAAAGTCACACTGTAGCAATAATGATGAGCAAATAACTACCACTACATGCATATTTGGCTGGTGGAGGCTCTAAGTTAAATTTTGCATAAAGCCATTTTCCCCTACAACAAAGGAATAAATTGTATTTACTACTATGTTAAATTACCAATATTGAGAAAGTTCCTCCATCTCAATCCCCAAATCACCAAGTCATTAATAACCCAACAATTTAATTAAATAGAGTGATGAGATCAATGAATCATTCAAATACCAGGATACTCAAGATGTCCATAACCGGGGACACGGCTAATCATGATTAATTTGTACATTATGCAGAGGTTTGCGCACTTTTCCCCACAAGACTCGACCGCATCCATGATAGGAAGATCGAGATATAGCCTTTCAGAAGCATTAACTCTCTACTTCGGGTAGACCGGTGCACCTACTTGCCCCTACATCTGCTAGTCCACCACTAAAAGAGGTCACACAACTTACTCAACTATGCCGGAGCCCATAATGGCTTGTGCCTGCACATGCAAGTTTCTAGGCATGAATGATTATATGATCCCTTTGAGCCTGGATGACATTCCTTAGGATGATCGCACGGGTCCTCCGGGATATCCTAGCACAACACTGGATTCTCCAGGTGCCCGCAACCAATCCACCCAGATGTGTATTAATGTTGCCACCTTAAACTTTCCCTTAGTTGTTATTACTCTCTCAACTTTCATGAATCTCACATACCAATCCCGTCTACAAGCATGGCTGAGCAAATAGTAACAAAACATATGTTCCTGGGGTGATCACAAGTCATAGGTTCCTACCTCATGAACTACATAGCATAACCATAGGTATCCAAGTTCTACTCATGCAAATCTTTGAGGGTGAAACTAATGCAAGTAAAACTGGGTATTGAAGAGTATGATAAAAGTGTAACTTGCCTTATTAATGATCATTAAACCCTAGAGACTCGTAGTTCAAGCTTCGCACTCCGGAAAATCCGTCGTACACAAACAATAACATACATAAGCACTCAAGCACGAAGATGCAAAGAAAAGATTCAGAAAACTAAAAAAAGCAAATAGGTCTTTCAAACATAAAATAGTTTTCAACAATACTAAAATTATGTGGAATCGATCTTAATAGAAATTTTAGGTCAAGAGCTTTGATGCAAAAATAATCAACTTAAACGGAGTTACGAAACTCAAGATACGATAAAAAAAAATTCAAATTCAAATATGTTTGAATTCAAAATTTAAAACTTTCAAAAATAAAATTGAGTTGATTTTCTGGATAGGTGAGATCATACTGAAAAGTTTGGCATTGGTTTCATCAAATTCGGACAAACGAGCAAATATTAATGAGGGTTTGAAAAACATGGACTAATGTGTAAAAATAAATCTAGTGAATAGGTCCCTAGCAAAAAATAAAAGAAAAATAATGAAATACCGAACGAACGTTCGCTACAGAACCTAATACAATGAAAACGTTCACTAAACCGATCTAAACATAAAACTTTCTCTAAATAAATAATAAAGAATCAAAACGGTCTTTAAAAAAAAGAAAAAAACGGATCGGTTCGTTGGCGGTTTTTACCAGTGAGGTGGCGGTTCGACGGCGGCAGGGTTTGACGGCTGCGGAGGCTTAGGGGGGGGGGGGCGAAGCAGCGGTGGCGGCGGAGTGCGGCACGAGCGGCAGCGGCGGAAGGCGTGGCGACGACAGCGCCTTCGGGAGGAGAGGGGCCGAGGTAGGCCCTTTAAATAGAGGGGACGGGGCGGAGAGGTGGCGTGGGGGAGGGCAAGGCGGCGGCGGTGTCCGACGAGGACACGGCGGCCGCGAGGCGTGCGCCGACCGGTCTCCAGTCGAAGTCGGTCGGGGCGGCGGGCGATGGGCCGGCTGGCCTAGCGGCTTGCTCGGCCGGCCCAGTTCGGTCGGCCTAAACTTTTTTTAAATACTTTTCCAGAAATATGAAAAATTAGAAAAATATAATAAATATATTTTTTAAAAATCACAGAATAATTCACACATAACTAAGTCCTTATTAATGACCTTGTGAACATTTTTCTGGGTCTAAATGCCTAAAATAAAATCACACATTTAGTACGAATAAAAGTACATAGAATAAATATTTTTGCAAATAAAATTCAAATAAATATTTTTTTACTCAAAATTCAACTTCCAACATTTTTATTCTGTTTTTTTAAGAAGTCATGTTATCTTCTCTCCTTATTTTAGTTATTTAAAAAAATTGGAAATGGAAATTGGCAAAAATTTATTTGATCCAAACCCCACTTGAAAAGAAATAAAAATGTGGGTCTTTTTGGGAAATTTCCAACTCTCTCATTTTGGTCCCTGAGTTGCTTAAAGCCCCTTGGATCAACTTCCAACAAAATCCAAATTCAAAAATGCTCACATTATGAATGCATATGAATGAATCTATATGATAACATCCAAATTGAAAAATTGGGATGTTACAAACCTACCCCCTTAAGATGAATCTCGCCATTGAGATTCGGGTTGGCTAAAAAAAGGTATGGGTGGTCCTGTCGAAGGTCGTCCTCTCGTTCCCAGGTGGCTTCGTCCTCTGTATGGTGACTCTAGTGAACTTTGCAAACTTCATGACCTTGCTGCGGGTAATTTGGTTAGCAAACTCGAGAATCTTGAAAGGATTCTCCTCATAAGTCAGGTCACTCTCTAGCTGAATTGCTTCCAGGGGCACTGTATCACGCAGAGGAATATCAGCCATCTCTGCATGGCACTTCTTCAACTGGGAAACGTGAAATACATTGTGAACTCCGGACAAAGCTTCAGGTAATTCCAACTGATAGGCAACTGTTGGGGAACATAGTATTACAAAAAATTCCTACGATCACGCAAGATCTATCAAGGAGAAGCATAGCAACGAGTGGGGAGAGTGTGTCTATGTACCCTCGTAGACCGAAAGCGGAAGCGTCTAGTGACGCGGTTGATGTAGTCGGACGTCTTCGCGATCCAACTGATCCAAGCACCGAACGTACGACACCTCCTCTTTCAGCACACGTTCAGCTCGATGACGTCCCATGAGCTCTTGATACAGTTGAGCATCACGGGAGAGTTTCGTTAGCTTGATGGCGTGGTGACGGTGATGACAAAGTTACTGGCGCAGGGCTTCGCCTAAGCACTGCAACGATATGACCGAGGTGTGTATCTATAGAGAGGGGCACCGCACACGGCTAAAATATACTTGTGTGTCCATGGGGTGTCCCCTGGCCACATATATAAAGGATGGAGGGAGGAGTAGGCCGGCCCTGATAGGGCACGCCAAAGTGTGGAGTCCTACTAGGACTCCCTAGTCCTAGTAGGATTCCTCCTCCCATATGGAATAGGAAAAGGGGAACGGAGAAGGAGAACGAAGGAAGGGGGCGCCCCCTTTCCCTAGTTCAATTCGGACCAGTCCATGGGGAAGGGGCGCGGCCATCCTTGAGGCCTTTCTCTCCTTTCCCGTATGGCCCATTAAGGCCCAATACGAATTCCCATAACTCTCCAGTACTCCCAAAAATACTCGAATCACTCGAAACCTTTTCGATGTACGAATATAGCCTTCCAATATATCGATCTTTACGCCTCGACCATTTCGAGACAGTTCGTCATGTCCGTGATCTCATCCGGGACTCCGACATCGGTCATCAAATCACATAACTCATAATACAAATCGTCATCGAACGTTAAGCGTGCGGACCCTACGGGTTCGAGAACTATGCAGACATGACCGAGACACTTCTCTGGTCATTAACCAATAGTGGAACCTGGATGCTCATATTGGTTCGTACATATTCTATGAAGATCTTTATCGGTCAAACCGCACAACAACATACGTTGTTCCCTTTGTCATCCGTATGTCACTTGCCCAAGATTCGATCGTCGGTATCCTCATACCTAGTTCAATCTCGTTACCGGCAAGTCTCTTTACTCGTTCCATAGTACATCATCTCATGACTAACTCATTAGTCATTTGCTTGCAAGGCTTATTACGATGTGTATTACCGAGAGGGCCCAGAGATACCTCTTCGACACTCGGAGTGACAAATCCTATTCTCGATCTATGCCAACACCACAAACACCTTCGGAGACACATGTAGAGCATCTTTATAATCACCCAGTTACGTTGTGACGTTTGATAGCACACAAGGTGTTCCTCCGGTATTCGGGAGTTGCATAATCTCATAGTCATAGGAACATGTATAAGTCATGAAGAAAGCAATAGTAGTAAAACTAAATGATCAAGTTGCTAAGCTAATGGATGGGTCTTGTCCATCACATCATTCTCCTAATGATGTGATCCCGTTGATCAAATGACAACTCATGTCTATGGTTAGGAAACATAACCATCTTTGATTAACGAGCTAGTCTAGTAGAGGCATACTAGGGACACTCTGTTTCGGTCTATGTATTCACACATGCACTAAGTTTTCGGTTAATACAATTCTAGCATGAATAATAAACATTTATCATGATATAAGGAAATATAAATAACAACTTTATTATTGCCTCTAGGGCATATTTCCTTCAGTCTCCCACTTGCACTAGAGTCAATAATCTAGTTCACATAGCCATGTGATTTAATATCGATATTTCACATCGTTATGTGAATAACACCCACAGTTCACATCGCCATGTGACCAACACCCAAAGGGTTTATTAGAGTCAATAATCTAGTTCACATCGCCATGTGATTAACACCCAAAGAGTACTTAGGTGTGATCATGTTTTGCTTCGTGAGAGAAGTTTAGTCAGCGGGTCTGTTACATTTAGATCCGTATGTATTTGGCAAATTTCTATGTCTACAATGCTATGCATGGAGCTAATCCAGCTAATTTCTCCCACTTACAATACGTATCTAGATTGATACTTAGAGTCATCTGGATTGTTGTCAAAGCTTGCGTCGGTGTAACTCTTTATGACGAACTCTTTATCACCTCCATAATCGAGAAACATTTCCTTACTCATCCAGTAACTAAGGATAATTTTCACCGCTGTCCAGTGATCTACTCCTGGATCACTTTTGTACCTCCTTGCCAAACTCATGGCAAGGTACACAACAGGTTTTGTACACAGCATGGCATACTTTATAGAACATATGACTGAGGCATAGGGTATGACTTTCATTCTTTCTCTATCTTCTGCCGTGGTCGGGTTTTGAATCTTACTCAACTTCATACCTTGCAACACAGGCAAGAACTCTTTCTTTGACTGTTCCATTTTGAGCTAGTTCAAAAACTTGTCAAGGTACGTACTCATTGGAAAAACTTATCAAGCGTCTTGATCTATCTCTATAGATCTGGATGCTCAATATGTAAGCAGCTTCACCGAGGTCTTTCTTTGAAAAACTCCTTTCAAACACTCGTTTATGCTTTCCAGAAAATTCTACATCATTTCCGATCGACAATATGTCATTCACATATACTTATCAGAAAGGCTGTAGTGCTCCCACTCACTTTTTTGTAAATGCATGCTTCACCACAAGTCTGTATAAAACTATATGCTTTGATCAACTTATCAAAGCGTATATTCCAACTCCGAGATACTTGCACCAGTCCATAGATGGATCGCTGGAGCTTGCACATTTTGTTAGCTCATTTAGGATCGACAAAAACCTTCTAGTTGCATCATATACAAATCTTCTTTAAGATATACATTAAGGAATGCAGTTTTGACATCCATTTGCCAGATTTCATAATCATAGAATGCGGCAATTGGTAACATGATTTAGACAGACTTAAGCATCGCTACGGGTGAGAAAATCTCATCGTAGTTAACTCCTTGAACTTGTCGGAAACCTTTCGCAACAAGTCGAGCTTTGTAGATAGTAACATTACCATCGGTGTCAGTCTTCCGCTTAAAGATCCATTTATTTTCAATGGTTTGCCGATCATCGAGCAAGTCAACCAAAGTCCACACTTTGTTCTCATACATGGATCCCATCTCAGATTTCATGGCCTCAAGCCATTTTGTGGAATCTAGGCTCATCATCGCTTCCTCATAGTTTGTAGGTTCATCATGGTCTAGTAACATGACTTCAAGAACCAGGTTACCGTACCACTCTGGCGCGAAACACACTCTGGTTGACCTACGAGGTTCAGTAGTAACTTGAACAGAAGTTTCATGATCATCATCATTAGCTTCCTCACTGATTGGTGCAGGAATCACAAGAACTAGTTTCTGTGATGTACTACTTTCCAATTCGGGAAAAGGTACAATTACCTCATCAAGTTCCACTTTCCTCCCACTCACTTCTTCCGAGAGAAACTCCTTCTCTAGAAAGGATCCATTCTTAGCAACGAATATCTTGCCTCCGGATTTGTGATAGAAGGTGTACCCAACAGTTTCCTTTGGGTATCCTATGAAGACACATTTCTCCAACTTGGGTTCGAGCTTATCAGGTTGAAGCTTTTTCACATAAGCATCGCAGCCCCAAACTTTAAGAAACAACAACTTTTATTTCTTACCAAACCACAGTTCATAGGGTGTCGTCTCAACGGATTTAGATGGTGCCCTTATTTAAAGTGAATGCAGATGTCTCTAATACATAACCCAAAATGATAATGGTAAATCGGTAAGAGACATCATAGATCACACCATATCTAATAAAGTACGGTTACGACATTCGGACACACCATTACGCTGTGGTGTTCCGGGTGGCGTGAGCTGTGAAACTATTCCACATTGTTTTAAATGAAGACCAAACTCGTAACTCAAAATATTGGCCTCCGCGATCAGATCATAGAAACTTAATTTTCTTGTTAGGATGATTTTCTACTTCACTCTGAAATTCTTTGAACTTTTCAAATGTTTCATACTTGTGCATCATCAAGTAGATATACCCATATCTGCTCAAATCATCAGTGAAGGTCAGAAAATAATGATACCCGCCGCGAGCCTCAACACTCATCGGTCCACATACATCAGTATGTATGATTTCCAACAAATCAGTTGCTCGCTCCATTGTTCCGGAGAATGGAGTTTTAGTCATCTTGCCCATGAGGCATGGTTCGCAAGCACCAAGTGATTCATAATCAAGTGATTCCAAAAACCCATAAGCATGGAGTTTCTTCATGCGCTTTACACCAATATGACCTAAACGACAGTGCCACAAATAAGTTGCACTATCATTATCAACTTTGCATCTTTTGGCTTCAATATTATGAATATGTGTATTACTACGATCGAGATCCAACAAACTATTTTCATTGGGTGTATGACCATTGAAGGTTTTATACATGTAAACAGAATAACAATTATTCTAGGACATTAAATGAATAACCGTATTGCAACAAACATGATCAAATCATATTCATGCTCAAAGCTAATGCCAAATAACATTTATTTAGGTTCTACACTAATCCCGAAAGTATAGGGAGTGTGTGATGATGATCATATCAATCTTGGAACCACTTCCAACACATATCGTCACTTCACCTTTCACTAGTCTCTGTTCATTCTGCAGATCTTGTTTCGAGTTACTAATTTTAGCAACTGAACTGGTATCAAATGCTCAGGGGTTGCTATGAACACTAGTAAAGTACACATCAATAATCTGCATATCAAATATACCTTTGTTCACTTTGCCATCCTTCTTATCCGCCAAGTATCTAGGGCAGTTCCACTTCCAGTGACCATTTACTTTGCAGTAGAAGCACTTAGTTTCAAGCTTGAGTTTAGCTTTGGGTTTCTTCACGGGAGTGACAACTTTCTTGCCATTCTTCTTGAAGTTCCCCTTCTATCCCTTTGCCCTTTACTTGAAACAAGTGGTCTTGTTAACCATCAACACTTGATGCTCTTTCTTGATTTCTACCTTCGCCGATTTCAGCATCGCGAAGAGCTCAGGAATTACTTTCGTCATCCCTTTTATATTATAGTTCATCATGAAGTTCTACTAACTTGGTGATAGTGACTAGAGAACTTTGTCAATTACTATCTTATCTGGAAGATTAACTCCCACTTGATTCAAGCAATTGTAGTACCCAGACAATTTGAGCACATGCTCACTAGTTGAGCTATTCTCCTCCATCTTGTAGGCAAAGTAATGTCAGAGGTCTCATACCTCTCGACACGGGCATGAGTATGAAATAGTAATTTCAACTCTTGGAACATCTTATATGCTCTATGGCATTCAAAACATTTTTGAAGTCCCGTTTCAATGCCGTAAAGCATGGTGCACTAAACTATTAAGTAGACATCATATTGAGCTTTGCCAAACATTCATAACGTTTGCATCTGCTCCTGCAATAGATCTGTCACCTAGCGGTGCATCAAGGACATAATACTTCTGTGCAGCAATGAGGATAATCCTCAGATCACGGACCTAGTCCGCATCATTGCTACTAACATGTTTGAACTTATATTTCTCTAGGAACATATAAAAATAAACGGGGAGCTACATCGCGAGCTATTGATCTACGACATAGATATGCTAGTACTACCAGGACTAAGTTCATGATAAATTAAAGTTCAATTAATCATATTACTAAAGAACTCCCACTTAGATAGACATCCCTCTAGTGATCTAAATGATCACGTGATCCAAATCAACTAAACCATGTCCGATCATCACGTGAGATGGAGCAGTTTTCAATGGTGAACAGCTTATGTTGATCATATCTACTATATGACTCACGCTCGACCTTTCGGTCTCTAGTGTTCCGAGGCCATGTCTGTACATGCTAGGCTCGTCAAGTTTAATCTGAGTATTCCGCATGTGCAAAACTGTCTTGCACCCGTTGTATGTGAACGTAAAACCTATAATACCCGATCATCATGTGGTGTCTCAGCACAAAGAATTTTTGCAACGGTGCATACTCAGGGAGAACACTTGTACCTTGAAATTTTGTAAGGGATCATCTTATAATGCTACCGATGTACTAAGCAAAACAAGAAGCATAATAAGATAAACACCACATGCAATCAAAATATGTGACATGATATGGCCATCATCATCTTGTGCTTTTGATCTCCATCTCCGAAGCAATTACATGGCCTTCGCAATTCATACAATAAAGAGACAACCATAAGGCTCCTGCCGGTTGCTGATAATTTACAAAACATGATCATCTCATACAATAACATATAACTCATCACGTCTTGACCATATCACATCACAACATGCCCTGCAAAAACAAGTTAGACATCCTGTACTTTGTTGTTACAAGATTTACGTGGCTGCTACGGGCTTAGCAAGAACTGTTCTTACCTACGCATACAAAACCCACAACGATTTTTCGTCAAGTGTGCTGTTTTAACCTTCACAAGGACCGGGTGTAGCCACACTCGATTCAACTAAAGTGAGAGAAACAGACACCCGTCGGTCTCCTTTAAGCAACGAGTGCTCGTAACGGTGAAACCAGTCTCGCGTAAGCATATGCGTAATGTCGGTCCGGGCCGCTTCATCTCACAGTACCGCCGAATCAAAGTATTACATGCTGGTAAGCAGTATGACTATGATCGCCCACAACTCATTGTGTTCTACTCGTGCATATCATCTACGCATAGACCTGGCTCTTGATGCCACTGTTGGGGAACGTAGTATTACAAAAAATGTCCTACGATCATGCAAGATCTATCTAGGAGAAGCATAGCAACGAGTGGGGAGAGTGTGTCTACGTACCCTCATAGACCGAAAGCGGAAGCGTCTAGTGACGTGGTTGATGTACTCGAACATCTTCGCGATCCATCCGATCCAAGCACATAACATACGACACCTCCTCGTTCAACACACGTTCGGCTCGATGACGTCCCACGAGCTCTTGATCCAATTGAGCGTGACGTGAGAGTTTTGTCAGCACGTCGGCGTGGTGACGGTGATGATGAAGTTACCGCAGGGCTTCGCCTAAGCACTGCAACGATATGACCGAGGTGTGTATCTATGGAGAGGGGCACCGCACACGGCTAAAATTAACTTGTGTGTCCATGGGGTGCCCCCTGGCCACGTATATAAAGCATGGAGGGAGGAGTAGGCCGGCCCTCATAGGGCGCGCCAAAGTGTGGAGTCCTACTAGGACTCCCTAGTCCTAGTAGGATTCCTCCTCCCATATGGAATAGGAAAAGGGGAAGGGAGAAGGAGAAGGAAGGAAGGGGGCGACCTCTTTCCCTAGTTGAATTCGGACCAGTCCATGGGGAAGGGGTGCGGCCACCCTTGAGGCCTTTCTCTCCTTTCCTGTATGGCCCATTAAGGCCCAATACGAATTCCCGTAACTCTCCGGTACTCCAAAAAATACCCGATTCACTCGGAACCTTTCCGATGTCCGAATATAGCTTTCCAATATATCGATCTTTACGTCTCGACCATTTTGAGACTGTTCGTCATGTCCGTGATCTCATCCGGGACTCCGTACAAACGTCGGTCATCAAATCACATAACTCATAATACAAATCGTCATCGAACGTTAAGCGTGCGGACCCTACGTGTTCGAGAACTATGTAGACATGATCGAGACACTTCTCTGGTCAATAACCAATAGCCGAGCCTGAATGCTCATATTGGCTCCTACATATTCTATGAAGACCTTTATCGGTCAAACCACACAACAACATACGTTGTTCCCTTTGTCATCGGTATGTTACTTGCCCGAGATTCAATCATTGGTATCATCATACCAAGTTCAATCTCGTTGCCGGCAAGTCTCTGTACTCGTTTCGTAATACATCATCTCGTGACTAACTCATTAGTCATTTGTTTGCAAGGCTTATTACGATGTGAATTACCGAGAGGGCCCAGAGATACCTCTCTGACACTAGGAGTGACAAATCCTATTCTCGATCTATGCCAACACCACAAACACCTTCGTAGACACCTGTAGAGCATCTTTATAATCACCCTGTTACGTTATGACGCTTGATAGCACACAAGGTGTTCCTCCGGTATTGGGAGTTGCATAATCTCATAGTCATAGGAACATGTATAAGTCATGAAGAAAGCAATAGCAGTAAAACTAAACGATCAGCTTGCTAAGCTAACGGATGGGTCTTATCCATCACATCATTCTCCTAATGATGTGATCCCGTTGATCAAATGACAACTCATGTCTATGGTTAGGAAACATAACCATCTTTGATTAACGAGCTAGTCTAGTAGAGGCATACTAGGGACACTCTGTTTTGGTCTATGTATTCACACATGTAGTAAGTTTCCGGTTAATACAATTCTAGCATGAATAATAAACATTTCTCATGATATAAGGAAATATAAATAGCAACTTTATTATTGCCTCTAGGGCATATTTCCTTCAGCAACTTCTCCTATGCGTTCCAAAACTCTGTACGGTCCCACAAATCGGGGCGCCAATTTACCCTTAACTCCAAAATGTTTAACTCCTCGAAGGGGAGACACACGAATGTAGGCTCTATCTCCGACTTTGAAGGTTACCTCCTTGCGATTAGTATCGGCATAACTCTTCTGTTTGGACTGGGCTATCTTGAGTCTGTCACGGATCAACTTGACCTTCTCCTCTGAATCTCTGATTAAATTGAGTCCAAACAGTTTGCGGTCTCTGACTTCATCCCACATCAATAGTGTCCTGCACCTCCTCCCGTACAAAGCCTCGAAAGGGGCCATCTGCAGACTCGTTTGGTAACTGTTGTTATAAGAGAACTCCGCGCAAGGCAAATTGTCATCCCAACTAGATCCATAGTCTAGAGCACAAGCTCTCAACATGTACTCCGGAATCTGATTGAATCTTTCTGCCTGTCCATCTGTCTGTCGATGAAAGGCTGTACTGAACTCAATCCTGGTACCAAAGTTTCGTGCAACTGCTTCCCAAAACTTCGAGGTAAACTGTGTTCCTCTATCTGATATGATGGTCCTTGGAACTCCATGCAGACATATGATCCTGGTCATGTATATCTTGGCCAACTTAGCACTCGTGTAAGTGGTCTTCACGGGGATGAAATGGTCTACCTTAGTCAAGCGATCAACTATAACCCAGATAGAATCATACCCTGATCGTGTCCTGGGTAATCCTGTGATAAAATCCATTCCGATCTTGTCACACTTCCAATCTGGTATCAGCAATGGCTGAAGTAACCCTGCTGGTTTCTGATGTTCTGCCTCAACTCTCTGACAAATGTCACATACCGCTACATACTCGGCAATGTCCTTCTTTATACCGGTCCACCAAAAATTCTGCTTCAAATCCAAATACATCTTGTTGTTGCCTGGGTGTATCGAGTAAGGCGAATCATGAGCCTCCTGAAGAATCAACTTCCCGATCTTCGGGTCATTGGGCACGTATATACGCTCCTCAAACCATAGTGTTACGTATTCATCTTCACGGAATCCTTCTGCCTTTCCTTGGTTCATTCTGCCCTTGATTTCTGTAATTCCTTTGTCCAACTTCTGGGCTTCTCGAATCTTTCCTAGCAAAGTGGACTGAATCTCCAATGTGGCAACATAGCTTCTCGGAACTATCTCTAACTGTAAGTCTCGGAGATCCTTTGCTAACTCCTCGGGCAAACCCCGGTTATGAGAGTATTAACATAAGTCTTGCGACTCAAAGCATCTGCCACGACATTGGCTTTCCCTGGGTGATAATGCAATCTCATATCATAATCCTTTATGAGCTCCAGCCGTCTCGTTTTCCTGAGGTTTATCTCCTTCTGCATGAAGATTTACTTCAAACTCTTGTGATCCGTGTAAACATCGCAATGGTTTCCAATAAGAAAATGTCTCCATGTCTTGAGTGCGTGCACTACGGCTGCTAACTCCAAATCTTGCGTGGCATAATTCAACTCATGTGGTCGAAGCTGACATGAGGCATGTGAAACAACTCTTCCTTCTTGCATGAGAACGCCTCCAAGTCCCTAACGACAAGCGTCACAATATACCTGAAAATCCTTGTGTATATACGGAAGCATCATCACTGGGGCCGTAACCAAATGTTTCTTCAACTCCTGAAAACTGGCCTCACATTTCTCGGTCCAATTGTACTTGGTTTCCTTCTTCAACAACTCTGTCATGGGCTTCGTAATCTTGGAGAAAATCTCGATGAACCTACGATAATATCCTGCGAGTCCCAGAAAACTACGAATCTCTTTGACTGAGGTGGGTGCTTTCCACTTGGTGACAGCCTCAACCTTGGAGGGGTCTACGGCTATACCATATCATGATATAATGTGTCCGAGAAATCCGAATTCCTTCAATCAAAACTCGCATGTGCTGAACTTGGCATATAACTAATGTTCCTTGAGTTTCTCAAGAACCAAATGCAAATGCTCCTTGTGTTCTTCTTCATTCTTCGAGTAGATCAATATGTCATCAATGAATAACACCAGAAACTTATCCAAGAACTCCATGAACACCTTGTTCATCATACTCATAAAGTAGGCAGGGGCGTTAGTGAAAACAAAAGACATGACCGTATACTCATATAGCCCGTACCTCATGGTAAAATTTGTCTTAGGTATGTATGGTTCTCGAATCTTCAACTGATGATATCCGGATCGTAAATCGATTTTAGAGAAAACTTTGGCTCCTTGCAGTTGGTCAAACAGGTCATTGATCATCGGCAGAGGGTACTTGTTCTTGATCGTCACCTCGTTCAGTGCACGATAATCCACAACCATCCTTAATGATCCATCTTTCTTCTCAATTAAAAGTACTGGGACTCCCCAAGGTGAAGAACTCGGTTGAATGTAACCTTTCTCCATTAACTCCTTGATCTGCTTCTTAATCTCCTCCAGATCTTTAACGAGCATCCGGTACAGTCTCTTAGATATTGGTCCGGTGCCTGGTAACAATTAAATCAAAAACTCGATGTCTCGATCCGGTGGCATGCCTGGTAATTCCTCTGGGAACACATCGGGATAATCCTTAAAAATTGGTACTTCCCTGTGAACAACTCCCGAGAGGGCATTCACTTGTGTCCTCCTTGGCATGTGCCTTGACATGTACTTGATCCTTTTTCCTTCCAGGGTGGTGAGGAGAATAGATTTTTTGGCGCAATCAATGTTTCCCTCATACTTGGAGAGCCAATCCATACCTATGATTACGCTGAAATCCTGGGATTCCAAGACAATGAGGTCTGTGGGAAAAACATGTCTCCCTATAGTCAATGGCAATCGATAACATCCTCGACTAGCCATGTATTCTGCTCGAGGGGAACTCACTAGCATAGGTACTTAAGGGCTATGGTTGGAAAATTATACTTTTCCACAAAAACCCCTTGATATGTATGAATGCAATGCACAAGTGTCAAAAAGAATAAGGGATGTAAATTAATTAACCAAAAACTTACCAACCACTGCGTTGGGCTCCTCGTTAATTTCCTCCACATTGACGTGATTCACCTGACCTCTGGTGAAGGGATTGGGCTTCTTTCCTGAGATTCCATTGCCATTTCCATTCTTTGCCTCGGGACACTCGATGGTGTAGTGTCCGGTCTTCCCACACTTGAAACAAGTAATGTGACTCAGATCCTTCTTGGCGGGGGTTGCTAGGGTGGAACGGCTCTAACTGTTGTTTCCTCCATTCCCATTGCCATTCCTTGGGCCACTATGGTTGTGTGAATTTCCTCCCTGGTGAGAATGGCCTCCATGGGTGGAATGGGTATGTCCTTGATGCGGAGCATCCTACGGCTATCTCCATGTACACCGTCATAGAAACTCAATCCCCAAGTGAACCTACCGGACTTAAGGTGAACCCGCTCCTCTTTGAGATTTACATGAATATCCTTTGTACTTGGTCACTACCTCACCACGGGACATTGTGCATTCTTAGGTACTTTAGAGATCGTCACGAGGAAGCATAGAGGAAGCACCAAGTTCACCGGAGACCCAAGATGAAGGAATGGGAGAAGAATGCGAAGCATGGGAGGTTCCTGGACTACCCCGGGTGCCCGGCCCTCCTCTACAGCCGGCTGGGCGAACCCCAGGTGCCCGGGCCATCACCCCCGGGTACACGGCCTCCTCCTGGGCACGGTCCCAGCCCACTCCAGGTGCCCGGGCCATCACACCCCGTGTGCCGGCCTCCCCCTGGCACGGCCCAGCCACCCCCCCGGGTGCCCGGCCCAGCTCCAGCCGGCCTCGGCCTAGTCCGGGTGCCCGGCCCCCTCGCTCCGCGGGTGCCCGGACCCATCCGCGTGCCTGCATGCATTTTTGGGCATTTGACCCTTGTATCCCTCTCTCCCATCTATTGGGTCCCTAGACTATATATACCCCTCTCCTAGCTCGTTTGTGAGGTAGCAAATATGATACCTCATTTGTATGTGAGCTTTGCTCCTACCTTCTCCTCTTGAGAGAGAGAGACTACTCCATTGGAGGCCAAGACCTCCATCTTGGAGAAGATCCCTAGTGGATTCAAGACCCCATCTAGGGAAGGATCCCCATCATAGGATAATCAAGACCTCTCTCCTCATAGGATTGGGATGAACTTTACCATGTATCTTGTTTCCCTTTGATTGTTCTTGTACCTTGTGGATCTTATGTGTATGTTAGTCTAGTGAATGTGTGATTTGGACTTGTTCTTGAGTGTTTCTCTTGTGTTCTTCCCTTTGTGCTCATCTTGTTCTTGGGGATTCCCCTCCAATTCGTGAAATATCTCCACCTAGGGTTCCACCCTACAACATCATGGTATCTAGAGCTATGGTTTCTCACGAAATTGGAGCCCCCCTTCTTGTTTTCTAACCTAATTTTGTTGTGTTCTTGCCCAATTTCGAAAATCCCCACCCAAAATAGCCCCAATTTTTTTTGTGATTTGTTGGTTTGATGAGGTTTTGTTGGATTTGATCCATGGATTTTCTTGGTTTCAAGTGGATCTAGCCTCCCCCCATCCATCTCCACCTTTTCCTCCATGAAATCTACCAATTTCTACCATTTTCCCACGATTTTCCGCCCAAATCCGCGACCCCCGGGCACCCGGACCTCAAACCCCAGTCACCCGGACCCTCCGTGCAACCCCGCTGACCACCCCGGGTGCCCACACCCCTTACCCCCGGGCACCCGCACCACCCAGAATCAGCCGCGTGCACTTTACGTTTTCACTCATAACTTTGACTCCCGAACTCCGATTTGGATGTTCTTTGGCTCGTTGAAAAGCTAGCGACGTGCCCGAGCTTCTCATCTTGGTTTTACCACCATTGTACTCCATCAAAAAATTGGCATTTTGGCAAGTTTTCCTAGGCCATCCACCATACCACCATAGTTTTCCGCAACCTAACCCCATTTTGACCCATATAGCATTTACGGTTGTTTGAGTGGTGACTTGAGTCTCCTAAGGTGTTTCGGCTACTTTGTGACGAGTGCTTCTTCATCAAACACCACCACCACTTCCGCATTGCCATATTCGACACCACCACCATCGATTTCCGCTACCACCATTTGACTTCGGCCTTTGAGATTTTGAGTTGTGGTTTTTTCGTTTCCTAAGGTCTTTCGGCTAATTAGGAACGGGTCGACTTCGACGACACCGCCTCTCATCATCACCATCAGATGGTAACCTCGACGACACCATTGTATATTACCCATGCAATTGCATTGTTAACCCCTAGCCCATTTTGCGTCACTTGCCTATCGAGACTAGCCATTGAGTATTGCCGGCAACGTTACTTGTGCACATTAGTGGTCATCGATATACACCATCCATTGCATATATACCATATCATATTGGTATCATCTTGCTATCATAATACCATCCCTCGTGTGCCACAAGATTGTTCCCGCATATACACAATTGCTATCTTGGTTTGTGCATTTCGCATAGTGGCCATATCAAAAAAAAAAGAATAAGCTTTTAAGCAAAAGGAAAAGAGAGTAAAGAGCTTGTGAGCAAGAGCCATAGCATCATACCACATTGCACATAAGATTGTCATATCCGATCACCTGGGATCATCGTGTGCCAAACATCGGAACATCATACACATAGCATACTTGGGATAACAAGTTCATACATTTTGCATCTTATAGGTTGTGCACAAGTTTCGTATCCGCCTATTGAGCAATCGTTCTAGCGTCTCTCTTGAGTTGTGCAACACAAGCGTTTTCCGTGGATTCCACATTTTGTGCTCATTCCTTGGTTGCACGACCCCATTTGTCTATCTGTGTGTGTGTGTGTTTCCGTGTGTCACCTATTGCTATTGGTCTACTTGTTTCACTTGCAAATTTGTGAATCTTTTCCAACGTTATTGACTCTTGCTAACATTTTGCATCAAATTTTTGTGCCACTATCCTGACCGAGCTCCACCATAAGCTTTAATTTGTAGGTGTGAGTGAACAAGTCCAGTACCAATTCCACTATTCTTTCATTTCACTTTGAGTGAAATGGGATACATCCTCAACTTTGGGAAACGGTATCTTGGTATTGTTTATATCATTTCCTACTCAGCCTCTACTGAGTCTTGTGATGGATAGGCAAAGCACATCTCCGGTCTTCGACATCGACGGCGCGAACAACTACATCCACGCGCAAACCATCGGACTACAACGAGCAATGCAAGAGCGCATCGACAACATCGCCATCGACTTCCGACACATGGTGGTCGACATCAAGTCTTCTTCCACTTCGTCATCTTCTCGACGGTGACGTTCAAGTCACAAACATCATATGCACGATGACGACGAACGACATCTTCTACGAACTCAAGCACGACAACGACACCATCATCATGTAGATGCTCAACACGTGCAAACCTACAAGTCCGATCAAGCTCTACTTCACTCCAAGGCCAAGCTTCAAGAGCACATAAGAAGACCGCGAGACAAGCACACCCGAGATGGCGCTACGGCTACAACAACCACTTCGGCATCTTCGCCAAGTGCTATCAAGGCATCTTCGCCTTCGGACATACATCATCTTCGCCTACTTCCCACGAGTACGCCTACAACGACTTCCTCAAGTCCAAGGCGACCACCTACGAGCGAGGAAGACATTTCCATCTTCGGAAGCCACCCACATCATATGAGCCTTCTACAACAAGACGTCGATAAGATGATCGAGCATGGGATTTTCCCTTCGGTCATGGACGAGAGTGATGTTGTGCCATCTTCGGCCTTCATCCACGACGACGACTACGAGATGGTTGAGCATGGGATTTTCCCTTCGACCGCGGTGGCGTATGGTGATGAGTTGAGAGACTTGTGCCACCATACTGAGAGTGAGAGTGACTTCACCACTAGCCCCATATATGATGAGATGCCCGATTTCACATGTGAGGAGAGCCACCACCACCACCACTTGAGTGAGATGAGTGACTCCACCATATGTGACTATGAGTGCACCTACCTTGAGGGAGTGAGTGAGCCACCAACACATAGAGAGAGTGAGATAGTTGATAGGTCATGTGAGGCCACTTTCAACACTAACGACTTGACCTCTACCACTATTGTGTCTTCTCATTTGGTGCTAGGTCCCATTTATGATGACGCGCCGATCCGCGACGACTTCGTCCTTCCTATGGACAAGACGATAGCCATGGTGGGCTATGATGCACCCCCACATGGTTCCATCAATATGAAGATGATGACCACCATTTGGTCTTTCCCACCTCACCTACACCACATGAGTGGAATGCGAAAGGCAACAAAGGTGAAGGTGATGCTCTCGTCCCACTAGTGGACTATGTTGACATTGATTGCTTGCATGATGTTAATCCACCTATTGACATGCTTCATGCTAGTTCGACTGCCTCATGTGATGCATTACCCATTTATGATGAGTATGATGATTGCGGTACTACCATGCTCAGGGTACGGTACTACCGCTTTGTGCGGTACTACCGCGGTCCTGAGGCGGTACTACCGTGTGACCGTGCGGTACTACCGCACACTTTGAGCGGTACTACCGCATGCCAAGCAGTTGTAGTAGTAGGATGCCACTGTTATTGTACCGACGAGGAAAACAGCCGGAGCTCCAGAGAAGCAAAGGAAAGGTGGTGCGAATGAGTAGACATGTACGTGTTGATTCCACCCAAACCTTTCCGAAGCGGACCCCCTCTTAATAGTACGGCTTTCCTATGACTCAATTCCACCGAAAAAGAAACAAAAGGAAACACCGTCTTCCATAGGTTCCGAGGGGCACTTAATCGTCTTGTGCCTAGGTGAGATATATCTGAAAAAGCTTAGTGCACACGATTAGTCCGCAAATGCATTGTCATCAATCACCAAAACTACTTAGGGAGAAATATGCCCTTACAATCTCCCCCTTTTTGGTGGATTGATGACAATACGGGATTTGCACAAGGATATATAAGAAAGTGAGCAAACCTAGCAAAGTAATATAATATAGGTAAGCTCCCCTAGATGTGTGCATACAAGAGAAGGTGCTTTGGACTGCACAACACACATACTAGGATCAATGCTCCCCCTAAATTCTACAAACAATATACTCCTTGCTTACAAAGAATAAGATTCTACGCACAGAAGTAAGGAGGATAGGGTGAGCACATATAAAGGGCAAGTAAAGAAACTGCTCACAACCTAACAGATAGCATAGACATAATAACGAGTTAACGAGAGGGGAGCATATGTCTCACCCCATATGAAGGTCTCGCACACACGACACAAGCACAAGAAAGCAGAGAAAGTTCGACCAACGAAAAGCAAATAAACACGACACAAGACACAAATCCTAACGCTCTCTCCCCCTTTGGCATCAAGACACCACAAAGGGAAAGAGGAAACCTAAGATAGGTGGTAGCTCAGGTGGAAGAACTCAGTCTTCATGCTCTCCGTCAGAATCCTGTTGCTCCTCCTCAGACTCAGACCACGTGTAGCCCTGTTTGGCAATCCACTCTGCCTCTGGAGTGATGATCTCCTCTGACCCGTCAGATGGTTCCTCACCAAAATCTTCATTATCTTCTTGTCACGCTGGCGATATTGCTTGTGAGTCACATGATCCCAATGAATACTGCCATCACCCCCTCTGTAGCGACCTGGTCCCAATGAATCGAAGTCTCTGTGCTTAAGTGTGCTATGATGGATGACATGTTTCTATATCATGCATCTCATTTATTGGAGCATTGGATATTATGTGCTAAGCAACACACACACGTGCACATCATGATGGATGATGTGTACATATACCACGCACATACAATTTTTCCTTTGCCTTTGTCTTGTGTAGGTACTTTTGCAAACTCGTCAACCTCACAATCCCATGAGTTGACGAAGAGAGCGCTTGAGAGCAACGATGATTTGGGATTCCGTGGAATCTCCTTACCACCATTCTCTTCGCGCAACCACTACGCGCATCTCTTTTACTTGGCTCTCACACGGCTATGGGTTATTTACCACTTTTCACCTTATGCCCATACTATCCTGTTCACTTTGCATGTTATACCTGTTGCTATGAATTTGCCATGCAATTGTGACCCTTGCTTTCCTTTACACATGATTCACCATTATGCTACTTCTATGAGTATTTGCATGCTTGGAGGAGATACTAGTAGCTATTGCAAAGATTTCTTTGTGCCCCATGCTATTGTTGATTCTTGTGTTGGGAGAGTCATGATGCACCATTGCCATTTACATAGGCCTCTTGCCAATACAATGATACTACTTTGCTGATTTCTCGCTTTCATGCTTGTGTTATGCCATGTGCATTATTCATGCCTACTATTCGCACACATGACATGATTGCCATGATTACCTCTAGTATGTTGCATCTTCGCACTACTAGCTTGCTTGACTTGATCACTATGATTGCTTGCTATATTGCATCACCCATGTTCCACTCTTACTTGCTTTCTTGTGTTGATGACATATATGTTCATGCATTTCACATGATATATCTTGATCATTGTCACTTGTTTCCAATAGTTGCATCTCTCATATTCACTTGTTGTGAGTGCAATCATGCTATACTTGTTGATCTTGGAGACTTGGACACCTTACTTGTGATGCATGCTTGCTTGTTTGAGCCTAATGTATTTGGTTGTTATCGCATCATATGCTTCCATACATTGACATGTCCCCTTGTCCTTTCTTATGATAAGAATGACGAAAATACTTGTTGGGTGACTCACCACACAAATAGGTTTTGCATCTTCGCTAACCTCATTTGTTTTTCTGAGTGTTTGTCATGTTCTTTCATTTTGAAGGATTCACAAGGCGGTACCATCACGAGGCATCTTGGACATGCGAAGGCATACACGTTGCACAACAACAACATTTTTGACATCCTCATCAAGGTGAATTCCTTCCTTGTGAGCCATCCTCGCATATGCTTGGATTTCATGGATGCACCACCGGTCTACCACTCTTGCCACGACATTAAACATGGGTATATCAACACTCCTTTGGCACATTGCACCCAAACCTTCATATTTGTTGATTGTGCGCCCACACGCCATGCTCCATGGTCATATCATACCCATAACAAATTTGCATCTTATGCATGGATGGACTCACATTATGATTTCCTTGTTGCATCTTGTAGTCCCATGTCATCCATGATATGTGAACTTTTTCATTTCCTTAGCAAATTTGTTGTGATCTTTCTTGACGGACTCTTCATACATATTGATCACATTGCCAAGCATCAATTGCATGATCACATACTCACATTGAGCATCATTTACCATGTTCATGCTTTTGATACATAATCCCATTACGACATCATTTTGCACAATGGTATAATTTGCAACTTCTTGCACAATGAGCTTGATCACATGAATGCATTGTATTCCATGATCTTTCATTTTGCTGCAATTCATGCTCATTGCCACTACCGATTTCATTGGACGGACTCATGCTTAAATGATGGACACCTTGCATCCGCTAACCATTGTATTTCCAAGTGTCCCTTATGTTTGCTCTTTTTGCATGTCTACCATTCCGACGACATCTTGGAGTACTTTGCTCGAGGCGTGACATACACATCGTCCAACTACAAGTTCATCCATGCCTACCGTGTACATGACGATATGGTTTACGATCCGAGGACAGATCTTTTCCAAGGGGGAGGAGATAACGCGGAGCATCCTAGGGCTATCTCTAGGTACACCATCACAGAAACTCAATACCCAAGTGAACCTACCGGACTTAAGGTGAACCCGCTCCTCTTTGTGATTTACATGAATATCCTTTGAACTTGGTCACTACCTCACCACGGGACATTGTGCATTCGTAGGTACTTCGGAGATCGTCATGAGGAAGCACAGAGGAAGCACCAAGTTCACCGGAGACCCAAGAGGAAGGAGTGGGAGAAGAATGCGAAGCATGGAAGGGTCCTGGACTACCCCGGGTGCCCGACCACCAGCAGCCAAGGTGCCCGGCCCTCCTCTACAGCCGGCTGGGCGAACCCCGGGTGCCTGGGCCATCACCCTCGAGTGCCCGGCCTCCTCCTGGGCACGGCCCCAGCCCACTCCGGGTGCCCGGGCAATCACACCCCGGGTGCCGGCCTCCCCCTGGCGCGGACCAGCCACCCCCCGGGTGCCCGGGCCATCACCCCCGGGTGCCCGGCCCAGCTCCAGCCGGCCTCGGCCTAGTCCGAGTGCCTGCCCCCCTCGCGCCCCGGGTGCCCGGACCCATCCGCGTGCGTGCATGCATTTTTGGTCATTTGACCCTTGTATCCCTCTCTCCCCTCTATTGGGTCCCTAGACTATATATACCCCTCTCCTAGCTCATTTGTGAGATAGCAAATATGATAGCTCATTTGTATGTGAGCTTTGCTCCTACCTTCTCCTCTTGAGAGAGAGAGACTACTCCATTGGAGGCCAAGACCTCCATCTTCGAGAAGATCCCTAGTGGATTCAAGACCCCATCTAGGGAAGGATCCCCATCATAGGATCATCAAGACCTCTCTCCTCATAGGATTGGGATGAACTTTAACATGTATCTTGTTTCCCTTTGATTGTTCCTGTACCTTATGGATCTTATGTGTATGTGAGTCTAGTGGATGTGTGATTCGTACTTGTTCTTGAGTGTTTCCCTTGTGTTCTTCCCTTTGTGCTCATCTTGTTCTTGGGGATTCCCCTCCAATTCGTGAAAGATCTCCACCTAGGGTTCCACCCTACAACAGTCCTCCTGAGTACGGGGAATAGCGGGGCTTCTGTGGAGCTCCAGAGTTATACTTCCCCTATCCATACTTCCGTTGCAGCTCTCTATCTGCTGCTGCTTGCCTTCAATCATGATGGCCCAGTCTACCAGCTCTTGGTAGTTGTTGAAAGTTGTCACCATCAGCTACACACTCAGCTCATCATTGAGTCCCTCAAGAAATTTCTCCTGCTTCACGGCATCTGTGGCCACATCATCTGGGGCATAGCGAGCTAGCTGGCTAAAGCCATCCATGTACTGCCCCACGGTACGGTTCCCTGACGTAAGTTGCATAATTCACGCTTTTTCAGACTCATGGCTCCAACTGAAAAATGTGCAGTGCGGAAGGCTTGCTGAAACTGGTCCCAAGTAACTATAGTAAGGGGATAAGTGGCGGTGTAGTTTTCCCACCAAGCGGCTGCTGGTCCCACAAGCTGGTGTGCGGCAAAGTGCACTCTCTCTGCATCCGTGCATCCAATAGTTGCTAGCTCCCTTCCCATCTTGTGGAGCCAGTCATCTGCAACAATTGGCTTGGTGCTACTAGAGAACGCCGTCGGATTCAACCTTAAAAAATGGGTCAGGTTATCAACTAGGGGAGGGGTGTTGTTGTTTTTGTTGCCTTGGTTTTGGACAGGTAGCTGCACCAAAGTCCTTTTCTGCTGGATCAACTGGGTGAGCTCGGGTTGGAAGGTGAATCCGGGCTCATGTCTCGGAGGCATCTGATGGGTTAGAGGGGCGAGAAATAGAATAGAATTAGGTCTAGTGAAATGTTTCACTGCCCATATGCACATGAGACAAACATATTTACTTCACACCACTCAATTTCAAACAAGATTCGCACAATCGATCCTAAGCTGCTATTACAAGATCTCACGAACGATTTCTAACTACTAGGAAGAATACTAATAGTGTCGGGGTGGTCGACTAAATTTTTTGATCGGTAGAAGACTGCATAATATTAACACCAGCTTCGTCTTCATAATCATCACTGTCTTCATCATCATCATTATCTGTGTTGGTGTCATCTAGTATGATGTAGTCTTCCGAACGAATGTCCACTTTAGGTTCTGGTTTCACCACAGGTATTCCTAGCCTCTTCTTCAGGTCTTCATTCTGCTCTAGTAGCACATCAATTTCCTCTTCATATCCATCATGGGTTACCTTGAGTTGACCTTCTAGCTCAATATTCCGTGTCATCACCGTATCGGTCTTCTGCATAATAGTGCACATCTGATTCTCATATCGGCAAATGTGCTGGTCCATCTCCTATATGAAGGCTGCAATAGATCCATCTTTCCTAGTGTGAATCATCTCCCATTGCTCATCTCAGCGTCCACATATATGGTAGATGGTGTCTTCAAGATCCTTGTTCTAAACCTCGCAAATACGTCCAAAGGTGATCTTCGCGGCCATACTCTTTCCTAAGCTACAAGCTGGTGCATCAAAGATAAGCTCGATGGGCTCCATAAATGGTGTAATAGTCTTCCAGTGCTCCTCTTCTGGTAAAGTTGCAGTGAATGTTCCAGTGAAACTTGGTATTCCTATGTTTAGGTACTTCGTGACTTCCTTCATATGTCGTCTGAATGGGGTGTTGTCATTAAGCTGAGTAAACTTGTTCCTGGGGTCCGACATCTATAGAGTAGAAATAGAGAAGGATTATAAATGAAAAGAGAAGAGTATACTGTGGCTTTTCCTAGTGGTCGCGTCCTACAGTCAGCGTCTGCCCTGATACCATCTTGTAGTGACCCGATCCCAATGGATCAAAGTCTCTGTGCTTAAGTGTCATACCTGGATCTTTATGGTGACACACACAGTACTCGAGGAATTATAACAGAGTTTCAATCACACACTTATTACATCGAGGTCCTCATAAAGAGTATTTATCACACAAATATGGTTGAAGGCCAACTAAGATACCGTGGAACATTCAAAGATAAATGAGTCCATCCAACTCCACGGCAAAACAGAGTGCAAGACAACGACCTATTGCACCTTAATCTTCGTCTGAAAACTCTGCAACATGAGACATTGCAGCCGTGTAGGTCTACACATGGAATATGCTGGCAAAGTCACACTGTAGCAATAATGACGAGCAAATAACTACCACTACATGCATATTTGGCTAGTGGAGGCTCTAAGTTAAATTTTGCATAAAGCCATTTTCCCTACAACAAAGGTGAAAGGAACGATATGGTTGACTAGAGGGGGGGGGGGTGAATAGGCAACTAACAGTTTTTAGCTTTTCTTAACCAATTTAAATTAAGCAACAAAGTAAGTTGTCTAGATATGCAACTATGATGACAACTTATAGGAAGCAAAGATAACAACCTCACAAGCAAGCTATCTAAGATAAACAAGGAAAGCTTGCACAAGTAAAGGAAAGAAATAACCACAAGTGGAGCTGGTGAAGACGAGGGTGTGTTACCGAAGTTCCTTCCCTTTGAGAGGAAGTACGTCTCCGTTGCAGCGGTGTGGAGGCACAATGCTCCCCAAGAAGCCACTAGGGCCACCGTATTCTCCTCACGCCCTCACACAATGCAAGGTGCCGTGATTCCACTAGTGGTGCCCTTGAAGGCGGCAACCGAACCTTTACAAACAAGGTTGGGGCTATGTCCACAATCGAATTGGAGGCCCGCAACGACACCACGAAGCTTCACCACAATGGAATATGGCTCCGAGATGACCTCAACCGTCTAGGGTGCTCAAACACCCAAGAGTAACAAGATCCGCAAGGGATTAGTGGGGGACTCAAATATCTCTTGGTGGAAGTGTAGATCGATGCCTTCTCAAGCAATCCCGAGGAAATCAACAAGTTTGATTGGCTAGGGAGAGAGATCGGGCAAAAATTGAGCTTTGACCAACAATGGAGCTTTGGGGAGGAAGAGGTAAGTCTTCTTGGAGAAGAAGACTCCCTATATATAGTGGGAGAACAAATCACCGTTATCCCACATATCTGCCCGCAGAGCGCGGTACTACCGCACATAAGTTGCGGTACTACCGCTCGGCCCAGCGGTACTACCGCTCTGGATGCGGTACTACCGCTGGTGCAGTACATGCCAGTACTAACCCTGTTGCTTTGAATCAACAGGCGGTTGTACTGCCTGAGCGATACTACCGCATGTCCCTGCGGTACTACCTCAAGGCAAGGCTAGACAGGCTGAGGAGAAGTGCGGACTAAATAAAATACATCTACAGCTACATCCGCAGATATACGGTCGTAGCAAAAACACGACATGGTACTACCGCTTATTCCAAGCGGTACTACCGCTTAGGACGCGGAAGTAAAAAATTACTTCCGCGCCTACTACCGTACTAGTTACGACGCCGGGCCAGCCACACGGTACTACCGTGCTCAGGGTACGGTACTACCGCTTTGTGCGATACTACCGCGGTCCTGAGGAGGTACTACCGTGTGACCGTGCGGTACTACCGCACACTCTGAGCGGTACTACCGCATGCCAAGCAGTTGTAGCAGTAGGATGCCACTGTTATTGTACCGACGAGGAAAATAGCCTGAGCTCCAGAGAAGCAAAGGAAAGGTGGTGCGAATGAGTAGACGTGTACGTGTTGATTCCACCCAAACCTTTCCGAAGCGGACCCCTCTTAATAGTACGGCTTTCCTATGACTCAATTCCACCGAAAAAGAAACAAAAGGAAACAGCGTCTTCCATAGGTTCCGAGGGGCACTTAATCGTCTTGTGTCTAGGTGAGATATATCTGAAAAAGCTTAGTGCACACGATTAGTCCGCAAATGCATTATCATCAATCACCAAAACTACTTAGGGAGAAATATGCCCTTACAATCTCCCCCTTTTTGGTGGATTGATGACAATACGGGATTTGCACAAGGATATATAAGAAAGTAAGCAAACCTAGCAAAGTAATAGAATATAGGTAAGCTCCCCCTAGATGTGTGCATACAAGAGAAGGTGCTTTGGACTGCACATCACACATACTAGGATCAATGCTCCCCCTATATTCTACAAACAATATACTCCTTGCTTACAAAGAATAAGACTCTACGCACAGAAGTAAGGAGGATAGGGTGAGCACATATAAAGGGCAAGTAAAGCAACTGCTCACAACCTAACAGATAGCATAGACATAATAACGAGTTAACGAGAGGGGAGCATAGGTCTCACCCCATATGAAGGTCTCACACACACGACACAAGCACAAGCAAGCAGACAAAGTTCGACCAACGAAAAGCAAATAAACACGGTACAAGACGCAAATCCTAACACTCTCTCCCCCTTTGGCATCGAGACACCACAAAGGGAAAGAGGACACCTAAGATAGGTGGTAGCTCAGGCGGAAGAACTCAGTCGTCATGCTCTCCGTCAGACTCCTGTTGCTCCTCCTCAAACTCAGACCATGTGTAGCCCTGTCTGGCAATCCACTCTACCTCTAGAGTGATGATCTCCTCTGACATGTCAGATGGTTCCTCACGAAAGATCTTCATTATCATCTTCTCATGCTGGCGAGATTGCTTGTGAGTCACATGAGCCTTGTACTGCCCCTTTGCCTGCATACAAAATGGTGCCTTCATCTTGCTCTTCAGCTTCTTAGCCCACGAGGGCTCAGACGAGGGAGGAGCATATCCTCCAGAACTTTCCTCAGCTGGCTCCTCCTCCACTGGCTCCTCATTTGTACCCATCTGAGCTGCAGCAGCCTCTGCACGGGTACTGGTGTTAGCCCAACGACTCTTGATGCGAAGTAGGATAGGCTCATCACAAATCCACTGCGGGGCCTCAAACTCCTCATCAGGGTAAAGCTTCTCCCAAGTCTTGGAGATAAGTAGAAACAGAAATGGACCATAGATAGGCACTTTGCGAGAGAATATCGCAAAGCAAAGCTCACACCACATGACATGGGAGATATCAAGTGGATGAGTCAGAGCACTGCGGGCCTCCTCACACATCAGCAACATGTCAACGAGGTATGAATGTACCTTGTCCTTGTCCCCAACTCGAGGAAACAAGGTGTTGCGGAAGATCCTATGCATGATATTCAGAAAGCGGTTCATCACCCAAGTCTTCTTGCCACTAGCAAGCGTCTTCTCCACATAAAAAGGTAGCAGCCGGTCTTTGTTGGCAGATCCTTCTTTGTCATGAGGCCGAGCTCCAACAGGGGTGCGGAGCCCCTCGTCAGCAACATGAAGCAGATCCATAAAGTCCTTCCATTTAGCAGTCATCTTGTGACCATTTGTCATCCAAGTCATGTTGTGTTCTTCCTTGGGATGGAAGTGCACCGAAGCATAGAACTGTGCCACAATCTCTGGGTCAAAATCCATCTGAAATGTCATGATGTGCTCAATCCCAAACTGCCCCAGAAGATCTAGAGTCTCGACAAAGTAGACCCGGTGATCATCCCTCCGCATGTGGGTCATGTCAATCCAATGTGCATCCACATATAGGTTGTGCTTGCTCTTGAGTACCTCTGTGTAGATATGATACTACTGCTTGGTCCAAAACAGTTCATCTCCATGGAACTGATCCCGGGGATCTGCATAAGGGTTGATCTTCCTCCTTGTGATGAACTCATGAATTGGAATCTCCTCCATGGTCATAGTTGGTTCCTTGTTCTTGGTGGAGGTGGTCTTGGTTATGCATTGGGGGGCATTGGAGCCCTCAGGAATATCACTTTGGGTGCGCAGATGCTTGGACCCGGTGTCACGGCAGAGTTTGTGCGATGAACATTGGAACCAGAGCCACCACCTAAGACACATACACAAGAACATGACGGAAACACAAAGAGAATCAATGCAAAAGCCACAAAAAGCACACGAAACATGTAGAAAGGATAATATGTATGCGCCACGAAGTAGATATGAATCAAGCGGTAGTACTACGTGACGAAAGCGGAAGTAAATTTTTAGTGCCGCTTAGGGGGCGGTAGTACCGCATTGAAGAGTTGCGGTAGTACCGCACATAACGCGGTACTAAAAAATTACGTCCGCGTTCATCACGGTAGTACCGCTCCTTAGGGAGGTAGTACTGTTACGCGGCAAAGCGGTAGTACCGCGGTCAGCCAGCGGTAGTACCACTCGGGTCAGATCTGAAAGTAGATCTAGACTAGAACGCGTAGAACGGCGAACGGTACTACGGCTGATCATAGCAACTTAGTAGCAGCATACTTACTAGCATTTCTATTGCATTACAACTCTCCTACACCCTAATCTTCCATGGATAAGGACAAAAAGAACGCAAGAACAACAAGCATCTCCCCAAAACCTAGAAACAACAACTGGGCAAAAAGAAGAGGGGAGTTGGGTAGAAACCTTCATCCATGGCAAGAGGTCGAGGTGGGGAACGATCCCACCAGTCGGAATGCGAGGAGAGTGGCCGGGGGAGGAGATCCGGCGAGGTCCTCTGGTGGTGTTCTTGAGGGAGAGAGAGAGAGAGAGACGACGTGGGGGAGACGAGATGAATGGGTATGGGGGAGTTAGAACTCCCCCTGCCCGCTTATAACCCCCAGCCGTTCGAACAAATGTGGTAGTACCGCGGTCATCGTGGTAGTATCGCCCGGGCGGAAGTACCGCACGCGGAGCGGTAGTACCGCTCTACCAGTGGCAGTAAAAAATTACTGCCGTGCTGGTTGCGGTGGTACCGTATTCTCTATTGCGGTAGTACCGTGACTACTTACGGTAGAACCGCTCCCCCAAGAAAATGCAAGTTTCGACAAGACGGCTTAAGCAAAGCAAAAGGCACACACGCAAGGCACATGGAAAGAGAGACAACACACAAGACACTCCTCCGTGAAGGAGGTCGGTGGCCAAAGCCACCTATGTTTGAGTTATTTGGTATGGCACCGCAAAGAACCATCCTTGGGCCCATGACCAACACTCGTCTTGAAGCACTTATACCATTTGACATGGCAAATGACAAAGACTTGATCGATTTATGCATAATGGGGGGAGGAAGAGTTCATTGAGAGAACAATACTCCCCCTATGTCCATGCCTACATCTAGGCAAGATAACTATATTGAGTGGGAGGGGTGTGTGCAAAGTTTCAAGCCACATTGCTCAAATCTATGATATTTAGCTCATGCCTTAACTCGCGAAATCTTGCTTCATCCAAAGGCTTTGTGAAGATATCTGCAAGGTTATCATGAGTGTTGACATAGTGAAGCTCGATTTCTCCTTGCCGAATATGATCCAGATGAAGTGATACCGAATCTCAATATGCTTCATCTTGAAATGTTGCACCGGGTTGAGAGAAATCTTGATGGCACTTTCATTGTCACACCAAAGGCACTTTGTCACAAGTGACACTGTAATCCTTTAAAGTTTGCCTCATCCATAGAAGTTGAGCACAACAACTGCCAGCCGCCACATACTCTTCTTCGGTGGACGAGAGAGACACACAACTTTGCTTTTTGGAAGACCAACTTACCAGAGAGCAACCAAGGAATTGGCACCCTCCGGAAGTGGACTTCCTATCCACTTTGTCTCCCGCCCAGTCCGAATCAGAGAAACCTACAAGGTTGAAGTTTGCTCCTTTTGGGTACCATAAGCCAAAGTTTGGGGTATGAGCCAAATATTGAAAGATTCGCTTGACTGCCACAAAGTGACTTTCCTTAGGTGAGGCTTGAAACCGTGCATAGATTCCCACACTCAACATAATATCCGGTCTAGAGGCACAAAGGTAAAGCAAGGAACCAATCATAGAACAATATACCTTTTGATCCACCGCTTTACCATTGGGATCAATGTCAAGTTAGCACTTGGTTGGCATTGGGGTAGTAGCCGGCTTGACATCACTTAGATTAAAGCTCTTGAGCATGTCTTGAGTGTACTTGGCTTGTTTGATAAAGATTCCTTCTCTTCTTTTCTTAATCTCAAACCCAAGGAAGTACTTCAACTCTCCCATCATGGACATCTCAAAATGTGTGGTCATGAGTGCGGCAAACTCATCATTGAAAGCTTTGTTAGGTGAACCAAAGATAATATCATCAACATATAGTTGGCAGACAAACAACTCCCCTTTGACCTTCTTAGTAAAAAGAGTGGGGTCGATCTTCCCAATTTCAAACCCACGATCTTGTAACAACTCGGTAACATGCTCATACCACGCACGTGGCGCTTGTTTAAGGACGTAGAGTGCCTTATCGAGTTGATACACGTGATTGGGGAACTTAGGATCCTCAAACCCCGGGGGTTGTTTGACATAAACCAACTCATTAATAGGACCATTAAGAAATGCACTTTTCACATCAATTTGTTGCAACTTCAAATTATGATGAGAAGCATAGGCAAGCAACAAACGGATAGATTCAAGGCGAGTAACGGGGGCAAAGGTTTCACCGTAGTCGATACCGTCGACTTGGGAGTAGCCTTGAGCCACCAACCGCGCCTTGTTGCGAATGACAATGCCATGGGCATCCTGCTTGTTCTTAAAGATCCACTTGGTTCCAATGACATTATGGTTCTCCTTTGGCCTCGGCACCAGACGCCACACTTTGTTGCGCTCGAAGTTGTGGAGTTCTTTATGCATGGCATTAGGCCAATCAGGATCTTTGAGCGCCTCATAGACCTTCTGAGGTTCAAAACAAGAGACAAAATCTTGATGAGCACAATAGTTTGCTAATTGTCTACGAGTACTTACCCCCTTTGTGATGCTTCCAAGAATATTCTCCATGTGATGTTCTCTAGAAGCAAGCCTGGAGGCAACTTTTGCAGCACGACGCTCCAATTGCTCTTGTAGCGACCCGACCCGAATGGATCAAGTCTTTGTGCTTAAGTGTCATCCCTGGATCGGTATGCTGACACACACAGTACTTGAGGATTTATAACAGAGGTCAATCACATGTATTAAGTAACGTAAATACTATTACCTCAATCGATCATAGCGGAAGCAACAAAGGTTATGGATTCCCATCAACACGAACGGCAAAGTTGAGTGTAGAGAGGGCAACCCTAACGTAACACTTACTCGTCGAATAATTCCTGCAACATGAGACGTTGCAGCCACAGAGGGTTAGTACATTGAATGTACTGGCAATTTCACACTGTAATGAGAATGATGAACAATGCCTACAACTACATGCATATTTGGCTGGTGGAGGCTGTATGGCTGTTTTTGCGTAAAGCTGATTTTCCCGACCACAAAGAATGCAATTTATTTAACTACTTTATTAAATTTAAATCATGAACAATTGAGAATGGTTCCTCCATCTCAATCCCAAATTAAAGTAATCATTAACCCAACAAATTAAATTATAGAGTGATGAGATCAACAAATAATCCACTTCTAGATACTCAAAGATGTCCATAACCGGGGACACGGCTACTCATGAATAGTTTGTACACTCTGCAGAGGTTTGTGCACTTTCCCCACAAGACTCCATCGCCTCCGTTTGGTTTCTCGCACTGCATGGTGTTTGAGAAACGGATGACCGAGACACAGTCTTTCCGAAGAGGTCCCCTTAATCAGATAGATAGGCCGGTACACTTACAATCCCCCTACGTCTGCTAGCCCATCATGGAAAGGTTTCCCACAACTTACTCAACTATGCCAGAGCCCATATTGGCATGTGGCTGCACATGGAAGTTTCTAGGCATGAAAATATTATATGATCCCTTTGAGCTTGGGTGGCATTCCAATAGGACAATCACACGGAACACCGGGATTTCCTAGGACAACACTGGCATCACCAGGTGTCCGGGCAAGTCCACTGGTTCACTCCCAGGGTGCCCCAACCAATCCACTCATATGTGTATTCAAGTAGCCACCTTAAGTTGAATCCTTAATTAACAACTCACATCTGTCATGGATTTCACTCAAACACAAACCACGTCTACGAGCATAGCATGGGAACCTAAGCAAACGTAGAAGTAACTCCCAGGGGTTTGAAAATAATGCAGGTAATAGGTTCTACCTCAATCTACCTCCCAGTCCCACAAGTTAAGAGAATCCTACTGATGCAATGTGTTTGAGGATATAACTAATGCAATGAAAACTGGGTATTTGGAAAATATGATCAAAGTGTGAACTTGCCTTGTACTGACGATGTAGATGATTCGCACTCAGAACTCGTGATAGATCTACTCGTCACACTCCAATCAATCTATCATAAGCAAACAATAGTAACCACACATAAGCAATCACTCAGCCAATCAGAAAGAACGAATAAACACTTCGGAAAACTTCAAAAACAAAACGAATGACTCTTGAAACATAAAACAATTTCTAACAGTACCAAAATTACGTGAATTTGGCCTTATCAGAAAGTTTAGGTCAAGAGCTTCGATTTGCAAAAAGAATCAACTAAAACGGAGTCACGAGACTCAAGTTATGATCAAACGAAATTTGAATCTAAAACTAGTTGAATTCAAATTTTAAAATTTTAGAAAACATGTTTAAGTTGTATTACTGGAAAGAGGGGATCGTAACGAAGATGTGGGCGTTGGTTTCGTTGGATTTGGACCAACGAGCAAAAAGTTACGGTCGTTTAAAGTTCAGGGGCTAAACTACAAATAAAATATTAACAGAGAGGTCCCTGGTAGAAAACTAAAACAGAAAAAGAAAAAGTTAAAGTACGAACGTTCACTGCTAACCCCTAAACAGCGAACGATCTCTAAGTAGATCTAACTAAAAAAAAACCCGAAGAAAACCTAATCTAACAAAATAAACCGGACTGGAGGTTTACCTAGGCGGTTTTTCTTAAAACTCGCGGGTTCGGGCGAACCGGACCGAGGCGGATCGGATCGGGCGGATCGGCTCCACCGGCGGTGAGCTCCGGCGAGGCCTGCGGCGGCAGCGCTGGGCGAGCGGGGCGAGGGGCGGCGCGGCGAGCGCGGCGCGAGCAGCGGCGGGAGACAGGTGGGGCGGCGCGGGGCGCAGGCAGCGCCGGCGGCAGCAGCAGCTTGCGGCGGCGGCGGGCAAAGCGGCGGCGGTGAGATGCAGCGGCGGCGGCGCGGAGCGAGAGCGAGGGGAGAGAGGAGGAAGGCGGCGGCCTTTATAGGCGGGAGGGGAGGCGGTTGTCCTGGAGGAGGGGCAAGGAAGGAGGAGTCCGGGCGGACTACGAGTCGCCGGCGAGACGCGTGCGGCGGCCGGTCTCCTGGCTCGAGCTCGGGGATGAGGAGAGTTGGGACGGCTGGGCCGTGGCCTGGCGGGCAGCTGGGCCGGCCCAGTTACGTCAAGACATTTTTTTAAACATTTTTTTCCAAACGACGAAAATAAAAGAAAAGGAAAATAATTTCAATATATAATATAGGCATATTATATATCAAAATTTACAGAAAAAGAAATCCTACAAGATGGACATTTTCCTACTGTCAAATAAAATTCCCACAGATTCTAATAAATCAAAAGGTGCTACTGATGCAAATAAAAACCAATAAAAACCACTTTAAAATACCAAAAGACTTCAAGTTTATTTCTCTCCAATTTTCTGTAGTACGGAATCATGTTACCCTATTTTCCATGTATTTTATTTTTGGAGAAAAATAATTTGAATAAAACCCAAATAACTCAATTTTTGAAAATGAGTTCTAGAAAATTTCAGAAAACTTCCAACTCATATTTCCTATAGTTTGAAGAAGTCATTTTATCTTCTCTCGGGAAAATCATTGAGTCGCATAAAGTTTCTGAATTCGAAATACTTCGAGGATGAAATTAAAAAATCCTTTCAAAGCCCTTCATCATTTAAAATAAATGGAAGAAGTCATATTATCTTCACTCTAGGGTTTTGTGTTGAAAAGAATTTGAATTCCCTCGGAGATCAAAATGCAAAGTGAAAGTTTTGGGAAAGTCATTTTATTCCCTCTCCTTTAACTTTCAAAAGTTTCAAATTCCACTCAACTTCACATGGCACAAACAACAAGCAATCAAATCTATCTATTTATTATAACATTCCAAAATTTAGAATTTTGGGATGTTACAAACCTACCACACTTAAAATGAATCTTGTCCTCGAGATTCGGAGAGGCTAGCAAGAAATAGGTTAGGGTTTGGGGTCTCCTACCGAATCGTTGACTAGTGTGCTACCACCAAGAAATAGGTTAGGGTTTGGGGTCTCCTACCAAATCGTTGATGGCGTCGGTCTTCTCAAATATTCATGGTATTTCCTTCTCGGGGGCTCTTCTGGTAGTGGAAAAATCTTTGTCCTCAATCCTTGTATCCTTTCATCTTGATAAGGTTCGCTCGAAACCTTGGTTCTTCTCAGCTGATAGGTCTGGTGCCAATACTAACAAATATCGATATCTCATGGTGGTCATCAAACAATTTATTGGGTCCCTGCAGAAAACGGGTCTGGGCTTCATCCTCACCGTATATCCTACGGTTGGCAACAACTGCCATGTACAAGGGAAAATTTTCTATACCATTCTAAGGTTTAAAACAAAGTTTTGACATCGTCGTCTCTCTACTATAGGTAAGTCACTCAGATTTACCATCCCATATAACAGAGGCGAACAATAAGAGTAAGTCGGTATGGTGATCAATCCATCCCGCACCCAAATCATTACCTTGTATATGGTTTAGTAAATCTCGAATTCTAACACTTGGTCATCCTCACAAGCATTGCATAATTTATCTTGTCAACAAACTAAGTTCGGATAATTCCTTTGATTCTGCAAGCCAAACAAAACATCTACGTTTCTTCACAACCCTCGGGTTTAACGTAACCACCTATAAAATCGTTTGTTGACAAGGTCGTCACTTCTACCAGGGGTTTTCCTTCAGCAAGAATGTGCTTGCTTTCTTGACAGGTCCTGGGGCCTATGGGTTATGGCTCATCACACCACTAGTAGCACTTGGTCTCATCATCGGGCTCCATCTTGTCATTCTTCCAACATCCAACTTCATTGGCTCTCTTAAATCCATCCAATTTTGTTTGGTATCCCTTTTTCTCTGGGTCCCAAACTGAGCGTAATTACTCACACTCATCCTTGGGTAGTCCTTTCCAAGTCGGACGTATCTAACCACTAGCTAGTGTATTCGGGTAACGGTGTTGGATTCTACCACACTTAAAATGAATAACACTAGTTTCTTCATAATCTTATTCCATGCATCATGTCTTCACCCTTCACTTATGTAGTAACAATTCATAGAATCCAATCAGTACCCTGATGCCAACTGTATTGATTCTCAACTTACTACGATCTACTGCACTTCCATTGCATGCTTCAACTCCAATACTTAGCACAAAACTCCTTCTTCTTGGTACAGTCTATAGCAAAATGCACTGCTTTACTACAGCAGATACACATAACTATTGACAAGTCTCGTGGTTCCCTTGTGATTATGTAGCCTCCTTAGGTCCTCCGCTAAAGGGTCCACGTCGGAACTCGTATATCCATAACTCAATCCTTGGGGTCACTATAGTTCCATACTCCAGTCTTATACCCTCTTAAAAAAATCCAATTGTACTTCTTTCCTTCATACTCTTGGGGTAAGCCTCATATCAAAATAAACTCTAACTTATTTGTGCAAACTCTACTCCTTGGAGCAACACTTTCTTTTCCTATGGGTCCGGGGTTCACACAATAAAGTATCGCCCTAAACAAAACACACTGGTTCATCCGTAATCCATATTCTCCTCATATCAAATCTCTTATTATATCTTGAACCAATTTTCAATACTCCAATTTCCAAGGGTGCATCACTACAATTGCTACTATCCACATAGTCAGGTATGGACAACATTCCTTCCATCTTTATTCCTTTGTCCTAGCTAAGGATAGTTCAGTCCCACGGGAATTGTCCAACATAGGCTACTTTAAGAGTCTTGCTCCACAGGAGGGCCACGGTATCAATATCAAAGAATGTAGCAAAGTCCATGAGTGCAAGTTGACGAATAGAAAGTAAGTTACATGCAAGGGACTCAACAAGCATGGCTTTCTCGATCGTGAGATCATGAGAAACAACAACCTTGCCAAGCCCCAATACCTTAGAATATGAGGCATCACCCCATTCGACGTTGGTGGACATGGATGAACCTTGATGCGCGTCCACCACCAACTCTTAGCTTCCGGTCATATGATTTGTGGCTCCACTATCGAGCAACCATGATCCCCCACCTGAAGCGAACTCCTACATGAGATCAATGCTTGGATTTAGGTACCCATTTGGTAATGGGTCCTTTGAGGTTAGTAACAAGGGTCTTAGGAACCCAAATAGACCATTCAATGTACTCATAAGAAGAACCAACAAATTTAGCAAAAAATGACCATCACTAGCACGACATAAAACATATGAAGGATTAAAGTCGCCGGCTATGTTTGACGGTATGGTGGGGTTCTTCTTGACTCCACCACCCTTCACATTGTTCTTCTTCTTAAAAGCACCCTATCTCTCTTTCACAAAGGTTTGTTTGAGAGGAGGAGGTAGCTTGGTCTTGTCGTTCTTCTTCTTGTTGGGCTTGGGAGCAAACCCAATTCCTTCCTTTGCTACCACCTCCTTTTGATTACTCAAAAGATCGTTGAGGTTCTTCTCACCTTGTATACATGTCACAAGGCCTTTCTCAAGTTGCTTCTTCAACTTGGCATTCTCTTCAACAAGATGCACATGCTCGCAACATGGGTTAGTATCATTTGCATTATCAATCAACACCATGCGAGGAAAGATAGCTTTCTCCTTGGTTAGCGAAACTTGGAGTTGATCATGAGACTCCTTAAGAGAAGCATGTATACCTTTCAAGGCCTTGTGAGCCTTGTCAAGTGTAACAAACTCCTCCTTGAGTCTAGCATGGTAAACCCAAGGTTTTGCCTTCTCGCAATTAATCATACGCGAGACAACTAAAGCATGATCGAGATCTTTCTTTAATTTAGCATGATCATCGTTGTGTGACTCCTCAAGAGCCGAACGAAGACCACACTCTTCCTCTAGAGCATTAGAGATATCCGATATCTCATCGGCATAGTCTTGACTATGTCCTTCCATTTTAGGAATGGTCTCCTCGTGAGCCTCGATCATGTCATTGGCCTCACCGAGTTGTTCCAAGAGAGCAACAAAATGCTTCTTGGGTTTGCCCTTGAGTTTGCTCATAAACAAATCAAATTCATTCTCTTCCTCCTTTGCTCCCTCACTCTCATCAATACAATCCGTCAATGAAGGATTAGAGATGATGGTAGTGTTGATGTTTGGAGTTACCTTGTTGGTGGCCTTAGCCATGAGACACTTGGCGGTGATGTTCTCATTTGGTGAGTCGAAGAGAGATGAGAGAGGAGTAGTAGCAATAGCAATTGTGGCCATGGTGACCATCTCATCATCTTCATCATTATCATCATCCTCAACATATTCTTCTTGGGCCACCAACCCTTTAGGAGGGGTCTTCTTGTTGAAGTTGTTCTTGTTGGGATATGACTTGGCCTTGTCCTTTCGGATAAGCTTGCCTCCAAAGTCTTCTCTTTTCTCATATGGGCAATCTACAACAAAGTGGCTCACATTCCCATAGTTGAAGCACGTCCTCACTCGTTTCTTGCCCTTGTTGCCACTTGAGTTGTTCTTGTTGAAGTTGGGCCTTGAGTTCTTCTTGTTGCCCCAAAATTTCCGTGAAGCAATAGCCATGTGCTCATGATAGGCATATTTGGTGTCCTCGGGGCAACACTCATCGTCATCCTCCTCCTCCTATTCTTCCACACAAGCCTTGGCCTTCAAGGCAAGGTTAGGCTTCTTTGATCGTTGAGCTCTCAAAACCGCATTGTCGGCGGTCTTGTCCAAGATCCTCATGGCAATGAACTCATCCAACACTTCATTTGATGACAAAGTGTGGAAGTCCGGTCTTTGGCGAATGACGGAGGACATGGCCTTGTGGTAAGGCATCATGGCCTTGAGAAACTTGCGCTTGATCCAATTGTCATGCGTGTCCTTGCTCCCATGATCTTGAAGTGAAACCGCATGAGTGGTTAATCTCCGATAAAGTTCGCGTTGATCTTCATCTTCGATCATAGAAAACTCATCGGCTTCATCTTGCACAACTTCATAGTTAGAACGTTGAATTCTTGCGCTCCCCTTGTACATGGAGCCAACATGCTCCCAAGCTTCCTTGGCCACGGTGAAGGGTCGAAGATGTGCAATGTCTTCGGGAGGGATAGCATCTTGAAGTATGCAAAGAACGGACTCGTTGAATTGATGATCCATAGATTCTCTCGGAGTTAAGTTGTCGGGATCACGTGGGTAAAAACCTTGCTCAATGATTCTCCAAAGATTAGCAGAACAATGATTTATATCACATTTAAAGGGAAACATCCAAGTAGCAAAATCTAAATTTTTCATAAACTTAGGAGGAGGCCCAACGGAATTTAAATACGGTGTAGGAACGGGTCCTCCATAGTGGGTAGGAGGAGCGGAGTGGGCAAAGATCCCACTCCCATTCTTAGTAACCAGGGCTTGCTCACTAATAGCTTCTCCCTTGGTGGGAGTAGCCTCCGACACGATGGTACCGGGACGAACCACTTCCAACGGTGTGGTGGATAATTTAAGCCCCTCAAGCAATTCCTTAAACATGCCTTTGACCTCGGTCGCTAGTGATTCTTTCAATGTGTCCATTGCCACATTGAACTCCTCACGAGAGACCGAGGCTCCCCCATCAAACGTAGGCAAGGACGGAGTTCCACCAAAATGTTCGTCCGTCTTGACTACGTTGTCACCCATACTCTTTGGACAGTAAAGTCCTTAAAAAGAGACGATGCTCTGATACCAATTGAAAGGATCGATATGGTTGACTAGAGGGGGGGGGGGGTGAATAGGCAACTAACATTTTTTAGCTTTTCTTAACCAATTTAAATTAAGCAACAAAGTAAGTTGTCTAGATATGCAACTATGATGACAACTTATAGGAAGCAAAGATAACAACCTCACAAGCAAGCTATCTAAGATAAACAAGGAAAGCTTGCACAAGTAAAGGAAAGAAATAACCACAAGTGGAGTCGGTGAAGACGAGGACGTGTTACCGAAGTTCCTTCCATTTGAGAGGAAGTACGTCTCCGTTGGAGCGGTGTGGAGACACAATGCTCCCCAAGAAGCCACTAGGGCCACCGTATTCTCCTCACGCCCTCAAACAATGCAAGGTACCATGATTACACTAGTGGTGCACTTGAAGGCGGCAACCGAACCTTTACAAACAAGGTTGGGGATATCTCCACAACCGAATTGGAGGCTCCCAACAACACCACGAAGCTTCACCACAATGGAATATGGCTCTGAGGAGACCTCAACCATCTAGGGTGCTCAAACACCCAAGAGTAACAAGATCCGCAAGGGATTAGTGGGGGAATCAAATATCTCTTGGTGGAAGTGTAGATCGATTCCTTCTCAAGCAATCCCGAGGAAATCAACAAGTTTGATTGGCTAGGGAGAGAGATCATGCGGAAATGGAGCTTTGAGCAACAATGGAGCTTTGGGGAGGAAGAGGTAAGTCTTCTTGGAGAAGAAGACTCCCTATATATAGTGGGAGAACAAATCCAACCGTTATCCCACATATCTGCCCGCAGAGCGTGGTACTACCGCACATAAGTTGCGGTACTACCGCTCGGCCCAGCGGTACTACCGCTCTGGATGCGGTACTACCGCCGGTGCAGTACATGCCAGTACTAGCCCTGTTGCGTTGAAGCAACGGGCGGTAGTACTGCCTGAGCGGTACTACCGCACGTCCCTGCGGTACTACCGCAAGGCAGGGCTAGACAGGCTGAGGAGAAGTGCGGACTAAATAAAATACATCCGCAGCTACATCCGCAGATATACAGTCGTAGCAAAAACACGACACGGTACTACCGCTTGCTCCAAGCGGTACTAACGCGTAGGATGCGGAAGTAAAAAATTACTTCCGCGCCTACTACCGTACTAGTTACGACGCTGGGCCAGCCACACGGTACTACTGTGCTCAGGGTACGGTACTACCGCTTTGTGCGGTACTACCGCGGTCCTGAGGCTGTACTACCGTGTGACCGTGCGGTACTACCACACACTCTCAGCGGTACTACCGCATGCCAAGGAGTTGTAGTAGTATGATGCCACTGTTATTATACCGACGAGGAAAACAGTCGGAGCTCCAAATAAGCAAAGGAAAGGTGGTGCGAATGAGTAGACGTGTACGTGTTGATTCCACCCAAACCTTTCTGAAGCGGACCCCCTCTTAATAGTACGGCTTTCCTATGACTCAATTCCACCGAAAAAGAAACAAAAGGAAACACCGTCTTCCATAGGTTCCGAGGGGCACTTACTCGTCTTGTGCCTAGGTGAGATATATCTGAAAAAGCTTAGTGCACACGATTAGTCCGCAAATGCATTGTCATCAATCACCAAAACTACTTTGGGAGAAATATGCCCTTACAAAAGGAATAAATTTTATTTACTACTAAGTTAAATTACCAATATTGAGAAAGTTCCCCCATCTCAATCTCAAAATCACCAAGTCATTAATAACTCAATAATTTAATTAAATATAGTGATGAGATCAACCAATAATTCAAATACCAGGATACTCAAGATGTCCATAACCGGGGACACGGCTAACCATGATTAATTTGTACACTCTGCAGAGGTTTGCGCACTTTTCCCCACAAGACTCAACCGCATCCATGATTGGAAGATCGAGACATAGCCTTTCAGAAGCATTAACTCTTTACTCTGGGTCGACCGGTGCACCTACTTTCCCCTACATCTGCTAGTCCACCACTGAAAGAGGTCACACAACTTACTCGACTATGCCAGAGCCCATAATGGCTTGTGGCTGCACACGAAAGTTTCTAGGCATGAATGATTATATGATCCCTTTGAGACTGGGTGGCATTCCTTAGGATGATCACACGGGTCCTCCGGGATCTCCTAGGAAAACACTAGATTCTCGAGATGCCCGCAACCAATCCACCCAGATGTGTATTAATGTTGCCACCTTAAACTTTCCCATAGTCTTTATTACTCTCGCAACTTTCATGAATCTCACATACCAATCCTGTCTACAAGCATGGCTAAGAAAATAGTAACAAAACGTATATTCCCAGGGTGATCCCAAGTCATAGGTTCCTACCCCATGAACTACATAGCATAAACATAGGTATCCAAGTCCTACTCATGCAAATCTTTGAGGGTGAAACTAATGCAAGTAAAACTGGGTATTAAAGAGTATGATCAAAGTGTAACTTGCCTTGCTGATGATCGTTAAACCCTAGTGAGGGAGTCCTGGATTGAGGGGTCCTCATGTGGCCGGATAACTTGTGGTGGGCCGGTCTAGTGGGCCGTGAAGATCATTGTTGACGATCGTCTCTCGTATTGTGATAGGACTCCTGTATTCGTATAATGGCAGGTTTTAGGTTCGGGTGTAAAATTTCCTTCCTCTGCAAGATGATTATGTACGAACCCTAGGCCCCTCCGGTGCATATATAAACTAGAGGGTTTAGTCCATAGAGGCGAGAGAATCATAACATCCTCATAGGCTAGACTTTAGGGTTTATCCATTACGATCTCGAGGTAGATCAACTCTTGTAATCATATTCATCCAAATTAATATAGCAGGAAGTAGGGTATTACCTCGACCGAGAGGGCCTAAACCTGGGTAAACATCGTGTCCCCAGCCTCCTGTTACCATCAATCCTCAGACGCATAGTTCAGGACCCCCTACCCAAGATCCGCCGGTTTTGACATCGACATTGGTGCTTTCATTGAGAGTTCCACTATGTCGTCGATCGAAGGACTGATGGATCGCTTCATCAACCACGACGGCGCCACTGAGGGATCTTTCCCTCCCGGCCAACTTTTTGTGTTCGGCGGCTTCATGCTCCGTGCCAACACAGAAGGCCACCTCGAGCAGGTTGAGAGCTACGCCCCTGGTCACCAAGTCAGGTTTGGAAGCTTGAACTACGTTGCTGATATCCGCGGAGACTTGATCTTCGACGAATTCGAGCCCCCGGCGACCTCTCCCTGCCACCACGATGAACATGACCTAACTCTGTCATCGGACCAGGAAATAGCACCTGTAATCATTCTGGCCCTAGATGAACATGACCTAACTCTGTCATCGGACCAGGAAATAGCACCTGTAATCATTCTGCCATCGGAACATATCGCATCACCCGAGGACGGGAAGCTCAATCCCGCCGAGGGAGCCGCAAACTCAACGGTGCTGGAGCCGCACACGGACCCAACTCCGAGCGGAGTCTGTGCTACCGGAACCCCGAACTCGTCTCTGTCCGTAGGTTCCGAACCATGCACATCTGTGCCCTTCAAGCTCGATCAGGTGTCTATCGCCGAATTCAGCGCCGCAGATATCTTTTGGCACTCACCCTTTGGCGATGTGCTAAACTCCATAAAATCTCTCTCCTTCGCTGGGACCACACAACCGAGTTATATCTGGTTTGAATTGGAGGCTCATGATGGAGAATTTTGCTCCCCACCCACCACCCACTTGGTAGCCACGGTCGAAGATCTAACCGATCTACTTGAATACGCTTCTGAAGACTTCGGAGGGATGGACCTCGAAGAAATTGTTGTGGTCAAGTACAGCCTCGAGAACACGCCCGACAACAATGCTACATGAAAACACTAGTTCAGGACTTGTGGCGACAAGGACACAGGAGCTGGATAGTTTAAAAGTAGAACTCATCTTCAGGTCTTCCAGTTCACACGACATGACTTTGAGAACTTCATCTCCACCGCGGACCTGGTTCTAATTCAAACAAAAACCATATTTTATTACTACATCCATTCAGAAATATAAGATGATTTTCGATATTATACTCCATATATGACTACATATACGCACATAAATGAGTGAACAAAGACACTACAACATGTCTTCAAAGGCATGAGAGCAGAGGGATTACTTGCAATATCCATAACACAAGTTATTGAGGCAAATATACCCTCTTCAAAGGTAGCATTGATGTTCATAAAGTACTCCCTCCATCCCAAAATTCTTGTCTTAGATTTGTCTAGAACAGATGTATCAAGTCACATTTTAGTATTAGATATATCCGTATCTAGACAAATCTAAGACAAGAAATTTGGGACAGAGGGATTAGTTGAAAGTAATATATAAGAAATCAGTGTCAACCTCTCGCATGTTTTGGTCAAAAGAGGAATTTCGAACCATCATTTGGCACACAAAAATCACATGCAAGATCACCCAGAAAGTTGTACTACTAGTTCTAGTACTGCGTGTTAGATGAAAAACACGATCAAGATCGAGAAAAAGATCGTCAAGAAGAGATATTACCTGTACTTGCTTAATGAGGGATCCCGGAGAGGGGGGCTTGGACAGGGCGATGACTTTGAGCTTGTCTGCAGTGGTCTCAGCGGGGTGCTTGTGCTTCTTCGTACCATGAGCCTCGACGGTTTTGGCTAGAGCCATAGACATCACTTCGGCCAGTGCTCCAGCGTCCATCAAGAAACTGTCAAATAGAAATAAAAGAAAAGAAACCATAATCACAAACCCAAAAGAAGAAAAGAGAGGGAGTTATAGGATTAGTCTCGGGGTTGCAAGACCGGGCCTTGGCCAGAATCAACACAATTGATGCGCTCACCTTTCCTTCTTTGGGAGAGAAGAACAATTGCAGAAGCAGGCCAGGGTTTTCTTGAAGAAATGAGGAACAAGATGAGGGAGAAGCGAGTTGGGTAGAGAGGAAGCTGAGAGAGAAGAGTGAAATGATGGTTGCTTCGTCCGTCCAACTTACTGCTGGAAAGGAGGGGTTTTTGTGATTTGACGGCTCATTGGGCATTACTGCGGCGCTTCGATCGGGGTAGTCTACCGTCACTCTACTACGGAGTAATTTAGTGCATTGCTGGTGGACCCCGATGCTGGCTGTCCCACACGTCGGTGAAAGTGAGTAATTTAGTGCATGGCTGGAGGAGGATCCACACGGTAGAGCGTGTCCACTATTTTTCTATAGAAAAAAATGATTACAACAAGTGTTTCCACTCTTACGACGGAGGAGTGCGAAACACAACAGCCTCTTCAACATACACAGTGCTCCTACTACTAGGCATGTGTAGTGGTTGATACGTCAGTACTACATAATCTTGTTGCTAGTGTAGTAAGATATGATGACAACAAATGATGTTGTGCGCATGTCAACTATATGAACAATAATGTAGTAATATAGTACCGCTTTCTCGACTGTCCGATCGAGAATAAACAATGAGATCAATGTTAACATAACTAGGTCTACAGCACACGGAGAGTACGGTGCTATAGTACTCCAAGAAACATGAACCATATGAAGAATGAATAGTGTTAGTGTAATGCCCAGGATGGAGTTATACCTCCTACGTGTCGAGGCACGACTTAAAGGAATAAATCCATCCTAGAATGATCTCAAGTCCGGTAATCTTTGTACATCTCATGTAAAAGAGGGGATAGTAAACAGAAATAGTTGGCTTACACTGCTAATTGTTCTATATGTCTTTTGCCACATCTTGAAGACCGGGCACACCTCTTCTTCGTCTGCAATTTCAGTCAGCGGGTTTGGAACTTCCTTGGTATTTCTTGGACATCTACAGGACACTCCTCCACGTATTCCATGGCTCTAGCAGCACGTCAAGACTTCGGACAACCATTCTTCACTGAGGTAGTCTTCACTGCTGCTTGGAATATCTGGACCCAGAGAAATGGCAAAGTTTTCAGGAATGAACAACCTAGCTTCAGATCCTGGAGAAGAAACTTTGTGTATGATATCTCCTTACTTGCACATAGAATTAAATGTAAATATAGAAATAGACTCCTATCCTGGATAGCCTCTCTCCAGTAGACTAGCTGTAAGTCCCTTCCCCTTTTCTCTGTATATTCTTTAGTCTTTTGTACTCTTTTCCCTCTCTGGGATTTTAAGATAATAAAACACTGTGAGGCTGTTGCCTTGCAGTACATAGTCAAAAAAAAATAGTTGGCTTACACTCGCCACGTCACACAATTACATATCATGTATCAAACATCATACATAAAGAACATCACAACCCTCTAAGGGCAAAATCCAAATGTCAAAGTACCAAACTTAGATAAATAAACCACGGGCGGATCGAATCCTAGTAAGAGTCTCCACTACTGATCATCCGGGTATCGCACATAGTACCGACTACGCTCCTCGTCGTACTCCCAATCCAGCTCGGTGCCATCACCTGGATAGCTCACAACTGGACCTGCATCTGGTGTGTGAAGTAACTGTGAGCCACAGAGGACTTAGCAATCCCGTATCCGGGTAACAAGACTATTTAAGCCTTTGGGTGAGGATAAGGCTGAAGAAAAGAATAAGTGTCTGCAGTAGCTACTAGCAACTAGCTTACGTGAGTGAGAGCGAGAAGAGAAAGCCTCGGCGAGAAGTGATCACGAAGTGATCCTAGCTACAAGCTCAACTCCCGAATCCCTATTCGGAAATTGACAGTCACGGAACACACGCTGGTAGTGTATTAGAAACATTGTGTCAAGTTATCTACAACCGGAATTAACAATCTCCCATCTGCCACATAACCGCGGGCACGGCTTTCGAAAGTTCAAACCCTGCAGGGGTGTTCCAACTTGACCCATTACAAGCCCACGATCCGCGGAGTCGCAACTCCAAAGTGGGAAGACCCGAGTATTCTCGGAATCCCGTGCTCAAGATATACCGAGCTAAGGTAAGGCTAATCCAGCAAATCCTCCCGGCGTGTCGACACCCTGATAGTAGCCGCGCGTATCTAAGTCTCAGGACACGGCCGGATGGGCGATGCTACAGGTGTATGCCAGATACCTCGGGTTGCCCCAAGGCGGCCCTGCAGGACCCCCGTTTCGGACCAACACTCATGTGGAGCACTGGCCCGGGGTTGTTGATTAAGAAAGAGGGTTAATTACTCCCTATGCAAGTTTAGTTTGTTATTAGGCAAATAGTACCAATGTTGGGAATTGCTGGAAAAGACTTAGCACATAGCGGTTTATCGAGGGGGTCCCATACACCCCAACCGTGTTAGGAACGCATAATCAAGGAACATAACATCGGTTTATACGGTTCCTAACGGCATGAGTGGAACAAATCACCAAGAAAAAGGCTTAGCCTTCCACCCTTGCAAATATATAGATGATTTCAATTTAAGCATTTATATAGTGTGATATAATCCAACCAAACTTCAACATGGAGCAAGCATCTTCGATCTTCACCTGCAACTAGCAACGCTATAAGAAGGGCTGAGCGAAGCGTACTTAGCCAAGCAACAGTTTGCATAGGTAGGTTGGTTAAACATGGCAATGGTTTACAAGTAGGAGGATGACAAGAAGATCATGGGCATCGAGGCAAAACTATAGATCGAGACTACTAGCAATAGGCAAAGATAGTAATGTTATCGGGGTTCGGTCATCTTGCCTGAAGAGAAGTCGTTCGGATCGTAAGAAGGGTCCTCGTGCTCAACCTCATTGGTAACCTCGTGCTCAACCTCGTACTCGGTCTCAGCTTCCGGCTCTAAACAAAACAATCACACCAAGCACCAATCAACAAGATGCAATGCGCACTCGAAAAAGATGAATGCATGATGGATGCACTAAGGATGCACATGGAGCACGTAAAATAACACTCAAGAAAAACACCTCAAAACAAGATAACAATCTGATATTATAAATCTACACGGAAAAACAATCAAGTTTGATATAAGATTCGTTGAAATCGAAGTTACGGGCTAAAAGTTATGCCCGAAACAAGAAATGAGCGAAAGCTGAAAATTACAGCAACATAGCATCTTCGGGGCTCAAAATAATTGAGCTACAGCACTCAAATAACATGGCAAAGACCTAGAACACAAACTAGACATATACTACAGCAACTAAGTCCAAAGGTGCACCCCCAACGGAGCCACGGATCAATAGCAATGAACTTGGACATATTGAACTTGACAATAAAATTCTGGCAGCAGAATTTTATTGAAACTTTGGAGCAAAAGATAAACATGCTACAGCAACTTAAATAGACATGCGAGGACATGAATGGAAAGACAACAATATATACTACAAGGAACAATCAAGATCCACTCCAAAACTAACATGCTTTGTCCTAGAACATCACACGAACATGGCATCGGAACGTTACAGATTTCAGACTTAGTGAAAATCCACTAAGTCCTAAAACAACAATATCATCATGGCATATAAAAGAGCATGTTTAAGTCCCCTCGAAACTAAACATGGCAAGAGGTAAGCACCTCATCAAAGTACACATGATGGTGCTCCCGAAACACACAAGCATGCATCATGTAGGTAAACACAACGATTGCAACGAGTTCAACAAGATGGCATTTCATAACAAGTGAAACAACATCACAGCCACATGGCACTTTGCAACGATGATAACAAGGCAATAATAAATCTATCATGCTACCTAGCACATACAACATGTAGAGCATGGCAAGACGAACACGTGGACATGTCATTTGCATCATTCGGACAAACGAGCTAAAAGATATCACATGGCAAAGGTGACATAAAAACATCACATAACAGCAGTTTATATCATGATGCACTCTTGCAACAGCAAAACGAGCACCTAGATGATCTCTAACATGCATGACAACTACAGATAAAACGTAGAGCAAGTCTCCACGAACGTCTGGACATATTATTTGCGTAAAACGGACATCCGCACAAAAAGTTATCGCAGTTTGAATATAGCATCAGAGAGCAAAATTACAAGGACTTAGAAGGATTTGAATCAACCTCAGATCTGAGATCTGGAAGAAGTCAACGGGGCTTCGGGCCGGATCTGGAGCTACAGTGGCGGGGCGGCACGGGCCTGGAGGGAGATGGCGCGGCCCGGCGGGAGGCGGTCGCGGGGCGGCCCGGCTCGGGAACGGCCGGCTGCGCGGCCTGGCGACGGGAAGGCCCGGCTGGGCCTGGCGAACGGCCCAGGGGGGGAGGCCCGACGGCTTCCGCGGCCTGGGCGGCGACCGGGCGTCGGAGGGGCGGCGGGCTTCGGCTCGGGGTGAAGGCGTGGGCCTGCGGTGGCGGATCCAGCGATGCGGGCCTCCGGTGGAGCGGGGACCGGCCTGCGGGAGCGAGGCGGACCGGGAGGAGGCCGGTGGCCTGGTGCGAGCTGGCGAGGCGGCGGCCCGCGGGAGCCTACGCCTGCGGGGAAGTGGTCCCGCTGGGCTCCCTGGCGATCGATGCGGTGGGCCGAGGAAGGAGGTGCCCTGGCGACTGTAGCTGGCGCTGGCTGCTGACTGGCCCGATTGGAACAACGAGGGCGCCTGGCGCGGGATGGTCGAGGGCGAAGGGATCGATGACCCTGGATCCTGCCCGATCCAGGGCTGGCGGCGGCGCACTGCTGAATCCTTCGGGATTCGTGGGGAGTTCCCAAGTGGAGAGGAAGGGGAAGATTGGATCTGAAAAACTAGGGAAAGAAAAGAAAGGGAAGAAGAAAGAGATGCCCAAAATTAGACCTAGGGGTCTAATATATAGCAGGTAGCTAGGGTTAGGGGATTTGGGGGTGTTTGGAGCCCTCCGATCGCGACCCGACGGATCCGATCGCGGGGTAGTTTAAAAGGGCCCTAGGAAAAGATAAAAGACTGCAGTATGGGTGTTTCCGGGCCACAAGTGGAGGCACTTTGGTCCCACACGAATAACTGCTGGGAAGGCCAACGGAGTCCAAACGAGACGAGATTTGAGAGGCGGGTTGCACACAACAAAACAACAACACACACAACAACCTCGCGGCACACCGGTAACGTTAAACGCCCGAACAACAAAGTAGGCCTACGGGACGTCACAGACACGTGAGGGCGCTCCGGAACGCGAAACGGACAACGGGAAGAAACACGCGGAACCGGATGCAACCGACAACACCAATGCAATGCGATGCACATGTCTACATGATATGAATGAATGCCACACACTCACACAACAAAACGACGAAAACCCGAAAGACAAAGAACCCGGAATGGAAATAGATGAAGCCGGAGATATATTATATACCCAAAAGGGAAAGTATTACATCCGGGGCATTACAAACTCTGCTCTACTACAAAAAGATCTCGTCCCGAGATCTAGGACTGGAAAAAGGAAGGGTATTCGGAACGAAGATGATCTTCTCGTTCCCAGGTAGCTTCTCGATCGGTGTGATGTGACCACTTGACTTTCAGAAACTTGATGGACTTGTTGCGGGTCTTGCGTTCGGTTTCTTCGAGAATGGCAACTGGGTGCTCTCGGTAGGACAGGTCTTGTTGAAGATCAATCTCTTCAAACGGAATCATGCGCTCAGGTGCCTTGAAGCATTTGCGAAGTTGAGACACATGGAAGACATCATGAACATTTGCGAAGTTTGACGGGAGCTCGAGTTGATAGGCTAGGTCGCCTCTTTTGCCAAGGATCTTGAAAGGCCCGACGTATCTAGGAGCAAGCTTTCCTTTGATACCAAATCTTTGGGTGCCTTTCATCGGAGACACACGGAGATAGACATGATCATCGATGTTGAATGCCAAATCACGATGCTTGCCGTCATAGTAGATCTTATGACACGACTGAGCGGCCTTGAGATTCTCACGTATGACTTTGCACATTTCTTCGGCTTCTGAGATCAAGTCATTGCCAAGAAGTTGGCGTTCGCCTGTTTCAGACCAGTTGAGAGGGGTACGACACTTTCTGCCATAGAGAATTTCAAACGGTGCTTTGCCTGCACTTGCTTGAAAGCTGTTGTTGTAAGAGAACTCGTCAAATGGAAGGCAGTCTTCCCATTTCATGCCAAAGGAGATGACACAGGCTCTGAGCATGTCTTCTAGAATCTGATTCACACGCTCGACTTGACCACTAGTCTGAGGGTGAAAGGCAGTGCTGAACCTGATCTTAGTGCCCATGGCGGACTGAAAGGAGTCCCAGAACCTTGATGTGAACAAGCTTCCACGGTCTGAGGATATCACTTGAGGAATGCCATGTAGGGACACAATTCTAGAAGTGTACAGCTCTGCAAGTTGAGCTGCATTGATTGATTCTTTGACTGGAAGAAAGTGAGCGACTTTGGTAAGCTTGTCAATCACCACAAAGATAGCATCATTCCCTTTCTTGGATTTAGGAAAACCAGTGACGAAGTCCATTTCAATGTGGTCGAACTTCCACTCGGGAATAGGAAGAGGTTGGAGAAGACCGGCTGGACGTTGATGTTCTGCTTTCACTCTTCTGCAAACATCACATTCATTCACGAATTGGGCAATTTCCCTTTTCATGCGTGTCCACCAGTAAGACTGCTTGAGATCTTGATACATCTTGGAACTGCTAGGATGAATGGAAAGGAGAGAATCATGAGCTTCTTCCATTATGAGCTTCCTGAGATCACCTTTGGGAACAACGAGTCTGTCCTCGAAGAACATGGTATCTCTCTCATCAACACGGAAGCACTTGTATTTTGGAGTGCCCTTTGCAATCCCATGTTTCACCTTCTTCACCATGGTATCACTGAGTTGGGCCTCACGGACTTGATCTTCCAAGGTAGGAGCAATTTGGAGATTTGCAAGAAAACCCTGTGGAACAACTTGGAGGTTGAGTTTCCTGAAAGCTTCACAAAGCTCAGGCTGGTACGGCTTGATAAGAAGGCTGTTGCAATATGCCTTTCTGCTCAAAGCATCTGCAATCACATTCGCCTTGACAGGAGTGTATTCAATGCTGGGATTATACTCTTGGATCATTTCAACCCAACGAGTCTGGCGGAGGTTCATATGCGGCTGTGTGAAGATGTACTTCAAGCTCTTGTGATCAGTGAAGATGTCGACCTTTCTGCCCAACAACAGATGTCTCCATGTAATCAGAGCATGTACCACAGCTGCTAGCTCGAGATCATGTGTGGGATAGTTCTTCTCACTTGGCTTTAGCTGACGAGAAGTGTATGCCACAATTCTCTTATCTTGCATAAGCACACCACCAAGACCTTGAAGAGAAGCATCACAGAATACTTCATAGGGCTTGGATTCATCCGGAGGAGTCAGAACTGGAGCAGAGACAAGCTTATCTTTGAGAGTTTTGAATGCCACTTCACACTCTGGAGACCAAAAGTATTTGACATTCTTCTGAAGCAGGTTGAAAGAGGCTTGGCAATCTTGGAGAAGTTCTCAACAAACCTTCTGCAATAGCTGGCAAGACCCAGAAAACTGCGAAGCTGCTTGACGTTCTGAGGAGCTTCCCAGTTGACAATTGCTTCAACTTTCTCGGGATTAACCGCAATACCGTCAGCTGAGATGATGTGGCCCAGGTACAAAACCTTATCGAGCCAAAACTCGCACTTGGAGAACTTGGCATAGAATTTATGCTCTCGGAGTCGATCAAGAACCAGACGTAAGTGCTTTTCGTGATCTTCTTCATTCTTGGAAAACACCAGAATATCATCCAAATACACAAGCACAAACTCGCCAGTATAGGGGTTGAAGATGTAATGCATCATCCTCGAAAAGGTAGGAGGAGCATTGGCGAGACCGAAGGACATGACGGTATACTCGTATGAACCGTAGCTCGTTCTGAAGGCCGTCTTGGGAATGTCTTCCTCGCGAATGCGAATTTGATGATAGCCCATTCGGAGGTCAAGCTTAGAGAACACTTTAGCTCCTTTGAGCTGCTCAAAGAGTTCGTTGATGTTGGGGAGCGGATATTTGTTCTTAATCGTCTTCTTGTTCAATGGCCGGTAGTCAACACAGAGACGCTTCGTGCCATCTTTCTTCTTGACAAATAAGACACCACAACCCCATGGAGATGTACTAGGCCTAATGAGACCCATACTCTCCTGCTTATCAAGCTGCTTCTTCAATTCTTTCAATTCATCCGGAGAGAGCTTGTACGGACGCCGGCATGCTGGCTCAGTACCCGGCTCGAGTTCAATGACAAACTCCACCTGACGGTGTGGAGGCATGCCTGGAAGTTCTTCAGGAAAGACGTCTTGATATTCGTTCACCACCGGAATTTTAGATATGGCATTAATTTCGCCCTTATCATTGAGAGAGAAAAGCTTTATAGTGTTATCCCTTGAGGTAAAGATAATCACATCTTCATCAGAATGAGTCAACTTGACTTCCTTTTGAGCACAATCAATGTGAGCATCGTGCTGAGAAAGCCAATCCATTCCGAGGATGAGGTCGATGTCAGAATTACCAAGAATCACCGGAGAAGCCAAAAATCGATAATCTCCCATGCGAATGGAAACATTTGGAGCATATACACTGGAGTGCATTCGTCTCCCCGGAGAAATAACTGTTAACTCCCTTGGCAGATTTTTGGTGACAATATCGTGCTTGGATGCAAATGGATATGACATGAAAGAGCAAGAAGCACCCGAATCAAATAACACTTTAGCTGGAAAAGAGTTAACTGGAAGGTTACCCAAAATGACATCAGAAGCATTCTCCGCTTGCGTTGCATTCATCAGATTGACCCTTGCTGCCTTTGGATCATGCCCGACAATAGCTGAACTCACAGGTGGAGGAGGAGGAAGACGCTTCGGATTCGGACATCTGTTGGCATAATGACCCTTCTGGCCACACTTGTTGCACACCACTTCAGAGAGAGGACGGAAATGAGAGCCACTTGACTTGGAGCCTTGAGACTGAAACTGCTTCTTCGACTGGTTGCTCGGGTTGGGTGGGTGGGAGAAACCACGTCCACTAGAGTTCTTGTAGTTGGAGTTGTTGGAGTTGTTGTAGGGAGCTCGAATCACTGGAGGAGGAGGAAGCCAGAATTTCTGATGCTTCGAGACCAACTGAGACGATGAAGAAGAGTGAACAGCATCTCGAATTCTCTTCTTAGAAGCCTCCATCTTAAGCTGAGCTGCTTCTTGTTTCAAAGCCATGTTATAGAACTTGTCGAATTCATCGGGCTCGAACAAAGTGAGAGCAAGCTGAAGTTCATCTTTGAGACCTCCACGGAACTGGTAGATTTTACTCTTGGCATCAGGAATGTCTTGCTTAGCATAGCGAGCGAGGTTTTGGAACTTGACATTATACTGATAGACTGACATGGAGCCCTGCTTCAGGTTGCGGAATTGCTCACGCATACCCTCGATGACACTTGTAGGAATGTGGTGCGAGCGGAAATCCTTGCAGAAATTCTCCCAAGAGATCACTTGACCCGGCCTGGAGTCTTTGTACTGCTGCCACCAATCAGCTGCTTGATCTTTCAGTTGGAAGGCTGCAAACTTCACATAATCATCTTCCTTCACGTTACTGCACTCAAAATGCTTCTTGATATCGGTTAACCAATCTTCAGCATCAAGAGGGTCGACACAGTAACTGAAAGCTTTAGGATTGTTGGCCAAGAACTGGTTAAGAGTAGCATGGTGCGGCTGGTTGAAGAAGTTGCCTTGGTTCCCTGGAATACCCTGATTAGCTTGATTAGCTTGCATCTGCTGCATCATCTGCATCATCAACTGGGTATTCTGAGCTGTAGTCTGCATAATTGCTCTCCAAGCCTCAGGCGGAGGAGGAGGGGAAGGAGGATGATCTGGGACCTCTTCCACCTCTGGGTTAGTGTTGGGAACCTTTTTCGGAGCCATCCTGAAAGAGATGACCACGAATCAGCAATTGATTGACAAAAGGAATAAGCTGAATCAATGGCATGAATAGCATCAAGTCTTCACAATAATCATTCGAACAATAAGAACGAATGAATTCATTCGAACAAGAGGAACGAATGAAATTCTCAGTTAAATGATAACATCAATCTTCACGAGAAGCCACATAGGGGACAAAAGGATAAAATAAGAAAACAACAAGGTACGGAAGGGAACAAACACAAGAGAGGAGTTTCGTTCTAACATCTTTGTGCTGAAAGCATATGAACGTGTTACGAAAAGGTTTTGCAATCCCCGGATCAGCATAGCCAAGGACCCTTTAAGATGCAACTCCTGATAGTAACATCGGTCATATAACCCCTTCACTCAATGTAGAACCCCGAACTCACTAACCTGCATTCGTTGGAAGAATGCCTACGATCTACTGGATAAACCCACCTATAGATTTCTGAAAGATTCCAGTTATGCAATCAGGTGTTGGGGATACACGGGAAGCACCGCACAATCAACTCTAAACCTACATCCAGGTGTATCCATCCTTCAACACATAACCAGTCTTTCTCGGAAACTGTGTACCTCGGACCTTCGAAAAGAATTCACTATAACAAGCTATGGCAATACTCCCGAACTACCTCCCCAGTACTGGGTGATGTCGGGGTTATCTTGCCACTGGCCGTATAGGAGAGATTTTCGATGTCGGCCGTCTTAAGTATTTAGTACTGCCGCGATATGCTTGTGAAAACAATACCCCGAAGCTCAACTCCTCGGTAACAGGAGGCATCGAGAACAATATCCTTGTCACGAGAACATCGAAACAATCCCAGAATACTCGCGGGATTCCTAAAAAAAATTGGTGCAATTTTTGAAGATAGGAGAGACAAGAGTAGTCGTCAGGAGTCCTCACCAGAGAGAAAGGGGATGAGAAGCAAAGAAATCCTACTCTCCGATATAATATAGGACTCAAAAAGTTTTCAGTGTGTGCCTAGACTCGACCGTCAATGATTCGATCAGACAGTGGGGGCTCCTAGGTCGGAGAAGGCTCTGAATACCAACTTGTAATGCCCAGGATGGAGTTATACCTCCTACGTGTCGAGGCACGACTTAAAGGCATAAATCCATCCTAGAATGATCTCAAGTCCGGTAATCTTTGCACATCTCATGTAAAAGAGGGGATAGTAAACAGAAATAGTTGGCTTACACTCGCCACGTCACACAATTACATATCATGTATCAAATATCATACATAAAAAACATCACAACCCTCTAAGGGAAAAATCCAAATGTCAAAGTACCAAACTTAGATAAATAAACCACAGGCGGATCGAATCCTAGTAAGAGTCTCCACTACTGATCATCCGGGTATCGCACATAGTACCGACTACGCTCCTCGTCGTACTCCCAATCCAGCTCGGTGCCATCACCTGGATAGCTCACAACTGGACCTGCATCTGGTGTGTGAAGTAACTGTGAGCCACAGAGGACTCAGCAATCCCGTATCCGGGTAACAAGACTATTTAAGCCTTTGGGTGAGGATAAGGCTGAAGAAAAGAATAAGTGTCTGCAGTAGCTACTAGCAACTAGCTTACGTGAGTGAGAGCGAGAAGAGAAAGCCTCGGCGAGAAGTGATCACGAAGTGATCCTAGCTACAAGCTCAACAACCATAACCCCTCTGTGTTCAACTCCCGAATCCCTATTCGGAAATTGACAGTCATGGAACACACGCTGGTAGTGTATTAGAAACATTGTGTCAAGTTATCTACAACCGGAATTAACAAGCTCCCATCTGCCACATAACCGCGGGCACGGCTTTCGAAAGTTCAAACCCTGCAGGGGTGTTCCAACTTGACCCATTACAAGCCCACGATCCGCGGAGTCGCAACTCCAAAGTGGGAAGACCCGAGTATTCTCGGAATCCCGTGCTCAAGATATACCGAGCTAACGTAAGGCTAATCCAGCAAATCCTCCCGGCGTGTCGACACCCTGATAGTAGCCGCGCGTATCTAAGTCTCAGGACACGACTGGATGGGCGATGCTACAGGTGTATGCCAGATACCTCGGGTTGCCCCAAGGCGGCCCTGCAGGACCCCCGTTTCGGACCAACACTCATGTGGAGCACTGGCCCGGGGTTGTTGATTAAGAAAGAGGGTTAATTACTCCCTATGCAAGTTTAGTTTGTTATTAGGCAAATAGTACCAATGTTGGGACTTGCTGGAAAAGATTTGCACTTAGCGGTTTATCGAGGGGGTCCCATACACCCCAACCGTGTTAGGAACGCATAATCAAGGAACATAACACCGGTTTATACGGTTCCTAACGGCATGAGTGGAACAAATCACCAAGCAAAAGACTTAGCCTTCCACCCTTGCCAATATATAGATGATTTCAATTTAAGCATTTATATAGTGTGATATAACCCAACCAAACTTCAACATGGAGCAAGCATCTTCGATCTTCACCTGCAACTAGCAACGCTATAAGAAGGGCTGAGCGAAGCGTACTTAGCCAAGCAACGGTTTGCATAGGTAGGTTGGTTAAACATGGCAATGGTTTACAAGTAGGAGGCTGACAAGAAGATCATGGGCATCGAGGCAAAACTATAGATCGAGACTACTAGCAATAGGCAAAGATAGTAATGTTATCGGGGTTCGGTCATCTTGCCTGAAGAGAAGTCGTTCGGATCGTAAGAAGGGTCCTCGTGCTCAACCTCGTTGGTAACCTCGTGCTCAACCTCGTACTCGGTCTCAGCTTCCGGATCTAAACAAAACAATCACACCAAGCACCAATCAACAAGATGCAATGCGCACTCGAAAAAGATGAATGCATGATGGATGCACTAAGGATGCACATGGAGCACGTAAAATAACACTCAAGCAAAACACCTCAAAACAAGATAACAATCTGATATTATAAATCTACATGGAAAAACAATCAAGTTTGATATAAGATTCGCTGAAATCGGAGTTACGGGCTAAAAGTTATGCCCGAAACAAGAAATGAGCGAAAGCTGAAAATTACAGCAACATACAATCTTCGGAGCTCAAAATAATTGAGCTACAGCACTCAAATAACATGGAAAAGACCTAGAACACAAACTAGACATATACTACAACAACTAAGTCCAAAGGTGCACCCCCAACGGAGCCACGGATCAATAGCAATGAACTTGGACATATTGAACTTGACAATAAAATTCTTGCAACATAATTTTATTGAAACTTTGGAGCAAAAGATAAACATGCTACAGCCACTTAAATAGACATGTGAGGACATGAATGGAAAGACAACAATATATACTACAAGGAACAATCAAGATCCACTCCAAAACTAACATGCCTTGTCCTAGAACATCACACGAACATGGCATCGGAACGTTACAGATTTCAGACTTAGTGAAAATCCACTAAGTCCTAAAACAGCAATATCATCATGGCATATAAAAGAGCATGTTTAAGTCCCCTCGAAACTAAACATGGCAAGAGGTAAGCACCTCATCAAAGTACACATGATGGTGCTCCCGAAACACACAAGCATGCATCATGTAGGTAAACACAACGATTGCAACGAGTTCAACAAGATGGCATTTCATAACAAGTGAAACAACATCACAGCCACATGGCACTTTGCAACGATGATAACAAGGCAATAATAAATCTATCATGCTACCTAGCACATACAACATGTAGAGCATGGCAAGACGAACACGTGGACATGTCATTTGCATCATTCGGACAAACGAGCTAAAAGATATCACATGGCAAAGGTGACATAAAAACATCACATAACAGCAGTTTATATCATGATGCACTCTTGCAACAGCAAAATGAGCACCTAGATGATCTCTAACATGCATGACAACTACAGATAAAACGTAGAGCAAGTCTCCACGAACGTCTGGACATATTATTTGCGCAAAACGGACATCCACACAAAAAGTTATCGCAGTTTGAATATTGCATCAGAGAGCAAAACTACAGGGACTTAGAAGGATTTGAATCAACCTCAGATCTGAGATCTGGAAGAAGTCAACGGGGCTTCGGGCCGGATCTGGAGCTACAGTGGCGGGGCGGCACGGGCCTGGAGGGAGATGGCGCGGCCCGGCGGGAGGCGGTCGCGGGGCGGCCCGGCTCGGGAACGGCCGGCTGCGCGGCCTGGCGACGGGAAGGCCCGGCTGGGCCTGGCGAACGGCCCAGGGGGGGAGGCCCGACGGCTTCCGCGGCCTGGGCGGCGACCGGGCGTCGGAGGGGCGGCGGGCTTCGGCTCGGGGTGAAGGCGTGGGCCTGCGGTGGCGGATCCAGCGATGCGGGCCTCCGGTGGAGCGGGGACCGGCCTGCGGGAGCGAGGCGGACCGGGAGGAGGCCGGTGGCCTGGTGCGAGCTGGCGAGGCGGCGGCCCACGGGAGCGTACGCCTGCGGGGAAGTGGTCCCGCTGGGCTCCCTGGCGATCGATGCGTTGGGCCGAGGAAGGAGGCGCCCTGGCGACTGGAGCTGGCGCTGGCTGCTGACTGGCCCGATTGGAACAACGAGGGCGCCTGGCGCGGGATGGTCGAGGGCGAAGGGATCAATGACCCTGGATCCTGCCCGATCCAGGGCTGGCGGCGGCGCACTGCTGAATCCTTCGGGATTCGTGGGGAGTTCCCAAGTGGAGAGGAAGGGGAAGATTGGATCTGAAAAACTAGGGAAAGAAAAGAAAGGGAAGAAGAAAGAGATGCCCAAAATTAGACCTAGGGGTCTAATATATAGCAGGTAGCTAGGGTTAGGGGATTTGGGGGTGTTTGGAGCCCTCCGATCGCGACCCGACGGATCCGATCGCGGGGTAGTTTAAAAGGGCCATAGGAAAAGATAAAAGACTGCATTATGGGTGTTTCCGGGCCACAAGTGGAGGCACTTTGGTCCCACACGAATAACTGCTGGGAAGGCCAACGGAGTCCAAATGAGACGAGATTTGAGAGGCGGGTTGCACACAACAAAACAACAACACACACAACAACCTCGCGGCACACCGATAACGTTAAACGCCCGAACAACAAAGTAGGCCTACGGGACGTCACGGACACGTGAGGGCGCTCCGGAACGCGAAACGGACAACGGGAAGAAACACGCGGAACCGGATGCAACCGACAACACCAATGCAATGCGATGCACATGTCTACATGATATGAATGAATGCCACACACTACACAACAAAACGACGAAAACCCGAAAGACAAAGAACCCGGAATGGAAATAGATGAAGCCGGAGATATATTATATACCCAAAAGGGAAAGTATTACATCCGGGGCATTACAGTTAGGCAGGGTGTATGAAGGGTGCACGGGATGGGAGCAAAATTTCCCTTCTCGACCCACTTTTGGGTGTTTGGCATAGTGCATGAAGGGTGCATGAGTCCACACTAGTAGGTTAACACAAATACATGAAGAGGAAATAACTACTCCCTCCATCTAGGTGTGTAAGTCATCTTATGTTTGCTAATTAATAACATTGCATGCAATGAACTAACCACTACATGTCATGTTTATTAGTCTCAAGTCATTGAAAGCATGCACGGCACACGTCTCTTATTGGTTGATATGTCACAAAACAGGAAACGGGGAGGGAGTTAATGTACCGTGCCTAAGTGTTTTGGGATTATTTGGTTTTCATAAGGTGACTTACACACCTAGACAGAGGAGTATATTGAGATGAGAATGCAACCAAACACACCCACACGCTTTGTGCTACAGTGACTAATCTGCATCGTCTGAGTTTGATCCAACGGTCATGTTGCGCCGAGACATGGACATGCCCATGCAGAGGGCGCCTAAACACCACCGAAGTCCCTATGCCTCTCGAGGCGCATGACGTTGGTGATGCAGGGGGCGAAACGGCTGAAAGGCAATGCAATCTACGGGAAGGCGGAGGGAGCCAGCCGAGGAGCGGGGAATCTTTTGGTTTTCACCATGGTAAAACACCAGTCGACGACTTCTCACATCAGGGAGCAGTGGGTTTTATAGGCGGAGTCATCGTGACTAATTGCTGCCGCGCCTGCTCCCGTCAATCAAAAAATTAAAAATCCTGCCACACCTACTCCCGTCAATCAAAAAACTAAAAATCCTGCCGCACTCAAACACCAGAGCAATGCCGCGGTGGATATTTAAATTTACCTGCTGGCAAGTAGATAAAAAAGGGGTGAAAAAACAAATGTGGTGGCGGCCTAGCTAATCGGTCGAACTAGCCCAACTAGCTAGCCACCGTGCTTCACTGATGTACTCGGCAGGAAAAGTGGTCTTTCGTGATTTGACGACCCATTTACTTGCTTCAGCGAAAACATGCGGTAGGGCGTCCCACGTAAGGAAGAATATATGTGTGCACCACCCGGGAGGACCCTGAAACAGCGCGGTAAGGTGTGCCATGTCTCGCCACAGAGGAAAAATGTGCGTGTAAAAATTTACTATATCAGACGTAGTACCTATGGTTCGACCTCGGGACCCAACCAGTCGGTCGAAAACACCCCACTAGCCACACAGCTTCATCATGCTAACATGGGACGGAGGATAGGTGTGGTTAGCTCCGTCTCGACCAGCCACAACGTCTCTTGTTCTATGCGATTCTTCTATTTTCCAAGATATTTTTAGTTGTAATAACACCATGGCAAGCTAGCGCTGCTCTTCGTGTGAGCCCGTGCAAAGGTTAGACGATGGAGAGAAGAGAGAGAGATTGCAGACCTGGGACCCACCAGTAAGTGAGTCAACTGTCATGCACGTGTTGACAAGGCACTCCCTCTACTCTACTCAACGTAATACTATATAAAATCAAGTTATGGGACAAAGCCAACAACCGTTGTTGTTTCAGGCTATCGACTTAAGCTTTGTAGTCCAGGTTGCCAGTTCAAACCTCGTCTTTCATATTTGTTAGTTTTAGGTCCAAATTTGATTAATGACAAGTGGGACCCCCGTGTGTTGTTCTGATATTTCAGTGTAGAATGTTTTTTTGAACAAACACTTTGCGCGGTTAGACAAGTAACGACACAAGTTACACGTATTTTGCAAGTTTACGAACAAAAATGACAGCGGCATAGAATATCACATCCACCCGGCAGCTTAGATGCTATGGTGATATGACGTTTTACACCGTTGGAAGTGAGATCCAATGGCTTGGGAGTAGTCTTTGTAATTATGCGCAATTTCCAAACTCTCCAAAGGTTTTTTTGCAAATAAAACATTCAGGCTTCGTGTGTGCCGCTGCATCTTGGATCCAACGGCTGCCCGTTGCTCATATTAGGTGCTCCCCGTAGCTTAATTACCTGCTACGGTGATATGAGCATCTCGGTCGTATGATCAGTGATCAAATGGCACATGCGTAGTACTTGTACTTTCTGCGCAATTCCCAAACTCTCTCAGCCGTATATTGCAAAAACATTCAAACCTCCTACTGTGGGCCGTTAGATCTCCGTGAACTCGTATCACCATATTATATATGGTGCGGGAGCACCTCATATTCTCCCGTGTGAGAAAACATAACGTGCTCTTGCAGCTTGGATGCTACGGTGATACGAGCTTCGAGGTCATTTGATCTAAGATCCAGTGGCATCTGAGCAGTCTTTGTGCTTGTAAGCAGTGGCCGAACTCTTTGGGGGCTTTTCTGCAAAAAACCATTCGAACCACCGAGGAGGTGTTGGGTCACAAATCCAACGGCTCCGAAGAGCTTGTATCACCAAAGCATCTAAGGTGTGGTAGCACATGATATTCTTACATACAGGAAAATATGATGTCCTCCTTCATCTTAAATGCTACGGTGATACGAGCTTCGAGGTCGTTGGATATGGGATCCAAGGGCATCTGAGTAGTTTTCGTACAAATTGTGTGCAATTCTCAAACTCATCAAGGTTTCCTGTAAAAATATTAAGACATCATGTGATCTGCTATATCTCAGATCTACAAGCTCCAAGCAACTCGTATCGGCATATCTAAGGTATGATATTCTCCCAGAGAGGAGGGGTGGGGGGTGCACAACCAATCAGTGGTTGGGAGGGTGGGGACAAATATAATCTAAACAACCCTAAACAGAGCTTCACAATTTTATCTAAGGTCGTGGGGGTGACCACCGACAATCATAGCTCCGCCTAATTAAACACAACATTTGCATGTACAGTAGTACTAGACTTAATATTCATGTTTCAGTTTCATGTTCATTTTAAATATTGAATTGAGGACCATGCATGTCTTACATTTTACTCCCTTCGTTCCTAAATATTAGTCTTTTTAGAGATTTCAAGTGGACTGTCATATACTGATGTATATAGACATATTTTAGAGTGTAGATTCACTCATTTTGCTCTGTATGTAGTCGCTTGTTGAAATCTCTACAAGACTAATATTTAGGACTGGAAGGAGTATTTTTGAATTCGTATCATACATGCATGGTTTGAAAAAATAGATGCACTATACTTATTGGATTGTTGTTGTGTTCGTGTGTGGGTGTCTCTCTGTGTGTGTGTGTGTGTGTGTGTGTGTGTGTGTGTGTGTGGTCATATGCTTGATACATACAAAGTTTTCTCACCTCCATATTGTTTATCTTTTAAATTTGAATTTGCATTGAAAAACTTACTAGGGATACCATGAAATGTGAAATCCATGTTGAGATCACAATATCACAAACTCACTCTAATTCAACAGCTCGTCATAAATCAATTACCACGTTGAGATTAGTATTTGCAAGGAAAATACGGGCATTGTAATACACATAGATTCATTCGGCAATTTAAAAGGTTCCTTTCGTATTCTCGAATGGTAGGACCCAACGGCGTACCAGCCAGACCTTGGCTCATGTTGATCCTATAAAAAAACCGGGCTCGTATCCTTCTGGTGGCGTGCGTGGTACGCACATTAGGCAACCCCAACCAGTCGAGCCTCCGCGTTTCGAGTCGAAATATCTAGCGGCCAGAATTCTAGACCTAGGAAATTCCCCTCATGTCCTCGGTCCATAATGACTACCGATGAACAACGGAGGAATGCTTTAGTAACTAGACAACGTTACTTACCGTGCCGAGCATGGTTCAATTCCCTCGGTCGCCGCTCGCGAAGGTCACCCGTCAACTGCATTGCCTAGTACTACTACTACTAAACCAGGATGAGCACAGAATTGAGCCCGTTTGTTCGTGCCTAGTACTTGAGTTAATATATCAGACAATGCACTAGTACGGACGTATTATCCTTTTGCTCCGCATATATAACTTGTCTGAAGTCTAACTAAGCAAAATGTTTGACCAAATCCTTTCTTAAGAAATACAACATGACAGATGTATGGCTTGAAAATTTATTACATGATGCAGGTTATGATATTGTTTCGAATCTTGGATCTTAAATTTCATAAAATCCAAAAGTGACCATAAATTCTTGAAACTGAGCATGGCATGTGTTATGGCACAAATATTACTTCGTAATTTTTTTCTTCAATTTTAGACAAGCTGCTTATGACAAGCTGCACAAATGAAGAGCCAAGGAATTTTAGAACAAAGACCTATCACATTAAGGCGAATGCTTTCACTATTGAAATCGTGGGCATTTATGTGCCGCCACGAGTCCTGCTTCTCATCGGCAGGTGCCATCTGAGCAAGCGTGTGAGTCGACGGGAGGCGTGCGAGCAGACCGCTGCGTTGGCTGACAGGGAGGCGTGCGAGCAGACCGTTGTGTAGGCTCACCGGGAGGCGAGCCCTTTGACCAGGCTCCGCTGCCCACCTTCGTCCCAACTGCTCCCACTTTTAATGTCGCCGGCGCCGCAGTTTAAAATCAACCCCGCACTACCCGGTATCGCTACAATCTTCTCTCTTCCTCTCCGATTCTCCTGTCGTCTACCTCCAACCAGCCTGACCTAAATGTATGCCATGCCGCATCACGATGGTCTGCCCTTAGTCTTCCAGTTTCCCGAGGAAGATACCCAGCCGGAGTCTCAAGAACATAAGGTGCTTTGGTACGAGCTTGAACTGGCCTTGCGGGAAGATGCCGCTCCTTTCCCCACTCCCGTTCCAGCTCCCGTCGCCCCGACTGCGCCAGCGGCCATCCCCGTGGCATTGATGGGCTAGGAGTCGCACATTGTCGCCGAGCTTGATGCCACGGGGTTCCCCGAGGTCCCCGCCGACTTTCACGCGCCCGGGTGCTAGGCTTCTCGCCCCTCGTTGGTTACCCCAAGTGGAAGGTGTGAGATGTAGTGTTGCGGAAGTTTTTCCCTTGGCAAAGATACCAAGGATCGAATCCCCAGAGACTCCTAGGTTCAACAAGAAGGTGTCAACTGCTACGGCGCCAGATATTAGCAATCAACGTGGACCTGCACACAGATACAAATAACTTTGCTCCCAACGAGTACAGAGAGGTTGTCAATCCCTCCGGCCTTGTAGTTCACAAAGGATTAAACACAGGTGATAGTAGTGATAGATATAATTGCAATAGTAAATAAAAGCGAAAAGTAAATAGCGGATGTGATCAATGATGGTAATATGGACCGGAGTCTCATGATGTTCACTAGTGATGTCTCTCTCCCAAAAGACGATAAAATAGCTATGTGAGGTAAACGAATTACAGCTGGGCAATTGACAGGACCATGTGCGCAAACCAATGCTGACTACATTGCAAGAAAGGTTGAGGTTCAAAGCATGGGCGGTACGCCAAAGTAAGTAGACCAAAATCCATCAATATCTACTACTAATCGTCCACCTTGAGATATCTATCCAGAACATCTCGCTGGTATTAAGTTGCGAGTCCCACCCATAGTGTAAACTCAATGCAACATACAACTGCATTAAAAGAACTTTGCGTAAAGTAAACAATCCTTGCACCTGCGGGCACAAGCACCGTTATTTCCCCCCTTGTGGCAACAGCACATCCCCTAGACTCATGTTTCTGTCACTCAAACTAGTCATCGAGGGGCAAGAACCCACAATCAAGCATAACGTTCCCTCTTGGAGTCACTACCTATTACTTGGCCAAAGCAATAAATAACAACGGAGAACATGCAAGAATTACTTACGAACATAAATATGAAAGAGGTAGCTCAAATATATTACTCAAGCACAGTCTGAACATAAGCTCATAATCCATCGGATCCCAGCAAACTCATCATAGCAACAGCATAAGGATTACATATGTGCCTCGATCATGTAGGGCAGCTCACGAGGACTAATTAGTGAAGCACAAGAACGGGAGGAGAACATCACATAGCTACTGGTCATGGACTCATGGTCCAAGGGAGACTAATCACAACTCATCCGGGAGGCGTCCATGGTGGTGGAGAGGCTCCCGGTGGTGATCCTCCCCTCCGGCAGGGTGCCGGGAAGAGTTCTCCTGGTGCTCCCGATCTTGGAAGCGGCGGCGGCGGCGGAACAGAGATGGGATCGCGAAAAGAGTTCCTCCCTCGAGGGTTTCGGGAGACGCTTTAAATATATGCCAAAGGGGGGCATCGGAGGAGCCTCGGGGGGCCCAGTCGCCCCCCCGGCGCGGCCCAGGGGGGGGGGACGCCGCGAGGGCGCCTGGAGCCCTGATGGCCCCCCCCGGCTGTCCTTCGGGCGCACGGTAGTTTCTGGAACGCTGATTTTTTATATAATTTTTCTGGATTTTTCCTCGCAGTTCTCGTAACGTGAAAACCTGAAATACAAAAACAGCCGAAAACAGAAACTGGCACTGGGGTGCACCGAGTTAATAGGTTAGTACAAATACGATCAAAAGTTTATGGAAGTGTATAAATATCATAGCAATATCACCCAAAAGAGGCATGGAGCAAGCAGAAATTATAGATACGTTTTGGACGTATCACCGGGCACCTGCCAGAGCATGCGCCTGCGCATGCACTGACGCACACGCCCGTGCTGGTGCCCGTGCACCTACGAGCGCATGCGCCTGCGCGTGCACTCACGTGCGCGCCTGTGCCGGTGCCCGTGCACACGAATGTCTCCGCCACGCCGTTGACAGCGCATGTCCCCGCACGGGTGCCAGTGCCCCCCTCAGCGGCATGGATGGCCGCCGTCGAACGCTTCCTTGCACAAACGCAAATCGCCTCCTCCCGCGAGTTGACTCACTCCAAAGTCCAGAACATTTTGGCCTTCCTTGAAGCTAGTCCAATGTCCAGGAGTACGCCAACAACGGCGCAAGGCGCCGCCGTCACCGTCGGTCAGTGGCCCGACGACACACAGAGCACGGCAGAGGAGCCGCTTCCCACCACAAGACGTCCCCGCCGCCGCCGTGTAATCTAAATTTTCCATGAAAAACGTTCGGATTGTGATACGTCCAAAACGTATCTATAATTTCTGCTTGCTCCATGCCACTTTTGGGTGATATTGCTATGATATTCATACACTTCCATACACTTTTGATCATATTTGGACTAACTTACTAATCCAGTGCACCCCAGTGCCAGTTTCTGTTTTCGGCTGTTTTTGTATTTCAGGTTTTCACGTTTCGAGAACTGCCCAGAAAAATCCAGAAAAATTATATAAAAAATCAGCGAACCGGAAACAACACTGCGTCCGAAGGGCAGCCTGGGGGGGCCACAGGGGCTCCAGGCGCCCTGTGGGCGCGCCCCCCCTGGGCCGCGCCGGGGGGGCGCCTAGGCCCCCCGAGGCTCCCCCGGTGCCCTACTTTGGCATATATTTAAAGGGTCCTACGTAACCCTCAGAAGAGGATTTCTTTTCGCGATCCCATCTCTATTCCGCCGCCGCCGCCGCTTCCAAGATCGGGAGCACCGGGAGAACTCTTCCCGGCACCCTGCCGGAGGGGAGGATCACCACCGGGAGCTTCTCCACCACCATGGACGCCTCCCGGATGACTCGTGAGTAGTCTCCCTTGGACCATGAGTCCATGACCAGTAGCTATGTGATGTTCTCCTCCCGTTCTTGTGCTTCACTAATTAGTCCTCGTGAGCTTCCCTACATGATCGAGGCACCTATGTAATCCTTATGCTGTTGCTATGTTGAGTTTGCTGGGATCCGATGGATTATGAGATTATGTTCAGATTGATCTTGAGTAATATATTTGATTCACCTCTTTTATATTTTAGTTCATAAGTAATTCTTGCATGTTCTCCGTTGTTATTTATTGCTTTGGCCGAGTAATAGGTAGTGACTCCAAGAGGGAACGTTATGCTCGATTGTGGGTTCATGCCCCGCGATGACTAGCTTGAGTGACAGAAACATGAGTCTAGGGGATGTGCTGTTGCCACAAGGGGGAAAACAACGGTGCTTGTGCCCGCGGGTGCAAGGATTGTTTACTTTACGTAAAGTTGTTTTAATGCAGTTGTCTGTTGCATTGAGTTTACACTATGGGTGGGACTCGCAACTTAATACCAGCGAGATGTTCTGGATAGATATCTCAAGGTGGATGATTAGTAGTAGATATTGATGGATTTCGGTCTACTTACTTTGGCGTACCGCCCATGCTTTGAACCTCAACCTTTCTTGCAATGTAATCAGCATTTGTATGCGCTCGTGGGTCCTATCAATTGCCCAGCTGTAATTTGTTTACCTCACATAGCTGTTTTATCGTCTTTTGGGAGAGACACATCACTAGTGAACATCAAGAGACTCCGGTCCATATTACCATCATTGATCACACCCACTATTAACTTTTCGTTATTTTCTTACTATTGCAAAACACTGTTTATCACTACTATCATATTGCTTTTAACCCTTTGTGAACTACAAGGCCAGAGAGATTGACAACCTCTCTGTACTCGTTGGGAGCAAAGTTATTTGTATCTGTGTGCAGGTCCACGTTGATTGCTAATTGCGCCGTTAGCAATTGACACCTACTTGTTGAACCTAGGAGTCTCTGGGGATTCGATCCTTGGCATCTTTGCTAGGGGAAAACATTTCTACTTACTGCATCTTACACCTTCCACTTGGGGTAACCAACGAGGGGTTCGAGGCCCATCAAGGAGTATTTTCTGGCGCCGTTGCCGGGGACTCCACTCTTCAGGATAGGGGAGTTGCATGCTATCTTTTACCTTTGCTTTTTAGTCTTGTTAGTTTACCTTTTATTTTTGCTTTAGTTCTTTTTATCAAAAATCACAAAAATAGTTATCTTGTTCTTTAGTTATCATTATGTCGGGTCCTTTTGTCTTCGACGAGGCAGAACTTCTCACCTTTAAACAAAGAGGTGGGGAAAGTTTGAAAGATGCTTGGTATAGAATTAATGATTCACAAAAAAGAGCCACCAAGAAGCAACCTACTACTATCTTGCTTAGAAATTTTTATGTTGGAATTACTTCTTGGAATAGGTTTATTCTAGATACTGCTATCAATGGGAATTTCCTGGAGGCCCCAGTTTGGGAGTCTCTTAGTATTATTGAAAATCTTGTTGGGAGTCCCCCTGTTGTTAGCATTTGAGAGGACATCACCCTAGCTCACATTATGAAAAAAACTTGAAAAAATAGAGCTAGATATGCCAAGCACTAATAAGATGAATGAGTTGGATCGAAAGATCCAAGGGAATTTGAATAGACTTGATAGCTCCATGCATAAAATTTTCAAAATTTTGGAGACTGTCAAATTCCATGATTCTGACTCTTCTAGGATGGGCAAGATTGAGGAAATATTTGATACCTTAGGAACTACTTTCTCCTTGATCGAAACCAAAAAGGTAGAAACTCCGGCAAAGAGGGAGCCTAAGTTTGTTCACGTTCCAAAGGCTCCCCGTTCTAAAAGCAATCCACCTATTGCCAAAGGGGTTGAAACTGTAAAGACTTTGGAAGAAACATCTATCGTTGAATCTCCCCTTGACTTTTATCCGTTTGGTCTTCTACCTAGAAGTATCTCTATGAGGCCTTTATTTGAGAGTCCTCTCAAGACTAATTGTATTATTGAAGAGCTTTTTGATGATCTTGATGATGGTTCAATTGATACAACTTGATCTATGCATTATGCCTAGCTTAAAGGCATAAAAGAAAGCGCTTTTGGGAGGCAGCCCACATGAATAAATTTTTGCTTTTGTTGTGTCTTGATGTTGTTTACTGCTGTAGCATCATAATTGTATCTTTGCTTTTCATATTTGTGCCAAGTATAGCCTCCGATTGCTAGAAAGTTCAAAAGTTGTGAGGTGCTGTCCAGGAAACAGATTCTATCCTTGGATAGAAAAATTCGTATAAAATCACCGGATCATCTTTTTGGTCTGAATTTTTTCGACAGCGTTCTCTATATAATTGTATTTCGTGCGTCAGTTCTGAGTTTTTTGATTTGAGTTGCAGAAGTATCCCGAACAGGTCAATTACTGCCTGCTGTTCTGTTTTTCACAGATTCTGTCCTGTTTTGCCTTACCTTCACTTTGCAAATTAAGAACTTGTTTTTTCTTTGCAAAAACCTTTTGGAAATCTTGAGAAACAGTAGAAATTCAAGAATATCCTTATTTCCAGCAAGGTATAATTATTTTATTAAGGGTACTAACCTCGCTAATCAGATTATGATGAGTTGTGTATGAAGGGAGTTTTCAAGTGTGCGACGGAAGATGATAAAAAGATTCAGGAGTGTCAAGCGCTCAAGCTTGGGGATACCCCTGTGCACCCCCAAGAAATATTCAAGGAGACTCAAGCGTCTAATCTTGGGGATGCCCCCGTGCATCCCCTTCTCCATCAACATTATCAGTTCGTCTTTCGTTTCGCTATATTTTTATCACTTCATATGTTATGTGCTATGCTTGGAGCGTCTTGCTTTTAGTTTTCTTTTTAGTTTTTCATAACGAGTCGGAACCCAGCATTCCTTTATGTGGGAGAGAAACACGCTCCACCTCTACCTAGAGCATTACATAGAATTTTCATGTCTATCTATGCTGTGTGTGTTCTTTGTCTTTTAATAGCTACTATCATACTCTGCTCTTAGTATTCATGCTTATCTTTTCAAGAGCTTTTATTTAGTTGGTTCCTTGAACTCTCTTTAATTACCATGCTCACCTTATTAAGAGAGTTTGCTTCCGTTGCATTGGTTAATGTGTCTATGATAAAGATGCTACTTTCATGATGGTGCTTAGTAGTTCAGGTTTTCTTTGGTTAATCTCAAATAGCTGGGGGTTCCCAATGTGTTATTGGAGTACCAACTTGGTTTGTTTGCCTATGATGTGGTATGGTTTAGTAATATCTTCCTTCGAGAATTTATTTTGATTGACTTGGCGTATGCTCACGCATATTCAAGACTGTAAAGAAAGTCTGTCAAGCCTTCATGATCTTTTGTTTCTAAGTAGCGATATAACTACCATGCCTGATTCAATATTGCTTTGTCGCTCTGCATGATTATGACCGTAATTGCTCTCTTAGTTGGTCGCTCCCAGTATTTTGCTAACCTCCACCTGCACTAAGCAAACTAACCATGCAATACATAGCTCATGGGAAAGTAGCCTAAAAACTATTGTGGTAAAGAATATGTTGCTTATGTATCTTATTTCTTATGAGTTGCTTGCTGAGCGGTAACCATGTTTCTGGGGACGCCATCAACTGTCACACTTTTGTTGAATATCATGTGAGTTGCTATGCATGTTCGTCTTGTCTGAAGTAAGGGTGATTCACCGTGGGTTGAATTAATATGCATATTGTTAGAGAAGAACATTGGGCCGCCAACCAAAGCCATGCATCATGGTGGAAGTTTTAGCTTGGACCTTAATCCTCAATCTCTTATGAGAATATGCTTATGCATTAAAGAGGAGTCCATCATCTATTTTCTATGTTGTCCTGGTATGGATGTCCTCAAGTTGAGATCTATCAAAAATGAGAAATCAAATGCGATTTATCTCCTTGGACCTTTGTACAGGTGGCATAGAGGTACCCCTTTGTGACACTTGGTTAAAACATATGCAATGCAATGATAACCCATGGGGATCCGAGCTAATTAGGACAAGGAGCGAGCACTATTAGTATTCGATGCATGAGGCTTGCAACTTATAAGATGTTTTATACATGACACATATGAAGTACTACTACCGTTGACACAATTGCTTCCATGCTTTCAAAATAAAAAGCTCTAGCACTTAACCTTTCTTTTATCTTTATGTTGAAGCACCAACTACTGAGAGCATGATTGTCATTCTGAGTGTAATGTGCATTGTTCCAAAGTAGCATTCTCTTTTGCATGATTGTGATATCGTTTATTCTGAAATGATTGTATCTAGTCATCACTTAAACCTTGAACGTGCGCTTGCATTTATGTTTTGCATCACTAAAGGGGGCAAGCTAGATATCACTTTATCATATTTGCACATCATGTTCATTGCAAATCTTTTTGATGTTTCAGTTTCATATTGTAAAACTTTCAGTCATTTGTGATTTTCTCTTGAGACAACTTAATTACTATAGAATCATTGTCTCAGTAAGCTTTTGTCATATGACTATGAGAAAGTCCTATATGGTTAATAGCATGTCACCACAGAAATTATTCTTGTTATCATTTACCTACTCGAGGACGAGCAGGAATTAAGCTTGGGGATGTTGATACGTCCAAAACGTATCTATAATTTCTGCTTGCTCCATGCCACTTTTGGGTGATATTGCTATGATATTCAGACACTTCCATACACTTTTGATCATATTTGGACTAACTTACTAATCCAGTGCACCCCAGTGCCAGTTTCTGTTTTCGGCTGTTTTTGTATTTCAGGTTTTCACATTTCGAGAACTGCCCTGAAAAATCCAGAAAAATTATATAAAAAATCAGCGAACCGGAAACAACACTGCGTCCGAAAGGCAGCCCGGGGGG
>LR738711.1:241381732-241468469 GCA_902687465.1 Secale cereale | reverse complement strand
CCGAGGCTCCCCCGGTGCCCTACTTTGGCATATATTTAAAGGGTCCTCCGTAACCCTCAGAAGAGGATTTCTTTTCGCGATCCCATCTCTGTTCCGCCGCCGCCGCCGCTTCCAAGATCGGGAGCACCAGGTGAACTCTTCCCGGCACCCTGCTGGAGGGGAGGATCACCACCGGGACCTTCTCCACCACCATGGACGCCTCCCGGATGACTCGTGAGTAGTCTCCCTTGGACCATGAGTCCATGACCAATAGCTATGTGATGTTCTCCTTCTGTTCTTGTGCTTCACTAATTAGTCCTCGTGAGCTGCCCTACATGATCGAGGCACCTATGTAATCCTTATGCTGTTGCTACGTTGAGTTTGCTGGGATCCGATGGATTATGAGATTATTTTCAGATTGATCTTGAGTAATATATTTGATTCACCTCTTTTATATTTTAGTTCATAAGTAATTCTTGCATGTTCTCCGTTGTTATTTATTTCTTTGGCCGAGTAATAGGTAGTGACTCCAAGAGGGAACGTTATGCTCGATTGTGGGTTCATGCCCCTCGATGACTAGCTTGAGTGACAGAAACATGAGTCTAGGGGATGTGCTGTTGCCACAAGGGGGAAAACAACGGTGCTTGTGCCCGCGGGTGCAAGGATTGTTTACATTACGCAAAGTTCTTTTAATGCAGTTGTCTGTTGCATTGAGTTTACACTATGGGTGGGACTCGCAACTTAATACCAGCGAGATGTTCTGCATAGATATCTCAAGGTGGATGATTAGTAATAGATATTGATGGATTTCGGTCTACTTACTTTGGCGTACCGCCCATGCTTTGAACCTCAACCTTTCTTGCAATGTAATCAGCATTTGTATGCGCTCGTGGGTCCTTTCAATTGCCCATCTATAATTTGTTTACCTCACATAGCTGTTTTATCGTCTTTTGGGAGAGAGACATCACTAGTGAACATCATGAGACTCCGGTCCATATTACCATCATTGATCACATCCACTATTTACTTTTCGTTATTTTATTACTATTACAAAACACTATTTATCACTACTATCATATTGCTTTTAACCCTTTGTGAACTACAAGGCCGTAGAGATTGACAACCTCTCTGTACTCGTTGGGAGCAAAGTTATTTGTATCTGTGTGTAGGTCCACGTTGATTGCTAATCGCGCCGTTAGCAATTGACACCTACTTGTTGAACCTAGGAGTCTTTGGGGATTCGATCCTTGGCATCTTTGCTAGGGGAAAACACTTCTACTTACTGCATCTTACACCTTCCACTTGGGGTAACCAACGAGGGGTTCAAGGCCCATCAGATTGCCATGCTTAAAATCCTAACGTTTATCATTTCCGTTTATTTTAGATCGATCGTCGTATAATTTAAAGTCGGAGTCAGACTGAATGAAATCTATGGTTTGATCGATTGAATGTTCTGCTAGAGCTGTATCAAATTAAATATAAAACGTCATCAAGCCACATGTATTCCTTGTCATCCAACGACCTAGACTGCTTCAATGTCGAGTGCTCAACACGTTTAACATGCAGTTAATTTCATGCCAAAAATAGTGCTAATCACATAATAACACGCAAATAATATCCTACTTAATATCCGCATGCACTTAATATACTTCCAAATTAACGTGCATTGCATGTACACATTGACTAGTGGTGCTAGCACGTGAAACTGGTGCCGTAACTTGTGAACGCATCCAGATATGGTCAACGACAACATCGCCCGCGAGTTCTTTGTGTTTGCCCGTGCGTCTAAACGCAGAAGGGGAGGAGAGAGAGAGCACACATGGAAACCAACAGTAAATGAAGGTGAATAGTACTAAAAATAATATTACATGTTATCAATTAAATAGGCTGTGGTAATATAAAAACATTATGTGAACAAAGGGAGGTACAACAAACATTGCTGTTCTACGTATGTTGCCTATTGACGTGCGGCTTGAAGGCCCTCATCGCATGTTCGATCCTCGTCCTTTATTTTTTAATTTGTATATGGGTCCAAATTTGTTTCATGACATGTGGGCCCCTCGGTGTGTAGTTTGTAGCACTTTAATTTGTGGGTCGAAATTTGTTCCATTCCAAGTGGACTATCGGTGTGTAGTTTTGTAGCTTATTTATAATAATTAAAGAGAACAACAGAGTTTTTCGCAATAATACCATGGTGCGACATTGAAGGCGAGAAAGGACGTGCGAGAGAGCGATGACCGAGCCAGAGGGAAATCAACTAGGGGAGTTGCGGGGGTTGCAACGGTGTTTCGAGTAGTTGTGGGCCGAATGCTATGAAGATATAATCTAAACCGACCGGAATAAATGCCTACACAAATGAATCCAAGGTTGGAGTGCCCCTCGCAATGTAAATAGCTCCGACTTTGCGAGGGATGGAGAGGTAGCTTTAATGTATGGAAGATACGGCGTGAGAAAGTGAGGTCAAGAGAGAGACATATAGATAGAGAGACAAAGTGAGTGTGGCCCGACATTCATTGAACAAATATATATGCTCTGGAGAGATATTGTCCGATTGAGCTTTTGCCAAGGGTGAGGGCTATAATATAGAGCTTGAGAGATGATCCAGTCACAGACATGTAGATATTTTTTTTGCATGGGTGGAAGCAAGGTCAATCGATCACATAGGGTCGTCATGCAATCCAAAGAGTGAGACGGGTTGGAGAGAGTGACCTAGATAGACAATGTGCGTGAGAGAGTATACAATGTGAATAAGTCGATTGGGCTCAAACATGGTGTGATAGCCTGGCTTATTAGGGATGATAGACTACTCATATCAATAAGGAATTCCTTCTTTTCCGGGAGCCCATTCGGATAGAACTCCAAAGTTAAGCGTGCTCAGCTTGGAGTAGTTTCAGGATGGGTGACCGACCGGGAAGTTGCTCCCGGGTGCGCATGAGTGAGGAAAAAGTGCGCAGAAAAGACTAGTATTGATATGTGAGGCCAGTCTAGATCCCGCCAGGAGTAACGACCACCGGCGGGTGTGTCCGGGGCGTTACAAGTTGGTATCAGAGCCGACCCTCGCGGTTACACGAATGTTTGCGGACAGTTTGCAGTCATGTTGTGCATGACGTTTGTGACCCGTCGTGGCACACGACATGGCACATGTGCTGTCCTGGAAGCACAGACGTTTGTGCCAAGCGGGAACGTTCCTGTGGCCTGACGAGGACGTCGGTTCCTCTGAGTGGTGATGTATGTGATATCCTGGCTTATTAGGGATGATAGACTACTCATATCAATAAGGAATTCCTTCTTTTCCGGGAGCCCATTCGGATAGAACTCCAAAGTTAAGTGTGCTCATCTTGGAGTAGTTTCAGGATCGCATGAGTGAGGACAAAGTGCACAGAAAAGACTAGTATTGATATGTGAGGCCAGTCTAGATCCCGCCAGGAGTAACGACCACCGGCGGGTGTGTCCGGGGCGTTACACATGGTGATATCATTTTTGTCCGAGAAAGAGCGAGGTCAATCGAGACATACAAAGAGAGAGAGAGAGAGAGAGAGAGAGAAAGAGAGAGGGAGAGAGAGAGGGAGAGAGAAAGAGAAAGAGAGAGAGAGAGAGAGAGCGTGGCCCGCCTTGAGGTCAAAAGAGTGGGGGCGGCTTCGATGGACTGACCTAGATAGACAATCTGCGTGAGAGAGTATAGAGTGTGTCGATCGAGGCCCGAACAGGGCGATATATCATTTGTGTGTGAAAGAAAACGAGGTTAAACAAGACTCGGATAAAGAGAGTGAGATTCAGCGAGTGTGGCCCGCCGTGCGGAAGAAAGAGTGAGACAGTCTCGAGGGAGTGACCTAGATAGACAACGTGCGTGCGTGCGCACGAGATGTTGAGGGGCTAGATAGGCAATGCATGTATTTAGCACGAGAGGGTGGGAGGGAGAGGGAGAGAGAGAGAGAGCTCGGCATGGGGTGCAATGGCGGGTGTGTGAGGTAAATACATTTCGTAAGAGAGGGAAAAAGGGGGTTGTGTAGTTGAGAGAGTTAGAGATCGAAACATGGAGAGAAAGAATGGATGTGTGTTGGAAACCGATATCTTCCTAAGGTGGTTAGGAGAGGAAGATTGACCGATACAGGAAGTATGTAGCATGTGGGGGGGGCCCTAAAAACAACATTTGAATGTAGATAGTACAATACTTAATATCAATTTTTTGATTCGGTGTACATTGTAAGATTTCAACTGAGGACCATGCATATGGGTAATTATTTTGAATTCGTGCCATACTTGGTTTCGAAAAGTTGACATTGACTCGATTTGTTGTGCTATTTTGTAGGTCACATGTTTGAATCCATCCAAAAGTTTTCTCACTACCAAGGTGTTAATCATATACATATGAATTTGTATTAAAAAAGTAACGTGGATACAGTGAAATGCGAAATCCTCGTTAGAATTGGAGATCGCTATGTGACACACACTCAAATTCAAATAACTAATTATGTGACACACACTCTAATCCACGTTAGCGTGGATACCATGGATACCGTTTCGATTTTTTTTCAAATAACTCCTCATTAATTAATTTATAGTATCTCGTTTCGAATGAATAATATTGCAAGGAAAACACGGGCATGGTAATACATACAGATTCGTTTACAAATGAAAGAAGATCCGTTTGCATTCTCAAATGTAGGCGCATCAGGAAGACCAGGGTTGTGTCGTGGTGGTCGCGTGTTTCGGACGGACGCTTAGCACCCAGCCACCCACCCCCTCCCTCCCTCCCCCTCCCCTCCCCAAAAAAAGGACGACGACAAAATAAGTTCGCGCTTCCACGTTTCGGATTGAAATATCTGGCGGCCCCAATGCTAGCCCTGCAAAATCTCCCTTCTCCATCGTCCCCTTCCGCGCCCAGATTGCTCAAATCCCTAATTCGCCGCCAACCCAAGCAAAGTTTGAATCGACCCTCGTCTCGTCCCTTTCCACACCTCTGTGCCGAACAACGCCGATGAAGACGACGATCGCGCTTCACCACCGCACCAGAGCTACCTCATCTACGCCCTCGTCCACCGCACCGGGTGGTCCACCGACAATGTCGGCTGCCGCAACCGACGTGCCTCCCACACACCGACTTCCACCGCATCCGGTGCGCTTCATCGTCGCCGTCTCCCAGCCCACCGGGGCTACTTCACCGAGCACATCGTCGTGCCCCCACCCCTCGAGGCCGTTGGGGCTTCACCAACGGTCTCGTCGACCACATCGTAGTGCTCCGCTGTCACTCAAGATCTGCATCCGTGCGCGGCCAGCCAACGCCAGCGCATCACCCTCAACGGCTCTAAAGTGACCCGCACTCTAGCTAGGCGAGCATGCCTAAACGCCGGCCTGAACTAGGTATCCACACATCACTCCCTTGTGCACTGTTCCGATGATGTTTGGATATCCTTTCTCTGCTCTCTTAACTTACACGCCTATCCAACTCTGACTTTAACTCTTATTTCTTCTGGAGATATCATCTGAAACAAGCAAATCCATTTTTTTAGTGAAGCATGACGGCGCTACGGGATCCGGTACACATCCTGCACACCCGTATAACCTTGTAAGTATCTGTCCTCCGGTACAACAGCAAGGTCAATTCCTCTTATTTGATCATCCATTCGCCATGTCAAAAATGCAGAGGGGGGTGCAAGGAGCACAAGGCCTGCACATCCAAGCAAGTGGTAACATGGACATGTAAATGGAACATCCCAAGCGCAAGCACAGCTGCAGTGAGCCTGTACAACGAGCTAGCGTAAGTCCCTGCATTTCATTTAATTCGTACAGGCATTCGTGTATGATTTGTGTGCAGTGGCAGATCCATGAATTCAAGTTACTAGGGGAGAACATTTAACTTAAAAAATACGAAGGCACTTACACTCCGGAAATCAACATAACTTGAGAAATGTGAAGCTACATGCACTTTGAAAACCAGTTGACGATCCAAAGTAGTTCAGATTATAAACACTAAATGATGCAAGCACCAAAACACACAAAATGCAACATGGTGTACAAGGACTACAAACATGGTGTGTACTTGATTGAATTATTCGTTCTCTGACTGAAAATATCGAAATGTAATTGCACCTATAACCAGTGCGCAAACTGCATATCAATATATCTATCATGCACCAGTATGCCAATAGTTTCAAACAACAGATTAGAAAGGTATTTATGCTACGTTGTCATGATACGGGGACTTTCTGGTAGATGGCCTCGACGTTTCCTCAAGCCATGAAAATGCACTATAATTTGCTTGTCATCAATGCCTGCAAATCTCTATGTCTCTCTCAACATAGCAGATCATGATTAGACACTAAATCCTTCAATGGGAGCTTGCAAAATGCTTGCATTAGATGCCTCATTAGACACTATATGTTCATCACTAGGAGCATGTAAAATGTTTGCATAAAATCCTTCATTACCAGTCTGTTCATTAGACACCTCAGTCTCAAGAACAACATGAGCTTGGATGTTTGCACCGGAAACTTGATTAGATTCATCAGATTCAGTCAGTTCAGTATTGATTGGGGGAGTTATAAAATAAGTAGAAATTGGTTTCATTTTCTCATAGATTCCCTACATACAAGCAGTTTTACAACACCGTCAGGTTTAACTATTGGCCATAAATTGAAGAGTTGAATTAGATATAACTAGGGATGTGATATACCTGCTCGTTGCGCATGCTACTCTAGCAAGCTGCGACTGTCCGTTTCCGCAAGCTCGATGCCATGCCCGTGCTGCCGCTGCTGCCTCCCACGCAGGCTACACCCAGGGTTGGATCTTCATCTTCTTGTCCTTCCGTTCGCTTGAAGCCCGGCGACCGCCCTCCAACGAGGGCGCGAGGAAGTGCTGTGTCGGTCTGTCCGGCGGCGGCTAGGTTAGGAGCGAACCAGACTGGAGGCTGGAGCCGATGAATTGGGATATTTCCTGCTGTCGATCGATATGGGAGGCGCTCATTTGGGCTGCGAGCCTGCTATAGGGCCTGCCTTGCACTTATGTTATTGGCCTATCCAAATTGAAAAAAAATTCTTCATTTTTTACATTGCCTGCTCGTGCGTTGGGACGAACAAAACTAGCCTGGGCCAACCTGGACGACTCAAACTTGGTGCACACTTTCGAGCCACCCGAGGCGGCTGCCCATACCAGCCCCTATGGTGGCGTCGGCCCTTTTTGCGTGTATGATAGGGGTAGTGAAAAATATTCTAGTGGCGCTTTTGATTTACCCACATAATGGTTGAATTGCTTGTTTCTATGAATTGAGTTCGCCAATAATGTGAAGGATGCCAGTCTTTTCATCCTATTGTAGATTGCTTAGATCTCGATATGCGAAAAGTAATCACATGAAATATATAGTATTCCCTCCGTAAACTAATATAAGAGCGTTTAGATCACTACTTTAGTTATCTAAACACTCTTATATTAATTTACAGAGGGAGTAAAAGCCAGTGTGATGTGTGTGGCTACAACTAGTCTGACTACACGTCCTCATATAACATATCAATGACGCACCATCTTACTAGATTAACCATTCGACTTACCAATGGAGTGTGAGAAGAAAGAAGTACTGGGACTGCGTATCCAAGCAATTGATGCCACGGACTCCTTCGTACAACCTTGTAAGAAGAAAAGAAGTTGCAGTGTACCTGTACAAAGAACCGACATAAGTTCAGTTACCTGCTTCTCGGAATTTTAGTTAGCCACTTATTGCAAAATTGTTCAATTACGTTGCTTGGCTTAATTTAGTTTGCTACTGATTACATAATGCCACAGCCTATTAATCCTATTATAGACTACGCCTATCATTGTGTTTGATACTTACTGTTAAGAATTACATGTTTGCCTGAACTTAAATAGCTACTTGTTTGTTTAACTGCTTTGCTGCTGCAACAACAGGTTACAATGATGTTAATAACTACTTTTCAGCATCGAATTAAAACTCTTTAATTCCTTGTTTATTTAACTAGTTTGCTGTTATAACTCCGAGTTGAGATGTTTTGCTAACTTCAACTTTTCTGAATCCAATCGGAACTTTAATGGCAAAACAGGTTAGCCCAAGATCAAAGAGCGAGGTCCCCATGGACGTTGTATCATCCCACAGCAGTGGCACCGGCCCAATCGCGCATTATGAATTGCCAACTGCTGATGCTCTAGAGGCTAAACTAGTGGTAGAAATAGATTCTGCTTCTACACTTAGATATGAAGTTGACATGTTGAGGAAGCAAACAACACAATCAGTAGCAGTACTCAAGACAACCATTAAATATTTGGTGGATTTCAAAATGAAGCAAGCTGAGACTGACCACATTGTTAAGGTCCTGAAGGAAAAAAGGAAATTAAATTCCCACTTGGTAAATCATAGGTGAAATGTTCTTTCCATCGTTGAAGAACCTTTGTGTTGTTTGTTCATGTAATCAATCAACCCATTTGTTTTAGAGATCATGTAATAATTGTTTTTTTTGTTTTTTGGTCTGTAATTTTATTTGAGCACAAGTCTGTATTAATTGATAAGACTCAGAGACATTTCATTTTGATTGTTGTGCCAGACCTACAAATATGCCAATCGGGCTGAATGTGCATTCAACAATAATAGTAGTATAGATAGACCATAAGTGGCACGCATCGGAAAGGGCCAAGATGCTGTAGTAGCTTGGCTAAAAAAATTAAGTTGTTGTAGTAAAGAAAAGTACAGCGGCCTGGCTTATGTATGTTAGTTGATATTATTGATCCATATACTATATAAGTGTTTATATGTCTGTTAGTTCTGTACATTCTTGGTTGATTGACTCGGTATTTCAATCTTGATACATCGCTTGTGTACATATCTAAATGGGAGTACACATTATGCTGCGTGTGACATTTGAGTTGGACATGAAGTGTTCCAAATATTCGAATTCACCTTAAACTAGATTCTAGCTTCTGAATTTGAGTATCGGCATTTGTAAACCATATTCATATATGACAGTGGAATACATCTTTGTTGTCCTTTTGAAGATATATAAAAACACATAGAATGATTTATAAAGATTCGTATAGGAATAAAAAATGGATTTGAATTTAGTTGCCAGGGTAAACGTGGATGCTTATTGTCACAAAATTCGAAAGAAGCGGCAAAATGTCCACTCCCACGTCGGCTGCCCGAAGCCAAGTGTTTGGGAGATGGAAATTACTGTCTACCCATTACATGGACAATCCATCGGCCCGATTTCCACTGCTCTAAATAGGGGTAGGATAGTAACTTGAATTAGACGTGACACGACCGCCTCTGAGCCCATTCCGGCATGGTGGCCACCAAACATGGGCGGCAAAACACATTCGATTCAAGCTCGTCTGAAAGACCTCTGTTTCTCCCTCCATTTCCCCATTCATACACGATGGGCGGCAAAACAAACTCGACTCGGCCAAAATTGATGTAGGTTAATATTTTCAATAGGCGCGGGTTTGTAACTTCACTCAGACGTGACACAACCGCCCTACCTGTCAGCCCCGTTCATACCCTATGGGCGCCAACCATGGGCGCCAACCAGCCTCTCCTCCCCCGAAATCGCTCTGGGAAAATATTGGCGAGATGCGAGATTACCATCGTATCCCCAACCGACGAGACGTCCAAATTTTAAACGGGGGCTAAGTTCGTAACTTTCCCATATTTCATATAGGTGCGTCCCAAAAACAGGGTTCCCCGTACCTCTCCCTCCATTTTCCCATTCACACACCGTCCGCGCTAGAACACCATCCCCACAGCAGCCTCCGTCCGCCACCCCATCCATCGCCGCCGTCCTCCACCACATCCATCGCCGCCGTCCTCCACCACATCCATCACCACCGTCCTCCACCATGCTGGAGCGCCTACCAAGACCGCGTCGTCCACTGTTAGAAATGGATGTTTCTCATCCACGCCGACGGACCAAGAGCCTTGCATCACGTCCTCTCGCTTCATCAGCGCCATCGTCCTCTTTGCTGGGGCCACTCACACGACCTTCTCTTCCACCGCAATGGGACTTATCCCCCGATGCACCCGTCTACCGTTGCAGATCTGCTTCAACGCCACCGACAGCCATCGCACCCCCGATGCCTACACAGCACCACAAGAGAGGTGGTACTTCATATCTCCTCAACCTTTTGATCTCAACCATAAAATAGATCTTAACTTAGTTACTCTACTGTCTTTTGAGCTCTTAGAATTTAGTTCTTAGTTCAAAGCAAACAATGGTTGCTAAATATGATTTCTCTGGTTTCCCCCTTTTATGATAACTATACGATCAGAATACGTGCTTCGTGTCATAATAGCACTGCTCGACCCATCAAGCTAAACAAGCTTAGTTGTTCAAATACGAATATGATATTATTAAAACAGATTCGTTTAATTGGTCAGCTAAATGTTCCTAAATTAGTTTCGAAAATGCATGTTCGCCCCTCGGGTGTGTATCTCTATAGGGTGCCCACGGTGGGCCGGCCCACCCTGGGATTTTGGGTCGTCCCAGGCCCTGATTCCCCTCTGTTCTGCTGCGCGCTTCCGATCTCTACTCGCCCCCAGCCGCCTGCCTCACCGGCGACTTGCCGTCCCCGAACGACATGACTCTAGGAGGATACGCCGGACTAACAGGAGGCCATGAGCCGCAAACCCAACAGCGTCACCGCTGCCCGGGCGCGCCGCCATGCCTATCTTCCCAGTCCGTTCAGGGCTCAAGCGTGCAACACCCACTAAGCCAACCCGATTTATCCTGAGATAATTCCTCAACACTCAGCAGCCACTCCTCATCACCTATTTTCTAATTGATTCATTACTCATTAGGCAAGACAGTCATTAGGCTTTGTTGTGTGCTCAGTGCTACCTATACTTAATGGTTTAGATGTATTTCAGCAATCTTTAGTACCTGTAAAGTTCACAGGGTTTTCAAAATTCCGGCCCTAGGAACAGACACTAGTCATTTTGGATTGTTAATCGTAGTGACATTGACGCAGATTACTACTGCAAGCTAGGTTTGTTGACAATTTTACTTGTCTTTCTTACTCATTCGATATAATATCCAATTATTCACGTAGATTAGTTGCAAACAATAAGTTCTAGACAAACTTCTTGATTCATATTTTGGACGGTCTCTTACTGCAGTTACAATTCTGCATACTTTTCCTAGTAAGCTCACAAGTAAATGGTTGATTCACTACATCTATGCTTGCCTTGTCATATTTGTTGTCAATATTCTTTTAGAGTGGACCACCCTGTTTCTAAATACTGCAACCGTAGACATGAGTGAATAGTATTTCTCTATCTGATATCTTCCATCATGTGTGGGCAACGAACACTTCATTGTATAGAAAGAAAGTGTCATTTCCAGCTTTTACATAGGCTTCGATCTTTTACATGGAATACAATCTGCCTACTTGCTTTGTGTCGCACTACCAACACTCCACCCTTGAAGTTAAACAGTATGCCACTCATAATTCCTTAGTTTATTTGTTCAAATACAAATTTCATATGATTCTAATGTTCCTACTTCAGTTTTGAAATGTGTGTCTACCTGTTATAGAGACATAATGGGTTTGTATTTCTGTGTGTGGTCTGGTCAGCATGGTTGGGGGGTGAACTTTGCATATGCAGGGGTTTATAGGGAGACACTCTTTGAGTTGAATCCGCAATGCATTCCATAGATAATCTGACTACTTTTTATGTTTTCATGAATCTCAGATTCTGAACAGCATCATAATGATTATGAGCTTGCGCGCATGAAAAGAATAAAGCAGAACAATGCCATGGATGTCAAACTTGGCATTAAGGGACTGAAATCAAGTCTGAATGCAATGTAGTGCAAACGCTCTCCACCTACAGATTCATGCTCAGAATATGATCATAACTATGATTCTGAGCTAGAGGCATACCTAAGTCAATGTAGCTCCCTAGTGGAGGAGTCAGAGGAAGATGCCCTATCTTATTCACCCATCAAGGTGCTTGCTCTAACTTTCCAAGGTTATATTTATTGTACATATCTTGCAACTGATGCTTTGCATTGCTTCTACTTTGTTGAACTGCCATTAGCTTAGTTTACACATCGTGTATGTGAATACACCCTGCCTATCCATTTTCAGTACAAATTCCATCTGTCATCATACCATATTTATCCATTGAAATGCTGTTCTTATGTATCAGACGTTCAAAAGGAAGAGGGCGATTGCTGATCGTGGAGGAGCACACGCAAAGTATTTGGAAAAGGTAGTGGCACCTGATAAATCAAATAGCCCAATAGGTGTAGTTGCAATATCACCTGACCCACAAAACACCCCAACTCTAGCAGACTATAGCCCTACTACACTGGTCATTTCTGATGCCCCAACTCAGCAGACCCCAACTCAAGCAAACATTATGATTATACCAGCTGACATAGCACCAGCTCTACGACGCAAAACCCCCATTCCAGCAAAGAGTACACCAAATCCAGTTGCCAAATCCCTTTTCGAACCAGAGAGAGCCCCAATTGCAGCAAATAGGACCCCTGTTCCATTTCTTCACAGTTTAGAAGACAAAGCTTACATTGTTGTCAGGAACTTTGTGCGCATCTTTCCTTCATGGAAAGATTATACCACAGACACAAAACAATTACCAGTCTTCCTCCGAAACTTACGCGTAAGTAATGTACTAATGTTATTCGTGGTCATTGTTGCATATGTTTCTGCTGACAAAAGACACAAGATTTAATTCTTTTAAATAGGCGAGGACCAAACATGATTGTGAAGACGAGAAAGGGTAGGTTGCGCTTTTCAAGCACTCGTTGATGAAGTATCATTCCTACCCGAGGCAAGCGCACTTCGATGGCAAGCCTCTAAACGAAATTTCTATAAAGTCTCTGGTGCTACATTTATCCGACGGTGACTGGAATAATCTTGTTACACATTGGTCTCGGCTGCAGCGTAAGGTACTATCTATGATATCACATCACAATTTGAGCTACATTTTTGCATTTGCCTTAACGTCTCACTTGTACGAAAACTGTTAGCAGAAGAACATTCATTCTCAAGGGACCACAGAATCTCGCAAGTATACTGCACACTGCATTGCTCTTGTGAGTAACTCTTGCCTTGTATGACCATACTTACTTTCATAGCTATTTGATTATGTAGCATCACTGCACATGTTAGCCTCGTTATCGTCCATTTGGTGGACATTATAAGATCTGTATGGACTCTTACATAAATTTAGAATCAACCCAATGCTTTTGAAGAGGTTTAGCTCTGCAATCCTCTTGTAATGACTGAACGTCGTCTATCACTGTACTTACATTAACAGCTACTCCCTTCGTACCATAATATAAGAACGTTTTGTACAGTACAACAGTGTTCAAAACACTCTTGTATTATGGGAAGAGGGATTGGTTCATTGTGTAGCATTTTGCATCTTATCTCCCTCGCCCACCATTTACTAAAAAAGATCAGATCTATATTTAATCTTACCAAAAAGTAGAATACACAGACAATGCCAATGCAGAAGTGTAGCCCATTGCTCTTGTCAGTACATTTTGTCCTGTAATGTTTGTACTTCCAGGGATTGGTAGTTAATTATGTAGCATCAATCTGCAACTTATCTTCATTATCCTCTATCCCTTCCAGTATTATCATATCTATAATTACTCTCTACAAAATGTAGAGTACAAGCAATGCTTATGAAGAAGATTCTGTGCTGAAATTCTTGAGTTATCCTTCCCTTGACATGGAGAAGGGCATTATAAAGCCAGTGTTAACTGTTAATATAAGCCAGTCCTTCTAAGGCCTTTATCCTCAATTGCTGTTTAATTTGCTCATACTCCCTATCGTTTACTGCTGTTTAGTTTGTTGTTTCTACCAAAATGCATGTTCACAAGAACCGTAAGTTCTAAGTTTTACTTGTAAAACCAAATTCCTTATTCAATACTCCCTATAAGTATGCTTGTTTTTGTGGATCTATAATCCAGTGTGTGGTGAAGCAGCCCACGTTTGCACCTTGTCATCTCCTATTTTATCTTACTGATGTGGCTAATGATATGAACAACATGCCATGCACATTAACCAAAATAGATACAATGATTTTCTTTTCCCTTCATCTATGCTTGTTATGTTGACATGCTAATCCAGTAGTGTGGTGAAGCTCCCCGCATTATGAACAATGCCAAATTATGTTGATATTTTGAACTTACTCTTTATTTTCTAATATGGAATTGGATGGAATTGACAGCACAGTTATCATCTTTGTTTATACACGTGCAAAACATGTCATCTCTCTTCTTTGTTTCAGGGTGATATGCCTGATGGCATGCACAAGTCTGCTGAAGGCTGCGAGACAAACCCAACATGTATTGCAGCAAAGAAGGTAAATCATCTTAAAGATAGCGAGACAACCCCAAAGTCTTGTCTTGATGCAGTGTTCAAGTTACTTGAGACTAGCAGTCAGACAAGCTCACATAATTCGTTGTCTGAATGAGTTCGCCTTCTTCAGTCCCAAGTTCTAGCAGAAAGGCATTCTACAACTCAACTTCGACTTGAAGTCCTATCTCTAAGAAAGATTGCAGAGAACACCAATGAGAACCTCATCGCTAAACAGCTACACCTGGAAGCTATGACTGACATGCTAGGCCGGTCTCACAGCCTTGCTCAGCAGCTTGCGCATTAGTTCCCGTGCAAGGCTAACCTTTCTTGAACTGTCTTGGAAGTGGTCTCGTTTCAGTATTATTTTGTTACGCTGCAATGGTGACCAGTTTTTGTAATCTGCTTCTTCATTTCACGTTATTATCACTGGTGGCGAACTTCGATGCCCAGTGGATGTAATATACCATAAATCCTTTATTGTATAGTGTAGGTTTATTCTTAGTTACTATGCCGTAATTTCTTTATTGTATAGAGTAGGTTTGTTCTTAATTCTTACTTTACTGCCATCATTCGCTATCTGAAAAATAATGAGATGTAGTCGACTGGGCTGAAACATTCTCCTCTAATGGGCCCGGTGTTTAGCGGGCCTCAATTGGATCGGCCTGCATCTTTCTTGGGGCCGAATCATTGGGGCCTTCACACTTTGCACGCGGCCCACAACTTACACCAGCCTATATTTTAGTTGGGACTTTTGTGGACCCAGCGCTTAGTTTGGCCCAGGTAGTGTTGGGCCATTAACAGGCTGAATATTGTACTAGCCTGTTACGGCCCAGATGAAACCATGGGCCTTTAGCAGGCCGAAATTCATATTGGGCCTCAATTTTCACTAGTCGTCGACGGGCCTCCAGCAGGCTTAAATATAGACGGGGCCTTTTTGGGCCCAGTTATATCACGAGCAGTTACCAGGCCGAAACATATCTCGGGCCTTACATGGCCCACTGATATCACGGGCCTTTAAGAGGCCGAAAGCTTAGTACAGACATCAACGGGCCGAATTATGCGACAGGCCTTTAACATGCCCAAAGTCACGTTGGGCCTAACTGTTGCCACCTTTATCACGGGCTGTTAGTGGGCCCGATGTCCTACCGGACCATATATGGCCCATGGGCAGCACGGGCCATTCCCAGGCCGAAAGTTACACCGGGCTGAAATGGGCCCATGTCTACATCGGGCCTCTAACAGGCCGAAAGTCACTGGGCTGTAATTGGGCCCAAATGTTCGGCGAACAATTAATGGGCCAGATCTGGCTTCCGGCTGTAAATGGGCCCAAATAGTCGGCGAACAATTAACGGGCCAGATCTGGCTTCGGGCCGTAAATGGGCCTTTATTAGGCAGGCTATTATTGGGCTGGCCCACTAGTACGTGAGTAAGTACTACATGCCTTTGACTGGGCCGGCCTTTTTAACCTATATGGGCCTCTGTTGGGCCGTGCCACGTGTCGACGTATCATAGGCGCTTTGGGTCCATTGAGTGGATGATATCTGTCCCAACGGTGAGCCGACACGTGTTTCCTCCAGCCAATGATGATTTTACACGTGGAAAATCCCCATTGGTCGGGGCTGTTAACGGGTTATTGGATCCTTAACGGTGTTCCGTTATGGTGGATGCCACATGTCGGTCACCCTTGACGAAAGCACTTCTGTGACGCGCGATTTATTATCATGGAAGTGGACACTTCCGTGATGATAATTTTGGTAATGTCATGGAACACTTCTATAATAGCACATGTATGACTATCTTGATTCTGTCATAAATTTGTCATGGATGTACATGCATGAGAGAAAACGTGACCTACTGTGACAAACATGTATCATCACGGAAGTGTATTTTCTTGTAGTGTGTGTAATACAGAATATCGTAAAGAGTTTATACTCATACCCAATTACTTAGTCTTCTTGACATCTTAATTTTTTTTAAATCTGCATACCTTGCGTTTCATCTAAATGCTGATTAACGCGGCCGAGGTCCACGTTGGCCAACAAAAGCTTGCGATTTAGTTCGGCAACCTTTGCATCTCGTGCAGCTGCCGTAACTAGTGAATCATGTTCAAATAACAGAAGCATAACAGTTCAGCTCTATAACATGCTATACTATGGATACTTCGTCCGATTCTGTTCAGAATCACACAAAGCATCAAGGTCTACTGGCTGTATACATGCATATAAAGGAAATAAAAGTTCCATAAAGAACATTAAATTGCTTACCTCAAAGCCTGTTAACAAGTTGTTGAAGGCTTCATTTAGTCCGCCTTTGATAGACTGAATCTTCTTCATCACCTCACCCATCAGGGTGCGGTGCTCCTCCACGACGGAAGGACTCTGAAGTGCTCCCTCCAGAGGGTTCGACGCCTCCAGATTGACCCGGGCGCCGTCGTATCCACCCCCGCCTTGGCAATCTGGTCTTCGGACCCTGGAGCCGCGCTAGGCTTCAGATCAGTATTCGGCGGGGCCCCAGACTGTCTGGGCCCCCCATCTTCGGTCTCCATGGGGATTGTCTCCCCATGGTGAGCGGCATCCGAGAAGTTACCCTTGGTCGCCTTGTCACTTGCCCCGCCCCCATCTCCTTGAGGGGAAGACACCCGCTGGGAGGACACTTCGGTGTCCCCGCCGATCACGGGCGATGGTGCACGGACGAGCGGGTCACTCTTCATCTCTCCAAGTGCTAGAGAGTTCCCCTCCAATTAGGAGGCATTGGGGTGTGCTTGGGGAGGGCTGTAGGTCAGCAGGTGAGAAATACTAAGTAAGCATCAAAATACCTAACAAACAAGGTGCAACAATTAATATATCCGGAGAAACTTACGTTTCGGTCGGGGGTTTCTCTTTGGGCTTCACCACAAAGCAATATTCGGATGATGAGTCCGACCGAGCAGAGAGGTTCAGCCTCCTCCGGGGTGCGGTCGTATCCACATCAGCGGCAACCGCCCTCTTCGTCCCCCTGTCTTGCGCAGGGGGCTCTTCTTCTTCTTCTTCTTCGTCATCCTCCTCCTCTTCAGAGGAGTGGATGTTGATCTTCTCGGACTTCTTGTCCGTCGGGCGGGGGCTGCTCTCGGCCTCCTTACTATTCTTCTTGGGCTTCTTGACCGGCGCCTTGTACGGCGTCGGGACCAGCATCGCCGTCAGTCGAGGCGATTCTGGGTCTTCAGGCAAAGGCGCCGGACACTTAATCTGGATTGCCTTCTTTGTCCAGCCCTATATATCACGCAAAAACTCAAAATCCTATTATCATTAAATAAGAAAGGGGATATATGTTCGGCAGAATTTTCTATTACCTCTGGGACGCTGAACGCGATACTATAGCCCGCGTCCTCGGTTTCCTTCGGCCACTCCTTCTGGCTCTTGAAGAGATTCTTCCAGATCTCTTTGTGCGTGAAGCGAAAGAGATGCTTGGGAGGCCAATCTCCTGCCGGATCGAACTCCCATAGGGAGGAGTCCCGGCTTTGGCAAGGAAGGACAAGCCAGGCCATCATTAGTTGGACCATAGTCGAGAGCTGATAGCCCTTGGAAATCACGCCGGACACACGGCCCTAGAGTGTCGTCACCTCAACCTGATACCCCAAGTTCAGACTCATATCGGTCCAAGAGGTCAACCTCTCCGGGGGTCCAGATCTGAAAGCAGGTTCCGCCAACCATTTAGTGTCGCAGGGTTAAGTGATATAGAACCACTCCTGCTGCCAGACCTTGTTCGTCTCCACAAATGACCCTTTTGGCCAAATCGCATTCGGGAGGTTTCTTATCATAGCACCCCCACTCCGTGTGTTGCCCGTCCACCACCTTCAGCTTCACGTTGAAGGTTTTGAGCCATAGGCCCAAGTGTGGAGGGACGCGGAGGAAGGCTTCACACACCACTATAAAAGCGGAGATTTGGCGAATTGAGTTCGGGGCAAGATCATGGAAATCTAGCCCGTAGAAAAACAACAAACCCCAAACAAAGGGGTGGAGTGGGAACCCTAGCCCCCAGACAAAGTGTGAAAGAAACATGACTCTCTCACCTGCGTCTGGGACGGAAACCACCTGGCCCTTGGCAGGGACTCGGTGCGCAATGTCAGCAGCGAGATAGCCCGCGCTCCAAAGAACCCCCATGGTTTTCTGAGTAACCGCGGAGGCCTCCCACTTGCCCTTGGCGCCGGATCCATCCATTGCTGGAGAAGGAAGTAGTGGTTGAGGAACGAAGAACGGTGGGCGCAAGAGATGAGGATGCTAGGGCTAGGAAGATTGGAGAGCTTGATCTTGTTGAAAGCGTGGGGCTGATGAAAGGGATTGGTACCCTTTTATAACACTGTGAATACAGAACGTCCCTCCCCCCACATTAGCCATAAACCACGCCGGTTCCCAAAGCGGTCGTGCGTAATGCGCGGTTTGGATGCTCACGTCATGTTTATAAGGATCCCACAATAAGCGGGCATGATCTCTACTCTGATAAGACGTGTCAATGGGGTTGTACCTCGAAACGTGAAACTAGGACCAAGTAAAATGGTTCGGTATGTTAATTGGATGGACGCGACGCTTCACCAAAAAGTTGTTAGTGAAGACACAATATTGGTTTTCTTTCGATGCCTTGCCTTCGAGGCTAAGGGTTGCACTAACCATGCAGAGCTTAACACAATACACCTTTTGCAGAAGATATATTTGGAAGAAGGAACCAGCATTGCTATGTCGAAAACAATACGGAAGCCGAACTCATCGTGATCGAAGACAGGTTCAGGGGCTACTGAGGGAGTCCTGGATTGAGGGGTCCTCGGGTGGTCGGATAACTCATGGTGGGCCGATCTAGTGGGCCGTGAAGATCATTGTTGAAGATCGTCTCTCGTATCCTGATAGGACTCCTGTATTTGTATAATGGCAGGTTTTAGGTTCGGGTGTAATATTTCCTTCCTCTGCAAGATGGTTATGTACAAACCCTAGGCCCCTCCCGTGCATATATAAACTGGAGGGTTTAGTCCGTAGAGGCAAGAGAGTCATAACATCCTCATATGCTAGACTTTATTGTTTAGCCATTACGATCTCGAGGTAGATCAACTATTGTAATCATATTCATCCAGATTAATATAGCAGGAAGTAGGGTATTACCTCGATCGAGAGGGACTGAACCTGGGTAAACATCATGCCCCCAGCCTCCTGTTACCATCGATCCTCATACGCATAGTTCGGCACCCCCTACCCGAGATCCGCCGGTTTTGACACCGACACCTAGAGACTCGTAGTATCAAGCTTCGCACTCTGGAAAATCTATCGTACACAAACAATAGCATACATAAGCACACAAGCACGAAGATGCAAAGAAAAGATTCAGAAAATTCAAAAACAAGCAAATAGCTCTTTCAAACAGAAAACAATTTTCAACAGTACTTAATTATGTGGATTAGATCTTAATAGAAATTTTAGGTCAAGAGCTTCGATTGGCAAAAAGAATCAACTTAAACGGAGTTACGAAACTCAAGATACGATCAAGAAATTCAAATTCAAATCTGTTTGAATTCAAAATCTAAAACTTTCAAAAATAAATTTGAGTTGTTTTGATGGATAGATGATATCAAACTGAAAAGTTTGGCGTTGATATCATCGAATTCAGACAAACGAGCAAAAAGTAATGAGGGTTTGAAAAACAGGGACTAATGTGTACTATTAAATCTAGTGAATAGGTCCTTGGTATAAAAATAAAAGAAAAAGAAAAAACTACCGAACGAACATTCGCTACAGAACCTAATACAACGAAAACATTTGCTAAACCGATCTAAATAGAAAACATTCTCTAAATAAATAATAAAAAACAAAACGGTCTTTAAAAAAACCGAAAAAACCAGATCGGTTCGGCGGCGGTTTTTACCGGCGAGGTGGCGGTTCGACGATGGCGGGTTTCGACTGCGGCGGCGACTCCGGCGGCGGCGGCTTCACGGGGCGGCGGAGCTGCGGCGCGGCCGGCGGCGGCAAGTGGTAGCGGCGGAAGGCGAGGCGGCTGCGGCGACTTGGGGAGAAGAGGGGCCATGGCCGGCCCTTTATATAGATGGGGTGCGGCGGAGATGTGGCGTGGAGGAGGGGCAAGGCGGCGGCGGTGTCTGACGGGGACACGGTGGCGGTGGTGCGTACGCCGGCCGGTCTCCAGTCGGAGTCCGTCGGTGCGGCGGGCGATGGGCCGGCTGGGCTGGCCGGCCTGGTGGCTTGTGCAGCCGGCCCAGTTCGGTCGGCCCAAATTTTTTAAAAATACTTTTCCAAAAGTACGAAAAATTAGAAAAATGTAATAAATTTTTTAAAAATACTTTTCCAAAAATTTATTAGCAGACAATGCTAATGTCACATAAAAATTAGAAAAATTATGTCAATATCATATATGTGAAATTGTTTCATATATGTGAAATTGTTTCTATATCATAATTTTACATATATGCTGGCTAACTAAACAGGATAACATGACACAATTTTACATATATGATGGCTAACTAAACATGATAGAATGACATACTTCAAAATATGATGACTATATATGTAAACAAGATGACATGATATAACTATACGAGGTGTCTATTAAAGTGGTTGGCATGCCATAATTCACGTACATGCCGTCGATGGACACATGTTGACGTGATATAATTCACGGATAAAATGTCATAATTCAAAATATGATGACTATGTAAACATGATGAGATGATATAACTATATTATGTCATTAGAAAATGGATTGACATGCCATATTTCAGATACATGCTATCTATGTAAACATCATGGCATGATATAATTCAAATATATGAGTTATATATTAAGCAAGTGAGTAGAGGGCAATCGCATATATGATGTGTAAGCTAAGCAGATGGCACTCAATATTGTGTATATGATGTAAAAACTAATCATTGCAAGACAACATATGCATGATATGAGTAATATAACCGTACCAAGTTTGAGCATACACCTCAGGGGGGAAATATGACCTGTTATCTGTCTCTGAATCCTCCTCTGGGGATCTATCTATAACCAGCAAGATATCTGCTTCAGCATGTAGCATTGGCTGCTCTGTAGAACTTGTTTTCACTCCAGATTTTCCATCACCAATTCAAATGGCCGATGCACATGAAGATTAGTTAAATATACAAACATTCTCGACAAATGGAATACGTAATACAAAAAAGGATGTTAAGTGATGCTTGGGTAAAAACATGGCATTGCATAATTCACATATATAATGTCCTGCAACAAGAGGACATTGCATAATTCAAATATATGGTATTTACACACTAAATATGTGGTATTCACACAAAGCATGTCTAAACTAAGGAAATGACATAGCAATGCAAGACACCATATGCACAATATGAGAAATATAACCTCGGAGGAGGAATAGGACTAGGCATCTGTCTCTGAATCCTCCTCTGAGGAGCTATCTGTAACCAGCAAGACATTGGCTTCATTAGATAGCATTGTCTGCTTTGAAGACCTTGTTTTTACTCCAGATTTTCCCCTTACCATGTGGAATGGCTGATGCATAGGAAGAGCAATTCAATGTACTAACATTATTAAAAAATGTAATAAAAAAGGATGGCATGATATAATTCACATATAAGATGACTGCGATGGCATTGCAAAATTCACATATATGATCCATGGCTAAACAAGATGGCATTGCATGATTCACATATATGATATAGAAACTAAACATATGAAATTCACATAAAGCATGTCTAAACTAAGAAGATGACATATTTGACGTGTAAAGTAAGCAATGCAAGGTGCCATATACATGATATGACCAACATCAGCAGACCAAGTTAGAGAAAAGACCTGAGGGGTTAAACAGGAGTGGTCTGCTTCCTCTCAATCCCCTCTGAACAATTATCTTCCTGTTGATTACAATGTGGAACGGTGGGAAGGGGGCTGTCTTTGCGCCCACCATTGAGCGACGTCTGCATAAAAGTTTATTGCCAAACAAGCCTCGTCTATTTTGTTCTACATGTTCACTACCATTGTGTAAAATAACTGACATGCATAGGAATAAAACATAGTGAGATTATGTAAGGACTGCATGCAGAAATCCAGAGTGATGGTAGCTACTTATGGATAGACCCAAAATCAATGATAGCAGGTAGATAATAGCTTTAGTTAAAAAATACAGATACTGGCTCCTTTACTATTTGTTTCCCACCCAACATGAAACACATAATAGACACCGGAGATTGGCCACATAGTAGACAGATACTAATCGTCGTTGCCCCGATATGTACCCCACAACCATTTAAAAACTCAGGTTTGAGCACTAGTTTGGACCAGCCTTAGAGTTTAAGAGGTGAATATGACGATAAAGTAGCAGGTTATATTAAGCGATTCATAACGTAAGCAAACACGAAAGAGTGTGACCTCTCTTGCGGACCTGTGTAGTCCTCAAGGGCCTCTACTCAGTTGATGATGGTAATGCTGTTGTGGTGGTTGCCGGCGGTGAGGAAGAAGATCTGAGGTGGCGAAAGATAGTATGGAGGGTGGATCCCTACTGTTGTGGACCCTTCATTTATTGGAGTAGGTGAGCTGGGGTGGACGATGGCACGACAAGAGTGGGACAAACCACACAAGGTTTTGTTTGACACCTATCTGTAATAGAAGTAAATCGGTAAGGGCTCCTTCCAATTGGAGGATTGTAACAACACATGGATAGGAAATACATGAATAGGGTAGAAATGCATATGCAAAATAGAGCATTTGCAAACACATGATTTATGTCAATCTGCGTGTTACATTCACAGGAATTGGAAGATCACATGAATGCCAAGAAGCATGGTCAAATTAAGTCAAACCACAAGAAAATCTATAGTTATAATGCTATTATGCTACTATCACTTAGTCTTGTTCTTCATGAATAGGAATTTGAAAAGAAGGGCCAAGTGGATATTTAAATTCCTACGGTTATTCTTTGAAAGAGACACTAAAGGGAAATTCCTAAAGTTTTCCTTTCATCCATTCCTTTAAAACAAATGCATGAGAATAGTTCTACCATAGCCAGCTTTCCAATTCCTATGTTTTTCCTTTCAATCGATGGAAATTCTAGTAGGCAGGCTTGATCAGGTAATAGCATATAGAAATGTTTTTGTAATACTACTACTTTGGACCCAGGCCACTGTCCTACTAGCTAAACTACCAGGCCCACCTACACATGCACAACTCCAACGCCAGAAATAAATAATGATGGCTTTCGAGAGAGTCCAACACGGATAGCTAACTTCCTAGTACCTCACTCCTTGTCATATATGAGAAACTATTTGTATTTTCAATTACTACGTGTGCTTAGTGGACAATATATATTACTTGCAGAGTAAAAATATATGTGACGAGTGGAAAACCTCTTAGGCAAAGCCATGTCGACCTGAGCACCATTGGGTGGGTCGCTGAGAATGCAGCGGCTGATGTGGGTGTCCGAGGCGGAGAAGGAGTTCTTAGGCATCTGAAGATGGCACCGAGGTTATTGCTCCACTGTGATGGACAGCTTCTTCATTGAAGCAGCTCCGGTGAGGTTTACGACGGTGATGCTAAAGCAAGACAAGAGAGACACCGTTAACCTTAACTGGGATTCTGATAGCATCTCCAATAGATGATGTAAAATACATCACCAAAAAGTGCTAGATGTAAAATACATCAACCGCTCATCTCTGAACTTAACTGTCGAAACTAAATTTAATTGTTGAAACTGAATTTTACCGTCGAAACTGAATTTTCCTGTCAAAACTTAATTTTACTGTCAAAATTGAATGCACTAGTAGCAGAAAAGCAGTAGCAGCGCCCGGAGCAGCAGCGCGTGCGAGAACCGGGGCTGCTGGTTGTGTAGCAGCATCTCAGGTAGCAGTTGCAGGGGTTCGAGCCAGAGTAGGATTTGCTGCTCGTGCAGCTGCAGCGCGAGCAAGACTAGAGCAGCAACGCAATCAAGAGCAAGAGCGGCAACACAAGCAAGAGCAGGAGCACAACAGCGCGAGCGAGAGCCAAAGCAGCAGTAGCTCCGATTGATGTGGACGTCGCTGCCGAGGGAGCGACGCCGTAAAGGAAGTGGCCGGCGACACCATCGTAGATGGACCTGCGCCATGGCGGCTCAGGACCGAGCGCCGGCAGCATCGTGAGATCTAAGCAAGAAGAAAGTGCAATGATTACTGTAGAACCTCTTTGGTGGTGCCGATTAGGCGTCAGCTTCATCTGAGGAATCGGTGATGATGCTGCTCTTCTGGTGGTGCAGGTGAAGACGACGTTGTGGAAATGGAGTGGTGCAAAAGACGAGGGGAACATCGGGGTAGCTCCTTGGAGGTGGATGACGGGGTGGCTGAACCGGCGGGAAGGCGAGATCGACGACGGATCTTCATCCGGTGCGGTGGATGAGGGAGGTCGAGGTGTTGCGTTGGACGACATCGTCGGGGAAGAGGCTTGATGCTTGCTAGAACTATGGCGGTATTTCCACAAAGAGGAAGGGATGATGCATCACTACAACGCTAGGTATTTCCCTCACTGTTGAGCCCAATGTTGTTCTATGTTGATACTAGAATTTTTTTGAAAGCAATAAGAGGCAACTGATATTGTTTCATCCACAAAGGTGGCACGTTCCCTACCAAAACCATCACGCTTGTTGTGAGAAGCTCTGGTTTGTGAGAATCTTATACCCAAACCTGCCCCAAATGGGACAATTTTTTTACCACGGCATGTTGATGTTGCTCCATGATATCATGCCAAGTTTCATGAATTTCTGAAGAGATTTGGATTTACTAGAATTTAAAAACCGGGTATCTCAATGTTTCCGGCCGAGTGACAGGTGGCAGGGTGTTTGAAATTCATTCCCATGTCTTGCATGGGACCTAAGCATGCACCGAAGGACACATATTTGATTTTTCAACCCGTTTATATGCACTTGAGCATGTGCATGTAGTTCAAATTAGAATTATGCACATAAAATGCCTAGAAAACCCAGTTAATGTATAAAAATGTCCAAACGAACCCCGTAAAATTCCAAAATTAGACACATCACTCCTGTTGTTCTATGTTGACAATAGAAATAATTTGAAAGCAATAAGAGGCAACAGATATTGTTTCGTCCCCAAAGGTGGCATGTTCCCTACCAAAACGATCATGCTGGTTGTGAGAAGCTCTGGTTTGTGAGAAGCTTATACCCAAACCTGCCCCAAATGGGACAATTTTTTACCACGGCATATTGATGCGACTCCATGATAGCATTCCAAGTTTCATGAATTTCAGGTGAGTTTTGGATTTACAAGAATTTAAAAACCAGATATCTCAATCTTTGCGGCCAAGTGACGGTGGCAGGGTGTTTGAAATTCATTCTCATTTCTTGCATGGGACCTAAGCATGCACCAAAGGACACATATTTCATTTTTCAACCGTTTATATGCACTAGAGCACGTGCATGTAGTTCAAATTTGAATTATGCACATAAAATGCCCAGAAAACCCAGTTAATGTATAAAAATGTCCAAATGAACCCATAAAATTCCAAAATTAAACACAACACTCAAGTTGTTCTATGTTGACACTATAATTTTTTTGAAAGCAATAAGAGACAACGAATATCATTTCGTCCCCAAAGGTGGCACATTCCCTACCGAAACCATCACGCTTGTTGTGAGAAGCTCTGGTTTGTGAGAAGCTTATACCCAAACCTGTTCCAAATGGGATTTTTTTACCATGACATGTTGATGCCGTTCCATGATCGCATGCCAAGTACCATGAATTTCAGACCAGTTTTGGATTTAATAGAATTTAAAAATTAGGTATCTCAATGTTTGCGGGCGAGTGACGGTGGCAAGGAGTTTGGCTTCATTCCGATTTCTTGCATGGGACCTAAGCATGCAACCAAAGACACAACTTTGATTTTTCAACCCGTTTATATGCACTGGAGCATGTGCATATAATTCAAATTTGAATTATGCACCTGAAATGCGTACAAAACCAAGTTAATGTATAAAAACATCCAAACGAACCCTGGATAATTCTAATTTTTTTTTGACGATGCACCTATAATTGCATGTTCACTGCAGATAAAAGTTCTAGCAATTCCAACACCATCCTTTGCAGTTGTGACCTCATTATGTAATTCAATTCAAGAAAATCAAGTAGATCGCACACAATTTATTATCACCAACCGTGTGAGATGCAACACAAAATATATTGGATCACCGTCGGAGTGTCAAGCCCACTAGCCCGCTCCTCAAATATCATTTCACTGTTCAATTGTCGCGGGTGAAAGATGGGGACGTGGACCATAAAATTTGATGTTGAAACTCATCACACACGGGTTAAGCTATCTGAATCATTTGTGATGTTCACATAACGTACATTGTTCTGAATAAGGGACCGTGTCTGATGACACTTTGCGCGCTAGTTTTTTTGTTGAAGCGATTTCAAAATTTTCAGCTTCCGCGGAAATATCTACCTCCCTGCCCCCTCCCCCTTACCAAAAGCCACATTTCCCCTGTTTCCGCCTTCCGTTCCTAGTTGTAACCTTCACTCCTTGCCTGTGGGTGCATTCTGTTATTGTATATCATGTGAGAAGTAAATCGAATTTGGCTGTTGTCAGGGATATTACTATTAGGTATAAACTGCCCAGGAGGGGCCGGTTCATGCCTATAGAGATCATTACTACTGAAGCCCGGCCGAACATGGAGGAAGGCGCTCCAGTCCAATAATCTTAAAGCCCAAGAGGCGTTAGGGCCCATGATGTGTAAACCGCCATATGATGTGTAAAACTTGTGATGTAAGATAGGAAGAATAGAGACCAAGCCGGATACGTTTATAAGCCGGCCTCGAGACTCTGTAAACCGGACCGGGCGTCACCTCTTATATAAAGGGACGACCCGGTGATGGTTCAGGGCAGAGAACAATAGCTCGAGACACAGGCAAAGCGGATTCGCTCCCTGGTCATCGAAACCCTAGCAATATTACACCAAACTAGACGTAGGCTTTTACCTTCATCGAAGGGGCCGAACTAGTATAAAATCCCTGTGTCCTTGTCCGCTTTAACCCCTTTACGCTAACCCGTAGCGATGGCCTCATGACTAAGTCCTTTTGCAAGGACATCTGCCATGACAAAACCACGACAGTTGGTGCCCACCGTGGGGCTATCGCATGATGGTTTCGAGTTCTTGAAGGGCAGGTTTGAAGGACTCAAGGGCTACGCAGTGGGCCGGATGACTAAGAGTCGTCGCGGCAAGATCTACATCGACGATGCAGGCTGGGGCCCTGAGGCTGATTCAATCGAATACGGATACCGGGTCCCCTTCGGAGGCATCCACGTCTTCATTGGCAAGATCGGCGAACCGGGTCCTGCGCCGGACATCTTCCCCAACATCGTCGAGCCGGCTCAGCGTGCGAGACCTGCCCGGATTCAACCCGCCATGAAGCACGTCTTCGTTGGAGAAGTGCATGGAGTACAAGCCGAGAACGGTCGGACTCTGGCGGTGAGACTGTTGTCTATTCCGGTGACGAATCTTCGTCCAGAGAGACAGAATCCTTATATCTGTTGCGGGACGGCCGATCTGAGGTCTGTTCCGATGGTGACAGTATTCCGGACCCCCTCAATCCGCCAAACCGGGTTGCCGTCTTTATGGCCGGATCACAACCCATGTAGCAGTCATCAACTACAGCGGCGTTAACATCAGACACGGTGGGAGCTAGGGCTGGTGGTCCTGACCCATCGCCGGCTGAAACTTTATCCGTCTTGGTCGATACTTTGACAACACTATTAACAGCAGAAGTAGCCCAGGTCAATAAAGAGCAGCATGATGTGGAAATCGCTCACGTGAAAGGCTGGATAGATCAAGCCAAGTTTGACTTAGCTGCTGAGAAAACCAAGATGGCTGCAAAGCAGGCTGAGCTTGATGCTCAAGCTTATCGACTCATGTTGGATCAGACCGCTTCACACGAGGTAATGATGAGAAGGCAACGATCTCGCCTGCCACCGGTTTATGAGGCAAGGAACCTCTTTAGCACGCCAGGAGCAGGGACCAGTAACGAGCCAGAGATAAACCGGGGAGGAGCGCCTGTCACTGGAGCGCCAGTCTAGCCACCGGCCGCGGAGCCAACCCGCCAGGTTGTACCATCACAGCATGTGCCCACCCCTCCTGGTCATTACTCTAATCCATTGGATAACATAGTCGCCGCCGCTTCACGATTGGCCGCCCTTCCCATTGAAGGAACATCCCCTGTAGCGGTGGAGTCACGACGGGCCAGGGAGTTTTTGGAAATGGAGCTAACCCAACAGCAAGCTTATTCTCACAGCCGTGAGAGGATTCATTCAACCCCTCGCCCAAGCCAGAGTTACACTAGGCGTCTGGATGAACCGTTCGTATCAAGCAGCACACGGAGACGTAAGCCGCCGCGGCGGAATGATCCGGCAGGAGGAGACGCGAATGCTCAGATCATGGTGGATCAGGGCAGGCAACGCCGAGAGGCTGAGTTGGCAGCACATCACGAAGCCCGTCAGGCAACGCCAGTTCGTCCTTCTACCTTAGTTGAACCAGGGGTTATGTCTAGCTCCCTGGGAGTGCCTTGTCTTACTCCCGCTTTGCGCAATGTGAAACTGCCCAAGGATTTCAAAGGACCGCGCAAGGTGCCCAATTACACGACGGATCTATCCCCGGAGGCATGGTGGAAAGTTATGAGATGGCAATGGAGATGCTGGATGTGGATAATGCAGCGTGGGCTAAGTATTTAACAATGATGCTAGAGGGCACAACTCGTACTTGGCTGCTGGGTTTGCCGCCCAATTCCGTCGGATCATGGGCCGAACTGCGCCGCCGGTTTATCTATAACTTCAAGGACACATGCAAGCAACCAATGTCTGTTGTCGATTTAGCTGCCTGCGTTCAAGGAGAGTATGAGTCAACAAGTAGTTGGGTGCGTCGCATGTCAGAGATCCTGCATTCCTGCAATAGCATCAACCCAAGCACATAAGTGGTAACCTTGGAAGGCAATTGCCGGTTTGAACCTTTGAAATTGAAGTTGGGACGGCTTAAGCATAATTGTGATGACATGGGGACACTCATGGGCGCTTTAGTGAAATATACGGACTCAGATAATACCAAATACCCAGACTCCGATAATGACAAGTCAGGGAAGGTAAACAAGAATGGTAAGGCACCACAGCCCAACCCGGCGAATCAAGGATACAACGGCAAGCGTAAAGCGGATAGCAACTCAGATTTTGTGGCCAACACCAATCCTCAGGAGGACGAACAGCACCGTAAGGGTAGACCACCCCCACAAAATGGGAGGCCGCCTACTAATCTGGAACGCCAGATGAACATACCTTGACCGAGGCATGGTACAACAGAAAAGCCAGCTACACACCTCTGGAAGGACTGTTTTATTATGCAGGAAATAATGAACCGGTCTCGATACGACCATAGATCATCCGGCGGATGAGGTCCCGGTTTTCATGGGTCGGGTTATCAAGGTGGTGGATCCGGTTCAGGGTACCAAAGCAATAATGGCAACCACAACGGGCACAATCAGCACAACCAATAGCATGGCCAGGGCGGTTATAACAATCAGGGAAATCAACAGCGCCAACAACTGCAGCAATCCGGATACCAGAATAATCCGAAGGAGCATAGCAGTGGGTAGTATCATGTCTTCACCACGAGCTTATGTAAACGTGAACAGAAGGTTTACAAGAGGGCAGTACATGCTGTTGAACCGGCGGTGCCGCGTTACTTGCGTTGGTCAGAACAGCCCATTGTGTGGAGCCGAGAGGATCACTCGCCCCGGGTTGATAATCTGGGTCAACTAGCTCTAGTTGTGGCACCTCAGGTGGGTGGCTACAAGTTTACCAAGGTGCTTATGGACGGAGGCAGCAGCATCAACATTCTATACTATGCGACCTTCCGGCGCATGGGGCTGACAGATAAGAAGCTTCGGCAATCTAACACAGTTTTTCATGGGGTGGTGCCCGGTAAATCGGCATATCCAGTTGGCAAGATAGATTTAGAGGTCACCTTTGGAGATGAGCATGATTCCAGGTCCGAGACCTTGACCTTTGAAGTGGTAAGGATCAAGAGCCCGTATCACGCCCTGTTCGGGTGGTCGGTTTACGCTAAATTCATGGCGAGGCCGTGTTATGTTTATCTACAGCTCAAGATGCCGAGTCACAAGGGAACTATTACGGTCCATGGGAGTCACAAGATTGTGTTGGAGTGCGAGGAAGGCGATGCAGCCTATGCTGAGGTGGTTTGTGCAACTGAAGAGCCGAAGTTTTATAAAGATAATGTTGATCCGGCAGATATGTCCCCGTTGAAAAAGCCAATTACAGACCATGATCCAGCTTTGAAGTTCAAATTAGCTGAAGAGACTAAACAGGTTGACTTTATTCCTGGCGATTCATCCAAGAAGTTCACAATCAGTGCTAACGTAGATCCGAAATAGGAAAGCACGCTCATCGAGTTCATCCGTGAGAATCGGGACATTTTTTGCATGGAAACCTTCTGACATGCCAGGTGTACCGAGGGAACTCGCTGAGCACACTCTCAACATTGATCCTAAGTTTAAACCGGTTAAGCAATTCCTGCGCCGCTTCAATGAAGAAAGGCGCAAGGCTATTGGTGAAGAAGTGGCCAGGCTCTTAGCAGCATGCTTTATAATTGAGGTGTTTCATCCAGAGTGGTTGGCTAATCCGGTGCTAGTGCTTAAGAAAAACGGCACTTGGCGAACGTGTGTTGATTACACAGATCTGAACCAAGCTTGCCCAACTGATCCCTTTGCCCTCCCCCGTATTGATTAGATCATCGATGCTACGGCAGGTTGTGAGTGGCTAAGTTTTTAAGACGCATATTCAGGTTATCATCAGATCAAGATGGCAGTTAAGGACCAGGAGAAGACGACCTTTATAACTCCCTTTGGAGCCTTCTGCTATGTGTCTATGCCATTTGGGCTTAAGAGTGCCCAGGCAACCTATCAGCGTTGTGTGCAGAACTGCCTTCATGGAAAGATTGGGCGGAATGTTCATGCATATGTGGATGACATTGTGGTGAAATCTAGGAAGGAGGAGACATTAATAACAGACTTGAAAGAAACCTTCGACAATCTCCGGATTTATAAAATGATGCTTAATCCGGATAACTGTGTTTTTAGTGTTCCGGCAGGCAAGCTCCTGGGGTTCTTAGTATAAAACAGGGGAATTGAAGCTAATCCAGAGAAGATCAAGGGGATTACGTCCTTGGCTAAACCGGCGTGCATCAACGATGTCCAATGCGTGGCGGGCCGTATTGTGGCGCTCAGCCGGTTTATCAGCCGTTTGGGGGAGAAGGCTATCCTGCTTTATCAAATGATGAAAAATACAGATAGTTTTGTCTGGAGTTATGCTGTTGATGCCGCGTTTGAAGATTTGAAGAAGCAATTAGCAGAGCCACCGGTCCTTGCTGCCCCAGTGGACAATGAGCCGTTGTTATTATATGTGGCTGCTAATGCCCGGGCAGTAAGTGTTACCATTGTGGTAAGCGTAAGGAGGCAGGCAAAGAATATCCGGTTCAACGGCCGGTTTACTACATCAGTGAGGTGCTCATTGAATCAAAACAGAGATATCCACATTGGCAGAAATTGGTGTATGGAGTCTTCATGGCAAACCGGAAGCTAAAGCACTACTTTCAAGGCCATCCAATCACTGTGGTCAGTTCAGCTCCATTGGGGGATATATTCCAGAACAGAGAGGCTACTGGTCGGGTTGCAAAGTGGGCCATTGAGCTTAGCCCGCATGGATTGAAGTATGTGCCCCGTACTGCGATAAAATCCCAAGCCTTGGTGGATTTCATCAACGATTGGACAGAGTTGCAAGCACGCGAGGAGAAGCAGGATCACACATATTGGACTATTCACTTTGATGGATCCAGGCAATTAGAGGGCTCGGGGGCTGGAGTCATATTAACTTCCCCATGAGGTGATAAGTTCTGTTATGTCCTCCGTTTAATGTTCCCTTGTACTAACAATGCAGCTGAGTATGAAGCTCTCCTCCATGGTCTACAGATGGCCAAGGTGATGAATTTAAGCCGGGTTAAGTGCTTTGGAGATTCAGACCTGGTGGCGTAGCAAGTGTCTGGCAAGTGGGATTCCCAAGATCCACTTATGGCAGCATATCGATGAGAGGTAGATGTTGTTGCTCGACACTTCAAGGGTTATCAAGTGGATCATATAGACCGGCGCAAGAATGAGGCGGCTGATGCATTAAGCCGACTGGGTTCTCAACGTAAACCGGTCCCGCCCAATACCTTCTTGGATGTATTACACAATCCGTCGGTACAGTTACCTTCAGAAGAGGACTGGGCTGTTCCTGATCCAGAGGCACAATTGGTCACGACACTTCATGTTATTCCGGATTGGACGCTTCCCTACCTGGCGTACATGAACCAAGGTGAGTTACCAAAGGACGAAGTCTTGGCCAGACAGATAGTCCGGCGATCCAAGGCAATGACTATTGTCAATGAGGAACTTCATCATTGCAGTATTTCTGGGGCGTTTCAGCGGTGTGTGTCGCCAGAGGAAGGCTGTGATATTCTTAGAGAGATTCATGAAGGAGACTGTGGTCATCATGCTGGTTCAAAATCTTTGGTGGCTAAAGCGTTTCGTCATGGGTTCTACTGGCTGACGGCTCATGCCGACGCAGAGGACTTGGTCAGAAAATGTGATGCTTGTCAGAAGTTTTCACGGCGTGCTCATATACCGGCGCAGGAGTTGAGGATGATTCCAATTACTTGGCCATTTGCGACTTGGGGGCTTGATATGGTTGGACCCTTCAAGAGATCCCATGATAAGAAGACCCACCTTTTGGTGGCGGTGTATAAGTTTACCAAATGGGTTGAAGCGGAGCCAGTAAGTAAGTGTGATGCAGCAACAGCGGTTCAGTTCATCAAAAAGGTGATTTTCCGATTTGGCTTTCCACACAGCATTATAACTGATAATGGTACCAATCTATCCAAGGGGGCTATGGAGGAGTTCTGTCAACGAGAGCACATCAGCCTTGATGTATCATCAGTAGCTCACCCTCAATCTAATGGCCAAGCTGAAAGAGCCAATCAAGAGATCTTGAGAAGCATCAAACCCCGGCTTATGGTTCCTTTGCAGATGACACCGGGTTGTTGGGTGGAGGAGTTACCATCTGTGCTATGGAGCATCAACACTACACCTAATAGATCCACAGGGTACACACCTTTCTTCATGGTATATGGAGCTGAAGCGGTCCTCCCTAGTGATATCCGTCATGATTCGCCGCGGGTGGCGGCTTACGTCGAAGCTGATAACGAAAATGCAAGACAAGATGTGTTAGACTAGGTGGATGAAGAAGGGGACACGGCAGCTGCTCGATCGGTGATTTATCAGCAAGATCTGCGCCGGTACCACAGTCGCCGGGTTAAAACCAGAACGTTTCAAGAAGTAGATCTGGTGCTCCAGCTCATCCAAGACCAGACAGACACGCACAAGTTGTCCCCACCATGGGAAGGACCCTTTGTGGTCAGCAAGAACCTGCACAACGGATCATACTACCTCGTCGACGTTCGAGAACATAAGGACTCACGTACGGCGGCGGAGGAGACTAGGCGGCCGTGGAACATCGCTCTTCTTCGACCTTACTACACCTGAGCCATAAGCTCCGATTTATGTACATATCTTTACAATGTATATATTATGATAATTATAATAAACCGGCGCCCCCGATAAAGCGGGGTATCAGCCGCCTTTTTTCACAAGAGTTTGTCTCATGGGGGCTTCTGTGTGCAAGGGAGTTTGTATGGCCGGGAGTTCCTATGGCCTCTTAAACCGGCGACCACATCAGGGCCATCATAAGAGCATAGCTCTGGTTGCTTCGGCAATTCCCACATGATGATGAGGGGCATAAGAGAGTTTTGATGCCTAGCACAACTCAAACATAGGCCCCGACGAGCATAGCTCAAATGCTACATGGGGGCTCCTGATGCAAAGCATCAACGAGTTGACAACCCTTGTAGTAACACGGCTTGGAAGCCTGTTGTATACACCTAAAACCCCGGATTAGCCTGCCTGCATTAAGTAAGTCACTCCGTCCAGGTAAACCTAGTACGACCCGTGAACGTATACACACATCAATCTTTACAGACCCTGAACTTGGTAACGTTAAATTGACGATCATCAAGTGATTACACAAGTCAATCTTTACAGATTTTTGAACTTGGTAGCATTGAACATTGATGATTTGGTTAAGGATTGAGGACCATCTTAACAGGCTTTGCAAAATGGTTAATGACAGTAGCCTGGCAGCTCATAAAAAGCCTCGAATTTGGAGCCTGGCAGCTCGTAAAAAGCCTCGACTACATGGTCTTATTTGCCCAAAAAATTATTTTTTATTTTTTATGTTTTATGAAATCTTTATCTTCAAGGTCATTGGTTTTTATCCAAGTCCATTGATTCAGGGAGTGGATGACTATAAGTTGCCACTAAACACCTGTGTTTACAGAGCTTTTGTCTGGGTTATAAACACCAGTACTAACTACAGTTAAACCGGAGTTCATCATAACCCGGTTCGGTTTTCATGATGAACCGACAAATAATCAAGGGAGTCATCGGCACTTGCACCTTGGATTATTATTTCTTCCTGCCGGATTAAGGTTTATCGTGATACACTTAATCACAGGTATGATACATACTTTATACTTTATACACAGTTCAAGTTATAAACTTAGACCATGTGTTTGGGCATTATGGCCCGTTCGGCGATAAACCGCCAGGACATTTTTCAACATTGTTTTATGCAGAGACAGGTATAATAAACTGTCAAAGGCATTGAAAGCAAGACATATTTAAGGAGTTGCCAACTGAAGCAATCTCACAAAAGATAGTATGTGACGAACACAAAGTATCTCAGCTATCCTATTACAAGGCGCTGGAGAGCCCAAAAGAATATTAGTTTTTCTCAAGCACTGGAACATAAACTTTAAACCGGCACTGGTTTAAGATTCTGCGTCAGCTCGCCGGGAAGATTGAGGATCAGCTCGCTCCGGTTCTTCGTCGGTCTCTTCCAGCTGCTGGAAATCAGTAGTGGTCTAGTGAATCTTGGTCAGCGCCCGGAAACAAACTTCGTCATTCACGAGGTCTGACGGATCAATGTCAGGAGAAAAAGTGTGCTTGCGGACGGGCGGAATAAGATTTTCAATCATATAAGCCGGACGCTCCGCCCACACGTTCTCCGCATCATATCCCGGATGATATTAAGAAAGATCAGCCTCGTCAGCAAGTTTGCTAGCCAGAGGCCGCATATCCTTGGTTAATGCACGTAAGTCGTCGCTGGAAAAGGCTGATCCGTCTTCCTTCATACTTGGGTAGCCATTCATCACCTCCGCCGGATCAAAATCAGTAACCCAAGCTTTCGCTCGAGTCAACGCCATCAGAGCACCTGCCCTTGCAGACGACTTCTTCACCTCTACGAGGCGGGCAGGCAGAATCGACAACTTTTCCAAAGTACCCTTGATGGTGGTAGGAGCCGGTTTGTTATGCAAGATAGAACTAACAGTCCTCTGAGCGCCGGAATATAGCTGCTCCACCAAAGTATATGCAGCTTTTAATTTCTTTCGCACATCATCGCCAAGACGAGTTATACGCCTCCCTACATTAAAATTGTGAATTAAACCGGAACAGTACATGATTGCAAGGTTCAGGGTTGTGTTAACAGTACTTACCAAAGATGGAGGACGTCATATCATTGATCTGCTGCTTCAATCCGGACAGTTCCTCTGTCACCAGATTAAGAGCAGCCTCCGCATCATTGGCTCTCTTCTCCAAGGCAGCCTTTTCAGCGTCCCAGTCTGACCGTTCTTTTTCAAAGTCTTTCTTCAGCTTCTCTATAGTTGCTAAAGCAAGTGCAAGCTCGTCCTTGACTTTGACAACAGCAGTCTCTTGGAACTTCAAGTTATTCCGGAGCTCGGTCACTTCAGAGGTCTTCCGGTTCAAATCAGTCTGCCAAAATGAAATTACATTATATATTCATGAAGCATTTCAGTAAAAGTCCCAAGCACATATCAAGTTATGCACTTGACACTTGGGGGCTAATATATATTTGAAGTGAAAATAGGCATCTTTCAGACAAGTCCCAAGCACGTAAGCAAGTTATATACTTGGCACTTGGGGGCTAATGTGACAGTGTTCTGAAATCAAGTGAAAGTCCCGATTCATTCTAAAGGAAGTAAACCAGCCCTTGGGGACTACACATGCGAAACAAACTATCTACTGATCTAACTGAAGTCCCGGCTCACCCTAAAAGGCTAAACCAGCACTTGGGGGCTATGATGGCAGAAGGTTAAATTTACAAGATACAAGCAGAAATAGAGGACAAGTCAAAGGTAGAGAGGTTACCTCATAACGCTCCTTCATTAAATTTACCAATCCAGCTTCATGGTCACGGCTGGTGAATAGCCAGTTTATATATCCGGAATGGAGTTCCTGGGCACTGAGCTGAGCATAGCTGGATAAATAAGTACTTGTAGGATCGAAGAAGGTGAGAGTGTCTAGAGGGGGGGTGATTAGACTACTCGACAAGATAAAAATTCTGTCTTTTAACAAGAACAGATTTTGGCAGATTTTGCATAACACACAAGTCAAGTAGCATACTACACATGCAATTCTAGAGTATGGGCAGCGGAAAGTAAATTGCACAAGTAGTAAAGAGAGGTGGAGAAGATCAAACGCAATTTGGAGACGCAATGATTTTTCCCGTGGTTTCGATAGGTAGTGCTATCGTACATCCACGTTGATGGAGACTTCAACCCACGGAGGGTAACGGCTGCGCGAGTCCACGGAGGGCTCCACCCACGAAGGGTCCACGAAGAAGCAACCTTGTCTATTCCATCATGGCCTACGCCCACGGAGGGCTAGCCTTACTCGGGGTAGATCTTCACGAAGTTGGCGATCTCCTTGCCCTTACAAACTTCTTGGTTCAACTCCACATCTCGAAGACGGAGGCTCCCAAGCGACACCTAACCAATCTAGGAGGCACCACCCTCCAAAAGGTAATAGATGTTGTAGATGATGATGAACTCCTTGCTCTTGTGCTTCAAATCATAATCTCCCCAACACTCAACTCTCCTCACTGATTTGGTTGTGGTGGAAGAAAGGATTGAGTGGAAAGCAACTTGGGAAGGTTAGAAATCAAGTTTCATATGGTAGGAATGGAGCAACTTGATCTCAACACAAGGGTAGGTGGTTCTCTTCTCAGAAAGTGTAAGGTAGGAGTGGTAGTACTTTCTGATGGCTCTCTCCGCGAATGAAGAGGGGGTGGAGGGGTATATATAGCCTCCACACAAAATCCAACCGTTACACACATAATTGAGAAATCTCGGTGAGACCGAAGTGAAAACTCGGTCAGACCGAAAGTTCAAATATAGTGAACGTTGGGGTTTTCGGTGGGACCGAAAATACCATCTCGGTGAGACCGAAAGTGCAAATGATATGAACGTTGGGATTTTTGGTGGGACCGAGAAAGAAAACTTGGTTAGACCGATTTGAGAAAAGACAGGAACATGCCAGTTTCGGTGGGACCGGAAATGCAATATCGGTGAGACCGATATGAGCCAAGACAGAAGCTTGCCAATCTCGGTGAGACCGATAATGCAAACTCGGTTATTCCGATATGATGTCAAATGGTTACAGAAGGTTGGCAGTCCAGATTTCGGTGAGACCGATCTCAAACTCGGAAGGACCGATTTTTCTAGGGTTTGGCTTATGGCTGAGGTGGTTCATCTCGATGGGACTGAGTTGGAAGAATCGTTTTGTCCGAGATTACTTATGAGTATGTATAGTAGTGAAAGTTGCTGATAGTTGAAGGAGACATATCACTAAGCACTGGAGCAACCAGATCATCAACACAACCTCATCCCCTTTTAATAGTATTGGCTTTTCCTATGGACTCAATGTGATCTTGGATCACTAAACCAAAAATGGAGTCTTGAGCTTTTGCCAATGCTTGCCTTAGCATTTTGAGGGGTCCACTTCTTCAGTCATTTCCATAGCCAATGTGATTGGATTTCCTGAAACATACTTGATAAAAGCATTAGTCCAACCACAAAGTATGTTGTCATTAATTACCAAAACCACCCGGAGAGCAAATGTGCTTTCAATCTCCCCCTTTTTGGTAATTGATGGCAACACACTAAAATCACACTAAACAAGACATCAAAGCTTTTTGAAAGAAGGACAGAATTATCACGAAAGCTTTGACAAGCATGTAGTACACAGGCTCCCCCTACAAGTGTGCAAGATTTTCATAGATTATGGTTTTGGACTACCTCAAGCACACAAGAGAGATAAGCAAGATGTGCTACTTGCAGCTTGGCTATATGCATTAGAGCAGAAGAAAAAGAAGTGAGTGATAATGCATATGTGCATGGTGATTTCTTGCAAACAAGTATTTACAAGCAAGTCACCATCATGCACATTCTGCAAGATGCATATACTTACCTTGAGGTTCCTTGGCATTGTACCTGAAGGGATAAACTTGGGAAAACAAGGTTAGATAACACAAGAGTATTCCTTCAACCAACTGCAAGAACATCAAGAGTACCAAGCCAGGGAGGACATGTATAAAGAGTGTCTCATATTGAGCACAAGCTTGAATCAGCAAACATGTCTCCGAAACTAAAAGATTTTCAATGAACACTGAGAGATTTTGCTTTCCATAAGATATCAATTGTGAAGATTCCTCTCCCTTTGAGTTCTCTCAGAACAAGGGGTTTGATGGAAACAGCAAAATCAAAAGAATGATGCCAAAAGAGAATGATGTCCAATGTAAGACACGACAAAGCTTTGATGTGATTCTCTCCCCCTTAAGATAAGATTGATTTTCTTCTCCCCCTAAGTCTTCTCTTCTCCCCTACTCCCCCTTTGACATCAAGTGCCGAAAAGGACAGCAAACTAGGAAGGACAGGAAAGATGGAAGGAAAGAGGTGGGATCCTTAAGAATCACAACAGGGCAAATAAGAACATGTATAGAGAAACAATGAGTGGAGCTGCAGGAGATGATATCCTGGAGGAAATAAATCAATGACACCGAATTGAGTTAGGGTAGACCCTTTTCGGTTAGACCGAAATAAATAAATCGGTGACGCCGAGTTTAATTCCAAGGAAATATAGAAATAATTCAGCTCACTCTGCGAGGAATGTTTCAAAGGATTTGCAATGAATTTGTAAAAGATTTTTGGGGAATTGATTAGAGTCATAAGGATATTCAAAGAAACATAAGAATAGAAATGAAAAAGATTCCTAGATGAAGTTTTTTTTTTGTTTAAAGAAAAACTCAATGAGAGAACATAAGAGAAAACAGAAAGACTCCAAAAACATATGTACTTCATTGGCGATAAGGTCACCTATGTTTGAGTATGTTGACTTAGGAGTCAAATGAGGACATTTGATCATAGGTCATACTCATCATTTAAGCTCAAAATGGGGTTGCCATTTTTCGATTAAGCATTTAATGTGATCACATCTTATGAAGCTGCTTGTACTCATGACTTTGAGTAAATCTCCTTAAAGATGTGAAGAACATACCTTGGGCTTGTTGATGCTTTGCTCATGTAGGTAAGCTCGATGTAGGTGCTCATTGAATGTTAAGTTGGAGCGCCATTTCTACTTGTGTAGTTCATCTTCCTACATGGGTTAGGCAAGCAAGGAAATACTCGAGGATATCCAAGATGACAAGAGTGAAATACTAGATGTATAAGATGTCAAAAAGGATATGTGGAATTCTGTTCCTTGAACTCAACATCCCAAAGGGCTAGATACTTGGTCAATGACAAGATTACTCATGAATTGAGTGTGTGGTAATCTTGTGGAATGTAGATCATCCAAGTACCTGCAAAGAGTTAGATGCAATACAAGGAGGCAAATGTGTCCAAGACATATGATCATCATCATAAGAGAAATATCAAGGATTAGTCAAGAGAGCTCATGCCTTGCATGCATCAATGGAGTTATCACTCCAAGTTTGAAGCATCAATGATGTTCAACTCACTCCTTAAGCGACAAAACACCTTCTCATCAAGAGGTTTTGTAAAGATATCAGCAAGTTGTTTGTCAGTACGAACATGCTTAAGATTAATATCACCCTTGGCAATATGATCACGAATAAAATGGTGACGAACTTCAATATGCTTTGTTCGAGAGTGTTGCACTGGATTGTGTCCAATTTTAATTGCACTCTCATTGTCACAAAGCAAGGGAACACGTCTCACATGTATCCCATAATCCTTAAGCGTTTGTGTCATCCATAGCAATTGAGCACAACACGAACCAGCAGCAATATATTCCGCTTCAGTAGTGGATAAAGATACCGAATTTTGTTTCTTGGAGGACCAAGATACAAGGGATCGACCAAGGAATTGACATGTACCCGAAGTTGACTTTCTATCAACCTTGTCACCAGCATAGTCCGAGTCGGAATAACCAACAAGGTCGAAAGAGGCTCTCTTAGGATACCAAATGCCAAAGTTTGGTGTGTGTATCAAATATCTCACTATCCTTTTAACAGCTTTAAGATGACATTCTTTAGGGGCTGCTTGATATCGTGCACACATGCATACACTCAACATTATGTCAGGACGAGAAGCACAAAGATATAGTAGAGAACCAATCATAGAACGGTAAACCCTTTGATCAACGGGTTCTCCATCTTTTGTCAAGTCATTGTGTCCACTTGTAGGCATGGGGGTACTCATACCTTTGCTTTCTTGCATGTTGAACTTCTTGAAGAGATCCTTGGTGTACTTTGTTTGTGAGACAAAGGTACCCTCCTTAGATTGCTTGATTTGCAACCCAAGGAAGAATTTGAGTTCACACATCATGGACATCTCATACTTCTCCGACATGAGCTGTCCAAACTTCTTGCTAAAATGGGGGTTAGTTGAACCAAAGATAATATCATCAACATATATTTGGCACACAAATAGTTCACCATTAACCCTTTTCGTGAACAGCGTTGAGTCTATCTTTCCAATCTCAAAGCCTTTTTCAAGAAGAAAGCTAGTTAAGCATTTGTACCAAGCTCTAGGAGCTCGTTTAAGACCATAAAGAGCTTTGTGCAACTTGTAAACATGATTAGGCTTTTTGGGATTCACAAATCCGGGAGGTTGTTTCACAAATACTTCCTCCTCAATTTCACCATTTAGGAAAGCACTTTTGATGTCCATTTGATAGAGAGTAATATCATGGTGATTGGCATAAGCAAGAAGAATGCGAATGGATTCAAGTCTAGCAACGGGGGCATAGGTCTCACCATAGTCCATACCTTCGACTTGTGTGTAACCTTGAGCTACGAGACGAGCCTTGTTGCGGATGACTTGTCCATCTTCATCTTGCTTGTTCCGAAACACCCATTTGGTTCCAATGATGTTTTGATCATCCTTGGGCTTCTCTACCAAAGTCCATACCTTGTTCCTCTCGAAGTTGTGTAGTTCTTCGTGCATAGCGTTCACCCAATCCGGGTCTTCAAGTGCTTCTTCTACCTTCATAGGTTCAATACTAGAGATAAATGAGTAATGCTCACAAAAGTTAGCTAAGCGAGTTTTAGAGCGAGTAATTCTCCCGGAGTTGATGTCGTTCATCATTTGTTCCACGGGATGATTCTTCTTGACTCTTGCTCGAACTCGGGATAGCTTTTGTTGATGTTGTGGCTGAGCTTCCTCATCATCTTCATCTTCCTCTTCTTCTTCTTCATTGTTGTTGGTGTTGTCTTGAGGCGGTGGAGAAGGAGGTTGTGGTGGATCTTCTTGTTGCACTTCCTCATCTTGGTGAGTTCCACTTGTGGAGGCCTCCATGTTGCCTTGAGGTTCATCTCGCCGTGAGGTAGGTGGCTCCACATATGTAGATGAGGTACTCTCCTTCACTTCCATGGGACAGATCTTTCCAATAGATAAGTCTTGGATAGCTTCCGATGGGTCTTTGTCTCCTACATCAATAGGCATTTGCTCTACTTGCGAGCCATTAGATTCATCAAACTTCACATCTACCGTCTCTTCAACCTTTCGGGTGAAATTATTGTAGACCCGGTAGGTGTGGGAGTTCGATCCATAACCAAGGAGAAAGCCTTCATGAGATTTAGGAGCAAATTTAGACCGACGATGCTTATCAAGGATATAGCATTTAGAACCAAAGACACGAAAGTATCCCACTTGGGGTTTGTTACCGGTGAGGAGCTCGTATGATGTCTTGCCGAGGAGCTTATGAAGATAAAGCCTGTTGATAGCATGACAAGCTGTCTCGACCGCTTCTCCCCGAAAATGCTTCGGTGTCTTGTATTCATCAAGCATCGTTCTCGCCATCTCTATGAGCGTTCGGTTCTTCCTCTCAACAACTCCATTTTGTTGAGGAGTGTACGTAGCCGAGAACTCATGTAGAATCCCTTCCTCATCGAGAAAAGAGTCTACATTGGCGTTCTTGAACTCCGTTCCATTGTCACTCCAAACTTTCCTGATCTTCACCTCAAATTGATTTTGGGCCTTTTTGGCAAAGGTCTTGAAGATTCTCTGAACCTGCGATTGATCATCAAGGAAAAATACCCACGTAAATCTGGAATAATCATCAACTATAATTAGACCAAAGGAGTTACCACCAAGGCTTTTGTAAGCATTGGGACCGAAGAGATCCATATGAAGAAGCTCAAGCGGTCTCCTTGTGGTCATGATGTTTTTCACGGGATGACTTCCACCAACTTGTTTTCCTGCTTGACAAGCACTACAAAGTCTATCTTTGTCAAAGAGAACATCTTTAACACCAAGAATATGATCACCTTTGATTAGCTTGTCTAGATTACGCATACCAACATGTCCTAGCCTTCTATGCCATAACCAACCTTTAGAGGATTTAGCAATGAAACAAGCTCTAGGTTGGGCTTTCTTAGTGAAATCAACAATGTATAGATCACCTCTACGGATACCAGTAAATGCCATGTTTTGATTGTCACGACGAAAGACTTGGCAATCTACTTTGGTGAATAGCACATTGAATCCAAAGTCAGCTAATCTAGACACGGAAAGTAAATTGTATCCAAGAGATTCTACAAGCATGACATTTTGAATAGAGCTATCATGAGATATGGCCACCTTACCAAGGCCAAGTACCTTACCCTTGGAGTTGTCTCCAAAAGTCACATACTTGCGTGGACCATCGTTCTTTGCAAGCTCTCGAAACATGTCTTTGTCTCCCGTCATGTGGTCGGTGCATCCACTATCAAGAATCCACTCTTTTCCGCCGGACATGTAGTCTCTCAGATTTGCCATAAGATTGAGACTCTTCATGACCTTGTCTAGCTCGGTGTCCGAATCGGAGCAATCATCATCTTGCTCATGCTCATCATCATATTGACCCATAGATTGTTCATCATCAACACCTAGGTCAATTTGATAAGTACTTGCATTAGTTTGGTCAATGTGACAATAATCTTCGGAATGCAATGCAAGAGCATTTCTAATTATAATATTGATAAGACCGGGATCACCCTTCTTTTTCATAAGATCACGAAGCTCAAAGAAGCATTTATCAAAGTTGGGATCATTGGGGTGCAACTTATCAAATTCAATAGTCTTGTGTAGAATTTCATCAAGACTTCTCAAAGAGTAGTCCGGATAAAGTTCTTCCAAGAATTTCCACATAGCATAGGCACACTCAAAGTTTGTAACAAGATTAAGCAATTCATCGGGTAACCCTCTAATGATAAGATTTACAGTTCTAAGGTTACGAAGCAAATCAAGCTCTTCATCCATGGTAGGGTGCAAGGGATCAAATGGAGGCACATAGGGGGTCTCAATATATTTGCACAAATTGTACATTTTAAAGATACTAAGCATTTCAGACCTCCATGAGTTATAGAACCTTCCATTAAGAACAGGCACTCTATGGCTAATACTCCCAAACGTAGACACGTCCATCTTCCTCCAATGGTGTGTAAACCAAAGCAATGGAGACCAAGGCTCTGATACCAATTGTAGGATCGAAGAAGGTGAGAGTGTCTAGAGGGGGGGGGTGATTAGACTACTCGACAAGATAAAAATTCTGTCTTTTAACAAGAACAGATTTTGGCAGATTTTGCATAACACACAAGTCAAGTAGCATACTACACATGCAATTCTAGAGTATGGGCAGCAGAAAGTAAATTGCACAAGTAGTAAAGAGAGGTGGAGAAGATCAAATGCAATTTGGAGAAGCAATGATTTTTCCCGTGGTTCCGATAGGTAGTGCTATCGTACATCCACGTTGATGGAGACTTCAACCCACGGAGGGTAACGGCTGCACGAGTCCACGGAGGGCTCCACCCACGAAGGGTCCACGAAGAAGCAACCTTGTCTATTCCATCATGGCCTACGCCCACGGAGGGCTAGCCTTACTCGGGGTAGATCTTCACGAAGTAGGCGATCTCCTTGCCCTTACAAACTTCTTGGTTCAACTCCACATCTCGAAGACGGAGGCTCCCAAGCGACACCTAACCAATCTAGGAGGCACCACCCTCCAAAAGGTAATAGATGTTGTAGATGATGATGAACTCCTTGCTCTTGTGCTTCAAATCATAATCTCCCCAACACTCAACTCTCCTCACTGATTTGGCTGTGGTGGAAGAAAGGATTGAGTGGAAAGCAACTTGGGAAGGTTAGAAATCAAGTTTCATATGGTAGGAATGGAGCAACTTGATCTCAACACAAGGGTAGGTGGTTCTCTTCTCAGAAAGTGTAAGGTAGGAGTGGTAGTACTTTCCGATGGCTCTCTCCGCGAATGAAGAGGGGGTGGAGGGGTATATATAGCCTCCACACAAAATCCAACCGTTACACACATAATTGAGCAATCTCGGTGAGACCGAAGTGAAAACTCGGTCAGACCGAAAGTTCAAATATAGTGAACGTTGGGGTTTTCGGTGGGACCGAAAATACCATCTCGGTGAGACCGAAAGTGCAAATGATATGAACGTTGGGATTTTCGGTGGGACCGAGAAAGAAAACTTGGTTAGACCGATTTGAGAAAAGACAGGAACATGCCAGTTTCGGTGGGACCGAAAATGCAATATCGGTGAGACCGATTTGAGCCAAGACAGAAGCTTGCCAATCTCGGTGAGACCGATAATGCAAACTCGGTTATTCCGATATGATGTCAAATGGTTACAGAAGGTTGGCAGTCCAGATTTCGGTGAGACCGATCTCAAACTCGGAAGGACCGATTTTTCTAGGGTTTGGCTTATGGCTGAGGTGGTTCATCTCGGTGGGACTGAGTTGGAAGAATCGGTTTGTCCGAGATTACTTATGAGTATGTATAGTAGTGAAAGTTGCTGATAGTTGAAGGAGACATATCACTAAGCACTTGAGCAACCAGATCATCAACACAACCTCATCCCCTTTTAATAGTATTGGCTTTTCCTATGGACTCAATGTGATCTTGGATCACTAAACCAAAAATGGAGTCTTGAGCTTTTGCCAATGCTTGCCTTAGCATTTTGAGGGGTCCACTTCTTCAGTCATTTCCATAGCCAATGTGATTGGATTTCCTGAAACATACTTGATAAAAGCATTAGTCCAACCACAAAGTATGTTGTCATTAATTACCAAAACCACCCGGAGAGCAAATGTGCTTTCAGTACTCCACTTGCCCTTGTCTTTGTTGAGATTGTCTTCCTTGGCAGTATGCTTGGTCAAGGCAATAGGCTCCCCTGGAGTAGTAAAGCCGGTCCAAGTGATTTCAACATCGCCAGGTGAAGCGGCCGCTTGCTTAGGGGGACTAGCAGGAGCAGGACTAGCCCGGGCAGGGCTGGCCGATTCGAGGTCACGATCCATTGGATTGCTCCCCTGATCAACAAAGACGTCATGATCCATTGGAGGAGGATCATCATGCGGAATCTCAGCATTGTCTTCGGAAGGTTCAGCAAGATCAGGATTGTCTGTCGGTTCAGGAGTGGTATTGTCGACTGCCGGTTTACCCAGTTTGGCCTTTTTACTAGGCTTGAGTTTGCTGTGAAAGTTAAAGATAATGAAGGTAAGAAGAGTCTAAGACAAATGTTAAACCGGAAAGAGTGAAAAACCGCTTACCCAGGAACAGTCTTGAGGGGAGGAATCTAAGTGGTTGTTGATTTGCCAGAAGATGAATGAGGAGTTTCGTGATAATTCGAATCAGACGGATTAAGGTGTTGTCGAATAAGGCATGCTTTGGGGTAAAGAGCAGTTGGAGTGAGTAAAACCTCGGAACGACGCCTCCGAGCTGGAGTGTGCGTTAATCCGGTGGATTCAATAGCATGACCACTATGACGAGTGGTGTGGCGAGCCTCATGTTGCTGTTTCTTCAATAGAAAGTTCGGGTCCAAGTAAGCAAAATGATGAGAAAACTGTACTTTCCGGGTTGCTCGACGAACTTTTGGTATTGGCAAAGGTTCTGAATCGGAAGAAAGAGTGATTACCTCATTATCGTCCGCTTTACTGCCTTCAGTGAGTCCTTGGGGGCAGTCATTGTAAATAAAAATGTAGATAAAGCAAAGACAAGGAAGACAAAAGAATTAGGTGGTACCTCGGAGGCCGGTTCATCTTCTTCCACATTGGATCCCGACGTGGCAGTGTTCTTCTTCTTGTTCTTCTTGACTGCCTGGGTCTTTTGGCGAGTTGCTTTCGTCGGTTTATCATGGGCCTTCCTTTTCCAGAAAGGGTCATTGTCCTGTTGAAAGAAATAAAGACACTTCAAGACAAGTGCTGCAGACGGATTAAAACAAAGCAAGACAATAGGGAAGATTTTTTTTTACCGATGGTGGTTTGTTGGTCACGCAGAAAGGTGCCAAGCTGGTTTGACTGCAAGCTTCTATAGGTAAATTCAGCAACTTCTTGACGGATTCATTGACCTCGTTTTCTGATAGCACCGCCTCTGTGTGGCGCCAAGGGTCTTTGGGATTCCCAGTATACTCACACATTAAGCAGGAACGCTGGCTTAGCGGGAGAACACTCCAGGAAATCCAGAAGTGGACGAAGTCAACCATTGTCAGACCATTGGCCAGAAAGGCCCTGAGCTTTGAAAGTTGAGGGGCATACTGAGCTTGCTCTGGGCACTTAACCACTGTGGAAAAGGGTGGTTTTTTGGAAGACGGTGGGAGCGATAACCCGGCAATGGATTTTCACCTTCCGGGGAAGAGTCTACGCAGTAGAACCAAGTCTGGTTCTAGTCCTTTGGATGGCTGTGGAGACTGGCGTGAGGAAAGCTAACATGCTTCCTTTTCTGAATAGACATCCCGCCGAGTTCAGTGTTTGGACCGTCGTGAAATTCCGTACGACGGTTTAGGTGAAAGAAATCCCGGAATAGCTCCACTGACGGCTCCTCTTGCAGATAAACTTCACAAAAGACTTGGAAGCTGGAAATTTGCTAACACATCACGAAAGAACCTTGACCCAGGAGGGTTGAATCCCCAGGCCAAGTGGTCAAAGAAGACAACGACCTCTCCCTCTTTGGGCTTTGGAGGACATTCTGATCCGGGAACCCTCCAGTGAAGGACATTCTTTGGACTTAAACCACCAATTGAGGCCATTTTCTCCAAATCCTCCTCAGTAATCCGGGATGGAACCCAGTTGTAGGAGACAAACTGCTTGGCTTGAGTGGTCATTGTTTTGGAAGGTAGGTCTGAAAATACAGTGAAGAGCCGGTTTGCAATCTAAGCAAGTTTAAACTGGCATGCTCTATAAAGGTATTGACCTAAAACGGCAGTTTAGGTAGGGGCCTAATGGTATCTACCGGATTAAAGTATCCGGAACAGCTATAACAGTGACATCTACCGGACTATAGAGGCTGAAAAAGCTAAACCGCCAACAAAGGTAAACAAGATGTAGATCTGAAACTATGAAGAAACAGTTTCTGCATAGACAGCGGGGAAATACGGATCTACATCATGTTGAAAATTCAGGGATATTCAAGGTTATATTCTGCAGACGCGAGGAAGGTCTTAGCAGATGCAATCTAACTAGTCATATTGGAAAGGTAAAGCCACGGCGAAGGAGCGGAGTTACTCTTATAGTTATCAACTAGGAGATTTAGATCTACGGCGAGACTACTGGGCTATGGCGAAGAACTACGAAGAACAATGCCTATCCGTGAGCTCGTATGAGGAAACCCTAAAACAAGATCTAGAAACAGGGTAAGGAGAAGATGTACCCGAGGCGTCAGGTGCGGAGAAGCGCCGGCGAGTCTCTAGAACAATCAGGTTGATGCAGCGCCCAGACTTGACGAGGATGCAGAGCTTGACGAACGGCGGCGGAGCTCAAGCGCGAATGAACGGAGGAAGAAGAAGAGGCAAGGGGGGAAAAGAGATGCCCTTCGGCCCTATTTATAAGCCGAAAGGATAAAACGGCAGGTGCGGGAATCGAGGAGCCGAAAAAGTGGATATGGACGATACTGTCACCTCGATCTTCGGAGCTTTAATGAATAAAATATAAAAACATGTACAAGTATTAAATGTGCAGATGACGTCACGGCGGTTTAAAGCAATCTGAGAAGATGATGTCACGCCGGTTTATGAAGCATTTGAAGCTGCGAGGAGGGACATCTGTGCAGAACGTTGAAGATTGACATGAACATGTTCAAATCAATCTGGGGCCTAATGTCAGGGATATTACTATTAGGTATAAACCGCCCAGGAGGGGCCGGTTCATGCCTATAGAGACCATTACTACTGAAGCCCAGCCGAACATGGAGCAAGGCGCTTCAGTCCAAGAAGCTTAAAGCCCAAGAGGCGTTAGGGCCCATGATGTGTAAACCGCCATATGATGTGTAAAACTTGTGATGTAAGATAGGAAGAATAGAGACCGAGCCGGATACGTTTATAAGCCGGCCTCGGGACTCTGTAAACCAGACCGGGCGTCACTTCTTATATAAAGGGACGACCCGGCGACAGTTCAGGGTAGAGAACAATAACTCGAGACACAGGCAAAGTGGATTCGCTCCCTGGTCATCGAAACCCTAGCAATATTACACCAAACTAGACGTAGGCTTTTACCTTCATCGAAGGGGCCGAACTAGTATAAAATCCATGTGTCCTTGACCGCTTTAACCCTTTTAAGCTAACCCGTAGTGATGGCCTCATGACTAAGTCCTATTGCTAGGACATCTGCCGTGACAAAACCACGACAGCTATACTAAATACATGAGAAACAAATACAATTGCAATATTTCCAAGTTGTTAAGCATGCTTCATTTGGTTAACTGTCTGATCTTCTATTAGGAGTATGTTATATTGTGCAATGTGGTGCTCAGTTAACGTTTTGTTCATTTTTTGTGGTGTTTATTTAACTGTTTGGTTCAATTCTGCAATGCGATGTTCAATAGTTGTGGATGTGAGGAATAAATCGAATTTGGCAGCACTTAATACATGAGAAACATATACAAGTGCTATATTTCCTAATTCTTAATCATGCTTGGTTTGGATAAATGGGGTTTCCACGTGGTTTGAATTAATCTGATGAATCTGCAATGTGCTTATTTTTCATCAACATATTGTACTTATAGCATGTGAACCCTTACTTAACCTGATGACTCACTACCTTATATGTGTTGGAGGGAAACAATGGGAAGCACTGAGGTTTACAATCGAGGTTATCACGTGCATGGTCCTTTGTCTAATACCACATTATTGTACAATTGCAGGAACCATTCTAATATTTAGGTTTTTAACAATTTGGTCTTTCACATGTAGGTCCTGCTATAAGAGGTTTTGACCCACTGTTTGACCGTTTTTGCATATGGGGAAATGAGTTGTCCGTGAATATCAGTCAAGTCAAGAAACTCAGAAAGATTGTTAGGATAAAGAAATTAGCGACAAATGACAACAAGATCTTTGTCGGCACAATGAAGAAGACATCAGTTCACTATAGGATGGTACTAACTATTATACCTTGCCTTTTTTAGTCCTTTGCCCCATTTCCAATATAGAGAAGATATTTATGCACATCCTTGTTTTCAGGCCTTTTCAAAGCAGTTCACTGATGATTACCTCTCAAACCACCTGTATGGTCAGGAGGCGAGGAAGGTATTCAAACAACATCCATGGTTCAACATTGAAGTGTTCCTGAAGAGCATGAAGGATGGACGGTCAATCATCCACATGCACTGGCCTAAAGTTGCAAAGACCTTCAACATCAATGAAGGCTCAATATTCGCCTTCTGGTTTAGCAATTTTCCAGATGAGATACATATGTCTATGTACCGTCTATGTTGCTAATTTCGAAAGGTTATAGATGTTGCATGTGAAACTTGGTGCTGGTGTAGTTGTGTAATGGGGCAGCTGAGTGCTGAAGCTATATGATGTTGTACTTTGTGCAATGGATAGTAGAGAAAAAAACATGTCACAAAATAATTCACATTTATGTGTCTAACCAAACAAGATAGCATCACATACTTTCGCATATATGATGGCTAACTAAACATGGTAGCATGACACAATTTCACATATATGATGACTAACTAAACATGATAGAATGACATACTTCAAAATATGATGACTATGTAAACATGATGACATGATATAATTATACGAAGGGTCTATTAAAGTGGTTGGCATGCCATAATTCACATACATGCCGTCGATGGAAACATGATGGCATGATATAATTCATGGATAAAATGACATAATTCAAAATATGATGACTATGTAAACAGGATGGCATGATATAACTATATTATGTCTTTAGAAAATGGGATGGCATGCCATAATTCAGATACATGCTGTCTATGTAAACATAATGGCATGATATAATTCAAATATATGATTTATATACTAAGCAAGTGAGTAGAGAGCAATCGCATATATGATGTGTAAACTAAGCAGATGGCACTCAATATTGTGTATACGATGTAAAAACTAATCATTGCAAGACAACATATGCATGATATGAGTAAGATAACCCTACAAAGTTTGAGCATACACCTCAGGGGGGAAATAGGAATTGTCATTGGTCTCTGAATCCTCCTCCGAGCAGCTCTCTGTAACTAGCAAGAAATCTGCTTCAGCAGGTAGCACTGTCTGCTCTGAAGAACTTGTTTTCACTCCAGATTTTCCATCACCAATTCAAATGGCTGAGGCACAGGAAGATTAGTTGAACATACAAACATTGTTGACAAATGGAATACATAATAAAAAAGGATATTATGATATAATTCACATATATGATGCTTGGGTAAACAACATGGCATTGCATAATTCACATATATAATGCCTTGCAACAAGATAGCATTGCATAATTCACATATATAATATCCTGCAACAAGAGGACATTGCATAATTGACATATATGGTAATTACACACTAAATAGGTGGTATTCATACAAAGCATGTCTAAACTAAGGAAATGACATAGCAATGCAAGGCACCATATGCACGATATGAGCAATATAACCTCGGGGGAGAAATAGGACTGGGCATCTATCTCTGAATCCTCCTCTGAGGAGCTGTCCATAACAAGCAAGACATGCGCTTCATTAGATAGGATTGTCTGCTTTGAAGACCTTGTTTTTACTCCAGATTTTTCCCTTACCATGTGGAATGGCTGATGCACAGGAATAGTAATTCAATGTACTAACATTGTTGAAAAATTTAATTTGTAATAAAAACGGATGGCATGATGTAATTCTCATATAAGATGACTGGCTAACTAGGATGGCATTGCAAATTTGACATATATGATCCATGGCTAAACAAGATGGCATTGCATGATTCACATATATGATATAGAAACTAAACATATGATATTCACATAAAGCATGTCTAAACTAAGCATATGACATATTTGATGTGTAAAGTAAGCAATGCAAGGCGCCATATGCATGCTATGACAAACATCAGCATGCCAAGTTAGAGCAAAGACCTCAGGGGGTAAACAGGAGTGGTCTGCTCCCTCTGAATCCCCTCTAAACAGTTATCTTCCTCTTGATTATAATATGGAACGGTGGGAGGGGGCTGTCTTTGCGCCCACCATTGAGCGACGTCTACATGACAATTTATCGCCACACAAGCCTTGTATCTTTTGTTCTACATGTTTAGTACCATTGTGTACAATAACTGACATGCATATGAATAAAACATAGTGAGATTATGTAAGGACTGCATGCAGAAATCCAGAGTGATGGTAGCTACTTATGGATAGACCCAAAACCAATGATAGCAGGCAGATAATAGCTTCGGTTAAAAAATACAGATATTGGCTCCTTTACTGTTTGTTTCCCACCCAACATGGAACAGATAGTAGACACCGGAGATTGGCCAGATAGTAGACATATACTTATCATCGCTGCCCCGATATGTACCCCAGAACCATTGAAAAACTCAGGTTTGAGCACTAGTTTGGACCAGCCTCAGAGTTTAAGAGGTGAATATGACGATAAAGTAGCAGGTTATATTATGTGATTCATAACGTAAGCAAACACGAAAGAGTGTGACCCCTCTTGCGGACCCTTGTAGTCCTCAACGTCCTCTGCTCAGTTGATGATGGTAATGCTGTTGTGGTGGCTGCCGGCGGCGGGGAAGAAGATCTGAAGTGGCGAAAGACAGTCTGGTCAGCGGATCCCTGCTATGGTGGACCCTTCGTTCATTGGAGCAGGTGAGTTGGGGTGGACGATGGCACGACACGAGCGGGACAAACCACACAAGGTTTTCTTTGACACCTATATGTAACAGAAGTAAATCTGTAAGTGCTCCTTCCAATTGGAGGATTGTAACAACACATGGATAGGAAATACAGGAAGAGGGTAGAAATGCACATGCAAAACATGGCATTTGCAAACACAGGATTTATGTCAATCTGCGTGTTACGTTCACAGGAATTGGAAGATCACATGAATGCAAAGAAGCATGGTCAAATTAAATAAGACCGCAAGAAAATGTACAGTTATTATGCTATTATGCTACTATCACTTAGTCTTGTTCTTCATGAATAGGAATTTGAAAAGGAGGGCCAAGTGGATATTGAAATTTCTACGGTTATTCTTTGAAAGAGACACTAAAGGGAAAATTCTAAAATTATTCCTTTCATTCATACCTTTAAAACAAATGCATGAGAATAGTTCTACCATAGCTAACTTTCTAATTCCTATGTTTTTCCTTCCCTTTTCCTTTCAACCAGTGGCAATTCTAGTAGGCAAGCTTGATCATGCAATAGCCTGCAGAAATATATTTTAACTACTACTACTTTGGACCCAGGCCACTGCCCTACTAGCTCAACTACCAGGCCCACCTACACATGCACAACTCCAATGCCCAGAAATAAATAATGATGGCTTTCAAGAGAGTCCAACGGGGATGGCTAACTTCCTAGTACCTCACTGCTTGTCATATAGGAGAAACTATTTGTATTTCCAATTACTACATGTGCTTAGTGGACAATATATCTTACATGTAGAGTAAAAAAATATGTGATGTGTGGACAACCTCTTAGGCGAAGCCATGTCGACCTAAGCACGTCTGGGTGGGTCACTGAGAATGCAGTGGCTGATGTGGGTGTCTGAGGCGTGGAAGGAGTTCGAAGGCATCTGAAGATGGCACCGAGGGTATTGCTCCACTGTGATGGACGGCTTCGTCATGAAGCAGCTCCAGTGATGTGTACGACGGCGATACTAAAGCAAGACATGAGACACAATGTTAACCTTAAGTGGGATTCTAATAGCATCTCCAAGAGATGACATAATATACATCACCAAAAAGTGCTAGATGTAAAATACATCAACCGCTCATCTCTAAACTTAACTGTCAAAACTGAATTTAATTGTCGAAATTGAATTTTACTTTCGAATCTGATTTTTCCTGTCAAAACTGAATTTTACAGTCAAAACTTACTGCACTAGTAGCAGAAAAGCAGTAGCAGCAGCAGCAGCGCGTGCGAGAGCAGGGGCTGCTGGTCGTGTAGCAGCATATCAAGTAGCGGCTGCAGGGGCTTGAGCGAGAGCAGGATCTGCTGCTCATGTAGCAGCAGCGCGAGCAAGACTAGAGCAGCAACGTAAGCAAGAGCAAGAGCAAGAGCATACCAGGCAGGGGATCGGAGAGCAAGAGCAGAGCAGCAGCGCGAACGAGAGCCAAAGCAGCAGCAGCGTCGACTGATGTGGACGTCGCCGCCGAGGGAGCGACGCCGTAAGGGAAGTGGCCGGTGACACTGCTACTTCTCGAGCTTGCGTTGTATTCCCTCGAAGAGGAAAGGGTGATGCAACACAATAGCGTAAGTATTTCCCTTAGTTTTTCTAAACCAAGGTATCAATCCAGTAGGAGACCACGCGCGAGTCCCTCGCACCTGCACAAACAAATAAGAACTTCGCAGCCAATGTGATAAGGGGTTGTCAATCCCTTTATGGTCACTTACGGATGTGAGATCTGATAGATATGATAGTTTGATATTTTTGGATATAAGAACAGAAAGTAAAAAACAGCAAAGTAAAGTAGATTATAGATTGAGATGTTGAGAATAGACCCGGGGGCCATAGGTTTCACTAGTGGCTTCTCTAATGATAGCAGAATTCTATGGTGGGTGAACAAATTACTGTCGAGCAATTGATAGAAAAGCGAATAATTATGAGAATATCTAGGCATGATCATTATATATAGGCATCAAGGAGAACTTGGTATTGAGATCCAAAAAGAGAGAAGAAGCCATCTAGGTACTAACTATGGACCCGAAGGTCTGTGGTAAACTACTCACAACTCACGGTGAGGCGATGGTGTTGATGTAGAAGCACTCCGTGGAAGATCCCCTCCGGCGGAGCTCCGGAACAGGCCCCAATATGGGATCTCACGGGAACAGAAGGTTGCGGCGGTGGAATTGGGATTTTCTCTGTTGCTTCGATGTTTTCAGGGTACATGGGTATATATAGGAGGAAGGAGTACGTCGGTGAAGCAACATGGAGCCCACGAGGGTGGGGGCACGCCCAGGGGGAGGAGGGCGCCCTGGACCCTCGTGGGCACCCTGTGTCCCCTCTGCCTTGGTGCTCAAGTATCTCGTGAAGATATCATTCCAAAAATAACTCTCCCGAAGGTTTCATTTCGTTTGGACTCCGTTTGATATTCCTTTTCTGCGAAACCCCGAAATAGGCAAAAAAACAGCAATCTGGACTGGGCCTTTGGGTTAATAGGTTAGTCCCAAAAATAATATAAAAGTCTATGATAAAGCCCATTAAACATCCCAAACATCATATATAATAGCATGGAACAATAAAAAATTATAGATACGTTGGAGACGTATCAGACACTGCCGTAGATGGAGCTGTGCCATGGCGGCTCGGGACCGAGCGTCGGCAGCACTGTGAGATTGAAGCAAGAAGAAATGCTGCGATTACTGTAGAACCTCTTTGGTGGCGCCGATTAGGCCTCAGCTTCATCCGAGGAATCGGTGATGTTGCTGCTCTTATGGTGGTGCAGGTGAAGACGACGGTGTGGGAATGGAGGTGGCGCGAAATGTGAGGGGAACGTCAGGGTAATTCCTTGGAGGTGGATAACGGGGTGGCTGAACCGGCGGGACCGAGATCGACGACATATCCTCATCCGGTGCGATGGATGAGGGAGGTCGAGGTGTTGCGGTGGTTGACATCGTCGGGGAAGAGGCTCTATGCTTGCTAGATTTACGGCGGTATTTCTCCAAAGAGGGAGGGATGATGCAGCACAACAACTGTAGGTATTTCCCTCAGTGTTGAGACCAAGGTTATCGAACCAGTAGGATAACCATGCAACACTACATAAACAACACCTGCACACAAATAACAAATACTCGCAACCAAACGTATTAAAGGGGTTGTCAATCCCTTTCGGCTAACTGCGCCAAAAATTGGCAAACGGATGTGAGAAAGTTCTAATAAGTTGATAGATCGAACGCCAAATAAAATAAAGTGCAGTAAGGTATTTTTCTATTTTTGGTTTAATAGATCTGAAAACAAAAGCAAACAAAATAGATCGCGAAGGCAAATATATTAAAGAAGAGACCCAGGGGCCGTAGGTTTCACTAGTGGCTTCTCTCGAGAAAAAATAGCAAATGGTGGGTAAACGAATTATTGTTGGGCAATTGATAGAACTTCAAATAATCATGAGGATATTCAGGCAATGATCATTATATAGGCATCACCTCCAAGATTAGTAGACCGACTCCTGCCTGCATCTACTACTATCACTCCACACATCGACCGCTATCTAGCATGGATCTAGTGTATTAAGTTCATGGAAAAACGGAGTAATGCAATAAGAACGATGACAAGATGTAGACAAGATATATTTATGTAGACATAGACCCCATCTTGTTATCCTTAATAGCAACGATACATACGGGTCCGTTCCCCTTCTATCACTGGGATCGAGCACCATAAGATCAAACCCATTACAAAGCACCTCTTCCCATTGCAAGATAAATAGATCAAGTTGGCCAAACAAAACCCAAATATCAAAGAAGAAATACGAGGCTATAAGCCATCATGCATATAAGAGATCAAAGAAGACTCAAATAACTTTCATGGATATAAAAAGATAGATCTGATCATAAACTCAAAGTTCATCAGATCCGAATAAACACACGGTAAAAAGAGTTACATCATATGGATCTCCAAGAGACCATTGTATTGATAATCAAGAGAGAGAGACAGGAAGCCATCTAGATACTAACTACGAACCCGTAAGTATACAAAGAACTACTCATGCGTCATCAGAGAGGCACCAATGTACTTGATGAACCCCTATGTGATGGTGTATAGATTGGATCTGGTGGTTTTGGAACTTGCGGCGGTTGGAACTGATTTTCGTTGACTCCCCTAGGGTTTCTGGAATATTGGGGTATTTATAGAGCGAAGAGGCGGTGCGGGAGGCCACCAAGGTGGGCACAACCCACTTGGGCACACCTTGGGGCCCAGGCGCGCCCTGGTGGGTTATGCCCCCCTCGGGGCACCCGCGAGGTGCTTCTCTGGCCCAACAGCTGTCTTGTGGGAAAAAAATCCAAAAAAAAGTTTCGCTGCATTTGGACACCATTTGGTATTGATTTCCTGCGATGTAAAAAACATGCAAAAAAGAGCAACTGGCACTTGGCACTATGTCAATAGGTTAGTACCAAAAATGATATGAAATGATTGTAAAACATCCAAGAACGATAATATAACTGCATGGAACATTAAAAAATTATTGATACGTTGGAGACGTATCAGCATCCCCAAGCTTCATTCCCGCTCGTCCTCGAGTAGGTAAATGGTAAGAACATAATTTTTGATGTGGAATGATGCCTATCATGTTCATCTCATATTTTTCTTTTATAGCATGGACAGTTGGACTTTTATGTGGTTCAAAGCAATAGTCTAGTTTTGACACGAGGACTTCAATATTCAAGCATATCAACAAACAACCATGTCCTTCAAAATATCAATAGTAAAGCAAGTTATCCCTAGCCCATCATGCTCAATCATTGATCCATTCATGCCACACATCCAAATGTTAATTTCATCCAATGCTCACGTATGATAATAGTGTTCCCTAGTTGGTGTTTTGTAAGAAAAGATGGAGACTCAAATAAAAATAAAAAATGCATAAAGTAAAAGATAGGCCCTTCGCAGAGGGAAGTAGGGATTTGTAGAGGTGCCAGAGCTGAAAGTTTAAATTGAGAGGAAAATTATTTTGGGTCATGCTTTTCTCACCAACGAGAACGACTTAGAGTTCCCAACACTTTCCACGCTAGATATATCATAGGCGGTTCCCAAACATAATATAAAGTTAATTCCTTTTTCCACCAAACTTTCATAAGCCATCGCTAACCATATCCACGGGTGCCCTCCATACCAACACTTTCCAAGGAATTTATTATTTGACAACATAAAGTAAAATTTTCTTTTCATTTAGGAACTGGGAATCCCTATCACCGCCAAATCTCATGCAATGACAAGTGAATAAACACTCATCTTGAGAATAACACATCTGGCATGAAAAATATTAGCCACCCCTCGCCACTTCGTGAGCGGAATGGGCACACAAAAGAGAAATTTAGTTTGAAAATTAGAGTTGGCACATACAATTTTTTTATAAAAGCTTGGAAATACCGCATATAGGTAGGTATGGTGGACTCATTTGGCATAACTTGGGTTTTAGGATTTGGATGCACAAGTAGTATTTTTACTTAGTACAAAGTGGAGGCTAGCAAGAGATTGAGAAGCAACCAACCAAGGAACGAAAACCTTCAAGAGGGAACATTAAACATAACCAACACCAAATAATGCAACACAAGTAGGATATAATTTCATTGCATGACTATTGACTTCCGTGCTTGCATAGGGAATCACGAACCTTCACATCAATATTCTTACTAAGACATAATTACTCATTAGTATGGCTCACATATCACTATCATCATATCTCAAAACTATTATAAGGAATCAATTTTATTTTGTCCAATGATCTTCATGAAAGTTTTTATTATATCCTTCTTGGATATCTATCACTTTGGAATTAATTTCAAATGTTGCTTTTGATGAGCTCAAACAAATATAAGTGAAGATCACGATCATCATGTTTCTTTCTCTCAAATTAATCTAAGTGAAGCCAGCGAGAATTTCTTAAAAAACTAGCTCTCAAATAAATCTAAGTGAAGCATGAGAGCATTTATTCAATAATAACAAAGCACACCGTGCTCAAAAAGATATAAGTGAAGCACTAGATCAATTCCATAGCTCATAAAGATCTAAGTGAAGCATAGAGAGCAATTCTAACAAGTCATGGCATAATTTTGGCTCTCTCAAATGGGTGTGTTCAGCAAGGATATTTATTGAAAATTAAATATAAAAACAAGGAAAGACTCATATCATAGAAGACGCTCCAAGCAAAACTCATAATATGTGACAAAAAATATAGCTTCGAGTAAAATACAGATGGTCGTTAGAAGAAAGAGGGGATGCCACTCGGGCATCCCCAAGCTTAGTTGCTTGATTCTCTTTGGATAATAGCTTGGGATTCCATGGGCATCCCCAAGCTTAGGCTCTTATCACTTCTCATTCCTTCATCCATCATAACCTCACCCAATACTTGAAAACTTCAATCACTCAAAACTCACCAAAACTTCGTGAGATCCGTTAGTATAACAAACCCAATATTTACTATAAGTGTTGTAGCAAACCAATTCCTATGTTGTAATTGTATTATATCTACTGTATTATAACTTTTCTACGGCAAAAGCTCATCGAAGTAAACCATAGAATCATCAAAACAAGCACATAACACAATGAAAACAGAATCCGTCAAAAACAGAACAGTCTGTAAAGATGCGAATTTTGACCATATTTTCACAACTCTAAAAATTATAAAAATTAGGATAACGTGGAAATTTTGTATATTGATAATCCCCTAAAAAATTCAAGAGTAAATCACGTACCAGTAATCGTCTGAAATTCTAACTCTGGACGCAAAAGTTTCTAAATTTTTCAATGTGATCACATCAACTATTAACCAAATCATCCCAAAGGCTTTGCTTGGCACAAACATTTATTCAAACCACAAAAACACATCTAAACAGAGGTATTATTGGGTATTTTATAGCAAACAACAAGAAAACCAAAAGGCAAAAAGATACAAGTTGGGTTGCCTCCCAACGAGCGCTATCGTTTTACGCCCTTAGCTAGGCATAATACCAAGATCTCAAATGTTGTCATCCTTGTTCGATGATCCATATGTTGCCCTCATTACAGATTCATAAGGCAATTTTATCTTAGTCCCAGGGAAGTGTTCCATGCCCTTTCTCAAGGGAAATTGAAATTTAATATTCCCTTCTTTCATATCAATCACTACACCAATAGTGCATAAAAACGGTCTACCAAGTATAATGGGGCAAGACGGATTGCAATCAATGTCAAGAACAATAAAGTCTATGGGTACATAGTTCCTATTCGCAAGAGTAAGAACATCATTGATCCACCCCAAAGGCTTTTTAATAGTTGAATCCGCCAAATGCAAATTAAGAGAACAATGTTCAATGTCGGTAAGACCAAGAACATCACAAACAAACTTCGGAATCGTGCAAACACTAGCACCCAAGTCACATAAAGCATTGCACTCATAATTTTTATTCTTGATTTTGATAGTAGGTTCCCATTCATCATGCAACTTCCTAGGAATTGATATTTCTGATTCCAACTTATCTTCTAAAGCTTTCATTATAGCATCAATAATATGTTTAGTGTAAGCTTTATTTTGTTCGTAGGCATGAGGTGAGTTTATCATGGATTGCAACAAAGAAACTAATTTTTGCAGACAAATAATTTCAACCTAGACCATGATAATTTATCATGGTCTAGGTTGAAATTATTTTCAGACGATCCATGATATTTTCAATCTAGAGCATGATAATTTCAACCTAGACCATGATAATTTTCAAGTTGCTTGAAATTCATGATCTAGGTTCTAAGGGAAATAATTTTTGCGGGAGGAAACTACTCCATAATAATAGCATCTTTGCACTTATCCCAAGAATTGATACTATTTCGAGGCAAAGACGAAAACCAAATTTTAGCGCGGTGCCGCAAAGATAATGGAATTAATCTCAACTTGACAATATCATTGTCCACATATTTTTCTTTTGCATATAGCATAACTCCACGAAGGTGTTAAGATGGGACAATGCATCCTCATTAGGAGTACCAGAAAATTAATCTTTCATGACAAGATTCAACAAAGTAGCATTAATATCACAAGATTCCGCACAAGTGGCGGGCAATCAGAGTGCTAATAAAATTAGTGTTGTTGGTATTAGAAAAATCACACAACTTAGTGTTCTCTTGCGTCATCTTGAGCAATTGGTAAACAAGAACACAAGTAGGCGATAGATCCAACCGGAAAACGGCAAACGAAAATGTGGGCGAATAAAACGACAATTTTTTGTGAAGTGGGGGAGATGAAAACGAGATGCAAATGGCAAATAATGTAAATTGCGACGAGATGAGATTTGGAATGAGGAACCTGGTAGATGTTGATGATGTCTCCTCGGCAACAGCACCAAAAATTCCTTTTGATGTTTTCTAGAACTACGTCGGTATTTCCCCAAAGAGGAAGGGATGATGCTGCACATCAACGGTAGGTATTTCCCTCAGTGTTGAAACCAAGGTTATCGAACCAGTAGGAGAACCACGCAACACTACGTGAATGGCACCTGCACACAAATAACAAATACTCGCAACCCGACGTATTAAAGGGGTTGCCAATCCCTTTCCGGTAACGGTGCCCAAAATTGGCAAACAGGTGTGAGAAAGTTGTAACAAGTTGATAGATCGAATGCCAAATAAAATAAAGTGCGGCAAGGTATTTTTATATTTTTGGTTTAATAGATCTGAAAACAAAAGCAAATAAAATAGATCGTGAAGGCAAATATATTAAAGAAGAGACCCGGGGGCCGTCAGTTTCACTAGTGGATTCTCTTGATAAAAAATAGCAAACGGTGGGTAAACCAATTACTGTTGGGCAATTAATAACACTTCAAATAATCATGACGATATCCAAGCAATGATCATTATATAGGCATCACGTCCAAAATTAGTAGACCGACTCCTGCCTGCATCTACTACTATTACTCCACACATCGACCGCAATCCAGTATGCATCTAGTGTATTAAGTTCATGGAAAAACGGAGTAGTGCAATAAGAACACTGACATGATGTAGACAAGATCTATGTATGTCAAAATAGACCCCATCTTGTTATCCTTAATAGCAACGATACATACGTGTCGGTTCCCCTTCTGTCACAGGGATCGAGCACCGTAAGATCAAACCCATTACAAAGCCCCTTTTCCCATTGCAAGATAAATAGATCAAGTTGGCCAAAAAAACCAAATATCGGAGAAGAAATACGAGGCTATTAGCAATCATGCATATAAGAGATCAAAGAAGACTCAAATAACTTTCGCGGATATAAAAAGATAGATCTGATCATAAACTCAAAGTTTGTCGGATGCCAACAAACACACCGAAAAAAGAATTATATCATATGGATCTCCAAGAGACCATTGTATTGATAATCAAAAGAGAGAGAGGAAGCCATCTAGCTACTAACTACGGACCCGTGGGTCTACAAAGAACTACTCACGCATCATCGGAGAGGCGCCATTGGACTTGATGAACCCCTTCGTGATGGTGTCTAGATTGGATCTGGTGGTTTTGGAACTTGTGGCAGCTGGAATTAATTTTCGTCGACTCCCCTAGGGTTTCTGGAATATTGGGGTATTTATAGAGCGAAGAGGCGGTGTGGTAAGCCGCCGAGGTGGGCACAACCCACCTGGGCGTGCCTGGGGGGCCAGGCGCGCCCTAGTGGGTTGTGCCCCCCCTCGGGGCACCGCCCAGGTGCTTCTCTGGCCCAACACGTGTCTTCTTGTCCAAAAAAATCTAAAAAAAGTTTCGCTACACTTGGAATACGTTTGATATTGATTTCCTACGATGTAAAAAACAAGCAGAAAACAACAACTGGCACTTGGCACTATGTCAATAGGTTAGTACCAAAAAATGATATAAAATGATTGTAAAACATCCAAGAATGATAATATACCAACATGGAACAATCAAAAATTATAGATACGTTGGAGACGTATCAAGGCTGTGGCTGGGTTGCGGACGGAGGAGGGTGTGGGGCTTCGTGGGTTTTCACGGCCTCGCTATTCGAATGGGTCGGCACAGGGGATGGGAGGGGGAACCATGGCTTAGGGACGCGCTTGCCCGAAATGTGGTGTAAGTTATGGAAATACCCCCACCGATTTGAACTAGGTGGTTCTTCCGGTTCAGGGGGTATCACGGGATTTTCGCTTGTCGGGATTTCACATGAGGAGGGACTTTTCGGGCACGTTGTAATTTTTGGATAGCAAGGCACAGGTTGAAGAGGAGGGAATTTTTGGACCACAAAGATACAGAGAGATAGCTTCAATTTCGAGATAACAAGGCACGTGTTAATTCTCAGGAGAATGGTACGCTACCAAATCAATTCGCACTACACAAGAGAGTGTCTTGTCCCGTTATGTTGTCTAACTTACTACAAAAGCCATTCAATGCTTTGAATCCATGTTATGTTTGTATAATGCATGTAACCTACTCGAAAGAAAATTTTAGGGCATTCCAAATGTATACTGTCGGCTGCAATATGAACTAAATTTGAATCATTTCTCCATTTGAATAATAATCTACAATTATTGTTGTTGTCAAGTTAAACCACCATTTGTATGTTATTTCCACAACACACAACATGGTTATTGTCATAGTAGATATCGACTACTTGTACCATTTAACTTGAATTCAGTATTTTGAATCCACTTTATAATGATTTCAAATAATAGTACATTTCAGGCTCTAGCTAGATCTTCATAATCTAAAACATGTTTCATATGTATAGTGTGTTTATGACACAATTTATGCAAGGTGCCCCGACCCCCACAACTACAAGTATTTAGATGTGAGCTGCAAAAGCAACAAATTATCACAAATTCAAAAAGTGGTGTGCATGGATGCAATGTGGTCGCACGGTGCCTGCCATCGGTATCTGAATTTCAAATGAAATGTGAGATTTTCCGATATATATATATATATATATATATATATATATATATATATATATATATATATAGTATAGCATGTTCAAAACCACACCAAGCAAATCACTAATACATTCATGTGTGCATGGGTGTAAAACACCATGGTCTATTATTCAAATACTTGAATCCACTTTTACAAGGTATGATCTCTTTAGTCATGTACACCCATGATAACCCACAAGTATAGGTGGTCGTTTGTAGCCTTCTTCAATAAATAGGAGGGGCGAACCCAACGAGGAGCTAAAGGCAGAATAAATATTCCCTCAAGTTCTATCGACCACCGATACAACTCTACGCACACTTGACGTTTTCTTTACCGAAAACAAGTATGAAATTATTTTGTAGGTGTGATGCTAGAACTACTTTGCAAGAATAAAACTAGAAGTACTTTGCAAGATAATAAAAGTGGATAGCTTTTGTTAACAAGAAAGTTATTTGTCCCTAGGTAATCAATAACAAGTATCGCTAATCATTCTTGCAATTTTATATGACGGAGAGGGATGAGCTAACATACTTTCTCTACTTGGATCATATGCACTTATGATTGGACCCCTGGCAAGCATCCGCAACTACTAAAGGTCATTAAGGTCATGAAACCGAACCATAGCATTAAGTATCAAGTTCTCTTTACTCCCATACATCATACCCCACTTACTCGGGTTTAAGCTTTTGTCACTCTCGCAACCCATCATAAGCGAACCATGAACATATTGCAACACCCTATAGCAGGGGCCCCTCATGTTTGCACGAAAACAGAGGGCACCGTAGGACATCACCAAAATAAAATATACAGTCATACCAACCAAGATCACGATTAACCCACATGACAAAATAGATCTACTCAAACATCATAGGATAACCATAGATCATTGGGAAGTAATATATGGAGTTGAGCACCATGTTTAAGTAGAGATTACTGCGGGGGGAGAGAGGTGTTACACCGCTGCAATGAGGGGGAGAGAGTTGGTGTTGACGGTAGCAAGATTGTTGATGTAGATCGCCATCCCGGTCATTGCCCCGGAGGCACTCCGGTGCCACCGGAAGCGAGGGGGAGAGAGCCCCCCTCATTCTTCTTCTTCCTTGGCCTCCTCCCTAGGTGGTAGGAGGGTTTCCCCTCTGGTCCTTGGCTTCCATGTCATGGGAGGGGCGAGAGCCCCTTCGATATTGGATCTATCTCTCTATCTCTCTCTATTGGGTGTCCTCGAGATCTGGACCTTCATCGTTTCTTATATTCCCAGAGATCCATAATTCCGTTTGCTCTGAGATTTTAACACGATTTTTTTTTCCGAATATAAGCTTCGTTGCGCCCGAAGTAGAGCTCCAACCGACGTTCGAGGAGGGTACACCACACCACCATGCGCCAGGGGACTCTGGCGCGCCCTGGTGTCTTGTGGGCTATGTGGGCCTCCGTTTGCGGCGATTCAAACTCCCAAAAATCACATATATTCCAAAATAATTCTTCGTGAAATTTTATTGCATTTGGACTTCATTTGATATGGATTTTCTGCGATACAAAAACATGCAAAAAACAGGAGCTAGTACTAGGCACTGGATTAGTAAGTTAGTCCAAATAAATCCTATAAATTGTTGCCAAAAGTATGTAAAAGTTGTATAATATTGGCATGAAACAATAAAAAATTATAGATATGACGGAGACGTATCAGCATCCCCAAGCTTAATTCATGGTCGTCCTCGAGTAGGTAAATGATAAAAAAGGTAATTTTTGATGTGGAATGCTACCTAGCATAAACTTGATCATATGTCTAGTCATGGTATGAATATTAAGACATGAGTGATTCAAAGCAATAGTCTATAATTTTTCATAAAGACATCAATACTCGAGCATCGCAACAAACAATCATTTCTTTCAGAATATCAAATGCTAAAGAACGTTATCCCTACAAAATAATATAGTCTTGTCATGCTCTATCTTCCCAGCTCAAAGTATTAATCATGTACTACCCCGATGTCAGCCAAGCAATTGGTTCATACTTTTTAACACGCTTTAGAATTTTCAACTCTCACGCAATACATGAGCGCAAGCCATGGATATAGCAATATAGGTGGAATAGAATGCGGTGGTAGCAGACAAAAGAAGGGAAGAAAGTCTCACATCAACTAGGCAAACTAATGGACTATGGAGATGTCCATCAATCGATATCAATGCGAGGAGTAGGGATTGCCATGCAACAGATGCACTAAGAGCTCTAAGTGTATGAAAGCTCAATATGAAACTAAGTGGGTATGCATCAAACTCTACTACGGAAAAAAATTCCCACTAGTATAGGAAACTGACAACATATGAGACTCTCTATATGAAAAACATGGTGCTACTTTGAAGCACAAGTGTGGAATTGGCATGCCTCTTCTCTCTTTTTTTGTTTTTTTTTGTTTTCTCTTTTTTGGTGGGCTTCTTTGGCCTCTTTTATCATTATTTTTTATATTTGTTTTCTCTCATTGTCCGGAGTCTCATCCCGACTTGTGGAGGAATCATAGTGTCCATCATCCTTTTCTCACTTGGGCATGCTTTAATAATGGATAATGATGATCATCACACTTCTATTTACTTATAACTCAAAAAGAAATAAAATTTACAACTCGATGCCTATGACATAGTATGACTCTAAATGAATGCCTCTGGCAGTGTACCAGGATGTGCAATGATCTAGCATAGCAAAGATGTCAAAAACGGACAAGCCATGAAAATATCGTGCTAGCTGTCTTACGATCATGCAAAGCAATATGAAAATGAATGCTCAAATCAACTATATGATGGAAATGCATAGCAATATATCTCGGAATGGCTATGGAAATGCCATAATAGGTAGGTATGGTGGCTGTTTTGAGGAAGGTATAATAAAGTTTATGCACCGGCGAAAGTTACGCGGCACAAGAGAGGCTAGCAATTATGAAAGGGTGAGAGTGCGTATAATCCATGAACTTACATTAGTAATAAAGAACTCACGTACTTATTGCAAAAGTTTATTAGCCCTCAAAGCAAAGTAATACTATGCATGCTCCTAGGGGGGAGGTTGGTAGGAGTTAACCATCGTGCGCTCCCGACCTTCACACAAGGATAGGATAATCAATGATAAATTATGCTCCAACTTCCTAGCACAACGAGAGACTATACGTGCATGCTTCGGGAATCACAAACGTTAACACCAATATCTTACTAAGCATGATCATCCACTAGTACCTCCCACATATTATCATCTCTATATCGCAAAAGTATTGCAAGGAATCAAACATATCATATTCAGTGATCCATAAGTTTTATGTAGGATTTTATGACTAACCATACAATTGACCAATTCCGTTTCACTCTCTAAATAGATATAAGTGAAGCATGAGAGTTTAATTATTTCGAAAAAAAGATAATTCTCTAACAAATATAAGTGAAGCACAAGAGCATTCTATGAACATCGGTTGTCTATGTGAAGAGAAACAGGCAATCCAAACTTCAAATGATATAAGTGAAGCACATGAAGCATTCTATAAAGCCATACTCAAATGATATAGGTGAAGTGCAATGAGCATTCTACAGATTGGCCAAGGTCTATCTCATACCAGCATGGAGCATTATTAAAAGAAAAATAAAAAGCACACGGCGCTCCAAGAATTTACGCATATCATGTGAACAAAACCAATCCGAAAACATACTGATACTTGCTGAAGAAAGATGGGATGCCTTCCAGGGCATCCCCAAGCTTAGACGTTTGAGTCTCCTTGAATACTTACTTGGGGTGCCTTGGGCATCCCCAAGCTTGAGCTCTTGCCTCTCCTCCTTCTCCTCACATCGAGACCTCCTCGATCTTGGAACACTTCATCCACACAAAACTTAACTGAACTTTTAGCGGGGTTAGTGCATATGATCAATGAAATATCATCATGTACTGCTCGAGCATTATTTTATCGGATTCTCGGATTGTTGCAATGTACACTGTCGGATTTTGACGTGCCCAAACCAGCAGCGCTGTCGGACTGCCAGCTGCCGCTCAGGGGCTGGTGGCCTGCCTCACGTCATGCCCCACGCCAACTGTTAAATCCAGTTCGCTCTATTCCCCAACCGCCAGCACATGATGGAAGTTTCATCTTCTTCCCACTTGCATTGCCGGCGGATTGAAGAAGGGTGACATCCAATCCACCACCAATGATGGTTGCCTGTCCGAGTGATTTTCAGAGAAGAAACTACAAATTTCAGTTTCCAAAAAAGAAAGTGCATGTTTTAGAGGCAGAGCATTTAAATCAGCACACACTTTTCAAACATGGATAACATAATGTTGGAAATTTTAGTAATGGTTAAAAATGGAACTAACAACAAGTTAACATCATGCTGATCAACATTCATGTATAGCACATCTTCATATGATGCACAATCAAAATTATATACTATTTTCAAAATTCCAAGACAATGTTGAGTGTGCGAAAAACTGGGTAAACTAGGGATGAAATTTTGGCAAGTGGTGGAGGTGGTGTGTGTAGATGACATGTCGGGACCCACATGTCAGTAATAGCTGAGGCAAAAAATTATATAATTTTCAATTGCACCATTTGGAATCGAATCCGGACAATAGTGCTTTTGGGTGATACGACTATAGCGCTCGGGCTACTATAGGAATGATCGAAATAATGAAGGCACTCTTTTTCACTTCTCTAAGGCGTGTTCCCCGACTTTGGTTTGTTCCCGTCCGTGGCCACGACGTCCTCCTCCGGCTTTGTGCGCTCGCCGCGGCTTTGCCGTCTTCCGTTATCAACATGCTCAACAAACGAGAGGAATCTCGACATGACTGTACGTTTAGAGGCTGACAGTCAGGACCCACCAGGTCCAGGGCTATACGCAAGCAAGTGACTCATTTGAAAAAAATGCTTCTTCCTAATTGTATACCGTGCTTTGGACCCACGGGTTTTTCAACCTAGTAGACAACAAACAAAATAAATTTACAATGAAGACCGTCATCGGCGAGCTTTTTTAGGGGTACCGAGGATCTAGCAGGTATATTTTTCAGAGTGCTCGGCAACGACATGCGCTGCCCACGACATACCGACACAGTGGTTTCAACTTGTTTTATGAGGCTCATCATGCATGTACCGGCGTATGGGCCTCCCAACCTAGGTTTTATTTTTTCTTAAACATCGCCAGCCCATTCATTTTTTTAATAAAACGCAGATCACTGTTCTTTTTTTCTATATATAAGAATAAGAATGCGGGGCCCAATTTATGTTTTCCATTCTAATCACATTATATTATTATTATTATTATTATTATTATTATTATTATTATTGTATATTTAATACAAACTTATATATACATTATAATAACATCCCACGTCTTATTAACTTATGAAAATAAATGTTTAACAGAAGTTGGCAAGGGAAATCCTGGTGATTGCGCACAAAAGCTTGCGAAGATTTAAGGATCAATGTAATTATAACACACTCATTTTTATTCTGAGCAATAACTCGCTAATTTACTATTTTTCTATATAATATAATGTCCAACTCAGCTTAATTTTTGATACTAATTGCTTCATCTAACCTAATATTATCTTTACTATAAAGCCCAGCAAATTCGTGTATTTTAAGAAAGTGCAAATGGGATGTGATTTCGTAGAACAAGTGAAATGGGACGAATTGACGCTATGCTATTTCTTCACCCAACCTAGCAAATTGACTGTAAATTCTCAAAAACAGGGGTTAAATTTCAGCCACATATTTTCAGGATGACATGTAGGCCAATAGGTCGAAGCCTACGGTAGGCGTTGTCAACTTAGTGAACAAATCATTCTGACATCCACAGCCATTGGATATATATCCAATGATCGACTTGCATTTTCAATCTCGTCTTCTTCCGCCAACGGAGTCGGCACCGCCTGCTCCGGCCTCTGGCAGCTAGGCAGCTAGCGGCTTTGATTAGCACGCATCGCTGCGAAGCGCTACCACACTGCCGGCCAGGCTATCCCTCCACCACTCCACCCCTGTTATTCTCCACCGGATGTAGCCCGATGCAACACCAGAACCAGTTAACCCTCGTATGCCTCTCCGTATGCGACTCCGCTGCCATGTCTTCCCATCTCCAGCTCGTTCCAGCCAGGGGCCTCGCCATCGTCCATCGCCTTGGTGCGCTCGGTGCTACCTCGTAAACATGATCAACAAACGAGAGTCATCGGACGAGGATAATATGTGCAAAGGCTGACAGTGGGGACGCACCAGTTCACGGACCATGCATGCAACTGGCTCCTTATTACGCGAAAAAAATGTTTCATCTAAATCTTCGCACACAAGAAAGTGCCTCCTTATTATGGGAAAAAAATTATTCCTCCCACTGACAGCTAGGACCCACCAGCAAGGAGACTGACATGTGGGCCATTAGGTCGCCTATGGAATGCTTTGTCAAATTAGTCAACAAAATGATTCTGACATCTGTAGTCGTTGGATGTACATCTAACGGCCGGTATGCATCTTCAATCTCTCGTCTTCTTCCTCCAGCGCCGGCGGGATTTCCTGCTCCCGCCTCCAGTGGCCAGCAGCGCTGCTTTGCACGCTTTGCTGTGTAGCGCTACTGCACCGCCGGCCAGGCCACCCCTCCACCCCTCCTGTTATCCTCCGCCGACTATAGCCCCAGGCCGCACCGAACCACTCATCCCTTGTATGCCGTACTCCTCTCCGGCTACGACTCCACTGCCGCATCTCCCCCGGCTCCGGGTCAATCCCTTCCAATGCCTCGCCATCGTCCACTTCGTTGGTGCTGTCGGCGCGACGTGATCAACATGGTCAAGGAAAGACTTCCATCGGAAGAGGACCGTACGTGGAGAGGCTGACAACTGGGTCAAGGGCCGCACGCAAGGAAGTGACTCCTTATTACGGGCAAAAAAATGATTCACCCTTGACAGCTTGAACCCGCTGGCTATATCTTGGCACGTAATAAAGTGCCTCCTTATCATCCCTGACAGCTGGGACCCACCTGGTCGAACCGTACGTAGGGTTGTTTGCCTGGTCACGTACGTGTACGTACATACTGGTCGATCGGTCTCTCTGCAAGGATGAACCGTCGATGAGCAAAAAGTGGCAGCTGTAGTAGTAGAGCCCCCGACGTAGCAGTTCGGGCAGTCCAGTCAAAACCATGTACACGTACGTACAGCCAGATGCCAAAATATACGACCACATACGTACATACGGGTGGGGTTTCGAATGCCTACTCGCGCATACATACGGCCAGTGCGGCATCAATGGTATCATGTTCATCGGCAGCCAACTGGCGGGGTCGGAACGGAGAAGCAGCGTCGTGTTCATCAGGAGCCAATCGACGCGTACGGTTGAAACGGGGTCCTGTTGATCAGAAAGGGTCTGGCGTACCATAAAACGGAGGAAACGTCCTTCTGCTCGATCGGATACGGTCGAAACGAGATCCTATTCATTGGGAGGTGTCTCACATACCTCAAAACGGAGGAAACAAACTTGTGTTGGAGCACTACGGTCGAAATGGGGGTCCTGTTCATCGGGAGGGGTGTGGCGTACCGCAGAACGGGACTCCACGAGCTGTTGTTCACCCACTATCGACTTCCTCCAGCCTCCACCTGCACTGTGCATGCACCGTGTCTTCCTCTACCTCAACCGTCCAATGTTCAACTAGCCGTCCACCGGCTACTGTTCAACCAGCCCTCCACGGGGTCCTATTCATCCACCCCCAACGGCTCGGCTGTGGCGGCCTCCACTCGGGGTCCTATTCATCCAGCGGCAACCGCGTACTACTACCATGGGGTCCTGTTCATCCAACCCCCACTGGGAACTATACATCCAACCCCAACCACGTATGTCTCGACTCATTCAACTAAACCCACGTTCACTGTTCATCAAGAGGCAGCAGGTTCGATCTGCTTCAGTAAGCAGCAACAACAATCGATCAGGCTCAGTTAGCAGCGAAGGAGTCTGTCGGGTTCAGTTAGCAGCGAAGGGATTGATGTCTAAACACACTTCTACTCTTGTAGACTATGTTGGGCCTCCAAGCGCAGAGGTTTGTAGGACAGCAACAATTTCCCTCAAGTGGATGACCTAAGGTTTATCCCTGCAACTAAGATACAAGAAGTCTCTTGTGTCCCCAACACACCTAATACACTTGTTAGATGTATAGGTGCACTAGTTCGGCGAAGAGATGTTAAATGGCAAGTGATATGGATGGCAAAACAAAGTAATATAAATCTGTAATAAAAAGTGCAGCAAGCTAACAAGTGGTAAACGTGAGCACAAATGGTATTGCAATGGTGGAAACAAGGCCTAGGCTTCATACTTTCACTAGTGGCAACTCCCAACAACATTAACATAATCGAATTACATGATATTTCCCATAAAACATGCAAAGGGGACGCACTCGGAGATCATTCCTTCGTGGTCAAGAGAGGACGAGAATTATGTAGGGCTACAAAAGCACACCTCAAAGTTCGTAGTTCTCAATCTAAGGATTTCCCAATGTCACGCGGCCATCCAAAGAGAGTCCCACAATCACCACAACATATCTAAAGGATAGTCAAAGACAAGCACCAAGAGACTCCCAATCTTCAATCAACACACAAAAAGGAAATCACTCATGAAATTATTCTTCTAATCCATGTCCAATAGACCGCTGTCACCTTGGTCTCGGGGATTATACTAGATAAAGACAAGTGAGTACATCAATCCAATACATAGAGGAAGGGGAAATATCATGGGATCACCCTAGATTAACATAGCCTATGATCACAACGAAGATCGCATCATGGGAGAGAGAATTGACCACATAGCTACTGGTAAGAACCTCAGCCCCGAGGAGGAACTACTCCCGCATCATGGAGGGAGGAAGCAACGTCGATGGAGATGAATCCGGGGGCACTTCCCCGTCCCGGCAGGGTGCCGGCGCAGGAATTCTGGTCCCTCGAAGCTTGATGGCGATGGCGGCACAGATCGGAATCACGTCTGGAGAAAAAGGGTCCGGAATTAGGGTTTCTGCGAGACGCTTTAAATATATGCCAAAGGGGGGCATCGAAGGAGCCTTGGGGGGCCCAGGCGCCCCCCCGGCACGGCCCAGGGGGGGCGCGCCGCCAGGGCGCCTGGAGCCCTGGTGCCCCCCCCGGCTGTCCTTCGGGGCACGGTAGTTTCTGGAACGCTGATTTTTTATATAATTTTTCTGGATTTTTCCTGGCAGTTCTCGTAATGTGAAAACTTGAAATACAAAAACAGCCAAAAACAGAAACTGGCACTGGGGTGCACTGAGTTAATAGGTTAGTCCAAATATGATCAAAAGTGTATGGAAGTGTATAAATATCATAGCAATATCACCCAAAAGAGGCATGGAGCAAGCAGAAATTATAGATACGTTTTGGACGTATCAGGGATCGATCGCTCGGTTTCAGTAATGTAGCTAGTGCAATCGCTCGGGTTCAGTAAGCGACCACCTCGCACATACACACGAGTGTACGAGGGAAACGCGCAAACCTCCGTCCATCGCTCCGCCCCGACCACCCACCATAACTGGGAACTCCCCGAAAATTTCCTCGCCCTCGCTTCTACCACAATTTTTTTCGTCAAGTACGGCCCAAAGAATGTCATGCGGGTGCGTCTCCGGCCCGCCCAGGACGAAAAGTCCATCTTCTGTCATGATTTTTTTTCATAGAAGTAGGAGCTCACCACATCTATGACGATATTGGGTTTTGTCATAATTATGTGTCATAAGCATGACAGAAAAAAATTCGTTCGGGCCAAAATGTCACGGATTAGCCTTTTTTTTGTAGTGCCTCACTCCGGACCAGGCTACGTCCGAGGAGACGTTCGGATGGGGTACCTGGCTGGATCCGCCTAAGGGGTCGAGTGGCCATGCTGATGGTGGCGGGGATTGGATTTCTGATTGCAAGGGCGAGGTGGTTGAGGGGGGCACCGTCTACCGGCATGATAGTACACGACTCCCTCCCTTGCGGGCAACCGCGAGCAGAGGTGGTTGATTAGGCCTGATGGGGGGAGGTAAGTACATTTACTCTTTTTGTACCTTTTTCCTTCACGTTACTTCAAATATCTAATGTGTTGGCCTTATCATACTGGAGGGGTTGGCTACACGTCTAGAATGTCCGCAGGCCCAACACCGTCCTTGGTGTGATTTGCCGGGAAAACTTCTCGGGGTTTGTCACGTTGCTAGGTGAGGGTCAGCTTTCATAGCTAGGGTATAGGTGGGAGCACTACTTAGCTGCCCCGGCCCCTCCGGATGAGATGATCGACGGTGTCATGTGCCACACGATGACCGACATGGTGATTAGAAAGTTTTGTGTAATTTCTCCTTTACAGAATTAAAAATCAACAATAGCGAGTTATTGTACTAATCAGTGTTGTCTCATTTGATTGCAGACCTTCTACAGGCGCGAGGAGGGATACGAGGAGGCCACGGCACAGGTTATCGGTGCCGAGTACAAGCGCCTACTACAAAACTTACGACATGAGGCTCGACCGCAGGCTGTTCGAGACTACGACGCCTCGTGTGTTGTTAAGAAGGCCAAGCCGTCGTGCCGCAGAAAGTTTCTGAAGAAGGAGCAGTACATGAAGGTAATTACCTATTCTTAAGGCCTTGCACTTAGTTTCCTTGATTTGATTTGTAGGCGTTGCGCTCAAATTTCTGTTTACCAACTTAGGTGCCGTGGAGATGGTGTGCGGATAAGATGGATTGTTGGGAGGCGTTGGTGGATGAGTGGTGCTTAGACTAATGGATAGTCCTCCATAACAATGCCAAGGACCGTTGTTACGAAATGGAAGGTGTGCCACACCATCAAGGCAATGCCAACTTATATCATTACGGCCGGAATTGGGTATGTGGTTTGCTTCATGACTCATGCAATTCATTCTTTCATGCTAGCTTGAGCCCTTTAATTAGTAATACTATGTTCCTCTCTTTTAGGCGGGACAAAATAAGACGGAGGTGCCAGAGGTGTACGACCTCTATGCCATGGTCCATACTGCCTCGTACAAGAAGGCCAAGAAATTCTCTGCGTCTGACCTCGATCATCTAGACAACTTCACCAATATCTCCTCCCACAACAAGATCGTGAGATACAGAGATGATGGGAAAGTGAGGATAGGGGAGGACTTTAACCTGAGCCAGCAGTTTGAACCATAGCTGGTGATGACATCTGGTGGCGGGAGGCCCCATGGCTCGATAGCCATTGGATATGGACTTATACGTTGTCCTCGCACTCTCCCGGAGATCAAGGCGTGCCAAACGAGCTCATGTCTTGAGATAAGACCTCGTCCACGGCCAATGGAGCTCGCCATCAAGGTTAGTTATATGGACTCAGATATCTTTCCATTACATTGTGTGTGTGGACATCGATGATTACAATGATAATGAGGAGTGGTGTTGCAGGCAGCTCTTTAGAATGATAGAGAGGCAACCTAGGCGCTTCTGGAGGAGAGGGACCAGCAGGCAGCGGAGAAGGAGAGCGTCTTGGAGGAGAGGATGACTATGTTGTTGGAGGAGGAGAGGGCACGGAATGACGCGGTTGACCGGGCCATGTACGAGCTCCTCATGGTCAGTTTCTTCTGCATATTAGCCAAATCATGCACGTAATGTTAGTCTCCTTACTAATTAATATGACTGACTTGTCAAAACCAAATGTGCAGTGTGTGTGCGAGAAGACCGGTCAGACCCCGTCGTCGATGCCATTCATTGCTTCGGGGGACCACGGTGAGTTTCATTTGAATGGTCATTGCTTAATATTCTTAACATTTGAGTGTCATCTTGCTAACGAGACATTGCAAATGCCCTTTGTTGCAGCGTAACTCCAGACAAGCATCGCACGACCCGTCTCCAGGTGGTACCGGCACGAGCAACCCCGGAGTTTCACATCCGTGATAACGATAAGTTTTCTCTAGTGTTTTGCTTAAAAAATGTATAATGACCTATACTTAGCTTTATTTAGTTCATTTATGACATAATTAGCTTACTTATGTAAAAATGGCATAATTAGGTAAAACAAATTGCATAATAACCTTGGTAACCTCATAAATGTCATATTCTTAGCTTATTTTTCTCCAAAATGACATAGTAAGCTTACTTAGCTCCAAAATGACCTATTTTACCAAAGTTAGCTCTACAATGACCTATACTTAGCTTTTTTTTCCTCCAAAATCACCTAAGTCAGCTTTGATATGCTAAGTTAGCTCTAATATGCTTAGTTACCTAGCTTAGCTCAATAATGACCTATACTTAGCTTTGTTTCCTCCAAAGTAGCATAATAAGCTGACTTAGCTCCAAAATGACCTATTTTACTAAAGTTAGCTCTACAATGACCTATACTTAGCTTTGTTTCCTCCAAAATGACCTAAGTTAGCTCTAAGTTAGCCCTGATATGCTAAGTTAGCTATAATATGCTTAGTTACCTAGGTTAGCTCAATAATGACATATACTTAGCTTTGTTTCCTCCAAACTAACATAATAAGCTTCGTTAGCTCCAAAATGGCCTATTTTACCTAAGTTAGCTCTAAAATGACATATACTTAGCTTTTTTTCCTCCAAAATGACCTAAGTTAGCTCTAATATGCTTAGTTACCTAGGTTATCTCAATAATGACCTATATACTAAGCTTTGTTTCCTCGAAAATGACCTATGTGAGCTCAAAGTTATCTCTAATATGCTAAGTCTACCACTAGCCACCTGACGTCAGCTGACATCACGTCGTAGATGGCAAAGGAGCTTGTCTCTTTGGCGTTTGCTGGCAAACAACAAAGTCTGCTGTTAGCCACCTAACGGGGCTAACCTCAGTGCTTTGTCGTCCACAAGCTCTACCGTCTGTTTTCACTATATGGCAGACGGCAAATATCTTTGCCGTCCGCTTAATTTATGCACATGGCAAAATGGCTCTTTACCAATATTTTCTATGCTAAGTGGGGCCGTATGCCACAAGACGGCAAAGGCTTTTGCCGTCCGTGAATCTATCCTTTGCCGTCTACCATGGAAGACGGCAAAGTACCTGATTCATGTAGTGAATGTGTCATGCACACATAGTGTTTAGAAATATTATTATGCTCCCACCTACTTTGTTGTAAATACAAGCATCTTTGCTTTCCTCGATTAAATCAAATTATCTGACCATTTCATCATAACAAAGATTCTAACTCCATTATACCTACTTTAGTCCATTACAGGATTTCTTGAAGTTTGCACACTTACCAACATCCTTTGGATTGACAAAATTATCTTGGATTGTATCACATATACAACCTTGGTTCTATTTTCATCTGATGGAAATTATTTTGACATACATCTATTATATCCCATAATTTAAATATTTATCAATTGCTAGTTTAACCTGAACTGATTTTAAGTATTGCTACGACGAGGCAATTTCATCATAGTTAACTCCTTGATCTGGTCATCAACTATTTCTAACAAGTCAAGCTTTATAAAACAATTTTATTTTTTTCAATTTTATAAATTCATTATTATATCTCAAACTCTAAAGATGTGTTTGGATTTCTACCAATCCTGACCATGCAATTTGGTAGCTATTTGGACTACTACCAAAACATTGGCGCGCCTAACTCGCTTGTGGCATGGCCATACAAATATTGCCAGCTCGCTAGCGAGCTGCGGGCGCAGAAAAGCTCGCTAATAAATTGGCACGGCTAGTATGTGCCCTAATCCTCGGTGGGCCCGATATGTATTCCTTTTGTATTCGTATGTTGTGCATGCAACCACTCCTTTTGATTATTTTACCTGTAACTAATTGGATTTCCTCACAACAATTAGCAAGTGCCCATTGTTAATGGAAAAAGGGCAAGTGCATGCAGCTTGTTGTTAACGAAAAAGGCAAACGCATGCATCTTGTTTTCAACCAAAAAATGCAGCATGGCCATGCGGCTCGATGTGATTAGCAACTTCCGTCCATAGCAGTATCATGACATTATGATGTTGTTTTTATCTTGATTGCATCTTAGCTTTAATCTATATATCTTCAGAAATTTTGTTAATAGATGTGTCTATTGTTCCCAAGAGTAGTATGATCGTCAAGTCGTGGTTGCAAACCAAATGGAAGTCTATTTTTGCCAAAAAAAATGACATTGCAATGGCTACAATCCAAAAAATTACCACTTACCAAAATATTGGCCATGCCTTCGATTTGGTCATACCAAAAATTTGGCAAGGCTGGTTGGGGCTCAAATCAAACACACAATAAGTCTTCGAGAGGATTTATCAAGTTCTAAACTTAAATTATGTAAATGGATACTATCTCGCATTTCTTTGGCATACAACCAATTCTGGAGTCAAGGCCCATCAATGCTTCTTTGTGTATTATAGGTTCATTGTTTGCTCAAGAATATTTCGTATGCACACCACAAAAGTCTGCACGAATTTCCCCAACCTATATAGTTCAGTTGCAATTTTGACCGAAGACTCCATATTTCGTAGAGGCTTTCGTAACAGTTGCGGTAGTAAATTCTAGAATTACTTCTAGCGTAACTTTTGTTTGACCTGATCAGGAAGATTCTCCAATCTTGTTGAATCGCACTATCATTCCACTTACTATTTTGCACAAATACTTTTCTTCAAAATTTCCTCACTCTGTGGCAAAACACTTTGCCTTGGCGTAGTGATAGAGGAATACCCAACCATTTGGGCAAACCTACAAAGTTGCACTTATTTCAACAAGTTTGATGGTGCTCTTTTCTGTGTAAAAGTCATAGTCTCTAAACAATCACATTAAGAAGTATATTGTCGAAATAATTAATTTCATCTTTGATCTAACCATGTCATACATAGCTTGATTACATCTACTCCAAACACTCTACTACTAGCATTGTTCTTGGAGGTGCAAGCTATAAAACACTTTTCATAGCTCATCATACATCTGCTAAACTTGTAACTTAAATAGTCTTTTCTGCAATCTAATTGAAGAAACATAATTTTATTGTTACAATAAATTCTAATTCATTCTGAAAACCTTCTAAAAGTTTCAAAAGATCCAGATTTATGTCTGAATAAGTAAATATAAATATCTACTTGAGTCATCCTTGAAGATAGATAAATCCACTGCTTGCAAGAACACTTCTTGGACAACACACATCAATATGCATATTTCCAATTATTTTGGTGCTTGTTCTTTATGGCTTGTGAATTGTATTTTAGTTTACTGCACTAATTGGAAGAAAGTTGCAAGTGTGAGATGTTTCATAATCGGATGACTTCGAAATCCATCACTATGAAATTTCTCCATGTTGGTTTCTCCAATGTGACTAAATGCAGTGCGACACATATGTGGTATTATTTTAGTCTTGCGACATTTAGTGTCAGTGCTATGGATGTTTGACTTTATCATAAATATTCATAACATACATTTTATTCACAATATAAGTATGGAGTTTTGTTCATAATATCGAACAACTATTGTTCTCTCATGAACAACCTCCTTCAACTTCCATGCAATAGTTTAGAGTGTACAAAACTCTAAAGTGGATTATGACAATAAATACACAGGAGATACACTGATGTAAAATACTGTAAATTTTACAAGGTTTCCATCAACTATTTAAACCTAATTATGTTTTTTCCTTTTAGGCCATTTTTCTTGCAATGATTTGCAACAATATGCAATCGGGTCGATATCCTTACGATCAACTTTTAACCACAATACCGAAGAATTAATGATCAACGAATTGATCATATTTCCCAACAACTACACTTTACTTGAACAACCATATCTACATCTTATAACTTGTATGACATTCATACCTGACTTGGCCATTGTAGTCTTCTTTTCTTTCTGTCTTTTACTTCCAGTATTTCTCCTACCCACAAAAGAAGCAACCAACTTGAAAAGTGGCATGAGCCCGAACTTCCCTAGGCTTGTAAGTCTCATTATATCCTTTGGATTTATTCTTTCTCTTATAGTTCTCATCATCAAAACATGACTGGTGTTCTTCCGAATCCTATATATTTCAGTCTTAAACATACTTGAACGTTTCACTAGAACTTGCAAACAAACACTTTAGATATCATATATCTTTTAGCCTATGTTTGTATTTGGAAAACAATTTCCAGATCCAAGAATATCAAATGCCTATCCCAAACGTTTTAATGTTCGGGTTTCTCATAAGCAAGTAAACCGTAATGTAATTCTAGCCTTTTGGATCGAAGGATTTGAGTCTCGTAAGCATGCAATAGGAACAATCTTTCACAACACTCTAGAGGGTGATCCTCTCATTATGTTTACCAATCGTAAAGATTCAACCAGATAAAAATACCTAGTCAATTTCACCAACAAACATGGAACCGTGAGCATTATTCTATAACTTATAATGCACAGTACACAGAGAAATTGTGCCCCCACTCAAATTAATATCTATTGTAACTTATAGTGAGTGATTCAAGATCGTGATCTTGTTCACAGCCAGGGATGGTAGAATCACATATGACGTGAATTTCTACCGGTTGGAAAACTTGTCGGTCCTCCATATGAGTCTTGTTCATCTTTCGATGCTTTGTGCTCCGAGCTTAGAACTTTTCTGCTAGAACTTCAAGATAACTGAGTGCTCCTGTTGGGAGGTCCTACCTTCACCCGCCTTACGCTTCATGATCCGTTTGTACTCATGGTATCATGTATTCTGGAAAGCCACATGTTATAGACGGTTGCAACACTCGGAAGAGCACCTTTTAACTTCATATTTTCAGTGAGAGTCTCCCCCATAATTAACTACTACGCAATCAAAGGATGCAAACAACACAGGGATAAACATCTCAGGAAATTCATAATAGCATGACTTGGTATAGCCCTGGGCATTGGGAAGTCTGCACGGTCTCCTTGAATCTTCTGTTGAAACATCAATGTGGTTGTAGAAAAATCATTCATGTGGAAGCTGTTCCAAAAATGTTGCCGTGGCAGCAATTTCAGAGAACGTTGTCGTGGCGATCGTTTCAAAAAATGTTTTGTGGCACCATTTTCAGAGAACGTTACTGTTGCACAAAAATTTCAACACCTCCTCCATGCACCTGGTACACCTTCTCCATGTCGGGATCCTCCATGTACACTTGCCACCATCACATGTAATTTGTAGGTTATCTCTACATATTTTACATTAAAGTGGAAATCTTGTGTCTCCATCCATCGTGTTGTGATAAGAAGGCCATTTCACATTGTAACATATTACCATCTCACACATAAACTCATTATCATGATGAAGGCTATACCACATCATATGCAACCCTGCAAAACCAAGTTAGACGTCCTCTAATCACTCTGGCAAATTTTAGTTGCATGGTTGCTAGGGTTTCCGGATAACACTAGCTACCTACATGCACAATCAAGGTGATCATTCTTATTTTTAGATTAACCTTTGTGGGTGTGAGGGAAGATACCTAATTAAAAATCTCTATCCCCACACTATACTTCTTCAAATACACATGACCCCCTAGAAGACCATTCATCTTCATCGCACTTTTGTGTATGCGACGGTTCACTATTCTTGACTATGATGAAGCCCAAAGAACTGTTACTAGATCATCGACAGCGAGAGCCGATCAATTGTTAGAATTTTGTACAAAGCTACATCATGCCATCAACGAAATGAACCTAGGCAACACTCGAGGGCAGCATAGCAAGAACATCAAACTCTGATACCCACATGTGATCTAGATTGAAACCTACATCTACTCATAGAACCGCTCATGATGCCATTGTTGGGAAACATAGTAGAAAACAAAAAATGCCCTACAATCACCCAGGAACAATATGAAGATGCATATAAGGTTTGGATCAATGATTGTTACCGACTCCAGTGCGCAGCAGAAGTAGACGAGTCGGTGTAGATAGTACTTGGAGGCACTCAAACCGTTAATGACGATCCCGCAAACCACCCTCGAAAGATCCCTCAAACAGAAGACCGAAAGTACTACCTGTCTACTTGGCTACGAGCATACGGTCTTCACGATCCAGCATCGCTTTGCCGTCCAGAGCTAATCGTCACTGGAGAATTAGAGGAGAATATTATAAACACACCGGGCCTATAACTATGAGTATTGGAGGAACTAGGTCTAGCTCTTATTAGGTCAACTAGAATTAGAACTAGATGCTAGACGTGGCTCCAACACTTGTGTATCCAAAAGTGCCTAGATCCTATAGTATATATAGGTTGCAGGATAGGAGGGGCCACCACAAGTGAGAAGGAAACTACACTCACTTGGTTGGACAAGGAGGAGGGGGACCCCCTCTAATTCGGCCTTCCTATCCCCTTTTCATGCACTAAAAAAGACACATCCGTGACATTTTGGGCCGAACGATATTTTTTCTGTCATGCTTATGACACTTCTATGAAAATAATTGTGACAAAACCCCGTATCATCATAGATGTGGTGGGCTCCTACTTCTATGAAAAAAAATCATGACAGAAAATGGGCTTTTCATCCTGGGCGGGCCGAAGATGCAGCTGCATGACATTCTTTGGGCTGTCCATGACGGAAAAAACTATGGTAGAAGCGAGGGCAAGGAAAATATCGAGGAGTTCCTGGTTACGGTGGGTGGTCGAGACCGAGCGATGCACAGAGGGATTGTGCGTTACTCTCATACACGTACGCGCGTGTGTGCGAGGCGTTGGGCTCTAACTGAACCCGAGCGAAGCGTTCGCCTACTGAACCCGAGCGATTGCACTATAGGTTACGCGCTACTGAACCCGAGCGATCAATCGATGTGGCTGTGAACTGAACCTGATCGAGCGATTACTTTCCTACTGCTGCTCACTGAAGCTGATCGAACCTCCTCCCTCTTGATGAACAGTCAGCGTTGCTGGCCGGGGGTTGGATGAACAGGACCCCGTGGTAGTAGCTAGAGGCCGTTGCCGCTGGACGAACAAGACCCCGATCGAGCCTGTTGGGGGTGGATGAACAGGACCGCATGGAGGGCTGGTTGAACAGTAGCCAGTGGAGGGATACATGACAGTAGCCGGTGGAGGGGTGGTTGAACAGTAGCCGGTGGAGGGGTGATGGAGGCTGGATGAACAGGAGCCCATGGAGGCAGGAGGGAGACGCCATGGATGAACAATCGCAGGTGGAGGCTGGAGGAGGTCGACGGTGGATGAACAGTAGCCCGTGGAGGCTGGAGCTAGGCAGAAGACGGTGGATGAACAGTAGCCCATGGAGTCCCGTTTTGCGGTACGCCACACCCCTCCCAATGAACAGAACCCCCATTTCGATCGTAGGAGGATGTGGGGGAAGGTGCTGATGTGGGGGATGCAACTACGCTGATTATTTGGTTAAGTTTAATCACTAGTTATAAGTTATAGAATAATGCTCACGGTTCCATATGGAGAAGTAACTGAAGGAGCGACAGAAGAGGAAGATGCAGAGAAGAAGGTTAAAGATGCAGTTTCTCTGATCATGGCCAAGCAACAGCTGCTGAAAATATGAAGTTAAAAGGTGCTCTTCCGAGTGTTGCAACCGTCTATAACATGTGGCTTTCCAGAATACATGATACCATGAGTACAAACGGATCATGAAGCGTAAGGCGGGTGAAGGTAGGACCTCCCAACAGGAGCACTCAGTTATCTTGAAGTTCTAGCAGAAAAGTTCTAAGCTCGGAGCACAAAGCATCGAAAGATGAACAAGACTCATATGGAGGACCGACAAGTTTTCCAACCGGTAGAAATTCACGTCATATGTGATTCTACCATCCCTGGCTGTGAACAAGATCACGATCTTGAATCACTCACTATAAGTTACAATAGATATTAATTTGAGTGGGGGCACAATTATGAATTAATTAAGTTTAATCACTAGTTATAAGTTATAGAATAATGCTCACGGTTCCATATTTATGGGAAGGTGCTGATGTGGGGGATGCAACTACGCTGATTATTTGGTTAGCCAAGAAATCCCAATACCAGCAGGTTGGGGTGTTGGACAAGTAACTGAAGGAGCGACAGAAGAGGAAGATGCAGAGAAGAAGGTTAAAGATGCAGTTTCTCTGATCATGGCCAAGCAACAGCTGCTGAATGGCCTTGACAAAAATTAGGAGACGAAAGAGCTTGTGAAGATAATGGGCAAAATCAACATACATAATAAGTGATGTTCTCACAGCAAAATACTAAACAACAACTTCATCAGGTTTCAGTTGTCATAGCAAACACAATTTCACATAGTAGACAAAAACGTCTTCTGACACGCAAATACGACAAAAGCAATCTAATCATCATCCGCAGCAGCAGCGTCAACATTTTCGTCATGTGTATCCGTCTAAATCATTGAGGGAGTCCTGGACTAACGGGTCCTCGGGCGTCCGGGCTATGGAATACGGGCCGGACTAATGGGCCATGAAGGTACGAGATAGAAGACTCTCCCCCGTGTCCGGATGGGACTCTCCTTTGCGTGGAAGGCAAGTTTGGTGTGGGGATATGAAGATTCCTTTCTCTGTAAACCGACTCTATATAACCCAAGCCTTCGAGGGTTTAGTCACGACGATCTCGAGGTAGATCAACTCTTGTAACCCATATACTCATCAAAGTCAATCTAGCAGGAAGTAGGGTATTACCTCCATTAAGAGGGCCCGAACCTGGGTAAACAAAGTGTTCCCTACCTCCTGTTACCTTCGATCCTTAGACGCACAGTTCGGGACCCCCTACCCAAGAACTGCCAATTTTTACACTGACATTGGTGCTTTCATTGAGAGTTCCACTATGCCGTTGTCGAAAGGCTCGATGGCTTCATCGATCATCTACAACAATGATGCTTGGTGGAGATTTTTTTTTCCCGGCCAGATCTTCATGTTCGGCCGCTTCACGCTGCGTGCCAACTCGCTTGGTCACCTCGAGCAGATTGACAGTTACGGCCCTGGTCACCAGATCAGTTTCGGAAATCTAAACTATGTCGTTGACATTCGAGGTGATTTTATCTTCCAAGGCTTCGCGGCTCCAACCACCGCTTCGGCCGTAGATCCGGAGCGCGTCACTCAGTCTGAAGACGGGAGTCTCGAGTCAGCCGGACTATCTGCGGCCATAAAGCCCAACACTGGAGAGCCGGAGACGGTAGCGCCGCTAGCAGTTATCGCAAAGCCGAACTCCCCTCTGGACACTAGTTCCGAGCTCTCGAAGTATACATGGTGGACACACCCAAAGAAGACGACGGCGTTGATAAGAAGGATCCAGTCGAGGAAGAACCTCCTGAGATACCACCGAAGCGCCGACGTCGGCGGCACCGCCCTAAACCGCGCTCAGAAAAGACAGCGATACCGGCACGGGAGAAAACGATACTCTGGAACACGCTGAAGAACAAGAAGACCCCATCAAACAAACATCCGAACAGGACGATCGGGAGGACGGGCAAGTCGACCCTGACGAGCAAACGGGGAGCGAAGACTCGGAAGACAGTAGCTATTGAACACTCTCCGAGGATGACGTGAGCCTCGCCGACGAAGACTTTATCGTGTCTGAGGAACCCCTTGAACAAGATTCCTTTAAGCTCCGGCTAATAGCCACGGCAAGAAGCCTAAAAAAGAAGCAGCAACAGCTTCCAGCTGACCAAGAACTTCTCGACGACAGATGGACCGATGTCCCGGCAGCCGAGGAGTACGGCCTTGAACGCCCAACAAAAAGCTATCCGAAGCGTAAGCTTCTACCACAATTTGACGATGAAGCACCGCCCACGCGTAATGCGGCTGACGCACCTGGCCGACCGCCACGCGGCCGGGACAAAATGGCAACTCACGTCGAATACTAGCCTGCATCACCTCACCATAAAGGCAGTGGAACAACAGCTCGGGGATACACATACGACCTACGACAGGACCTGGAGAATAGAGCAGGTCAGACCAGATCCATTTACAGATCGCGGGGGCGCGCACCGTCACGAGAGGACGATTACCAATCTTGGCACGACAATCAAAACCACGCCTAGGCTGAAAACCGCACACGCCACGACGTGGCCCGATATAGAGGCGCCGCACACCCCCTATGCTTCACTGATGAGGTAATGGAGCACTAGTTCCCAGAAGGGTGTAAACCTATGAACATCGAATCATACGATGGCACAACAAATCCCGTAGTATGGATTGAAGATTTTCTTCTCCACATTAACATGGCTCACGGTGTTGTCCCTAAAGCTTAAGGGGCGAGTTCGACACTTGTTGAACAACCTTCCAGAAAATTCTATTGGATGCTGGGAAGACCTGGAGGATGCCTTTAGGGACAACTTCCAAGGCACCTATGTTCGGCCTCCAGATGCCGTTGACCTCAGTCACATTGTGCAGCATCCTGGAGAGTCCGACAGAAAATTATGGACTAGGTTTCCCATTAAAATTAACCAGATTGTCGATTGTCCAGATGCCGAAGCCCTAGCGGCCTTGAAACATAGCATTCGCGATGAATGGCTCGCCTGTCACCCCGGCCAAGAAAAGCCAAAATCCATGGCACCCTCACGGCGCTCATGACCCGCTTTTGCACGAGCGAAGACAGCTGGCTAGCCCGTAGCGGTAATAATACGAGCGAGCCAGGCACTTCCGAACCTAAAAATAACAACGGAAGGACCCGACGCAACAAGCACATGCGCCGCAGCAACAACGACAATATCGAAGACACAACAGTCAATGCCGGATTCAGCAGCTCCAAGACCGGTCGGCGGAAGAGGCCATTCAAAAGAAATAGAGAAGGCTCATCCAGCTTGGACCGAATACTCGACAGACCCTTCCAAATTCATGGCAACCCCGACAAGCCTGCCAGCGACACCAACCAAAGTTGTTGGGTCTTTAAATAGGCCGGTAAGTTTAATACCGAACAACGGGAGAAAGGGTCACCTAGCGAGGACGACGATGACAACGAGCCGCGTCCACCGAAAACAGGGGGTCAGAAGAAATCC